>BSBM01000091.1:36630000-37285000 GCA_027924585.1 Larix kaempferi | reverse complement strand
TCATGATTTTGCATCCGCATCCAGAATTTATGTCAAGCTTAGTAGCTCATGTATGGATAATATGAAGTGACAACTCATTTAATTATAGAAAGTAATATAATGTATAGCTGACACATAGACAACAAATGATTACAATTAAGTATGTAGTTTTTCTTAGATTAAAGGAAGATGACACAAGTGTACTATGGGTGTAGTTCAAAATTCTAAATAAACAATTATAAAATAAATATAAAAAATAGCTCAGTAGTCATGCATAAATAACATAACAGGAAGCAGGTAGAACAAGTAACAAATAACTTGTTATGTAGTACTTTGTGATTTATCTGTAATACCCACAAATTAAGTGGCTGTGCTAATATCCTCTTTATAACCTTAAAAACTTAAAATTAAGTTGTGAATTTCTTTTAAGTGGCTTGATTTTTTAAAAGCTAAGGAAGAGGAGAGTGAAATTAAAGGTTAGTGACATGGGAAGGTAACCATGGGTAAATAGAGCAACTACATCAGAGTTGAATTATAAGTCCTGTACATCACAATCTGACTGAAGGTTCACACATTTACAAAAAAGGTCAGCTCTGAGTGGGCTTGGAGATAACCATGAGGGCTCGGCTGCAAAGTGTGTTGCAGTTATTACGCCGGATAAGGGAGAATTACATGGAAAAGGTTTATTCCTTTTTTTTTAAATTTTGAATACAGACGTAGAAAACCTGTGTTCATTTAAATCTTTAGCCAAAAAAATACAGGATCACAGTGCACTTTGAAAAAGTGCACTTGCATGAAACTGGGTTTTTGTCTACATTGATGATTTGAAGCTCGGCTGCAAAGTGTGTTGCAGTTATTACGCCGGATAAGGGAGAAGTACATGGAAAAGGTTTATTTATTTTTTTTAAATTTTGAATACAGACATAGAAAACCTGTGTTCATTTAAATCTTTAGCAAAAAAATACAGGCTCACAGTGCACTTTGAAAAAGTGCACTTGCATGAAACTGGGTTTTTGTCTACATTGATGGTTTGAAGATAGTCATTATGCAGGATAGAAAACCTGTGTTCATTTAAATCTTTAGCAAAAAAATACAGGGTCACAGTGCACTTTGAAAAAGTGCACTTGCATGAAACTGGGTTTTTGTCTACATTGATGGTTTGAAGATAGTCATTATGCAGGATTAGTATGGATGAAAGTAAGGATGAAGCAGGGGCTGCGTTAGATAGTTTAGAAACTCGACGTTTAATCCGTACTCTAGAATCATCCTCATGAGACAATTGACATCATCAAGAGACAATTGATGTCATCAAATGCCAGCCTCAATGGTTTGAAGATAGTCATTATGCAGGATCAGTATGGATGAAGCAGGAGCTGCGATAGATAGTTTAAAAAAGGTTTAATCCATACTCTAAAATCATCCTCATGAGACAATTGACGTCATCAAAAGACATTGACGTCATCAAGTGCCAGCTTCGGAGATACTCCTCTTAATCCATGTGCGAAGACTATGAATTGAAAACCTCGCTGGGCCCTTTATTGTAATGTTATGAATATATGAGAACATCATAATTTTTTGAATGAGAAATTTGCATCTCGAGGGACGTCATCAAAATTTGAATAGGTTATAAATTAAGCAGTAAGAAAAAGACCGTTGGTACGTTGGTCATCAAACTCGTTTATTATGAAGGCATCCTCGGCTGGTCAACAACGTAAGAAAAGTTGGTTCATCGAAGTCATCACTACTCTTGAAAACCCTCTGTACGAGTTAGTAAGAATAAGACAATAGTAGCAAACGTTGAATTGGCCATCCAGAATTTGTTGAAATATTTAACTTCGTATGAGGACGTTCCATCGCATGATGGAGTCGCGCATACCGGCTGCGGGCTTATTGTGGATGAGTGTACGTTTCATCTTTGTCAAGGAATTCCGCCGTTTACCCACCAATCGACCACCAATCAAGGATCAGTGTAAGGATTACAAAGATTTTTAATGTCGCCGGTTTATTTGACCAAATACGACACAACTACTTTAATATTTGATTCGGGTGGTTTCAAGTGCCATAATATGGGATTTGTTTGTTCCACGTACATCATCTCGTTCACGTTCCCTACGTTGTTTATCATCTTAAATTTTATTGAGGTTGGCCGACTGAGAACACAAAATTCATATATATATATGCTGAACTCTCAGTTCTGTGGGCAGTCCTAAGGGTGGCCTTCTTAAAACAGGTGAAAAATTTGCATCGTTCTCCGAGATTCAAAGATGGTTATAGAATAGGCTAATAACAAAATCCGGATCTATGCTCCTCATCTCCGACAACTGCTGACCGCAATCAGAGATCTCATTTCAACCTTCTAACAAATCTCTTTTGCCCAGAGATCTCATTTCAACCTTCTAACAAATCTCTTTTGCCCATTTGTATAGAGAGCTGAACACGGAAGCAGACAAGCTTTCCAAATTGGCACTGGCCCTCCCAATAGGCCTTATTCCCAATAGGCCTTATAGAGGTGGAAGTTCGACACTCGGATGAGTTAGAAGAACATTATATGATCCTGTAAAAAGAAGTTTTTGCACGATTCTGTATCTAGGCCAAAATGGTTTTTCAGATCTGTTTGTATTTTGAAACATTTTGAAGCCTTCAAAGCAAAACTATTATGATGTATGCTTTTATGAAGCTTTTGTTGTATCAGGGCTAATCGATTTTGATGTAAGCTCGAAGTTAACAGTTCAAGTTTATTTGATAAGAATAAAAAGTTTTTTCCTTTGAATATATATATATATATATATATATTATTACAAATTTCAAATATTAAAATATTATTACATTTTAAATACTCATCATTTAAACTTTACATAAATATTTATATTTGCATAGATATTAAATTTTTTAATTTTCATAAATTTAATTTATTTTCATTTTAAATAATACATCTCTTACTTTTCAATAAATATCTATATTTGCATAGATATTAAATTTTTAATTTTCATAAATTTAATTTATTTTCATTTTAAATAATACATCTCTTACCTTTCAATAAATTTAATCTTATACATGTTATGAATTTTCTATATCTAAATTTATTTAAGTTGAGTTTAAGATATTTAAATTTATATAAGTTTTGAGTTCTCAATTTCAATAAATTAAAAAATATTATAATTATTATATAATTAATATATTTCTTTTACATTTAGATAATTTCAAATAAAATTTAATAAATTTATAATTAGCATGAATATATAGAGATGAATATAGTTGAATATATATATATATATATATATATATATATATATATATATATTATTACAAATTTCAAATATTAAAATATTATTACATTTTAAATACTCATCATTTAAACTTTACATAAATATTTATATTTGCATAGATATTAAATTTTTTAATTTTCATAAATTTAATTTATTTTCATTTTAAATAATACATCTCTTACTTTTCAATAAATATCTATACTTTCATAGATATTAAATTTTTAATTTTCATAAATTTAATTTATTTTATTTTAAATAATACATCTCTTACCTTTCAATAAATTTAATCTTATACATGTTATGAATTTTCTATATCTAAATTTATTTAAGTTGAGTTTAAGATATTTAAATTTATATAAGCTTTGAGTTCTCAATTTCAATAAATTAAAAAATATTATAATTATTATTTTTATTTTAATTAATATATTTCTTTTACATTTAGATAATTTCAAAAAAAATTTAATAAATTTATAATTAGCATGTCTTTTACATTTAGATAATTTCAATTGAAATTTAATAAATTTATAATTAGCATGAATATATAGAGATGAATATAGTTGTAGATACTCTTTTTAAAGAGGCATTTAAGGAAGAGGAAGGTCCATTGTTTTATGAAGAATATGAGGAAGAGGTTGTGGAGAATAGAGGTTTCATATATTATTTTTCTTGAATTGGTTGTTGTTTTTCTTTATTTAGTTTTAATGGGTATTGTGTTCATATTTTTATGTTGATTAACTTAACAGATTTTTTTGCTGATATATTATTGATATTTTTACTCTTTAGAGATTGATACAGATATTATATAATATTTATATGTAATTAGAATTTACATTTCCAAATTATATGAACAGTTTTTGATAATGATGTATTTTTATTTTTATTTTTATTTTTTAATAATAAAAATATACTTTTTTTGCTTGAAATAAAAATATAGATATTAATCTAAAAAGCTGATTTTTACCATTATTTGAATTTGATAGACAAAATGCGAATCACCATTTTGCCAGGGAATTTGATGAACAAAATGCCTATCACCATTTTGCCTGTCAAATAGCTTAGATTTTGAACTACAATCAAATAAAACAAAAAAAACAATAAAACTTCTGCATATAATATCAAAACCCTAAAAAAATGAAAGTGAAAATTTTAAGAATTTCCTACCCGGATGCCCCCTATACATATTTCTGCATATAATGTCAAAACCCTAAAAAAATGACGAGTGAAAATTTTACGAAATTCCTACCCTGATGCCTGCTATACATACTGATGCGAGAACATAGAATCTTAAAATAGAGAAATATTGATTTCACTCCAAAAATTATTATATAAATAACAATGGAAAACGATTTTTTTTTCCATTCGACTCAGTACGCATTTCTTTGATTTCTACCTTAAAGTCTGAACGTTGTAAAATAAAGTATATCCTGTCATTAAGGGAATAAGCCATTCTTACCTGGGAAATAACTCCGAGAACCCCCAGTGAAACTTTAACTGCATTGAGATCCTCGTCTGCCTCAGTGAGGCTCACAACTTTAGCATATCCCTCGGCTTGGGAAGCAGGGACTACTAATCTCATCTTCACAACATATTCATGAATAGCACTTCCCTTGCCAAACAAAGAACTACCGTGAGAACCGGTGCCTAGCATTCCGCCAAGAGTTACACCAAACCAGTAAGGCGAATAAGGCAAAGCAAGCCCTTCTCCTGCAGCAGCATCAATGAGATTCTGTAGGGTTATACCGCTCTCGAACGTCATCGTCATGCTGGGCTTGTCCACAGAGACAACATGGTCCAGATCGCGTGTGCTGATAATGACACCGGACTCTCCACCAGGACATACCAGCTTGGGAATACTGTGGGAGTACCGCGTCACAACTCTCATCTTTTGGTTTTTTCTAACGGCCACAGCGACAGAAGCCAGAAGTTCATCTTCGGTCGAAGGATAGACAACTTCGGCAGCCTTGCAGATGCTTCGATCGGGAAAAGATCTATAAGCATTCGAAACTGTGCAATTCATGAACTCGTCAGAACATTCAACCACGGGTCCCGGCGGGCTACAATTCACAAACCCTAACAGAAACAGAGCAATAACTGCGTGAAACTCCATTGAACTGCATAAAAATGTGACAGTGCAGACAGCGGATTGTATTAAAAACATGATGACACAAGTGGGAATTAAAGGGTTTCAATATATAATTGAAGGTACCTAATTCTAAACCAAATATTTATGTCTAATTCAGTTGCGTGCTGAGTAATTCTCAGATGGATGAGTATAATGGAAGATGGTTTGGGTAGATAAAACGTTTAGACTTCCAGCGTTCAACAACTTTTCCATCTTTATTTAACTCCATTCACAACACCATATTCATGAGTCCTCCGTCATAATTAATCATTTTTCGAAAATGCAATCTCTGACGTACTCTTCAGTTGCATTTTAGCTTTGACTTCATTTGATAATCTTGAATTTATTTGGTACGTGCCGGCATTTACAGAAACACGTAATATGGGTAGATACTGAAATTTACGACCATATTATTTTTACGTGTAAGTTCTGTTCACCAAATTTACGAGCTACGACTAGAGTTTTACAAGAAATTTACTAACTACGACTCGGATTTGTTCAAGAAATTTGCTTGCTCAGCATATAAACTACTCCTGAAATTTTCGACTATTATTTCGTTAAGATGTACATTTCACGAAATTTTGATAACCTAACGAAGAAAACAAGAATAAAGAACAAAAATATTAAATAATACAATTTATAAAACTGCTTCACTAAAATCATAAAGAAAAACCTGCTATTAGTACACATTAATAACCAAAATCATTTTGAAATTTGAACACAAACATATCTAATATCAATCAATGCAATTAATTAGTTTCCATGATTAAACTTTTTTTAGTATTTTGTCCATTTGTAAAGATGAACATATTGATTTTAAAGGAATAGCTATAATAACCATATTTTAAAGAAAGTAGATAAATATGTTTTTATTATTATTAAATATTTTGTTTTAAACAATATTAATGTGAAAGTATGTATATAGTTCTGTAACGCAGCAAAAGTATGTATTTTGTTGAAGTGATTTCAGTTCTACATTTCAGTTATTTGTTCAAGTTATTTTAGTTTTTGAATTTTGCAAGTTCTATTCCCATACACTCTTGGGAGCTACTGAAATTAGATGCTGGAGTTTCTGCTCAGGTTATTTCAGTTTTTGAATTTTGCAAGTTCTATTCCTATACACTCTTGGGAGCTACTGAATTTTGATGCTGGAGTTTCTGGCAGGGATAAAATCAGCTTTGTGGTTTGGAAGGTTTTTTTTTTTCCACGATACCCACTTATTGTTCTTCAAAGCAAAAGCACTGAAGGGAACAAACAATAAGGCAGAATTGTTGGCGTTTAAGGTTCTTTTAAAACTAGCTTTGAGGCATGTATGAGGGATATTCAAGTTTTCAATGGTAGCAAATTGGATGAAGGGTTTCCTTCAAATTTACAATACAGATTTTGATGTATTTGGCATTTCAGTTGAGCGAAATCACAGAAGTTTTCTAATTCATGTATAAAGAGAACACAATCGACGTGCAGATTTTTTTATAAAGAGAACTAAAGAAACATATGATAAAACGTAATAGAGAATTAACAGAGGCAACCAAGTTTACAAACGGGAAGCTTTGACTCAATTTATAGAATTACATTGAATTGTATAAACATGCGTCTTACTCATATTTTTTTTATGTTGTGAAATAGTGATCGATTTTGAAATTTGTTGCTTATATGTTATATTACCGTTTCGAGGAGCTACTCAATTTTAACCCATCATATTTATTCAAGGTATTTTTGTGTTTCTCAATTTCAACCGCCTCCTTCACCTTTCTTTTTAAATAATGGTCTTTTTTCATTATTAATTTTGCATTTTCTATACATATATGGTGGTGTGCAGAGTTGTGTGAATG
Organism: Larix kaempferi; assembly: GCA_027924585.1. Classification (NCBI taxonomy): domain Eukaryota; kingdom Viridiplantae; phylum Streptophyta; class Pinopsida; order Pinales; family Pinaceae; genus Larix; species Larix kaempferi. Next base: position 37,277,801 of record BSBM01000091.1, on the reverse strand, counting down.
TTTTGCTAATGTTGATTTTGAATATATGCTTCTTAATAACCAATTTACACATACACATATTTTAAAGTTGGTGGTGTTGGTGTTGATGGATCTAGATCAAATATAGTTGGTGTTAATACTACAAATGGTTAAGGTTTCATTGGGAAAGGTTCACTTGGATTAGGTGGAAGTGAGCACATATTCCTTGGTAAGGGGTTTGTCTAGGGTACTCCTTTCATGTAAAGGAGGATCACCATGCTAGGGCTTTTATCCCTAAACTATGAGTAAAGATTTATAACAACAAAATGCTTCATTTGTTCAATTTGAATAGATTTTAGATGGAAAACCTATTTAGTAGCTTAGTCTTTCATCTCCCCTTGGAATGATGTTATCCATACTATCTTGGAATATTCATAGGATGATGCTTTGGAATATTTTTATGTGAAGTATGTCTAATAGGATGTGGTGTTCTTTCAACAAATTAAGTCCATCAATTTTGATGTCAGGTCCCCTCCCATCATTCCAAACCATAGAGGGAACATGAATGTAACATGGGGGTGTCTAATTCTTCCCCATGGCCATAAACTGAATTTTACCATTTAAATAAAATGCATACTGAAATTACACAGCGGAATTAAAACGTATTTGCACACACACAAATGGTAATGCATCATCATATCCATCACAAGCAGAGGATGATTCAACCATGCAGAGAATCAATCCCATTCCAATGCTATGCACAGATTTCATATCAACCATATTAAGATAATCATTTCAATCCATTAACATGAATAATTATCATTTAGAAATAACACATTGCAGAACACAGAATGCATATAATTTAACCACACAGAACACTTATTTTTTAGATGAAGTTGTCCAAACAACTAGCTATGTGAGAGCAACGTTCCACCCAACCATAGATCTTTGTCCAGCGTGTATTCTTTTAGCTTAGAGATCACCCCCGAGCTCGGTTGTGTATCCACTATGGAGGAACTAAAAAGGCTCACTCACAACCATGGTTTTATTCAAATAGTCATGCTAAGCCAACACACAATTGGGTTTATCAAGCATGCAAGAGACAAATGAACATGATGCTAATCCAGTGAGCTCAACCACAGAGCTACAGGAATCTCAAATGAACATAGTAGTCATGGCACCCACAATATCTACCTCACCCAACACAAGCCTAGGTCTCCTTCTCTGCTGCATAGTCCCTCAAGCGTCCCTTCCCTCGAGTGTTATTCAGGGTGGGCATAGAAAGGTCCAGCTGCTAATTCCTTGAGATTCCAGCCTTCACTAAGGTTATCGAGAAAACCCAACCTCTGTTCAATCATTCACCCTTGGATTTATCACATTTTTGTCATCAAATAACTCAATCCCATCAGTGGATTTCTGGGCTATAAAAACTGGGTTTTCCAATGGATTTCGGGGTATCTAACACTCTCAATTTCGCCCCAAGGTTCATATCTATGGATCCCCCATTGGATTTCACTATCAATACACAATTTTGGGCATTTATGGCACTTCCAAACGTGGGTTCTTGTAAAGTTGGGATTTTTGTTTTTTCTCAATGGTGGGCATGTGTAATGGATGACAACGAATGCTCGGATGTTCCACCATGGAATGGGAATGAGGAAAAACAAATTCCCATGAGGTAGAAAAGTCAAATGGGTTCTCAAGATGACATTTGGCAGCTTATGGTTCATCCCCACAACCCCCTCACCACTCCCCAGTGGAATACACATGGCCCCTTCTCATTAGTTGCTTCCATAGCCAATTTTGATATTTTTTTTGCAATATTAAATATTTACACCATTTTACAATATCTCATTGCTTAATAGCACGTGGATGGGAAAATATCAAATACTTTCCTTTCTAAATAAAATTCGAGCATACACCAGCGGGGCCTTGGCCTTGAGCTCCACACTAGGGAAACATACATCGCATGTACACAATATTTATATTAAAAGCCAATATATCATAAGGGTCAAAATTATGGTATTATATTTGAAATTCATAAAATAATTATGTTCATAAATTTCAAGATTCATAAAATAATGAACTATCATTGGAATGACCCTTTTTGAAATTAGGAGTATGAAGTGGAGGTGGGGTGCTTTATGTCTCTACCTCTTTGCATTGTTTTGTAATTACATCTAGTTTGGACTTGATGATCGATATGTGTGCTTCACCCTTTTGATTTAGGCTTTGGTGGTCGATTTTTCTGTAGTTTATGATCCTAGTTCTAACATAGATTATTATAGGCTTTGGGACTGGATATATTTATATCTTCATGTTGTAGAGTGGATTGTTGCAAGGGATTTCACTACTTTTGAGTAGGAAGGCGCATATGTGGGATTATAGGGTTGATGATTAGTGATTCACACGTTCTTGGTGTCATTGAAAAGATATTTTTTAGATTTTTTACCTTTATTCGAAGTAAAAGGGGTCGGATTGTGGTAGTTGGTACTTGGTTTAACTATCAATGCAAAAATGATAGGGTACACGTACACCTAGCTTGAAACTATGCAACATGGGAGGATTTGAATTCGTATGTCTAGATTCATCTTGTAAATGTGTTTCTAGATGTCATGGGTTCAAATGATTTTCTAATTGTGTAATTTCCTTTGGATTTTTTTAAAATTCACCTCCTTCTTCATTGTTCAAGCAAAGTGTCTCTCATTAAGAGTTGGGGGACTTTCAATCCCTTGTTTAGAAAGTATGTAACATTTCCCTCTTCAAATGCGGGACCAAGGGTGTATTTTTTGTTCCGACACTATAATGTGTTATCCTATTAAGTTCATTATAGTTTAGTGCATGATGCTAACTAGGAAGAAAAAAAAAGGATTTGTGGTTTCCTCAACAAAGTATTTAGGAGGTTCATACCTTTCTTCAAAATAATCTCCATAATGTGACTCTTTAGGAGGAATATATAAAATTGGATATGGTGGGTTGGTGGGAAAATCATTAATTAGTCACAAATGCTTTTGTTTTTTCTCTCCTTCAGTGGATTCAGGAAGGGGATGAGGGTTCCAATCACTACAACAAAATAGGAATTTAGCACCCAACATAGTACTAGAAATTCATGTATTTGAGTTCTCGAATTGGGCACTTCTGCCGGCACCAAACTCGGTGCCACAATGCATGTTCACTTCGGCGCTAGAATTAGCACTGAAAATAGCACCAGAAGTAATGCTTGATGAAGCGTTATATTGAGCACTCGAAAACATAGCACTGGAATCAAAACATAATTTAGCTCCTGTTAGAATATTTAGACACTTAGGGTTAGTTAAGATCAACTTGTTATAATATATCCATTAGGAAAAGTGTGTTTCTTTAGTATGCATTTGTAAATATCTAATCTGACAGACACGATATGTTCTAGACATAGAGTGATCCAACGGTTCAACTTATCTTAGATCATAACTACCTTTGATAAGTGGCTTAACACTCGATTGGTCCTATCTATTTAAAGAGCATGGAGGGTCACTTTCTAGTCGATCAATTATGACAAGTTCATTTGTAACTTTCTTTCTTTTGCATAATAAACTGCCCCAAGTAGATATTTTGATAGGGCCATGGAGTGTTTCTTTTTCGAGGGTTTAAACCACAATATCGGTGTGTTGATGTGTGATCCATTTGTGTGAGTGGCTTCTCAAGGTGTTTTGTATTTTGGAATTATCCTATGCAGTCGAACATGGTATCAGAGCCTTTCTGAAGAGCCACTTCAATTGGTGATCTAGATCTTCAATCGGTGTTGCTGAAGCTATGAAAGAGTTTTTGGTTATGAAATTTATGTACATTTTTGGGATGTAAGAGGTGTCTCATTGTGTCCGGAGCACTGTTTCCAGTGGGGAAAATTTTTCATTTTATCGAAAAAGGCTTCCGTTTTCCCAAGATACTTGCATTTCATCACATGTTGAGTTATATTGTTACAACGACGTTTTTTTATGTTAAATAATTTTCTCATTTTCTTTGTAGATCTAGTATTTTTTTAGTTTCGGGTTGTTACCTTCTCTTTCTGTGTATGTTCTTTTCCCTACACCTTGTGCAATCTTGGAAAATCATAAACAAAAGAAAAACAGTTTTCTTTATTTTGTATGCTCTTTTTCGTGTGCTTCGTGCAACCGTGGAAAATCAGAAGCAATGAGAAACCATATACAGTCCGGGAAATCTAACGAGGTCTAACCCCAAATTCGAGGAATATTATTTTTGTTTTGTTTTTGTTTCGGTTTATGTGAAGTGATTTCTAGGAAGAGGTTTTTTTTCTGGTAAGCACGAAGTTTGAGAAAAAAGAGTTAAAAAAAACCCTTCCTCCTTTCCATCTTTTACGTACCTTTTGATATTAGCTCACTTGGTGAAACGTTACTTTATTTATTATAAGGTCTTGAGTTCAAGTCTTCTTGTTAGTTGCTTTTCTAAAATTGCATGTAATTTTTATTTTTCAATTACTTTATTGTAAAAGTACATCTCCCTTAAATTATAAAAGTGAGTCGCTTAAAGTCTTTTAGTTTTTTGTATACAATATTTAAAGCAACATTATTGTAAAGTGAGTTTAAAAGGTTAATATTTGGAAGTAGGGGGGTCTTTTTTTAGTTGGTTCAATCATTTTCCCTCCTCGTATTTCTTGGGGTCACTTGTAACCATTTCTTCAATGAAGCGTAACTTCCTCATCCAGAGTAGGCTTTTAGTGCTGTTTTTCTAAATAGCCTCGTTTTTTGAGATCTTTGCATCCATACTGTTGGTTTCTGTTTTTTTACGACCTTCATTTTATAGTATGGCTTCCCCATGTGATATTATACTTACTAGTTCCAACTATTTCTCATCGAAATATCATATGGAGGATGTTCTACGAAGTGAGGTACTTTACTGAATTACCTCAGAGAAAGAAGTAGAGCCCATTGATGCTGATAAGAAAATAAAATGGGCCACTAAATGTGATGAAGCCTATGGATTGATTGGGATGTCAATATTTATTGATTTACGATTCCACATATCTGGAATTGATGAACCAGATCAAGCTTGGGAAAAATTGGAATCTGTTTTTGGTAAACACAATGAGATTCAAGGTCACCACCTAGAAAATGAGTTGATTTCCTTAAATCCAACTGATTTTTCATGCATTCAATATTATCTATCTAAGTACAAAACTCTTTGACTCTTATGCACAAAATGCAAAATTAAAAGAGAAGACAAGCAAATCATTTATCATATTCTTTCCAAACTTGGACCTGCATATTCTATTTTTGTATCTACATTTTACTCCATGAAAGAATCCTTAGATCCAACTAGTTATAAAGAGCCTACTCTTGAATCCTTTTGTGATTCTTTGATTAGAGAGAAGGATAAGCTCATACATCTTGGAATGATTAGCAATGCAGATACATCTGGAAAATCCTTGCTGGCACAACAGAAAGAGAATTCCAAGCATCCCAAGAAGCAAACTCTTCACAATAATAATCTAAACAAAGGTCCCAAACCCTCTCAGTCAACTTATTCTTCAAAAAATTGTTCGGATATCCATCATCTATTTCGGGATACATATCTATTTCAGGATCATCTATTTCGGGATACATATCTACTTCAGGATCTTGCATGATCTATTTCAGGATATGTAGTCCAGTCACCAGTTTGATGCCTCCAGCACCTTATCCACCTTCTTCTAGCACCCGGGAGCCACTTTCCACAGAGTTTTAGCCCTCCTAAGCTGAAAGGCGCCCTCTTCTCACCTACTGACTGAGAAGGGCGCACTTGCTCACCTACCACTGCAGATTCACTCCAGTTACATTCAGTTAGCTCCGATTCTGATTGATTTCACTCCGATTTCACTCCTGACTGACTGTTTCACCTCCGATTGACCTCCAGTTCGATTAGGTGACTTGCTCTGACTCCAGTTAGCCTCCCATGCGCCCCCACTGAGCCTCCAGATCCTATATCAGTGCTACACACTTCAGTTACATTTATTATGATCAGTTAGACTCAGCTTGACACCTGGATGACTGTTTGTTGTGATTGATGAGCAACACCGATGATTGATGAGGACTCCTAGATTGAGTCAAGCTACTCCATTTCAGTGATTCGAATGGCCTACTTAGTCAATTCGAATTGCCATTGACAGATATTGGATTGTATTGTAAACTATTGTAATTCATTCACCCTTTCTGGGATAGAGAGCACTGCTGCATGTTTTTGCACAGTTTTGCACCATATCTTCTTATTCATCTGTTGTGACTGATTTTTTGTTCATTAGATCTGCTGTGACTAACTTTACATGGTATCAGAGCCATTGCAGGGACAAGATCTCTTTTCTACAGGTGTTTATACAAGAAGATTTGACTGAATTGCTAAAAATTGCAAAAAGTTTGGCATGAGATATCTCAAGGGCATTCGCTCATGTGCATGCAAAGCTTGAAAATTATTCCAATACCACTCCAGAAGCTTGAGTTACCACATAATTCCTGGATTTGATACATTGGACCCATTCAACATTGCTTGAAATCCAATCCCAGGTGTGATGCAACTCTCAAAGGGTGGATTGTTCGACCTTATTGTGATTGTTCTTATGTGATTTGCAGGTTAATTATCTCCTCCAAGTGCATTCGCTACATTCTGCATGCAAGCTTCCCTACAGCATTTCCATTCGCTATAGTTTGCAAGCAAGCCTCTTCTTCATCATTTGACTCGCTCCTAGCAATGGAATACTCTTCTTCAAAGCCTATCCTCACCCCATTCAATTATTTTGATTGGAAAGATGATATGGAGATCATATTACGTTCAAAAGGATACTACCGAGTCACTCTTGGTCTTGAATTGGAGCCAAACAATGTGGCAGAAAGAACCAAACACTACAATAAGCTTGATGAAGCTTACGGTCTTCTTTGTCTCTCCATCTCCAAAGATCTTCACTTCCATCTCAGCGGATTGAAGACTCCAAAGGCCATATGGGAGCAACTTGAGACACTATTCGGCAAGCAGGATGAGCTTAGGGCTTTTCAATTAGAGAATGAATTGATTGGCCTTAATCCTGAAAATTTCGAGACCATCAATGAATTCTTCACAAAATTCAAGAACTTGAACTTGCAATTGAAGAACAGTGGTGTTATCAAAGAGGATAAGCAGTTGATCCTCTCCATTCTAAGCAAGCTTGGGAAAGATTATTCGGTATTTGTCTCCACTTTCAATTCCGGTCGGCTAACTACCCCGAATTGGAAGATGCCTACCTTGAATGCCTTCATTGAGTCCGTTACGAAAGAGCATGACAAGTTGATTCAAATGGGGTCCATAAGCTCCAAAGATTCAGCCCTATTTGTTCAAGGACCCAAGATCTCGAATGGTAAAGGAAAGCTAAAGAAGGAGAAGCCCAAATTCGAGCCTCACAAGCAAAAAGACAAAGGCAAGCAAATGGATGCACCATCCAGTTCGAAATCCAAGCAAAAGGGCAAAGAAGGTAACCAAAAATCTAAATGTACTTATTGTAACCGTGGCTTTCATCCCGAAAGTTCATGTATGAAGAAGACTATAGATCAAATGGCCCTCCTTTTGGAAAAGAACAACATAACCCTTCCTGACGGTGCAAGGAAGAAGGATCGGAATGACGATCATGAAAGAGGACAAGCACTCATGGCAACGGTTTCGAAGCCCACTCTCTTGATAGATTCGGGTGCATCAAATCATATGGCTGCAAATATTGATTCTTTTTCCTCATTCGATCCAAACAGCTCCATCCCCATCCATTTGGGAGATGACTCAAAAATTTCTTCAAAGGGCAAAGGTACGATTCATGTAGATCATGGATGCTTTCAGAATGTTCTCTATGTGCCTTCCTTAGCTTCGAATCTCCTTTCTGTTTATCAAATGACACATACTGGTGATCCAAAGAAAGTCACATTCAGCCCTAATACAGTTGAAATTTCTGATACCAAAAGTGGAAGACTAGTTGCGGTTGGAAAGGCAAACCACACTGCAAAATGTTATGAGTTTTCGCACTTTATTCCGCTTGCAAAGCCCACTGCTCTTCGCACACATGGTAATGAGGTTAGTAGGCTTTGGCATGAAAGATTTGGACATCTAAATTATAAGTATTTGCTGCTGCTATCAAATAAATCCATGGTTGATGGGCTGCCACAACTCCGTTCCTCGAAGGGAATATGCACCGGTTGCATTATTGGGAAGCACCCCGAGCACAGATTCGACCGCGGCAAGGCTAGCAGAGCCTCTACTATTTTGGGATTGATCCATTCTGATATCAGCGGTCCGCTGCCCCATATGTCATTAAATGGTTCAAGGTATGTTTTGACATTTATTGATGATTATTCTCGCTTTACATGGGTATTCTTTCTCAAAAACAAGTCAGAAGTGCTTGGAAAATTCAAGGATTTTAAGGCTTCTGTTGAGACCACCACTGAGAGCAAGATCAAAGCTCTTAGATCTGATAATGGTGGGGAATATATCAAGTCCGAGTTGCTGCAACTTTGTGCCCAAAGCGGAATCAAGATCCAACATACAGTTCCCTACACACCCCAGCAGAACGGTGTAGCGGAAAGGAAAAACCGGTCACTGAAAGAGATGGCTACATGCATGATTGAATCAAAAGGTTTGGCTGCAAATCTTTGGGCTGAAGCAATCAATGTTGCTGCATATATACAGAACCGAGTTCCACATTCATCCGTGAAAGGTATGACTCCTTTCGAAGCATTCTTTGGTCACAAACCGGATGTGTCAAATTTGAGAGTTTTTGGCTCTACTGCATGGGCTAGAATTCCTTCTGAGAAGAGACGAGCTTTGGATCCACAAAGTATCGAGTGCATATTGATAGGATATGGGGAAGAATCAAAAGCATATAAACTCATGGATATCAGATCTAAAAAGATATTCATAGAGCGCAGTGTGCAGTTTGAAGAACCGCTTCAAGAATTGCAACTAGTTGAGGAGAAAACTGCCGATTCACCGCCTTCACCAGAAGAAGATTCGAGCAGCGATAATGAAGGTATGAGTTCTGATATTTCTGATATTGTAGCAGCATGTGATGATAATGACATATCAGGTTCGGAATCCGACCATTCAGATCTCCCTCAGTTACCAAAGTGGGCCCAAAATACTCTACAATCTGCTGGTTCTAGTCTTGGAAATCCTGCTGATCCGAGACGAACAAGAGGAGACTTTCAAAGGGCAGGTATGGCTCTTTCTATTGCTGATCCATTTCTTCCTGAGATTTGTTATTTGATGGCTGGTTCAGATCCCCAATCATATTATTCAGCCCATCGAGATCCGAGATGGAAAGATGCCATGGATGAAGAGTACAGTTCTCTTCAAAAGAACAATACATGGGAGCTAGTTTCTCTTCCACCTGGAAGAAAATTAGTGAAGTGTAAATGGGTCTACCATACTAAAGTTGCTGCTGATGGCACTATCAGCAAATATAAAGCAAGGTTGGTGGCAAAAGGTTTTTCCCAAGTCCAAGGAGTGGACTACACAGAGACCTTTGCACCGGTTGCAAAGATGGATTCCATCCGCCTTGTTTTAGCTATTGCCGCATCCAAGCACTGGGAGGTGCATCACATGGATGTGAAGAGTGCATTTTTACATGGAGACCTTGCTGAAGAGGTCTATATGCAGCAGCCAGAGGGTTATACATCAGATCCATCATTGGTTTGCAGATTGAAGAAGTCTTTGTACGGGTTAAAACAGGCCCCAAGAGCTTGGTACGCAAAGATGGACTCCTTCCTTCTTTCTCAGAATTTCCAAAGATGCAAATCTGATCCGAATGTCTATCTTCAGCGAGTTAAAGGTAATTTGTTGGTTATTGTACTTTATGTTGATGATCTGCTTATTACCGGTAGCACACTTACTTCAATAAACAAGCTAAAAACTGCCTTAAATCTAGCTTTTGACATGAGCGATTTGGGCTTGCTGAGTCACTTTTTGGGCTTGGAGATAGCTCAAAATTTCGATGGGATCACTATATCTCAGCAAAAATATGCTTCCGACCTGTTATTGAAGTTTAATATGGCTGAATGTAAGGCAGCCCCGTTCCCATTCCTCTCAGGAATCAGTCTTGAGGAGGGAGATTCCACACCGCTTGCAGATTGCAGTATGTATCGACAGTTGATTGGTTCACTACTTTATTTGACACACTCTAGGCCTGACATCTCATATGCTGTGAGTGCCGTGTCAAGATATATGCAGCAGCCACATGAGCTTCATTGGCGAGCAGCCAAGCGGATCTTGCAGTATGTGCAAGGTACGAGACAGTTTGGCATACATTATGCTGCAGATTCTGAGCTAGATTTCATTGGTTTTACTGATTCAGATTGGGCAGGTGATAGCATTGATCGGAAGTCCACTTCCGGTTATGTTTTCATGATTGGTCATGGTGCTATTTGCTGGTCCAGCAAAAAGCAAGCAGCCATTGCACTTTCTTCAGCAGAGGCAGAGTATCGAGGGGCAGTCAATGCCTGCATTCAGGCAGTTTGGTTGCAGGGTATTCTTTCCGAGTTTGGTTTTGGTGGCACTACTTCGACTGTCCTATTTTGTGACAATCAAAGTGCTATCAAGATCTCCACAGATCCAGTTCAGCGGCAGAGGACCAAGCACATTGAGATTCATATGCATTACATTCGACAGTTGGTGCATGACCGCACCATCATTCTGCAATATTGCCCTACCGATGAGCAAATTGCAGACATCTTCACCAAGAGCTTCACTGAGAAGAAGTTCTCTTACCTCCGTTCACTGTTGGGGGTGAGTTCCATCATGGTGGAGACAGATTGATTCATTATTATGCTTTAGACTTGAGGGGGGGCTTTCTTCCCACTGGGTTTTCCCTCTTTCCTCACTTAGTTTATTTTTCAGCATTTTTTGGATTATTGTATTGGGGTGACCTTTGGTCTTAGTTACCAGGGCCCCACATTATTTTAGTTGGCACATCATAGTCTAGCTTGAGGGGGGGTGTTCGGATATCCATCATCTATTTCGGGATACATATCTATTTCAGGATCATCTATTTCGGGATACATATCTACTTCAGGATCTTGCATGATCTATTTCAGGATATGTAGTCCAGTCACCAGTTTGATGCCTCCAGCACCTTATCCACCTTCTTCTAGCACCCGGGAGCCACTTTCCACAGAGTTTTAGCCCTCCTAAGCTGAAAGGCGCCCTCTTCTCACCTACTGACTGAGAAGGGCGCACTTGCTCACCTACCACTGCAGATTCACTCCAGTTACATTCAGTTAGCTCCGATTCTGATTGATTTCACTCCGATTTCACTCCTGACTGACTGTTTCACCTCCGATTGACCTCCAGTTCGATTAGGTGACTTGCTCTGACTCCAGTTAGCCTCCCATGCGCCCCCACTGAGCCTCCAGATCCTATATCAGTGCTACACACTTCAGTTACATTTATTATGATCAGTTAGACTCAGCTTGACACCTGGATGACTGTTTGTTGTGATTGATGAGCAACACCGATGATTGATGAGGACTCCTAGATTGAGTCAAGCTACTCCATTTCAGTGATTCGAATGGCCTACTTAGTCAATTCGAATTGCCATTGACAGATATTGGATTGTATTGTAAACTATTGTAATTCATTCACCCTTTCTGGGATAGAGAGCACTGCTGCATGTTTTTGCACAGTTTTGCACCATATCTTCTTATTCATCTGTTGTGACTGATTTTTTGTTCATTAGATCTGCTGTGACTAACTTTACAAAAATGACAAAGGAAACAAACCAAAAGGTAGTAAGACTGAACTTCGTTGCAACTTTTGCATGAAAGATAATCATGATGAATCTAAATGTTTCAAGAAGATGAAAGATGTAATGTCCCTTATTAGGAATTTTATTAAAATTGCAATTTTCCACTTTTTTCCCCTAGTTCGACCTTTGACTAGTTTTGATCTCTAGGTCCCAAATTTGCCCCAAATGATCCCAAATATTATGAGAATGTATATGAATGATATTAGAACATAAATATGTGTTTCAAGGATGCCTTTGGACCTTTAAAATACTTATGCAAATCCTCTTTCAATTCTTATCAATGTAGGTAACTTTACTAGTGATTTTCCTTTGACTAGTATTGGTCTCTAGGTCTCAAATTGACTCCAAATGCCTTCAAATATTCAAGGAAGGTGTATTAATGATATTAGAACTTGAATATGATGTTTATGGATGAAATATTTCCACCAAAATACGTCTTAAAACTCTCTTAAGATTCTGGACCAATTATGCAATTTTACTAGTAATTTGGGGTTCAAATCCCCCTGGGGTAAGTACTGAAAATGGCTTCCCAAATGCCTCCAAACCCAATCAAATTTATGAAAAGATGTATGTGATGTGTTAATTATTTTATTAAAGTCTCATATGCACCATTAATGTATTATTACAACTGTTCCCACCCTCTCCCATTGAACTGCCAAAATCCCCAATTCGACCCTTGGGGAGATGGCATTATTTCACCTCCCAATACAACTAAACTGAGTAAAAATGATTCAAATGCTCAAGTACAGTACATGAAACTTGTAGAATAAATCCATGGAAGTATATTGATCACAAATATATCAGAGAATCATCCATTCATTCGAAATCATCATCAATACATTGGCTCACAACAAGGTAGTGGGGAAATGGCATTGTTCTTCCATTAAAAATGAGATTTATACATTTCTACTTGGAATTTCAACTTGAAACTTTTTGGAGATGAAGAAAAGAGTATTTAATTCATATTACAAAATAAATGGGGCATTAAAATCTTCCCCAAAGAGTACAATAGCTCACCAAAAACGCCCTCCCTCAAGGATCAAGAATATGCCATCAAAACGGGAAATGGTTGAAGGAGTAAGCTGCAATAGAAGAAACCATGAGATGCCATGTAGCTTACACCTGCAAATAAAGACTCCATTAAATATCCAAATGAAAGGTTTGAATGGCCTTTCCAATTACCAACTTGGATGGGAATCTTTCACCCTCGAAATTGGCTAAGGCAAGAAACTAGTCATCCACTAGCTCTCCCTCTTCACAAATGCAATTACAAATTCTACAAATGATCAAAAGCTGGTTCCATTCTTTATTATTGACATTTATAAAGTTCTAATGTCCTCCATGGGTCGAATTCCTTCCAAGAGACTCATGCCAACTCAAGTTGGGAAGAGATTCCAAAGATCACCACTTGTACAACAATTCCTAGTCTCCCACTTCCACCAAATCACATGTGGAAGCATCTTAGCTGCCCTAACACCCTTGAGCACCCTCTTGGAGTCTATTTTTAGCCCTGACATGTCATATATGTCATATGTCAGCCTTCAGGTCTGATTTGTGTCATAGGTGTCACAACATCTTCATCATTGTTGTCATAGAGCTAAGGAATCTAGCCCAAGTGTCTCACTAGCTCCAAATTGCCTCTTCCTCTTCCATTGGAGTTACTCTTCCTCTATATTTCGACCTTGGATGAGTCATGCCATGAATAATACCTTTTGGACTCCCCCAAGTATGTTACCATTCATCTTGAATTCGAATTGGTGAGAGAATGATGCCAAGTGTAGTGGGGAAATCTAGCCATATGTGGGTCCCACTTCCTCCATGTGTCTTCATGATCAAATGCCACTTTGCTTTTCACTTGTATATATTTATTTAGATACTTTATTAAATATTTATTCCATTCTAATTTTCAAACATAATTTATTATCCCCATTATTCCAAATCCCAAAGCTTCCACCCCAAACCTAGGAAACTAGTAATTTTCGTCCTTGAAAATTATTTGACCTTTAACATCAATTTTACAAACTCTAATGAATATGGCCAATGTGATTAGGCCATTGTGACCCAATTCCAAATTTGGGACATGACAAAGCCTTGGAAGCAACAATGAAGAAGCACCACATCAGCCTTGATTCATCTTCATAATCTTCATCTCATAGACATGCACTTTATGCTTCTGGTTTTTCCTATAATGCATCTTCTTCTTCTACTTTAAATGAGTGGCTCATTGATTCTAGAGCATCTTATCATATGGATAAGGATAAAGCCATATTTTGTACTATGCATGAATGTAACACCAAACAAATATTTGTTGGTGATGACAGATATCTTAGTGTTGTAGGATTTGGAATAGTTCCTGTAGATAATGGAGAATTTAGTGATGTACTATGTGTTCCTAGAATTTCATGCAATTTATTGTCAGTTTATCAAATCACTCATTCTGCTGAAGGTAAAAGTGTAACATTTACACCTCACCAAGTAGTAATCAAGGATATTTTTAATGATATTAATAGGTTTCAAAAGTTTAGAAACTTTGGGTCATCACCTTTTCCCTTAGTTTTTGTTGCTCATAGTGATGACTTGAGCAAACTTTGGCATGAGCGATTTGGTCACTTAAATTATCCCTCATTGCAACAACTATTTAAAGGAAATATGGTGACAGGTATTCCAATTATATCTTGTAGGGATGGTGTTTGTTCCGGTTGTGTACTTAGAAAACATCATCGGAATTTTTTTGACTAACATGCCTCTTGGCACGCCTTAGCCCCATTGGAGATTTTGCATACTGACTTGTGTGGTCCACTTCCATCTTCTTCCTTTTCTGATTTCAAATATTTCTTAACTTTCATTGATGATTACTCTAGATTCACTTGGGTTTATTTCCTAAAACTTAAGAGTGAAATATTTAACATGTTCTTGGCTTAAAAATCCCTTGTTGAAAAATAATCTGGTCATCAAATTCTAAAGTTAAGATAGGATAATGCTGGAGAATATGTTAACAACAAGTTCACTACTTTTTGCACTGAACAGGGAATCCAACAACAACATACTGTTCCATATACACCACAAAAAAATGGTGTAGCTAAACGGAAGAACCACACTTTAAAATAAACGGCTAATTGTATGCTTCAAGTTAGGGGAGTAAGTCTTCGATTTTGGGATGAAGCCATAAATTGTGCAAATTACATAGTTAATCGCACCCCCACAAAAGCTTTACAAGATATAAAACCAAAAGAAGATTTGAGTAAAATTAAACAGATGTAAGTCACTTCCGTGTGTTTGCTAGTGAAGCATGGGCTCATATTCCGGATGAAAAACAGCAAGCATTGTAGCCTAAAAGTGAAAAGTGCATATTTGTTGGATATTCTAAAAATGTAAAAGGTTATAGACTTCTTCAGCCACATTCTCATGATATAATTATTAGAAGAGATGTTAAATTTGATGAAAATCTCTTGGCCTACGAGACTAACTTGATGTTTGTGCCATCTTTGGCCTATGAGCTTAATTCAATACTTTTTCCTTCTTATACTCCCAACTTCCTTGACAACATTCCAATTCCAGTTTCTGATGATGATAGTGAGAATGAAAATCCACCTCCGCCTGCTCATTTTCCTCCAGTTCCACCAGCACAATCACTTCCTTGATGGGTCCGTTCAACGTGTGAAGCACCTGGTGATCTTGCCGATGATCCTAGAGATCAACGACGTACACATTCTCAGTTCTAGTGAGCCTCTTCTCTTTTGGTTCAAGTTTACAAGAATCATGATCCAAATACTTTTGCAGAAGCTTTTGGGAATCCAAATTGAGATGCAACTATGGATGGATAATATCATTCCTTAATGGTGAATGACAATTGGTATCTTGTCCCTCTTCCAAATTAAAGAAAACATGTTAGATGTAAATGGGTCTACAAAACTAAGTATGCCTGAGATGGAAGTGTTGAAAGGATTAAGGAAATGCTAGTTTCCAAAGTTTTTTCCCAAGTTAAAGGAATTGACTGCAATGAAACCTTTCCCCTATCACCAAAATGAACACCATATGCCTTGTTCTTTCCCTTGCAACCTTACATAAATGGAAGGTCCATCAAATGGATGTCAAGTCTGCATTTTTACATGGTGATTTGTAGAAGGAAATGTACATGGAACAACCTCCTGGCTATGATTAGAATGACACTGTCCTTGTCTGTCTCCTTAAAAAATCCTTATATGGACTTAAGAAAGCCCCTTGAGCCTAGTATGCCAAAATGGATAGCTTTCTCCTTGACACTAGTTTTTCTAGATGTCATTCTGACCCTAATGTTTATACCAAGAAAGTAGGAAACAATGTCATCATCCTTGTTCTGTATGTTGATGATCTTATTCTTACTAGTAGTGACCCTAAGCTTTTAACCCATGTGAAATCCAATGTTAAGAAAAAATTTGAAATGATAGACTTAGGACATTTGCATTATTTTCTTGGCCTCCAAGTCTTGCAAACGAAAGAAGGACTCTTTCTTTCTCATTTTAAGTATGCTTGTCACTTTCTTCGTCGCTTTCACATGGAATATTGTAAACCAACCCCCTCTCCCTTCTAGTTTAGAGTCAAACTTTATGCCACTTGCACTTCATCCAAAGTTGATGCCACCCTGTATTGTCAACTTGTTGGTAGTCTTTTATACTTGACTCATACCCGTCATGATGTTTCCTTCTCCATTGGCCATGTTTCTCGCTATATGAAAACACCCCATGAAAGTAATTGGAAAGCAACAAAAATAATACTTCGATATATTCGGGGTACAATTAAGTTTGGAATTCATTACAGTTCAGGGGGGACTCCTTTGTTGGTTGGTTTCATTGATTTAGATTGGGACGATGATCCAGATGATCAAAATTCTACTACAGGTTATGTTTTCAGTCTGGGTTCTGGACCTCTCACTTGGGCTTGTGAGAAACAACAAGATCTTTCTCTCTCTTTAGCAGAAGCAGAGTATCGTGCAACAGTTAATGCCAATCAAGAATATTTATGGCTTTGATAGATCCTTTCATAGTTTGGATTCGAGTAGCAACATCCAACTCCCCTTTGGTGCAACCATCAAAGTGCCATCAAGCTCGCCAAATATCCAGTTCAACACAAACGCAACAAACACATTGAGCTACATATGCAATTCATAAGAAAGCTTTTTCATGATCGTGTTCTTGAAGTGCTCTTTTTCCCTACAGATGATCAAATTGTAGACATCTCCACCAAATCTCTTACAGAAACAAATTTTTCTAAACTTTGATCTATGTTAGGAGTTCAGGAGTTTTCATTAAGGGGGGCTAGGCTCTAATGCCGCCTTACTTCTCCTAATAGTGTCACTTTTGTAAATCCTCCAATCCTATCCCAAGTTGTTCTTAAAGGGGGATGTTAGGATATTTAGACACTTAGGAGTTAGTTAAGATCAACTTGTTATAATATATTCGTTAGGAAAAGTGTGTTTCTTTAGTATGCATTTGTAAATATCTAATCTGACGATCACGATATTTTCTAGACATACAGTGATTTGACGGTTCAACTTCTCTTAGATCATAACTACCTTTGATTTGTGGCTTAATACCCTATTGGTCCATGATATCTATTTAAAGATCATGGAAGGTAACTTGATAGTCAATTGATTATGACAAGCTCATTTGTAACTTTCTTTCTTTTGCATAATAAACTGCCTCAAGTAGATATTTTGTTGGGGCCGTGGAGTGTTTCCCCATTTAGGGTTTAAACCACGTGAAAATATCGGTGTGTTGATTTGTGATATGTTTATGTGAGCGTCTTCTCTAGGTGTTCGGTATTTTGGAATTATCCTCTGTAGTCGAACAACTCCTAGATTAGCTCCTATTTCGGTTCCTAGAATGACACCGAAAATAGCGCCTAAAATGGATTCCATTTTTGCATCCAATTTTGATTCTAGTTTTGTTTCCATTTCTATTTCAAGTTTTGCTCTTAGTAATGCTTCCTGTTTTGCTTCTAGTTTTCCTCCTAGTCGTGCTTCCTGTTTTTCTTATGGTATTGCATAGAAAATAACTTTTCTTTGGCTTCCTAGATGATGCCATATTTTGCTTCCATTATGACGTCCTTTGTTTCTTCCGGTTTTGCGTCCAGTTTTACTTCTAGTTTTGCTTCCAGTTTTGCTTCCGCTTTTGATTATGATATAACGCCTCTTGTTGCATCTAGATTTGCTTCCACTTTTACATCTTTTGTTGCTTCTAATATGGATTCTATTATTACATCTTTTGTTGCTTCTAAAATTTCTTCCATTATTACTTCTTTGTTTGCTACCTGATTTAATTATGTTTTCACTTCCTAGGTAGCACCAAGTTTTGCTTCCAAGATTGCTTCTAGTTTGGCTTCCATTGTTGCTTCCATTTTTTCTTCAAAAAATGCTTCTTGTTTTGCTTCGATTTATTAATTTAGAATTTTTTATTTCAAATTTTATTAGTTAAATATATCATGCCTCTTAAATAACTTATATGATTATAGAGTAAGTCATATTGCATTTGAAATATTTTATAGGATAACATTTATAAACAATTTCTAGGGAAAGGAACATACATACAAACTAACAATGTCATTATACTTATTAAATCTCAATAAAAATAAAATCTACAACAACCAATAGATATAAAATAACAAGATAATTATTATAACATGATCATCATTTATAATTAAAACAAGTGAGTCAAATATCTATAATTTAATTGAACTTGACAACATCCACCCTCAATAGTAAATTAAAATCATCATATGTAATAAATATCCATCAAAAAACCATCGGTCATTTCCAATATATATAAATTTACAAGTCAATATTGTTAAGATCATCATCATATATAACTAAAACAAGTGAAAGTCAAATATGCCAATAGATCAATAACATGTCAAAATTATAGATGTCCAATAGTAAAAATAAGTCAAAATGATACATATTTAAATGATATAAGTCAAAATGATAAATGATGTAAATCAAAATGATACATGTCAAAATGATACATATCAAGATGATACATGTCCAAATGATACAAGTCAAAATGACACAACTAAATAATATGGTACCGTGGGTGAAAATGATAGATATGATAGTAAACATGAAAAGAGGCATCATAATGATATATCAACAATGATCCATGATGCATTCTATATTATCAAATATGTCACTAGATACTACAAGTAACTGCCTCATCATGATCATCATCACCATCATGATCATCATCAACGTGATCATCATCGTCATCCACGTCGGTGTATTCTGTATCAGCTTCATCATCACCCTATCCCATGTATGTACCATACCCAACATAATATAGATCTATATCATCATCAGGATTGGATATTCTAAAAGACTCATGTTTTGCAAAAAAAAAACATTAAAAATGAAAAGTTATTATTTTTTTCATGCAATAATTAAATTTTCTGTTATATTTCTAATATTACAACATATGAAACAAAACCATAATCATATTACATCAATATCAAAGTGCACATAACATATTAAAATTTCAAATAAGTTACAACTAAGATGTCATTCCAATGATGTAAAGCATACCACAATTCTAATAAACATTAGTAAAGATCATAAAAAACAATTGTTATACAATTTAACTACCAACTTTAAATTCCGGAAACTCGAACTCATATGTGCTGTGGCTACCTGCTAAATCTCAGTTGAAGTCATCTAAGTATCCGATCTCTTAGAGCTGGTGCCATTCCCACCAAGTGGGTATGCTAATGCAATCCTCTTGACACCTCAAAAATGTTGAATAAATAGCTCTATGTCCTTTAGTCAATATGCGAAGAGGTCGAACACATACTCTATACAATGGTCCCTCTCTAATCCCTAGTATGATGTATTCCTCAACATACACATCTCCCTCTAGCCATAATTGTACTGAGTTTCATATGAGCTAAATTGTATAACTTTGATTCTGGAAGGCTGAAACTGAGAGCACATTTACTCTCATACAATGAACATATAGAACATGATGAAAGGATAGAGTCCATATTGACTCTAACTCAAATACAAATGAACCCTCACTTCTACTGAATGCTTCTTCTGTGTGGATCCCACACCTCACCAAGCATCTTGTAGGTATTGATCTAGGTGGTTGGAACATATCACACTCCCCTGTCATATGGCATGTGCCACCACTTTCTAGATACCACCCATCTTGAGAAATATCCTCTGATTCTAGGAGTAAGACATACTCCTTGAATAGTGTGGAGAATAATCCTTGAAAATCCTGAAATAGTGGAACAAGGGATGTCAGTTATACTCAATTATACTTATTAGATTAATGATTTTTTTTCCTCTATTTAATAAACTGAATAACACCAAAAAGATTACAATGCAGCGAACCAATGAATAATTCAACCACACATCAATTTCCTTGCTCTTGTTTCAGAGAATAATCTCGGTTGTATTTTTCTCAATTTCCATGCTCATGCTTCAGTTTGCATCATTATGCCTATCCACATTCTCAGGAAAAAATTGATGCAAGGCGCCTTCGACAAGAAGGTTATTTCTTAACAATACACACCACACACACATTCACATAGACAAGATGCAAACAACATGCCAGAAGCTGCCTTATAGTACTTCTCAGAATCGATTACAATGCAAACTGCAAATAAATGAAATAACTAACTAAATTCAGCCTTAGCCGTTACAACATAGAAGTGACTACGTGCTCTCTTAGTGTGTTGACATCACCCTCTCCTAGTACACTATGGAACCTTGAGATATGTCTCGATCTTCTCTGCGTTCGGAAGCTATGTGACTGTTCTCTCCAATCTATAGAACTTCTCCTCGAACTCTATCAACTGCAGAATATGATACAACTGATCTTCCTCCCTGGTCTTCTACTCTGCTGTTATTGTTCCCAAGAACACTGCGATCCCCGAGACACACAACCTCTGTCTATCAATCTCCTAGGACCTTGTAGACCTGCAACTATCAGCGCTCCAACCATACTGCACAGCCCGTGCCTGTGATGACATTTGTCATGTCTTCACCCACCTGTAATAACTGTCATTAACTTCCTTAACAACCCCGAATTGTTGCCAAGTACTCTCCTTGACTTCTATGCGTCCTTCTGACATGGATACAGTAAACCATCATGTCAGCCATACTATCTGTCAGCTTCGACTCATCTATCGACTTCCATTCACAACCCAAGGCTTCGCCAGTTTTCCCCTTCCTCCTCGCTTGGCTCATGCCCAAACCCGTCGGAGTCATAGTTTGATGCATGTCAACCTATCGACGCATTCTTCCCTTGACCTGTCGTCTGTCGACTCCAACCTATCGACTCTTGACTTCGCTGCACTTGTCGGTCGCATACCCAATTGCTCCTGCTCAAATTGACTTCGACAATCCAATCTGCTCTTCCTCACAAGTGGTCGTTGGCACACCCACTGGTTGGTCTCCTTCATGTCGATCAACTTTGACAACTCAGCCTAAGTCTCGATTCTCCTGCATCAGACTCCCCAGGTGAAAAAGAACTTGATTGCTCTGTCAGTCTCCTGAACTCTTCTTTGAAAATCGATGTGGGCTCCTGCAACTCATCATCTTTCCATCGCACCAAGTATTCCTTCTTTCGCGAGCTGCGCGTACACCCAACTTCGCTTTCCTCTATTACTTCTGTGATTTCTTTGTTCTGTCGATCTGGAATCTGCTCTGTCCAGTTGATCTTCGACACTTCTGTGCTTCCATTGCTTGAACCTTCTTCAAACTTGTACAGATCTGAGACATTGAACGTTGGTGAAATTCTCAAGTCATTCGGCAGCCCCAACACATAAGCGTTGTCCAAAATATTCTTCAGAATCTTACATGGTCCAATCTTCTTGAGCTTTATCTTGTTATATGTTCCTGTAGGAAATATCTCCTTCTGCAAATGTGCATAGACCAAGTCTCCTTCGCTGAATGACTGTAGTCTCTTCTTCCTGTCGGCTCTCAACTTGTATGTCGCGTTACTCTTTTCTATGCGCTTTTGCACATCTTCATGCACTTCTTTCATATGCTCTGCAAATGATTCTACATCTGCGCTTTTCCTTGTTTCTGTCGGTAACTCAACCAAATCCACCACTCCATGTGGGCTTCTTCCCTGAACAATCTGGAATGGCTCAAACCTATTGACCGATTCATAGAATTTTTATATTCAAACTCTACTTGCACCAACACGTTTTCCCACTGCTTGGGTCTGTCAGCTGTCAAACATCTCAGAAGGTTTCCCAAACTTCTTTTCACCACCTCTGTTTGTCCGTCTATCTGCAGATGATATGCTAAGCTAAAATGCAACCTTGTGTCCAGTTTCTTCCATAGGTTTCTCCATAAATGCCCGATAAACTTGGTATCTCTATCCGATGTGATACTCTTCGACAACCCATGCAATCTGACTACTTCCTTGAATAATAGCACAACAATTCGTGTGGTGTTACTTGTCTTCCGACACGAAATAAAGTGTGCCATGTTCAAAAATCTATCAACTACAACAAATATGGAGTCGCTCCCTTGCTATGTCTTTGGAAATCCTAGCACAAAATCCATGCTCAAGTGCTCCCATGGGGTATTTGGTACATATAATGGTGTATACAACCCCATGTTCTAACTTCTTCCTTTTTACAATTGGAAAAATCTTCATTATCGAACCCACTTTCTGACATCTGTCGTCATTGCTGGCCAATAATAATTCTCTTCGACCAATGCCCTGGTCTTGTTGATGCCAAAATTACTTGCTAATCCACCGCTATGCAACTCTTGGCTTAGGTTCTCCCTTAAGGATCCTCTGGGAATACATAAATATTTTCCTCTAAACAAGTATCCCTCTTAGATAAAATAATCCAAGTATGGAGTCTTGTCGACACTCCATGGTTCATGACAAGCTCCCCATGCTTTTGCAAAATCCTCGTCAGTCTCATACTCTTCCTTCATCGACTATATCCCCATTTCCTGAACTGTCATCGTGTTCAGCAATGCAAATCTTCTACTCAGTGCGTCAACAACCTTGCTTGACTTGCCCAACTTATGTCACAACATGAATGTATATCCTTGTAGGAATTCAACCCATTTGATGTGACGTTGGTTCAACTTGGAATGAGTAATCAGATACCTCAGTGCTTGGTGATCTATGTATTACACAAATTCCTTGGGAAAAAAATAATGCCTCCACTTCTTCAATGCTTCGACAATAGCATAAAATTCCTGGTCATAGACCGAATATTTCTGCTTCGCATCATCCAACTTCTCACTAAAGAATGCAATTGGTCGGCCCCTCTTAGATCAACACTGCTCCAATTTCTATTCCACTTGCGTCGCAATCGACCTGGAAAACTTTGTCAAAATCTTGGAGTTCCAACACTGGGCTCTCAGTGACTTATTCCTTCAACCTGTCGAAAGCTCGTTGGGCTGCTTCCATCCACTTGAATTTGCCCTTTTTCATGCACTCTATCAAAGGTGCACAAATTCAACTGAATACCTGAATGAAATTCCTGTAGAAAGTAGCAAGTCCATGGAAACTCCTTACGTCAGTTGTACTTGTTGGTTCCGGCTAATCCAATATTTCGTTCACCTTTTCTGGGTCCATCATGAACCCTTTACCCGAGATTACGAATCCCAAGTACACCAATTCCTCCTTCATAAAGAAACACTTTTACAGGTTCACTATCAACTTCTCTTCTTGCAACTTTTGCAATTCCTGTCGAATATGCCCCAAGTGTTCTGTCTTGATTCGACTGAAAATTAGAATGTCTTCTAGGTAGACTACGACAAACTTTCCCAATAATGGTTTCAGTACTTCGTTCATCAACCTCATGAATGTACTGGGTGCATTAGTAAATATGAATGGCATGACTAACCACTCATACAACCCTTCCTTTGTCTTGAATGTTGTCTTCCATTCATCCCCTTCTCTAACCTAAATCTGGTGATAACCAGTTTTCATGTCTATCTTTGTGAATTACTTTGCTCCACTCAGGAAATCCATCAAGTTGTCCATTCTCGACAATGGAAACTGGTACTTCATCGTGATATTGTTGATGGCTCTGGAGTCTGTACACATTCTCCATTCTCCACCTTTCTTCGGCGCTAATATTGCTTGTACCACACATGGACTCAGAATTTCTCTGATCAATCCTCTGTCCAACAACTCTTGGACATGTCGGTTGAGTTCCTAAACTTCTGTTGGACTCATCCTATGTGGTGCTTTGTTTGGAAAACTCGACCCTAGAATCAATTCGATCTGATGGGATATGCTCCTTTTCGGTAGCAATCTGGTCGGTGTCTCATCGACTACTATGCTTCGAAACTCATCAAGCATATTTTCGACTTCGACCGGAATTTTATCCTCCATTGTCGACTTCTCGACACATGGTCCCTTCGGAATTATAGCATAACACCCCGACTGCTTTTCCTCCTCTGCAAGGATTTCTTTCGCTGAACACATCAGCACTCGTTTCTCCCAAAAGTGGCTCTCGACGTGCTTACAGATAACCTACTCCTCTGGCCTCAACTTAAGAGTCCTTTCCACGCCATTTTTCCACACTATGACTATGTGGGATCGACCATCATAGATCATTTTCTGATCATACTGCCATGGTCTTCCTAACAACAGATGGCACGTGTACATTGGGATTACGTCGCATAGTACACTGTCTTCAAATTCTTCAACTCTGAAGTTGATCAGGAACTGTTTGGTCACCTTCACATGATGTCCTTTCTGCAACCATGAGATCTTGTAAGGGTTTGGATGTTCCCGACATTTCAACTTTTCCTTATTGATCACCTCTTTCAACAAAAGATTCTCAGTGCTTCCACCATCAACTATGTTCTTGTAATGCCATTTTTCGATTCGCATCTTTGTTCGAATGATCGCCTTCTGTTTTGCTGGCTCTTGCTCATCGTGCTTGTCGTCCAAAACTAGTGTCTTGCTGGTTATCATGGCCCAACTTTTCTTCTTACCATCCTCACTACTGTCGGATGTCTATTCTTCCCTCTCGTCGACTTGCTCATCCCTTCGACGTCTGGGTTTCAACTCCTTTGCAGCATGTAGGTTCTCTAGGCATTCATATGCCTTGTGTCCCACTCCACGACACTTTTAATAGGTTATGGTTGGCTTGTTATCTCCGTTTCCATCGGATAGACCACTTCGACCATGCGCACCTCGACCATGAGTCTCACGACTATCACGTCGGTTCTCCTGTGCTTTCTCCCTGGTCAATGTCCCTTCCGTCCTTCGACTTTCTTTGACAGATTCATTCCTGTAACCTCTACTTTGGCCTTTGGCGAAAATAGTCTTTGCACCCCGACCAGTCATCCTTCCTCTAGTCAGTGCAGATTTCCTCGACAGTTTCTCTTCTGCCTTAAGAGCTAACTGGTAAGCTTCACTCACTGCTCTGAATCTTGACATGTTCAATTTGTCCTGAATGGCATATTTCAAGCCGTTCACGTACCTAGCGACAGCTTCTTCTCCTTCATCAGTTTGTCCCGACAGAATCAACAACCTATAGAACTCTTCCGTGTACTCCTTCACGGTCATCTCTTTTTGTTGAAAGTTTTGCAACTTCTGGAACAAGGAAATTACATAGTCACCTGGCAAGAACTTCCCTTTCTACTTGGTGACCATCCTATCCCAAGAATTGATTTTCTCCTTTCCCTTCTTGACTCTGTCAATATGCATGTTGTCCCACCATAATGAGGCATGACATTTCAACCTCACACATGCAGTCTTAACCCATTTAGGATCCTTGATCTGCTCTATGTTGAAGTATTTGTCCATCTCTCTAAACTAGTCCATCAAGTCTTCTTGATCCAAACTTCTTGAGTAGGTACAGACGTCTATCTTTGTCTGACCTCTCATATTCGTCAGAAGCTTGATGAGTTTTTCTTCTGGTTCATCTCGTGCTGCTTCCCGTGGTTCCACTTCTTTGACTTCCTCATCGTTGTGGTCTAACGCATCAGGAATACAACCACGCCTTTGGCTTTCTTTGATCGATGCGACTTCATTTTTCAAAGTTTGCATTGTTTGGATGCACTCGTCAAACATCTCATGATCAACTGTGACTGTTGTGCCACACACTCTTCGTCCTCAGACATTAACGCCTCTGTGAGCCATTTTCAACCTCGGCTAAAACTCCCACTTCATCCAATCGCAACCGGGCTTCAACAAGTCTGCACAACTCTTCCCAACCTCAGTTGGAGTTGTTCAATGCACTTCCAGGCTCAATATCACTTGACGTTCTTATGCGGACAGGGATTCACTTCTTGCTCTGATATGGATATCCTTCAAATCTCAGGATGCTATGGCTCTGATACCACTTGACTCAAGGCACCTTCAACAAAAAGTTTCATGCTTAACCATACACACCACACACATGTTCACATAGACAAGATCCAAACAACATGCCAGAAGCTGGCTTATATTACTTCTCCGAATCGATTACAATGCAAACTACAAAGAAATAAAATAACTAACTAACTGTCCCCCTTACTCATTACTACATAAAAGTAAATGTGTTCTCTGTCAGTGTGTCGACCTCACCCTCTCCTAGTTCACTACAGAAATTTGAGCTATGGCTCGATCTTCTTTGTGTTCGAAAGCTGTGTGACTATTCTCTCCAATCTATAGAACTTCTCCCCGAACTCTATCAAATGCGGAATCTGATCCAACTGATCTTCCTCCCCGGTCTTCTACTCTACCGTTGCTATTCCTGAGACCACTGCGATCACCGAGACATGCATCCTCTATCTATCGATCTCCTCGTATCTTGTAGACCTGCAACTATCAATGCTTCAACCGTGTTGCATAGCCCCTGCCTGTGACAACATCTGTCATGTCTTCACCTACCTTCCAGAACTGTCATTAACTTCCTTAGACACCCCGAACTACTGCCAAGTACTCTCCTTGACTTCTATGCGTCCTTCTGACATGGCTACAATAAACCATCGCATCGTCCATACTGTCTGTAAGCTTTGACTCATATGTCGACTTCCTTTCACAAACCAAGGATTCGACAGTCCGCCCCTTTCTCCTCTCTTTTTCATGCCCAAACCTGTCGGATTCATAGTTCGACGCATGTCAACCTATCGATGCCTTCTTCCCTTGACCTACCGTCTGTCGACTCCAACTTGTCGACTCTCAACTTCGCTGCACTTGTTGGTCACATACCCGACTGCTCCTGCTCGACTTATTGACTTCTACAAGCCAATCTGCTCTTCCTCACTAGTGGTCATCGGCACTCCCTCTGGTGGGTCTCCTTCATGTCGATCAACTTCGACAACTCAGCCTACGCACCGACGCTCCTGCATCAAAAATCCTTCCAAGGATGCCACCATGGGATCAACAATGTTGTATGTAGTGTTTACCAATTTTCTTCATGTGAAGGAAACCATTAAGTTTCTGTAACTAGACATTTTATCAAATCACACCAAATGTGCCCTTGATATTGCATTCTCACATGAAACATTAATTGCATGACATATATATTTAAAATAATTTATTTTCCGCACCCATAGGAAATTCTCAAAGTGTCCCTAACTCGGCTTGGGGAACCAGGAAAAAATGGTCATAAAACCAAAACCATGGCTCTAGTAGTGAATCCAACGATTCCGATGGATTTAGATGTCGTGTTTCAGCTAGGGGACCTCCTTTACCTTATTCAATTTCTAGGAAATGGACCTACTGTACCATCTTTGGAACTAGGGTTCTGTTAAGTGAAGGCCATGCCAATTTTGCACAAGGGGGTCAAATTTGAGCCGAACACTCCCGTGCGATTGTGGCGAGTGTGGAAAAATACACAATGGCTAGATTGATGTGTGGGAGATGAAAAAACTCGGTTACGTTTCTCGTTTTGGATTTCATGCCCCCGTAGAAAATTTTCAAAGTGTCATTGAATGGCACCAAAGTGCTAGGAAAAAAATTCCGTAGAACCAAAATCATGTCTCTGGTCGCGAATCCATCAATTCCGATGGATTCGAGATGCTTAGTTTCAAATAGGATATCCCTCATACCATGACTCAATTTATCAGAAATGGTCTTATTGGACCATCTCCGAAACTAGGTTTCTACTCTATGAAGGCGATGCCAATTTTACACAAGGGTGTCAAATTTGAGATGAACACTCCTGCGCAACCGTGGCTAGCATGGAGACATCCAAAATGGTAGATGCATGTGGGGGAGATGACAGAACCCGATTAGGTTTCCCGATTTTAGTTTCATGCCCCCATAGCAAATTCTCAAACTGTCCCTGAATGGCCCTGGGGTGCTTGGAAAAAATGACCATAGAATGAAAACGTGTCTCCAATTGTTAAGGCATCAATTCTGATAGATTCAGGATGCATGGTTTCAACTAGGGGACCCCTCGTACCATTAATGAATTGCTCGGAAACGATCATATTGTGACGTATCTGGAACTAGGGTTCTTCTCAGTGAATGCCATGCCAATTTTGCACAAGGGGGTCAAATTTCAGCCGAACACTCCTGCTTGACCATGGCCAATGTGGAGATATCCACAATGGATAGATTCATGTGTGGGAGATGAAAAAAACAAGTTACGGTGCCCGATTTGTGTTTCGTTCCCCCATATAAAATTTTCAAAGTGTCCTTGAATGGCCCTGTAGTGCTAGGAAAAAATGGCCATAGAACCAAAACCATGTCTCCAGCTTTGAAGCCATTGATTCCGATGGATTTGGGATTCTAGGTTTCAGGTGGGGTAGGACCCTTACTATGACTCAATTTCCCATAAATGGTCTTATTGTATTGTCTATGGAACTAGGGTTTTGCTCAGTGAAGGCCATGCCAATTTTTCACAATGGGGTCAAATTTGAGCTGAATGCTTTGGCGTGACTGTGACCAGTGTGGAGACATCCAAAATGGCTAGATGCATGTGTGTGAGTTGATGGAACCTAGTTATGTTTCCTGTTTTGGGTTTTGTGCCCCTATATCAAATTCTCAAATTGTCCTTGAAGGTGCCAGACAAAAATGGCTATAGAATCAAAACCGTGTTTCCGGTCATGAAGCCGTCAATTCTGTAGGATCCAGTGAAAAGAATTTATTAAGTGGTTGAACTTATGCAATGACCTCTTTTCCATGAATAACTATGGGAAATGGATCCTTCCTATGACTTGTATGCTTTGTAATGACTGACTCTATCTCTTGGTGTAGTTCATATCTTGCGCCTTACATGGTCTTGGCTTCTTCCTTACTTGGAAGGTCTCTGGGGGACCCCCATACAGTGACTCAATTTCCCAGAAATGGTCCTATTGTACCATCTCTGGAATAGGGTTCTGCTCAGTGAAGGGGTAACTTGGTTAAGATTTTCCCCTCCCAAGGTAGGACATTGTTTTCTTCCTTTAGATGATAAGAAACCTTCTAATGAAAAAATCTACAGGAGCATCTCTTCTCCTTACAAATAAAGGAGCAACTTATTCCTTTAGGATTATTCTCTTGTAATTAAGCTATGGGAAATTTTTACCTTCATGATAGGTTCATGATCCTAGTTTCTTTGATTCGATTTCCTCAACTCTTGATTTCTCTAAGAACTTTGTTGTAGTTTATAAGGGGAAATATTTTCTTGGATTCAAGTTTCCATCCTCCACACATAATGGATATCATGAACTTAATTATTTCCTTTAACATTCCCAATGGAGCTACCAACACCCAAAAAAGGTATAGAAGAAATGTTAGAACATAAGGATCTTCCCAAATCTGGAGTTTATGTAGTTAATGGGTGTCGTATAGGTGGTAGGAAAAGGTTGACTAAGTGTCCAACTAGTCAATGGTGCCAACTAGAAGTAGTCCCAATGAAATCAACTCGTTCTTACATCAAGTCATAAAACCTAGATCTAAAGCATGACTTATGTCATCAAAGTGGATGATATCTCCCTCATTTTAAGAATTTTAGTTACAATTTTTTGCATATATAGATCACTTTATTGATCATCCTATCATGCATTCATTCCATAGGTTGATCCATGCTAATAGAAATTGGGTAGAAATGGAGGCTACCACCAAAATAGTCATTCAAAGAAAAACTAAAGGAATTGGAACCACAATTCAAACCAACACATTGGAACCACCTATGTCTCTGGCCCTAAAAGGTATGAGTTTTTCATATCCAACCTTGGTCCTTGAATCCTTCATGATGTTTCTAGTGGCTCAGATAATACAATTAGTTCCAAATCTACTATTAAACATATGGAGACACAAAGGGATGTAATTGATGTGTCATTCAATTTCTTATTGGTTGTGAATAGGATGAGGAAAGGTATGACTTGGGACAACCTATTCTATATTTGGGACGGTGTAATGTGCCTAAGTTCAACTCTAATGAATGTGATACACCACCTAAGATTACAGTTTCCCAAAGAAAGAATGAGCAATTTAGTACACTATCTCAACAAGAGTTATTAGTCAAAGATTGATACCTCATACTCCATCCAGATTACAAAGTTGGTCCACTTTTTTCTTTGTAAAATTTCTTTTTCAAATGGTGTTGGATGTTGGTCATATTTCTCCTACTGTAAAAAACATGGCACATGGACTAGTTAAACTAATTATTATGCAATAATTTAATTTTTTCTAGGAATTAAAAAAAATATTATTTCACATATTAAATATACTTACAATAGTACATATCAAGGCCTGTAGACATTTTTGGCCATTGTGATGCATGTCACGAAGTTTGGAAAGTCTAGCCTTGGAGGCCATGTCTTGAAACACATACCAAATCAATTTAACTATCAACAAATAAAATATAAAAATCCTTTAATAATTTTATATAATATTATGAGCAAATTCAACTACCTATGTATTCTCCTCACTGGACATCCTCCGTGCATCCGACTTCTCATATGGTTTTACAATTTCTTTCCATACTTTAAGAGTTACATCAATTGGAATTTTTTTAAGCTTTTCCCAGGAGGGATTTTTTTAATCTCCTTTGTTTATTTGCACCGGAATGTGAAGAACCTGCAATAATTAATTAATGAAAATACACGAGATAGAAAAAATAACAGAACTCAGAATCGCTTTATTGATCGCAGGCCACTTCGAGGGGGCAACCTCCTTTGAGCAAGCTCAATACAAATAATTCGCGGTACCTTCATTGGCATGAACACATACTTATATACTAAGTCTATTCCCAATGCTATGGGTCAATACCATGGGACATATAATACTATCGGACGACTTACAAAGAGTATGCGTCCAATACCATGGGTCAATAGCATGGGCTAATACAAACTATGGATCAACAAATAATATGGGATGAATTACAAAGCATATGCGTCCAAAAACAATATACTAACAAAGTAAAGAGAAGGATTGACGTGGGTTCCTAACATCCCCTCTCTCTTAGAGAAAGCTTTGTCCTCAAAGGTTTAGATGTGGAAATTGATCTGGAATCTGAAGGAGTGGTTCCCCTGGAGCATCCTAGGGTTGCATTCCATGCCACTGAATGAATACCTCTATGATAGATTGAGAGAGAAGCTGACGCCTTCTGATTTTAAGGGAGGATTGCATGTAAGGCTGTAGACGAAGAAAAACCATATCAGCTGTGTGAAAAGTGTGCTCGGAATGGTGCTAATCAACTTGTTGTTTTAGTCGAATTTGTGCCATGTGAAGATTGTCTTGCGGAATGAAAATAATTCGATCGCGGTTTCGAAGAACCGAGTCAATTGCCTGAGCTGGGAACTGCCGAGGGTGTATGGAAGAATAAATGGTGGTTCCTATCCATAGACTGCTTCATATGGTGTCATTTTAGATGTGGTATTGTACCACCCGAGCGCTTCAAGTAAATCCATAGAAATAGTTGTCCAAATCTGTGTAGGGATAGGCAAGGGTTTGAGCACTTCTGAAAGGAGTGTCGGTTAACCCTTGTTGACCTGAAAAGTATAACAGTCAGCCACCATATGTTGAATTGTAATTTTCAGTCCCTGCCAAAAGAAGTTACATTGTTCATGTTCATAGTTTTTGAGGAACCCAGAGTGCCCTGCCGATGGAGAAGCATGGAGTTCAAAGAAGAGACAGCCCTGTTGAACAGATTGCAACCAATTTGGAACAAGCAAAGAAATAACTGTAACAGAAATTTGGTCATCCAATGTGCGAGAAGGAGCATCTTCCACCAGATTGTCCTTACCCTTCTTGTAAGTGATCGCATAGGCATAACCCAAGAGTTGGATAACCCATTTCAAGTGTGCTGGGTAGGAGACCCGTTGTTCCAGGAAATTTTCCAGACTCTGGAGAGCAGTCTTGATACAAAAATAATTCCCTAATAGGTATGTCTACCACGTCTGTACTTCATGCAAAACAGGAATCATTTCCTTCTGAGATGTAGACCCAGCTAAATTCTTACCGGAAAGGTCTCTTGAAGGAGACAATCCCACTGGTTCAGCAAATACACCTGCATATTTATCCAAGGAAGTAGTGGATACCGTTGATGGGTGCATATGAATGGAGTGGAGCTGAGCGATGACACCATGTGAATTCTTCTTAAGGATCTTTTCTAAGTGATGTGAACTAATGATGTGGAGAGACCCTAGTTGTAAGCCCGTAAATTTGTTTTGTGTCCCTTTGACTGAAAACTGCATTGAAAGTTCAGCAAAATCCCATAAGATGCGGCCAACAGTGCATAACCATTGAACGCCCAAAACCACATCACATCTGCCTAAGGACAAGGAAAACATGGCAAATCATAGGTTATAATCTTCCAGAGAGATACGCACATTGTGACACTTCCCCTTGCAAGGTAAGGTGCCCCCATTGGCAACCATGACTTAAAAGTTGGAGCAAGGATGGACAAAACAATTAGCCTGTTTGGCGATCCGAGGGTCAATGAAGTTCTGAGTGCTACAAGAATCAATGATTATTGTAAGAGGAATATTCTTGAAGTAACCCTTGACTCACATTGTTTAGGGGGTGATGATTCTGGCTACAGCATGGAGAGATATCTCTGGGTGGTCTTCCTGAGACAGAGGGTCAATAGGTGGCTCCTGAATATAGACCTGATCATCCATTGTATCTGGAGATTCTTCACCAATTTCAGAGGCAGGCAAATAATCCACATCCAAGAGATAAAGCTTTTGCTGAACACATCTATATCCCCAAGTGAATTTCTCATCACAATTATAACAAATCCCTTTTTCTCTGCGTGCCTGCATCTCTGTTTCAGACGAATGGTTGATAGGAGTTGGTCGAGGAGCTGACGGGATGGGAGGTCATTGAGAACCCATATTTCAGAAGGGAAGAAAAGTGGGTTTGGAGCATTGTTGGTCTGCAATCTTGTCTTATGCCAACTTAGCCAACCCCATGCCTTCCATGATTGTGTTGGGACAGAACATTTTAACCTCTAGGAGGATTTCATCCTTAAGACCATTGATAAAACAACCCCTGTGGAATTCATCAGACAATCCTTCTGTGTGATTGGCTAGTTTCTCAAATTCTATATGATACTCTCTCACAGTGCCAATTTGGTGAAATTTAGTGAGGGCTCCTGTGTTGTCATCAAAAGCACTAGGACCAAATCGTTGCAAAAGGAGTTGGCAAAAATCTGGCCATTTTGGCTCTTCATGAGCCTTGATGTACCAACGGTACCATTGAAGAGCTTCTTGTTCCAAATGAAAGGATGCAAGTGGAACTTTGTTGACATCAAAAGTATTATGCAGACTTAAATATCGTTCTGCATGATAGATCCAACCTGTCGGA
Source organism: Larix kaempferi (assembly GCA_027924585.1). Lineage (NCBI taxonomy): Eukaryota > Viridiplantae > Streptophyta > Pinopsida > Pinales > Pinaceae > Larix > Larix kaempferi. The sequence goes on along the minus strand of BSBM01000091.1, from coordinate 37,244,363 downwards.
TCAGTACCATTGAAGTGAGGAAAATCAAGTTTCGGACCATGGAAATTGATGGAAGATGAGAACCCATTATCTGATGAAGACTTGGACTGTCGTTTGTTGTTCATGGCTGAATGCTCAAGATGGAGGCCGAGAAATTTTTTATCAATATCCTAGAGTTTGGTTTGGATGGCTGCAAGTGCTTCCTCCATGGTTTTTTCTCCTGCATGGGTGACAACCATAACTAGGAGTTTTTTTTTTTTTGAATGGGTAGAAAAACACAAACAAAAGCTTATTTAGTAAAGGGAAATTTGGCTTTGGGAAAAACTCTGATGGGTAATTGGGGGTTGACTAGGTTTTAGACACTTTCGAATGGATAGGGGAGTAGAAAATGAGGACTTCAGAAGCAGGGTGAAAGAATGGGAAAATTTGGCAGAGAGGGACAAAGAAGCAGAAATAGGGAATGAACACGGTGGCAAAATTTGAAGGCGATTGGGTTAAAATTAAAGAAGTTATGGAAAACTCTTAAAATAGACAAATGTGCAATTTTTTCTATGGGAAGTGGAATTTGGGATAGGGTCCTTTGGAATGAAAGATGAAGAATAGGATTATAGGGATGTCAGGGAAGTTTCAAAGGAAATAGAGTGAAAACAAGGGAGATATGGTGAATATATATATATACTTTTTAAGAATGGATCTGCTACGGTACAGAAGGGATCGAAAATAGATGGATCTGCAACGGCGTGGAAGGGATCGACAACAGATGGATTTGAAATGACGTGGAAGGGATCGAAAACAGATAGATCTGAAACGAAGCGAAAGTGATCGACAATAGATAGATTAGAAATTATGCGAAAGTAATCGACAACAGTTTTGGACATAGGAAATCTGCGATTTATCACCTAAAAAATAGATATGGACCCCATATGCTCAAATTCCTAACGGTTCAAGGGATTCACTCGGCCACCAATGTTGTCTGAAGGCTTGCGTATTGGTGCAGTACCCCTCACTCCACGGATCAGGTAAAATTGATAACCGCTTTGCCACAAACGACAACTCTTGGTTTACCTCACGGGTGGGAACTAGTCAATCAGGTAGGGGTCGGTTCCCTTTTCGCTAGCAAGTCCTCTCAATGGGCCAGCTACTTTGGGGTTCCTATGGTACTCCTCAGAATGAGTTTTAAGGCTTATTCCCAAGTACTTCCCATAGTTGAGAGGATAGAGATTATTCCCAGATCCAAACTACAACAGATGCGAAAAAAGATTGATAGAAATTTCACCCAGTGAGCCCAAGAAAGCGCTGTAAAACCAGATAAGCACTCTAAAACCAGATGTGAAGAACCTACAACAATTAATTAATGAAAATACATGAGATAGCAGCAATAATAGAACTCAAAATCACTTTATTGATCGCATGCCACTTCGAGGGGGCAACTTGCTTTGAGCAAGCTCAATACAAATAACTTCACGGTACCTTCATTGGCCTCAACACACACTTATATACTTAGTCTATGCCCAATACTATGGGTAAATACCATGGGACATATAATACTACGGGACGACTTACAAAGCATATGCATCCAATACTATGGGTCAATACCATGGGATAATACAAACTGTGGATCAACAAATACTACGGGATGACTTACAAAGCATATGCATTCAACAACAATATACTAACAAAGTAAAGAGAAGGGTTGACATAGGTTCCTAACACTGAATCTCTTTCAGTTTTGAGACATTTGTTCTTTTATCATCTTTATAGACCAACTTGTTCCAAATTCAGTCTCCATGTCATGGATAACTTCTTTTTGTACGTGCATTTGTATATTTGAGAATGGAAAATGTAGATGGTATTTGAACCATTGAAGGAATGATTCCTTCAACCTGTTCACAAAAACGTTTCCATTATCTAACATTCATATTTCCCATGAAACCACATAATATTCTATCTTTGTTTCGTAGCTTCCAATGCAAGATGCAAAATATGCCATAGCGTAAGAAATCTGTGTCGCAGGATTGGTTAGGACATTGGAAGTGTTTGCTTCATGTTCGACATTTTTAGATTTTATTGTTATTGATTTCCTCTTGGATCTTCTTCTCCATCCAAGAGTGGTTGGGGAATCAGTCGATTCCCTTTGACATGATTGATTTGGTTGCAATGTTTCAAGGGTTTTACTAGATCATTTTTCTATGTATCTAGCGAGTGTTTTGAATTCCACCTCATCCAGTTTGCTCACAGCCTCCATCCCCAATATGGAAGCTAATTCCTCTTTATGTTGGTAAGTCTCATTTTCCTAGATATATAAAATAAATTTCTCATTTTAAATTTTGGAACAAAAAACAAAAAATCAAAGAAACAATTGAAACAGTTAGAAATCTATAAATTGGAAATGACTTACCTCATTGTGGCCAGAGCTTGCTCCCTTTTCTCCCTTTATTCCTGCTCCATTTTCTTTCTTGCTTCTGCTTGACATTTTGAGGTGACCTAGGCAAATATCTTTGCCTCCAATCTGTGGACGAAAATGAAGGAGACACTGCTAGCACAGTAGAGGGCGAATCTCTACTCTAGCTATCACGATTTTGACAAAATAAGTGGAACATAAAGAGCACTAGTGGGAAAGATGGAGTCATTGACGCAACTTTTAAACACTGGGTGAACAACGTGAAAGAATTCATGCATGTTGGGAGGCATATCGAATAAAATATTAGAACTTTACGCATGAAATCCTTCACATGGGAGGAGGATTGCAATTGCTTTGCTAACAATATTTTGATTTGATCACAATGTTGTTATTTTCTTGAAGGTGGTCTGCTCGGAATATCAAATCATGGTTCTCTACTGGGAAGACTGATATTTCGTCAACTTGCAAGTTAGAATGGTGTTTCTATGGTCAGAAGCTCGACCCATCTTTATCTTCTGTGGTATGTTGGTAATGTTTTATGTTTAATTGTTTAGAACTGTGAGTTACTTTATTTTATTTTTGTTTCATCAGTCGGCGCTAAAATTGGCACAGTTAATTCCGAGTTGAGTGCCAAGTTTTGGCCCTAAACTTAACCTTCTTGGGGTGCAAAATTCAACATAAACTGCGCCCAATTTAGCATCAAGTTTGGGCCCTAAAGGTAAGCTCCTCGGGGGGGCAAAGTCAGTTCCAAGTTTGCCTAAATTAGCATCGACTTTCCTCCTACAAATGAAAATTAAAAAACAAATATACTATTACATAATTATTGGAAAAATTGGAACTTCAGATATATATATAGAATTATTTTACACTACAACAAATCACCCTTTTAGGGGTGGTTTTGGCTTGCAGCGTTTTTTCTACCCCCCCCCCCCCATTTTTTTTAGGTCTTTGGGGGAAATTCTAACCCCCTTCCCCAAATTCCAATTTTCAAAAAACAATTGGGTGGGTTTTGGAAATACCCCCTAAAGGTCCTTTTCAAGATGGTTATTAACCCCCCCCAAATGTCCCGAGAATTGGACTTTTGGGGGTGGTTTTTTTAAAGCCGTCCCCAAAAGTCATGAGAATTGGGATTTTGGGGCAGTTGTTTTAAATCTGCCCCCAAAATTCATGAGAATTTGGAATTTTGGGGGCGGTTGTGATAAATCCCCCCTCAAAAGTTCAATTGTCATGAATTTTTTTTTGGGGGTGTTGAAATACCCCCTTAAAGGTCCTCTTCAAGGTGGCTTTTAGAAAAAACACCCCTTAAAAGTCACGAGAGTTTGGAATTTTGGGGGCGATGGTTATAAAGTCGCCCTGAAAAGTCCAATCGTAATGGATTTTTGGAGGGGTTTGAAAGAACCCTCCCTAAATTTCCTTTTCAAGGAGGTTGTTAAAAGACCCCCTTAAAAGTCATGACAATTTGTTCTTTTGGGGGCGGTGGTTATAAAACCTCCCTCAAAATTCCAATTGTCATGACATTTTTTGGGGGAGGGGGTTTGAAAGAATAAGCAATCAAATAGATATATATGAACAAAATATAATTAACGGGGAAAGAGTCAACAAGTCTTTCTATTACTCAGAGTAAGTACATAAGTGCAATACAGTGTATTAGTGCCTCTATGTATCCATCTCTCTAGCATAAATATATGGTTTACATACAGCTACATAATGACCTGTTGGTTCACTAACCGAATCGACATGTAGTGACCGACACAACGGTTTGACATGTTCTACAAAGTGGTCGAATGGAGGACCTAGTCGGGCGGTCGACCTAGGCTCCTCCAACATCTCCCCCACCAAAAAAAAATTTCTTCGTCTCGAAGAAATAGGGAGATGAGAACTTAAATGGAGTAAAATGACAAATTGGACACAATTGAGTAATGAAAAAAAAGTTTGTTGTTATTGTTGGGACTGACTGGTGCTTGTAGACAACTACTCTTGGACGTAGACTTTGAAAATGGCTTCTGCAGATATTGACAAGTGATGCCAAAAAGCTTCCCACTCATGAAGTGCATTCTGAATATCAATAGTAAGGGTAGTAAGGCTAGACAGGTTCTCCATTTTGTCGTCAACCAGTCGGTCTCGATTATTGATCATATCTTGTCTTAGTATGAGTGTTTCATTTTCGGTAGTGGAGAGAAGTCGATGAAAGTGTGGTCTGATCTTGTTGACTTTTGTCAATCTTAATAGAGATTTTGTGATCCATGAATATTCTTTCTTCTCCAGCTTTGATAACTTTTTATGTTCCATACTGACTTGGTCATCCAGTATTTGTGCTAAAGATTCATCGGTGGTTTTTCGTTGATGTTGGATCTCTTTAATAAGATAACGAGTTTTCTGCATTTCAACAAACACATTTCCATAATGTGTATACCAGTTGCACAATACTTCTGTAGTCATAACAGCTTCTTTGGCATACTGTACTAACAAACTATGTGCTTCTATGAAGGTTGTATGTTGGTTTGTCATGATGATAGATGTTTCTTCTGCTTGATTCTACCGTTCCTTAGCCAACTATTCTTGGAGCATCGACACGACATTTTCAAATAATGCATATTCTTTATCAAGTGGGTTTTCGGTGTTGGTTCTTGTTGAGAGTGGTATTACTTGCTGGACTAAGTTCTCACATTTATCCAGGAATGAAGATTGTTCTACTTGAATTGTTTCAATGCTCTATTTGTCTTTAGTTACTCTCTTCCTATGCTCTCGGTCAATAGAGTCTGTGACTAAATCTAGTTCTTCTTCTTTTTCTTGTCAGGGGTCAAAAGTGGCAATAGGACCCAGCTGATCTAGATGGACAATGAGTAAAGACTGCTGCTGGAGATGTTGCAGATGTTGCTGCTATTTCTGCTATTCTTTTTCTTTCCTCTTCTTTCCTCTCCTTTTCTTTTTATTTTTCATTTTTGACTCTTTTTCCCTTTTCTTTTCAAGTTCTATCTGCTTCTCTGCTGCTTTTTATTTGTCGTCCACCTCTTTATCTTGTGCCAAGTGTGTTTCTTCATTTTGCTGCTTTACTGGTGTCCCAGGAGTTGATTCGATAGTAGGAAGGGATGGTATCACAAGTGCATCAACTAGAGTTGGGGAGTCAACTGCAGTTGGTCCAGTCGATGGCGGAGAAGTATTCGGTAGAAGGAAAGTGGTCGTTAGCGAGGAAGTGGTCGACGAAGAAGTTGGTAGGTTACTTGTGCCAAGTGCTATCGATAGAGAGGGGGTAGGTCATAACTGCTGGTCGAGGTCAAAATTTACTCTGACAAAGGTAATACTTGGTTACTTGTCATGGTAGGTTCAACTGGCGGTTTAGAAGTTTCAAAATTGTCCTATGGCACATCGGTGGCATCCAACTGGTTGGCGAAATCCTGAACTGAAGGTGTCGGTGATGGAAGTGTAATGGGATGGTCGAGTGGTAAAGGTGTAAAGGTGGGTGTTTGTTGCGATTAAAACTCACTTGTAAGATTGAGTTTTTTCTCTATGATGGTTTCAGTATTATCCGATGATGTTTGCAACAAAGGTTGATGGTGGTGGAACTTGTTCAGATATATGAACATCTGATGGAGTTAAGTCGGGTGGTGATTTGGGGTCAGCTACAACTGGTTTCTTTATGAGAAGTATTTTCCTGTCAGGAAGGCTTTATGGTATCTAGTTAATGAATTATTGTAGGTCGAAGTTGGTCTAGATTTTTTCTCTGAGGGGAGCGGCGAGCTGCTGTACAAAGTTGGGGCTAAAAGGAGAAGTAGTAGTAGAAGTGATTGGTGGTGTGCCGATGGTAATAGAAATTGGCCTGTCTTTGTCCATAACATCAGTTGCGGAAGGCGGTAGTGGAATGTTAGTGAGGTTGACATGTGTCTTATCCACGAATTTAACTTTCTTTCTTGGCAGCACCTATGCCTGTTGTTGATCTTCCTCTGCAATGAATTTTCCTAGATGCTCGACTACATATATCTTATGTTTGGAAGCATCTTCCAATACTTGTGATGCGCAGTTGAACAGTTCAATGTTATCTTCTTTTGTTGGTTCCTAGAGTATAAGATTCCACTTTCCTTTCCCTTGTGTTGTGTTCTTTATGTTTTGTCCTACTCTGAATATCTCATCGACCACTTGAAAATTGTTCTCTTTTGTTAGGGCATACTACAGGAGTGGAGTATCCGACTGAGTACTATCATCTAATTGGCTAGATGCACTCAATGGATCCTAATGAGGATTGATGTCGACAATCTGCTCAGGATTCATTGTAAATGTGTTGAGGTAGAGTTGGACATCATTATCTTCTTCTTTCTCAGTGTCTGTTAGAGGTTCAACCATTGGTTGGTCAACCAATTTTTCTTGTGGTGGTATTTGAATGGTAGTATTGGATTGTCGACGTAGTTCTTCAAATATTCTCTTGACCATAGGATAAAATTTGAGCTCTTCTGTTGCTTCAGATGCTCCCTCTAGATACCATACCAACGTGTGGTCGAGTGCTAGCTAGATGCGTGCGGTTGGAGGAAAAATTCGATGAAAGTTTTGTGGGACTCTCCATATAATTGTTTGTACTTTTAATGGCTGTAACCAATTTTCAAGCAAAATTTTGGCTGTCATCGCATCGAGTCGACATCTACCTTGTGAGAATGAACGGAAGTTCCACATTAGTGGTCCTTTGGATGCAATGAACTCTTTGTCTCCTATTGGTGAAAGGTGAGCCATTGCGATCCAATTGATCAGTGAAGGATATCGTATTTTGGATCCCTCATCTTGGCATTTATGGAAGATATGTAGGACAATTTCCGCCAATTGCTCAACCCATTGGTAGACTTTTTCTTTCGTCGCCACATTCTCCATGACTTCAAGCATGTCGATTTTTAGGTCAGACCCTCGACTAGTACTTGTTAATGTGGTCGATATGACTCTCGCCACTATTTTATGTGTGCAATAGATGGTTTGGTTGATAACTAACCATCTGGAGTTTTTTCCTACAGGGGTACATGTGAAATATTTAACTAGAGAAGTGTTTCGTTGGATAGGTACTTTATCTTGTTTGTTTTGATAGTCTAGTGATTTGATGGATCAGGTCTCCATTGATCTGGACTTGTTTTTCAAAGTAGAATTTTCCATTGTGGTATCAGCTCACAATGAACTGCACTATCACCTTCTTGAGTCCTGCAAAGCTTTCGACCAAGGGTGCATTGATATAGTTCAATATGGTTCTTATTTGTATTTTCTGGGCTTCCTCTCACCATCGACCATCAAAACCCTTTCCCCATTCTAGAATTTCGTTCCACATTCTCTTCCATTGTTGTTCCAAAATTTTTGCATTGCGAATGTTCTGGAGTCAGACTTACAATGGCGTATCTGCTTCTTCCAGTTGTCAAACTTTCGAAGCTGCCGATTCTGTGGTTGATTGAGATTTCTTGGGAACCATTTTGCTTACAGTGTTTTCTCATTCGGAAGTCGAGTTTGTGTTTTTAGAAGTTTCGGTGCTTTGTTGTTCAAGCTCTTGGTGGAATAACATCCAAGTCTCTTCTGGTTTAGTATTTATAGCATAATTATTAGGCACGGGTGAATGCGTAGTAGCTGGTTGTATTAATTGTGAAATTGATGAGTGTAATAAATTTGAATGATAGTTGGTCGGGGATTCGTCTGCCGCATACTGAATTTTTTGTTCCTTATGTCGGATTTGATGGCTTGAATTTCGTTTTTCCCATTCATTGGTGCTATGTTGGTTTGATGCGTGTTGACTTGGTTGAGCATTTTGTTCGACATTTTGTTGTCAACTTGTTCCACTTTGACTATAGTTTTCTTGTCGAGGGTCATGCTTCAGATGTTTTCATCTAGTTTATCATGATCTTCTACTTGTGTGGATTTTTGTACTTCCCTTGTTGGGGTTGTTTGTCCTCTTTCTTTGTGTGTCCCACCATCTTACAGCTTGACCTGTGAAGGTTTCGACCAAACTCTCAAGTCGACCTTGTTCTCCTATATTCCTTGACACTTCCTCGACATAGGATGAGGGGGATTTTCGCTCTTTGTATCTCAGCAATGGAACACTCGATGACTCATTTCTCATTGGTGCAAGTGTTGGATACTCTTTGATTTTTCTTTCGAAGATCTTCAAAATGATGGAGATAGAAAAACAGTGTTGATTTTTCTTCTTGGGGATAACTTCAACTGTTCGACATTCTCTTGCTTGTAATTCATAATTCTCTATTTTCTAGTTGTAAATTTCAACATCTGAACTATATCCGACTAATGAGGGGTTTCCGAGGTGGATATCTCCTTTTGCATTAGGCTCAATAGAGTATTCATTGTTTGTTACTTGATATAATTTTCGAATATCAATGTCATCATTGATAGGTTCTATCCAGGGCTATCCTTGCGATGGGTGAATTGGCACAATCACTTTCTTCCCATTTCCCTTGAAATTTATTCTATCTTTGTCAATTGATGTTGACACTTTCATTTTTCTTCCCCATGGTCAGCCAACTAGGGCAGGAAATGAACTGGAACCTTCTTTTGGGTCGATAATTTCAAAGTCAACTTGTGTTGTTATTCCCTTAATGGATGTGCCAACATTTTTCCATACCCGAATCGATTCAATTAGTCCTTGGTCGGCTTATTTTAGATAGCTTCCTGACTCATGTAGTTGTGGTCGACCAAGATGTTCCCAAGTATCTCGAGTCATGATATTTTCTTGTGATCCGTAGTTGAGAATGACTTGTCGAACCGAGTATCCTTCAATTTCTAAGTCGACAAGTGGGTCTGCATAATTTTTATCTCTCTAACTTAGTCAACAGAGATTTTTAGTTTGTTTGTCTTCGACAGATTTACTTTTAATTTTGTGCATTAAATATATAAACTTTGCGATAGCTTCTTCCTTGGTTATTGTTGGAGGAGTCTAAGCCGGTCTATCGACTAGGCTCCCCACTCGACCTATTTTAATGTATGTCGACAGTTGCGTCGACTAGCCGGGCTATGTCGATTGGTTGCGCCGACAAGGAAGTTACATAAATGAATGTAAAGGATTATATATAGGCTATTGAGTCAATGCACTGATTTACATTAGATATGTTATGTGTATTGTATACATTTCTGAGTAATACAAAAGCTTGTACTTCTCTCCATTTATGTCTCGTCTCTGGATCATTGTGCATTCTTGTTTATAATATATAATGTATCTCTGGTAACTACATGACCCGCGGGACTACAACATTGGTTCCATTTCCGGGTGATGCATTCAGAAACAATAGCATGACATATGATTTTGGAGTAGGAGATTAAGGGTTGGTGGGAGAATAAAATCGCAAACTACCTACATAACTATGCGCGACAAAAAAAGCTGACAATTATTCAAACGAGGGAGAGATTCTTCTCAGAGACCCATGAAATTTTTTAGAGTCCTAGCCGTCTGCCTTGAAGAAGTTGTTGGATGAAAAGACTAGTTGATGAAGAAGAGTGGAAGCTGTTGTCGAAGTTGATCAACGGAGGACATACAAATCTGTTAGAATGGTTCGAAAATATTGCGGACGACTTCTGTGAAGAGAAAGCGATTAAAGAGTGTGTCCCTGTGGATGAAGTTAGAAAAAATTTCTTCACTGAGCTAGCTGACCAATTCTTGTGCTCCCTATTGACTTTATTGTTCAAATTTTTTATCAACAAAGGCATTGCGCACATTTTCAAGAGATGACCATTTTTGCTCTTGCCCCTTCCAAATTATAACTTGAAGGAGAAAGAACGTTAGTGGGAAAGATTCGTGAAAGAGCGTGAATGGGAGTTATTTTTGAACAAATGACGTCCTTCACTTCCCTAGTTTCCTAGAAAGCTTTGGGCCGACATTAGGGGGGGTCGAGAAACATGTTCTGATGTATTAAAATTGATGAAAAGCAACACATGATAAAGCAACATGACCAGCAGTGGAGAACCTGATAGATCCGACAAAGACAAAACCATGAGTCACAAAAGAACTCTGGACATCCAGAAAATTGAAAGAGAAAAAAGGAAACAGTGGCGTGAAGAGATAAGGGAGAAGGAAAGTGCGCTCCGGAAGAAGAAAGGGTTGGGTGTCGTAACAGACGCAGAAGGAAATCTATCGGAATCGTGTCGAGCCTGCGATGATCGGGGCATCGATGAAAATATGTCACCGATGGACGACGACTTGTGGATAGAGTGTAGTAGTGCTCTCCAAGTTCAAATACTTGATAGGTTAACACCCCCTTCTCCATTTTAGATAACATAAAGTGTCTAAGTGTAAGAGATTGTTGAAGAAAATATAGGATTCTATGCTAGCCAGTCGGGAATTTGGAGTCGTCGTAATGAAGAAGGTGATGAATTCGACAGATTGTTGATTCATCGACCCGAGGAAGGAAACTAGTGAGATTTCAAATAGAATCTTTCATCTAGTATACTCAGAACATGAAGAAGCACCCACCTTGTGAATACTAGAATTGAGTGACTCGCTGAGTACTTCGGAGAATCCGAGAATTAGCGAAATCCTGATCGAGCAGAACTTTGTCTGTATTTCGACAAAAGAAGTACAAGAAGACAGAATCCCAAGACCCAATGAATAAGAAGAAGTTCAAGACATTGGTACTGAAGGAAATGAAACCTCCCTGGATAAGCAACCATCATTAGTAACTGTCAAAGCTGAAGAAGCACCTAATTCAGATTGCGGTAATAATCCACCAACACGACCATCTAATTTTGAAGTCGAAATAGTAGTAGACATGTTGCACTTGACAACACACCTTCCATTTTATGAACGCGACGAAGACCCAAGAAGACACTGGTTCATGTGCGAATCAACATGGACAACCAACCAGCTCACTCGCAAAGAATGTCAATTGGCCTAGTTTGCTGGCTCTTTGAGGAAAAGAGCATTAACTTGGTACATGGGATACATTGCTAAAACACCAAATGCATCAAAAGCACAAATCATGCAAAGTTCCTTATCTTTCTTTAAAACAAAGGATACAAAATATATGGCTACGGAGAAATTGAAGACGACGATCCAGAGACTGAAAAAAACTATCAAAGAATATGATAAGAGGCTCAAAGACCTCTTGATCTAGATTGAATACGAAATTGAAGACAAACTCCTCATCAAATGGTTCATCGCTGAACTTATAAGAAAAATCAAAGTACATGTTCGTCGGCAAAATGCCACTTCATATGAGGACACCTTAACGAGAGCTCTGGAGATCAAAATGGATGATGACTACCCTTTGGTATCCATTGATAGACACGTAGATGAATGCCTCGTCAGTATGGAGCAGGCAATCTGAAGCATGAATTTGAAAGGACCAGAGTTATGGTGTACAACGTGTTTGACTGCAGGGCATATTAAAGATTCTTGTCGAAATGAGTATCGACGACAAGATGACAAACTCATTCAAACCATATGCTTTTGTGATCTATGTAAAGAATATGACTTACATTCAACAAATACTGCCCATACAATCTAAAGAATAAGAAAGCAAAATGGTGCCAAATATGTGAAGTCAACACCCATTCGATTGATGAACGCCATCTAAATTTGAGGAATAGACAAAATTACCACGTGGTGTACCAAACAGATTCTGTCGAGTAGCATAACGATAGAAACATAAGAAATGACATATTTGATAGAAATGATGGAAGAAATGACCGATACATCCGTAATAGAAATGACAGATATCCTAGATATGATGATCGCAGATATGATTGACGAAATTACGACTATAATAGGCGTGGATGATACCAGGGATGCGGTCGTGGTGGTGGTGGTCATGGTTCCTGACCTAATCGACCTGGTCTATGTTATACATTTCTTATTGAACATCACCGGCATGCAGAATTCCCATACAAAGAAAGAACCAATCTAAAGTTTTGCACAAAATGTGGGGTAGGCGAGATCACTTTTTAGAGGATTGCCCTACCATGATTTAAAAAATCAATAATAAAAAGAATGTTCATGTCTTGTCTTGTGTACCTAAATATGATGTGCTTCGAACAAAAAATTTGCAAATTGTTACTAGACAAGGTACCCATATTGGTCTAGATAGACCACAGATAAGTAAAATAGTAACCAAAGAGGATTATCCAAATCCGGCTAAGCAAAAGTCTATGTTTAAAAATGCATCCGATATATTTTCTGAATTGGAAGCTCATGAAGACACTGAAGAAAACCAACAAGAAGCACTGAATGAATTGTTCAATCTAATTACAAATGATGAAGTTGTAGGAAATTTAATAGACCTGTTGCATAAAGTCAAGCATAAACATGTTGTTCAAAGACAAACCAAAAACATTTTCCGACTTAATCAAAAATAAAAAAATGATGCCGACTCTCTTGTTGACCTTGACATAAATGGATACCACATACGACAAGTCGTATTGGATTTCGGTTCCCAAGTTAATATCATGACTCGTGATACTTGGGACCAACTTGGTCGATCAAAATTGAAGGAATCAAGCATTTATCTGAAGCTCGTGGATCAAGGACTCATTGAGTCAGTCGAAGTTTGGAAGGGAGTTGAAACATCTATCAAAGGCATCAAAACAAAAGTTGATTTTGAAATCATTAGTCCAAAATATGATGCAAGTTATTTTCCAGCCTTGGTCAGTCGACCTTGGGGGCGAAAGATGAAGGATTCGATTTCATTAGATAAAGGTCGCATCAAGATAAAAGGAAACGATTAGAAGTTCATTGTAACAATCTTCCCATCTCAAGGAGAACCATGGTTGGAAACTGTGGAAGAAGATAATGACATTCGAAAACTTTATCAAATAGATAATAACAAAGATCATATTGAACCAAATTCTCAAGAGAGCTTCACCTTGGAGATACTGTTTCGATCGGATATAACTTTGATGCAAAAATATACGACTGGCAGATATAAAATTACGATCTTCATGAAAAATAATGCTAGATGGTGCAATCCATCTCGAAAAATCAAATAAAGAAATGTCTCTCAATCTCGTCCGCACCAAAGATATTTGAGCGGAAAATTTGAGAATATCCGACGCTTGCACCAACCAAAAATACACAGACATATAATCCGGTGCTAAGATACAAGGAACGTGACTCTCTGGCAGCACATGTCGAACAAGCTTCAAAACATGTCAGAGAGCAAGGTAGACTACAAAGTCTAGTTGAGACTTTCACTAGGAAAGCTGTGAAATAGTGGGATACCCACTAGTTGAGACTTCAAACCTAGACCAGCGCGTCGACATTTTTTGTAGAAAGATTTGGATGAAAGAAGTTGATGGTTCAGGAAGACATCCCTATGTTCACACAAGGATAAAATCCTGAAGCCCATATCAACCGCTGTGAAAAAGATTGGCAAACACTGGGTTACAAAGATAAAAAGGCGTGGCCACACCTCTTCCCCAGCACAATGGACGATCTGCCTAATAAATGGTATAAGATGGAAGAGGCAAGAGGAGAAATATTCACGTGGAAATATTTGAAATAAAACTTCACTAATGATTTCTAGTTTCCCCAAAGGAGGAGCAGTTGGTCGAAGCAAGAAACCATATCAAAGAATTTCTGCAGCTGACAGAAAATCTAGCACCTGCAGAAAAGAAGCAGAATTTTGGGCGATCAGCTTCCTGTCATAACATAACGTCGAAGGAAATCCAACATTCTACGTGACTAAGATTAGAAAGGTAAAAGTCAGTTGGGAAAATATTTCAATGGAGACAAGATCACCCTACCACATCAAAGCCTGTCAAAACAATATTTAGCATGGAGATTGATGAGAAATATGAGCCAAAAAGGTTACCGGAAAAAGACTATCCACCTGCATTCACACAAATAAAAGAAGGTAAAAGAACGATAAATGACAGTCGTGATCCAGAGTGGATGGATGCAAAGATAAAAACAAAAGAAGTGGATATTTCAAATGACGACCGACCAAAGATGGCAAGAATTGGCGATTACTGGAATGAAGAACATACTGCATAAATCACTAGCCTCCTTAAGGAATTTCACGTTTTATTTTCCCATGATTATAAAGACCTGAAAGGACTTGTGTAGGAGATGGGTGAAATGAAAATCGACATCAATGCAGACGCCAGACCAGTGAATAAAAGGCCCTATAAGCTTGCACACAAGTATAAAGACATTGTTAAAAAATAGATCAATAATATGCTCGAAGCTGGAAATATATATCCTATCGACCAATCAGAGTGGGTGAGATCGATGGTTGTTCAACGGAAGAAGAACGACCCAACACTACTGAGGATTTGTGTCAATTTCTGCGAACTTAACAAGGTAACACTTATAGACCCTTTTCTAACTCCTTTCGCAGATGATATTATTAATCAAGTTGTAGGGCACGAGTGTTATTTGTTTACGGATGGATTCTCTAGGTACAATCAAGTACCTATTGCCAAATAAGATCAGAAAAAGACTACATTCGTGTGTGAATTTGGGTCGTTCGCATATAAATTCATGCCTTTTAGTCTGAAGAATGCACCAGTGGTCTTCTCCCGTATTGTCATCAAGGATTTTCAGGAGTATATCTATAAAACCATGGCTGTCTATTTCGACGACTGGACAATCTAATAAGTGTTAAGAGATCATTGTAAATGGCTTCGACTGATGTTGGAATGCTATCGGCAGATCCAATTGTCGTTGAACATAAAAACATGCATTTTTGTGACTCCTATCGGTATATTGCTGGGCCACATAGTACATAAAGAAGGAATCAAAGTTGACTATGCAAAAATAAAAATTATTCTCGACCTAAACCACCAGTCAATCCAAAGCAAGTGTGAATCCTATTGGGTCATACGAGGTATTACAGAAAGTTCATCAGACACTAATCCGACATGACATGGCCTCTTGAAGAGCTATTGAAAAAAATCAGGAGTACAGGTGGATGGAGGAATGCAATACTTCATTCGACATATTAAAGAGAAAACTTATCAAAGCACCTATCCTCTATTTTCCAAATTGGTCAGTAAAATTTCATGTTCATATTGATGCATTTGGAATAGCAGTCGGTGCTATTTTAACACAAATTAGAGAGGATGGAATGGACTATCCTAATGCTTTCAGCAGTCGGAAGTTGAACAAGGCCAAAAGAAATTATTCCACGAGAGAAAGAGAAGCATTAGGTATGGTATTTGCACTATAGAAATACCGACATTACTTATTTGCTAATCCCTTCGTATTCTCTACAGATCATTAAGCTTTGAAGTATCTAGTCAATAAACCATTTCACCAAGGGAGGTTGTGTTATTGAATTTTACTATTTCAGGAATTTGGATTCGAGGTAATAATCCGACCAGGAAAGGGTAATGCCGGGCCAGAGCACTTGTTGAGAGTCAACACCGGAGAGGAACCGACAGGTATAGAAGATGATTTTCCAGATGCGCATTTGTTTCAAATTGAAGCTATCCCTTTGGAACTTGCAGAAATTGCACAATTTCTCGAAGATGGACAAGCTCCTGAAGGAATGACTGAGAAGAAGAGGAAGATACTTGCTATGAAAGCTGCACCTTATACTCTCGTCAATGGGTTCCTCTACAAACTTGGTCTACATGATGTATTATGTCGGTGTGTACTTGAGCATGAGCGAAAGAGCATACTCACGGAAGCACACTACGGACCTGTAGGAGGACACTATCATGTATATATAACAACAAGGAAGATTCTGCAAGCTGCACTTTGGTGGCCGACAGTTCATAAATATTGTCAAGAATTTGTAACTAAATGTGATAGATGTCAATGTATGGGACGACCGCTTCCTAGCACATAAATTCCTTTGGTTCCAATTAATCCAAGCCGAACATTCGAAATCCGGGCAATCAATTTTATTGGACCATTTCCAGTAATTGGCAGATGGACAGGTGCATGGTATATTATCATTGCTGTAGAATACGTCACCAAATGGGAATAAGCAGAACCAGTCAAGACATGTTCTAGCGAAGTCGCTCCCAAATTCATCCATGAAAACATCATTACACGTTTCAGATGCCCACTAACTTTACTCAGCGATCAAGGTACGCATTTTGTCTGGAAACTTTTGATGCATTAACAAAAGAGTTTGCAATTGATCATCGAATAAGCACAACATATCATCCACAATCCAATGGTGCCTTGGAATCATTTAACAAAACACTCACAAGAGGACTGGAGAAAGTGTGCAACATGGATAAGGACGACTATGATGATAAAGTACCTATTGTTCTTTGGGCATACAGAACAATGTACAAAAGAATGATGGGTCAGACACCTTTTTCACGTGTCTATGGGAAAGAAGAAGTTGTCCCATTCCATTTCCGACGACAAGCCCCTACAATCGTAGAAGTATTACAAATTGATGTTGAAGATGCATGACAAGAGCTCCTATTACAACTGTAGAAACTAGATGAAAATCGACAGATAGCAATAGAACACCAAGAAATCTAGAAACAACAACAAAAAGCATGGCATGATAGAAATATCAAGCAAAACAATATGGCAGTCGGTGACTTTGCTTTGCTGTAAAATAGTTGTGACAAGGGAAAGCCCAAGAAATTGCACACAAAGTGGATGGGACCTTACACCATTGAAGCTATCAATCCCAACGGCTCAGTCTGACTGAATACGTTACAAGGTAGTGTTTTTAAAAAGCTTGTTAATGGAGCCCGACTTAATCACTATAAGACATGACACATCACACAAAAAAAATGGTTGTAATCATCCTTGGAGAGATAAGTATTAAAAGCAATTCATCCAAAAGCAAGTTGTATCAGATGCATGATGACTAGAGACTGGACGACCAATACTAGCGAAAATAAAGATCGAAGTGAACAGATACCGACATATGACTGCCAACACGAGAGGCACCGAGAGTATAAAAGTAACCGACTGGATGAATGTGCCCATCGACATCCCCATACTACTTCTGGTCGGCATGGAAACACAAAATAAATACACTCGTGCCGCTTTGACGTAGAAGTGACAAAAAAAAAGTAGTCGAAATGGCCAACTGCTAGGATAGCAAAGTCAGAATGCAACCATTAAGGCATATACAACCTGTCACTCCAATTTAATCTCCTCGTCAAATCAGTATTTAATGCGGCCATCTACCTCCCATTCTCGTGTGCCAGCATCTTCCGCTAAAAATTTGGAACTCGAGGACTCCTGGTTAATGTTTTTTCGAGAGCTTGAGCACTAGAACTCAGAGCCACTAGAACTTGTGTTTGAAATATTGAATCCTGAGTTGACCATGGCACCCAAGAAAGCTCAGATGACAACTCGGTCCGCCGCATCTAAAGTGCGTGAGCTTGAGAAGGAACAGTCCCCTCTGGAAACTTAGTTGCAATTGATCCGAAACGATAAGGTTTTGGATCCACATTGGAGAAGAAATTGGGGCGATATTGTTAAATGGGGAAAAATTCAGATGGTTGATGGAGGGAATTAGCCGATAAGTTGCGAACTACCACAATCCTCCCTTACATGCACGCACCATTTATCGAGCATTTTGGTGGAATGAAGGATATCATAGCACAATTCATAGTTAGCAGGTATCACAGTGGTAATTTCTATTTCGATGTCCTCGTTGAAATAAATGGTGAGCTCATTCTGTAACGTCCCTTGTTAGGAATTTTATTAAAATGACAATTTTTCACTTTTTTCCCTAGTTAGACCTTTGACTAGTTTTGATCTCTAGGTCCCAAATTTTCCCCAAATGATCCCAAATCTTCTGAGAATGTATATGAATGATATTAGAACATAGATATGTATTTCAGGGATTCCTTTGGACCTTTAAAATACTTCTGCAAATCCTCTTTCAATTCTGTCCAATGTAGGTAACTTTACTAGTGATTTCCCTTTGACTAGTATTGGTCTCTGGGTCTCAAATTGACTCCAAATGCCTTCAAATATTCAAGGAAGGTGTATTAATTATATTAAGAATTGAATATGATGTTCAGGGATGAAATATTTCCACCAAAATACCTCTGCAAACTCTCTTAAGATTCTGGACCAAGTATGCAATTTTACTAGTAATTTGGGGTTCAAATCCCCCTGTTGTAAGTACTGAAAATGGCTTCCCAAATGCCTCCAAACCCACTCAAAATTCTGAACAAAGGTAGGGAATGTATTAAGGATGTTATTAAGGTATCATTTGCACCATTAATTGATTATTATATCTGTTCCAACCCTCTCCCATTCAACTGCAAAAATCACCAATTCGACCCTTGGGGAAATGGCACTATTTCTTCTCCCAATGTAATTAAACTAAGTAAAAATACTTCAAATGCTAAATTAAAGTACATTAAACTTGTATAAGACATACATGAAAGTATATTTATCACAAATATATCAGATAATCATCCATTCTTTCGAAATCATCAGCATTACATTGATTCACAACAAGGTAGTGGGGAAATGGCACTGTTCTTTCATTAAAATTGCGATTTATACATTTCTACCTGAAAATTTTTGGAGATGAATAACAGAGTATTTTATTCATATTAAAAAATAAATGGGGCATTGGAAGCACCCCCAAAGAGTACAATGTCTCACCAAAAACGCCCTCCCTCAAGGATCAAGAATATGCCATCAAAACTGGAAATGGTTGAGAGAATGTTCTACAATAGAAGAAACCATGAGCTTCCCTATATATTACACCTACAAATAAAGACTCCACTAAAGCTCCAAATGAAATTTCTGAATGGCCTTTCCGATTACCAAATTGGATGGGAATATTTCACCCTCGAAATTGGCTAAGGCAAGAAACTAGTCATCCACTAGTTCTCCCTCTTCACAAATACAATTGCAAATTCTACAAATGATCAAAATATGCTTTCTTTATTTTTTATTGACATTTATAAATTTCTAATTTCCTCCATGGGTAGAATTCCTTCCAAGAGGCTCATGCCAACTCAAGTTGGGAAGAGATTCCAAAGAACGCCACTTGTACAACAATTCCTAGTCTCCCACTTCCACCAAATCACATGTGGAACAATCTTAGCTTCCCTAACACCCTTGAGCACCCTCGTAGAGTCTATATTTAGCCTTGACATGTCATATATGTCATATGTCAGCCTTCAGGTCTGATTTGTGTCATAGAGCTAGGGAATCTAGCCCAAGTGTCTCACTAGCTCCAAATTGCCTCTTCCTCTTCCATGGGAGTTACTCTTCCTCTATATTTCTACCTTGGATGAGTCATTCCATTAATAATACCTTTTGGAATTCCCCAAGTAGGTTACCATTCAACTTGAATTCGAATTGGTGAGAGAATGATGCCAACTGTAGTGGGGAAATCTAGCCATGTGTGGGTTCCACTTCCTCTATGTGTCTTCATGATCAAATGGCACTTTGATTTTCACTTGTATATATTTATTTCGATCCTTTATTAAATTCTTATTCCAATCTAATGTTCAAACATAATTTATTATCTCCATTATTCCAAATCCCAAAGCTTCCACCCCAAACCTAGGAAACTAGTAATTTTCCTCCTTGGCAATTATTTGACCTTTAACATCAATTTTACAAACTCTAATGAATATGGCCAATGTGATTAGGCCATTGTGACCCAATTCCAAATTTGGGACATGAAAAATCCTCCCTTCCCAATATTGCTTGTCCTTAAGCAATTTCAAACATGGGTGTTGAAGAAGCTGCTTCCTGTATAATTCTTTGAAGTTGCCATTGAATTGCCCGACCTTGAGTCTTTGAGTTTCCATGAAGATTTAAGAGAGGAACCACCATGCTTGTTTCTGCACTACTCTGATAAAAATCACTTTATGAATTGGCAAATCCATCTCCCATACTGCTTGTTTCCCCAAAATATTTGAAATGAATGAGATAAAAATTATTCCAGGGTCCCATTGCTTGTATTGCACCCCAACAACTAAGAGTGCTCTCCAACCCACACCATTAGATAAGAGGATTCCTAGATCCCATTTTCTTGTATGCATTCTTCCAAACATCATGAGTGCAAAATATATATCATTAAAGTACATAACAACATAAGGAAAATGTACATCGAGAAGATGATTCATCAAAGAATCATGAAAGTGCTTGTACCTCCAAATAAGTAGACCATCATTTTTCAAGTGCATACAAGCATCGAGTGAACAATCAAATCTAATCCAATGACATAGGTGAGTATCCCATGTCCTATAATGCTGCTCCAAAAATAAGTAAGATGAATCAAAACAATCAGCTTTGTATTCTTTCATCCACATAGTTAATGAAGTTCCTCCAACATCAATTGAACTAAGCAAGGAGCAAGGAAGATCATGAGTCTTCAAGTGACTCAAGTGAACATCATAAGTGTGTCCATGAATATATGTATCATCACAAGGAAAAAAAATATTGTGTTGCAAATGTAAATAATGAGGTTCTCTATTCATGTCATCCTCAAAATGAGAGGTAGGAGTTACATACCCCTCATGTGGCACCATTATAAAAAAAACCTTTCACCCAATTTTCATCCCCAATTGATTTGGCTGAAAAAGAAGTAGGGTTTGAGGAATTATGAACCAAACTTAAATCCTTACAACTCTTACCCATTGAAATCTTTAATTCATCCTCTCCATAATTGGCTGGTTCAACTATTGTGAGATCATGTGCCTCCTCCAAGGATTTGCAATTCTCACCATGATGCAACTCATAATCCCTCTAAACAAGGACAAGTGGTTGTCCTTCTTCTTGTTTTAGTGTAGCATCTTCAAGAACTTGCATATCAGCATGTACCTCATGTTCCACAATTACATTAAGTTCCTCTTTTGTGACATAAATTATTTCATCCTTTTCCTTGAAAAGAGAACCATTGCTCATTATTTTTTTCGAGTTGCTTCCAAGTTCACTAAGAAACAATTTGAACTCTTGAAAGTATTGCCTCAACTTGTCTTCAAAGGATGGTTTAAGTAATTTTCTAAACTCCTCATTCTCCTCTAAGGTTCCTTTCTCATCCTTACTCATGGTGACCAATGAACGCACTTCTTCCCCTACTTCTTCCCTTTCATCAAAGTACATCCAGTTTTAGTTTCTAAGAGTGGTGGCTTATTTCTTTGACTCCTGGTCTTCATTAATGTTCTCCCACATCAGGTTCCAAGACCATGCTCTGATACCACTATAATGTCCCTTGTTAGGAATTTTATTAAAATGGCAATTTTTCACTTTTTTCCCTAGTTAGACCTTTGACTAGTTTTGATCTCTAGGTCCCAAATTTGACCCAAATGAAGCAAATATTCTGAGAATGTATATGAATTATATTAAAAAATAAATATGTGTTTCAGGGATTCCTTTGGACCTTTAAAATACTTCTATAAATCCTCTTTCATTTCTGGTCAATGTAGGTAACTTTACTAGTGATTTCCCTTTGACTAGTATTGGTCTCTAGGTCTCAAATTGACTCCAAATGCCTTCAAATATTCAAGGAAGGTGTATTAATTATATTAGGACTTGAATATGATGTTCAGGTATGAAATATTTCCACCAAAATACCTCTGCAAACTCTCTTAAGATTCTAGACCAAGTATGCAATTTTACTAGTAATTTGGGGTTCAAATCCCCCTGGGTTAAGTACTGAAAATGGCTTCCCAAATGCCTCCAAACCCACTCAAATTTATGAAAAGATGTAGGGAATGTATTAATTATGTTATTAAGATCTCATGTGTACCATTAATTTATTATTATATCTATTCCAACCCTCTCCCATTCAACTGCAAAAATCACCAATTCGACCCTTGGGGAAATGACACTATTTCTTCTCCCAATGCAATTAAATTGAGTAAAAATACTTCAAATTCTCAAGTACAGTACACAAAACTTGTATAATACATCCATGGAAGTATATTGATCACAAATATACTAGATAATCATCCATTCTTTCGAAATCATCAGCATTACATCGATTCACAAGAAGGTAGTGGGGGAATGGCACTGTTCTTTCATTAAAATTGAGATTTATACATTTCTTCTTGGAATTTAGACCTGAAAATTTTTGGAGATGAAGAACAGAGTATTTAATTCATATTAAAAAATAAATTGGCCCTTATAAGCTCCCCCAAAGATTACAATAGCTCACCAAAAATGCCCACCCTCAAGGATCAAGAATATGCCATCAAAAATGGAAATGGTTGAGAGAATGTGCTGCAATAGAAGAAACCATGAGCTTCCCTGTAGATTACACCTGAAAATAAAGACTCCATTAGAGCTCCAAATGAAAGGTTTGAATGGCCTTTCCAATTACCAACTTGGATGGGAATCGTTCACCCTCGAAATTGGCTAAGGCAAGAAACTAGTCATCCACTAGCTCTCCCTCTTCACAAATGCAATTGAAAATTCTACAAATGATCAAAAGCTGCTTTCATTATTTGTTATTGACATTTATTAATTTCTAATTTCCTCCATGGGTCGAATTCCTTCCAAGAGACTCATGGCAACTCAAGTTCGGAAGAGATTCCAAAGAATGCCACTTGTACAACAATTCCTAGTCTCCCACTTCCACCAAATCACATGTGGAAGCATATTAGCTTCCCTAACACCCTTGAGTGCCCTCTTGGAGTCTACTTTTAGACTTGACATGTCATATATTTCATATGTCATCCTTCGGGTCTGATTTGTGTCATAGATGTCATAGCATCTTCATCATTGTTGTCATAGAGCTAGGGAATCTAGCCCAAGTGTCTCACTAGCTCCAAATTACTTCTTCCTCTTCCATGGGAGTTACTCTTCCTCTATATTTCTACCTTGGATGAGTCATGTCATGAATAATACCTTTTGGACTTCCCCAAGTATGTTACCATTCACCTTGAATTCGAATTGGTGAGAGAATGATGCCAAGTGTAGTGGGGAAATCTAGCCATGTGTGGGTCCTGTTAAGTCAGTATTTTGTTTCTTCAAATTTGGTTTGATTTTCACTTTATTTTAAGATATTTATTTTCTTTAACTTGATTTTTTCCTCTTTAGGAAATTTTCCTTAGTCTTTATATGAGATTTTGGGCTTGCTTTTGAGTTTTTAGATTTTAAAACTTTAGGTTTATTTTTTAGGAGGGGTTTAAAAGGTCATTATATCAAATAAAGGGCTCATGAATCTTATTCTAAGTAAGGTCATGTACAATCCTAATCCTGACAGCTTTAAGATCCCATGCAAAATGATAAAAAGCTGTTTAAAAGCAACAAAACAGTGTTAAAGTTTTTCTTGTAGCGCTGGAGCTGAAAATCACCAAAGGCGTGCTACAAGAATATCGCAATTCCAGATTCTTCCGATTTTTCAGCAAAATTTGGCACGCTTGGGCTAATGAATGTTTGATTATGTGTTTTAGAGGGTTCATGACGTGTTGATGCAGAAAACATCATGAGTTCAAATGCTTGCACGTCGTGAGGAAATCGTGTTCATCATCAGCGCAGGTGTAATTCATTTTGACAAATATCCATATGGTTTGAGGTAATGTGGCATGAATCTGTTATCTACAAGCTAATTCAAACACAAAGGACTTAATGATGTAACCATAGCCACTTACAAAACCGAACATCGTTGCAAACTGGACAAGCAAGGGGCGTTGAGGGCTTCACGGGAAATTAGGGCTTCCTAATTCCATTGCTAACAGCTAAATTGAAGATTGTTGGACATCTGTACAACCAAGCTGACTCATCTGACAGTGTGGGTCGTGATTTCAAAAAACAAAAGTGGAGCAATTTACAGGTATTCCTAAAAAACCCATATAACAGCAAATTTGGGGCTTTTCGCTGGAGCTTACTCTGTTCAAATTAATCAAAGGTTAGGTTAAATTGTACTTTTAAATGCAATTTTAACCAGAGAAATAGCTATTTGTTGATAATATGCGACGCGAGACTGAAGGAGGGTTGAAGATAACAGTTTCGTTTTTATGAAATTTAACCCTGTCAGTACTACGAATAACCTGTACATTCAATAGTGCCGTTAACTTCCAAAATTTAGCTCCTGTTCACAAACAATACAAGAGGATACATTCAATTTACACTGATTGAAGCTTAATGGGCAGGAGTGGTAAAATAAACAGAGCTGAACCAACAGATGTAGAATGGGTTGAAAAACTACCTGAGTGTGTGGAGCTATTCAAACAAGCTGGATGGATGGATTTCTTCAAAAAAATTAATGGATATAATGCAAAGGTGTCCTGCAAGTTTTCCCAGGGTTTCAAGAATGATATGGTGGTTTTCGATACCCTGAAATTCAAGCTGACAGTTAAATTGATTTCAGAAGCCACAGGAATTAAAGATGAGGGCGAACAATGGTTTAAGAAGCTTCCCTTTGACTTTGATCCACAAAGATACCTCTTACCCAATGTCATACCTGATTGGAATAAAGGTGTCCTAATCCAAAATGTCAAAAAAGAATGGGTTGAACCAATCAGAATATTACAGAGTTATGTTACTTGTGAGGGAAGGTATGCTTTCGTATACAAGTATCATTTTAGATTTCTTCAGCACATGGTGGGGGTATCCAAGATGAACCTGCCATTCTTCTTCCTGAAAAGTTTGCAGAAAATGTCCAACAAGGTGAAAGGGCCAGTAGATCATTCCTCTTAGTCCATCTTTCATCATGGATTAATCAAGTTGACTGTTAGTACTTCCTTGCAACATGAAGGAAAGACCTCGGATTTCTTCATTTTTTGGTCTGGTTTTGAAGATCAAAAATCTAAAAGACAAGCAGATAAGGGAAAAGTCTTACTCAGAAAATTAGGTCATAAGCCCAAATTGGAAGATAAGAGAAAGATCAAAATTGAAGAATCAACAGAGCCTGTGGAGGAAGACAATGAACAAAAGACATTCTCAGCCAGCTCTAAAGGCAAGTTTACACTGTTTGAAGATAAGAAGGAACAGCCTGAAAAGAATTTGGCACCTGTAGCAGATCCTCAGGAGGAGAAAAAGGTTGATATTAAGGTGGTTACTGTACCTAAAGAAGAGATTTACACTCAGCCAAGAAGCCCTATCACCATTCTCTCAGATGATGAGGGATATCTATTGGAAGAAGAACAGACCATCTCCAAAATAGAAGTCAAAGCTGAAATACAAGAAAGTCATACTTCAGATAGCAAAACAACAAGACCTAACAGGAAAAGGAACAAGCTGGAAGTAGTAGAGTTGGTTGTTATTCAGCACCAAGGGAAAGAATTGAAGATGATGGGAGAAGCAACAGCATTTTGGAGACCAAAAAACTAGGTCAAAGAACAAGTTGAGATTAAACATGAAGAAATTCCTGAATCCTAAATTAAATTCAGATGAAGTGACTGTCTTAGATGAAGTGTCCATAGATAATGATAAACCAGAACTGGATAAATTGCAGCCATGTTTTAAAGAAGAAATTCATTCAGTCGAAGCAGTAAGTACATAAAATCAAAATCCTAGTATTGAAGACACAAAACTGTTGACTGAAGAGACATAAATCTTCAAGAAGCTTGACATTCCTTGGGGACCTGATGAAGATCAAGATTCTACAATGGATAAATTAGCTAATTCTGACAGGGA
This sequence comes from Larix kaempferi, assembly GCA_027924585.1. Classification (NCBI taxonomy): domain Eukaryota; kingdom Viridiplantae; phylum Streptophyta; class Pinopsida; order Pinales; family Pinaceae; genus Larix; species Larix kaempferi. The sequence goes on along the minus strand of BSBM01000091.1, from coordinate 37,218,537 downwards.
AAATTTGCAGAAAGCTGTCAAGCAATACAAACACCAGATGAGCTATATGCAGGAAGTCAATGATGGATTGATGATGGCTAACAGGAGGTTAAGGGAATATCTCCAAGATGTAAATGATAATTTTCAAGAGCTAGTAGCTGATGCAAAAGAAGCACTTAAAAGGAAAAGAGCTGCTGACAATCATTGCACCCAGTTGGGGAAGACAGACCAGGAATTGCAGTAGAAAAACAAAGAGCTCATCAAAAAGATTAATGACATGGATCAGGTGCAAAAGAAGGCTAAGAAGAAAGACCAAGCTTCAGATGGTATCACTCTCCTAGCGGAGGTGGCAAAAGACCTATAAAACAGTTGTGCTTTCAGTTAGTTGTCATTAGTTAGCAAACTGATATGTTAATGATGTGCTATTTTTAGCATATTTTGTAACTTTGTAAATATTCTGCATTAACTTTACCTCATCGAATAGCTGGAAGACAGTTAGGGTTAGAGACCTAACTGATTTTGTAAAGCATAGTATTTAGACATGTGATTGAGTCATTTGAAGGGTTCGGATTTTTTGGAGCATCAGGAGGTCTGCAGACTGTGTTGTATCTTCAGACTTGTTCAGAGATAAGTACTGTGACTCTTATAAGTATTTGCTGATGAAATAATGAGATATATGACTTTTTCCCCTTCAGTTTGTCTGTGTTGGATTTTTAATTGAGCTTGTTTATCTTCTTAAATGATAAATTCATTGCTAGTTAATGTGTATTTTCTGGTAATGCTTATCCTTTATGTATGAACCTCAGCATTATTCTTCTGTTGGATCTTATGTGATATGTTATGCATCTTTATCAGTTTCTGCTTATGATTTAGTTATTACTTTTCTTTTGAATGTATTCCCTCATTGTTCCCAAAGTTTACAACCATTTAAATCATACCAAAAACCCTAAATTTTTTATTTATTTATTGAGTTTTACTCTTGAGATTGTGTTGTCTTGTTTCTCTGGCCTTAGAAACAATTTCTGGCATAGACATCTTTGGCGCCGCTGCCGGGGACGAAGCTGAAGCATATATTCCCTGGGATACTTATCAGTTTTCCTAGTTTAAGAGGTGGACTTGAACCAACACTTTTTAAAAGGCTATCTTCACCAAAAGATGTCACAGTGGATTCTCAAGGAATTGGAACCAGAAACAGACCTACTTCTCCATTGCAATTGGGTGTGACAGACCCTGAATGGATCTTGAAAACAACAAGGAAACTCATAAGGTCCCAATCTTTACTAGCCTCCTGTGATCCTGACCAGTTGGGTGTTTCATTACATTCAGCTGAAACTTCACCTTGGGTAAAACCTACCATCTCTGAAAGTAATTTTCAAGTTTTCACTAACCCTCAAAGCTTTCTGAAAGCTAAGACTGCTTCCCGTGGTAAAATACCTATCTTTCAGCTGAAATTAGGAAAGAATCCTTTTCAAAAACGTTCCAGTTAAGTTTCCACATCTTCCAAGTCAGTCAGTACAAAAATGGAAGGCCAAAACCCACCCATGGATATGATGGACCGCATGGTTGCAGCTAGGTATGCACCATTAGTTCTACCTCAGCCTTTACATGCATTGCCTAGAGGTCATCACCAGAAATATATGCCTAGATTCAATGGACAGGGGGAGATCACCACTGAGGAACATTGGGAGGCTTTCCTAAGTTATGTTGACAATCAGAACATTGATATTAAAGATGTGTGGATGAGGGTATTTGTTCAGAGCCTTGATGGGGATGTAAGAAGATGGTTTAGAGACTTGCCTGATAACTCAATTACTATCATTGAAGAACTCGATGATCTTTTCATGAGACAATGGGGAGACACAAAGGACCACACTAATTATATAACTGAGTTTGGAGCTCTCAGAAGAAAGAAAGATGAGACTGTAGCAGATTTTTCTAAAAGGTTTAACAAAATGTATAGCAAGATTCCAGCAGAAATTAAACCTACTGAAACATCAGCTAAGCTTACTTATGCAAATGCTTTTGATCATGGATTTTCTTTATTACTGAGAGAAAGAAGACATATCACCCTGCTGAACATGCAAGATGTAGCTTTAGAGGTAGAGTCTAATTTGCTAGCTTCAAACAGACTGAAGAAAGAAACATCCTAGCAGCTTTATGAAAGAAAGGGAAAGAAAGAAGCTGTTACAGCAAGTTCTTCTTCTCAGTCTACTGAGACCAAGATAGATGAGATGGCTAAGATGGTTAAAATTCTTACTGCAAAATTGAATAAACTAGAGCTTGAGAAGAATGCTAGTAAACCTGCTCCAGAAGATGAACGAAATCCAAACAACCATAATCAGTTCAGAAGGCAGTTTGCTCCTAGATTTATGCCAAGGGAGCGCATAAATAATGATATACAGCGAGAAAGGAGGGAAAATGAGGATCAAAAAGTGCCCCCACCTTTCGAAAATAATTTGGTTGATGAAGAAGACATTGATCAACAGCTTCTCTTTCAAGAAACTGAGACTAATCAGGACATGAACCACATTGGAGATAGATTGTTTACAGGCTTTGTTACTAAAGAAGATTTTTTGAATTCTGAATGCTACAATGCTAACATGTTTGAAACTGAAGAAGAGGTAGATTTGGAGAATACTGCTATAACTGCTGTTGTTCATCAGAATGGACCACCTAAGAAGACCCTAAATCTTAGATCAGGTCCAAAACAAGTGGCCCAAGCTCCAAAGAGGAGGGCACTTATTCCTGCTGCACCTGTTCCTGCTAAACAAATAGCTGATCTTGTTATTGAGAAGAAGCAATCTACAGAAAAATCAAAGAAGAATACTGAAGTTGAAGAGGTAAACAAATCTGTCGAGAATTTTAGTTTGGAGAATGAACTGGGGAAGTTAAAGATTCCTGTACATTTGATTGAGTTAATAAAGAATCCATCATATAAGGATACAGTTATGAAAGTGATGAATATACCCAGTAATCAGCCTGTTTCAGATACAGTTAACTTGCAGAAAGAAAACCCTAGAATTTTCATTGGATCAGCTCTGGCTCAAAAGACTGAGAATGAGGCTGGTGCTTCTCCTCCTTTCTATGTAACCTTGACTGTACACGAGCAAATGATTCATAATTGCCTGTTAGATTTAGGAGCATCCCATAACTTGATGCCAAAAGCTGTAATGGAAGCCCTGGGCCTTAATGTCACCAAACCTTACCATGATTTATATGCCTTTGACTCTCGAGCTATGAAGTGTCTAGGAGTAATAAAAGACATGGTTGTCAACCTTGCTCAGTTACCCATGAAAAGTGTGATAATGGATGTTGTGGTCGCTGACATCACACCAAAATTTGGCTTGCTTCTTTCTAGGTCATGGGCTAAGAAGGTTGGGGGAACATTACAAATGGACCTCTCTTATGCCACCATTCCTGTTTTTGGTGGAGAAAATAGGAGACTTTACATAGAGCTGCAGCTTGCTTACATAGTCACAGATGATAAAAACCCTACCAATCACCCAATGTACTCTGTGGATAAAGACCTTGGTTCATTCATATTACAGTTTAGTGAAGAAGATAATTCTGCTGGTCTGTTACAAGTGGAAAAAGAACAACACTTAAAACATAGCAGAGAAGAGGAAGATGCATTGTGGCAGTTGTATTTTGATGGATCCTCATGCAGAGAGGGTGCTAGAGCTGGAGTTTTACTCATTTCCCTTGGGGGTGAAACAGTGAAACTCATGTGTAAATTGGAGTTTGTTACCACTAACAACACTGCCGAGTATGAAGCTTTGCTACTGGGATTGAAGGCTGCTAAAGATTTGGGAATTCAGCAGATTTCTGCATTTGTCGACTCCGAACTAGTTGTTCAACAGGTGAAGAACAAATATCAAGTAAAGCAGGGTTTGCTGAAAGTATATCGAAATGAGGTATGGGATATGCTTGAAAACTATTTTATAGCATTTAATATCACCCATATTCTCAGGAGTCATAATGAGACTGCAGATTCTTTAGCTCTGGTTGCCACACATTTCAGAATCCCTAAAACCACTCAGCTAAAGTATCCTATAGAAGTGACGTATAGACCATGTGTCCCTGATAATGTGAAGCACTGGAGGGTTTTTGAAGATGACATTGAAATAAAAAAAATTCTTGAGCTTGTAGATGAGTTTTCAAATGCTCAAATTGATCAGGAAGAAGATGAAAGTGATGAACCATTAAATGAATTTGCTGTAGAAGAGATAGCAGGTCATAAAATCATTGAGTTAAAGAGCAATTTCATTCCTAAAGGTCTAGTGCCTTTAGAAAGAATTTTCACAAAAGATGATACACCTTCAAAGCCAGTAATTCAATCTTCAGAAGACAATGTAGAGGACTACAATATTGGCTCAACAGAACATCCCAGGATGGTAAAAATTTCCAAATTTCTAACAGTGGAACAATGAAATAGATATATCAAGCTGTTGAAAAAACATGTAGATGCATTTTCCTGGTCTTATAAGGAATTAAAAACTTATGATACAGCAATTATTCAGCACAAGGTCCCTTTGAAACCTAATGTCAAGCCTTTCAGACAGAAACTAAGAAGAATCAATCCAACTTTATTTCCTATAATTGAAAAAGAACTAAAGAAGCTACTGGATGCAAAGATAATAGTGCCTCTCATATACTCTTCCTGGGTTGCTAATCTAGTTCCTGTTAGAAAAAAGAATGGGGAAATTAGATTATGTGTTGACTTCAGAAATATGAATCGATCATCATTAAAAGACAATTATCCTCTTCCCAAGATTGAACAGGTTTTGCAGCAAGTAGTTGGAGCTCAGAGGATTTCTATGCTAGATGGTTTCTCAGGGTACAATCAGATTGCCATGCACCCTGATGATAAGGAAAAGACAACTTTTACAACCCCTTGGGGGACATTCATGTATGACAAGATGCCTTTTGGCTTGATGAATGCTGGAGCAACCTTTCAGAGAGCCATGGACATTGCATTTGTGGGTGAGAAAGATAAGTTTGTGGTTATTTATCTAGATGATATTACTGTATTCTCAAAATCTGATGACGAACACTTGAAGCATTGGAGCAAACCTTCTTAAAATGTAGAAAATTTGGCCTATCCCTGAACCCCAAAAAATCACATTTTGCTCTGCAAGAAGGTAAATTACTTGGTCACTTGGTGTCTGCTGATGGCATTAGAATAGATCCTAAAAGGGTGAAGGCAATACTGAAGATTAGCTTACCTTGAAGTAAAAAGGATGTTCAATCATTTATTGGCAAGATAAATTTTCTGCGGTGGTTTATTCCCAACTTTGCTAAAACCATTAAACAAATCACAGTTATGTTAAAGAAAGATCAGGAAGTAAAGTGGACTGCGGAGGCAAAGGTATCATTTGAGAAAATCAAAGTAGCTCTTACTGAAGCACCTGTATTGGTAAGTCCTGATTTTACCAAAGAATTCCTTACCTTCTCATTTGCATTAGAAGACACGATTGCAGCTGTCTTAATTCAGAAAAATAAAGAAGGATTGGAACAGCCTATTGCTTTCTTTAGCAAAACTCTCAGAGATTCGGAGCTGAAGTATAGTATATTGGAGAAGCAATCTTATGCTTTGGTAAAAGCTTTGAAAATTTTCAAAATCTACATCCTGCATTCAAAGGTAATTTCTTTTGTACCTAATCCTGCTGTGAAGGAGGTGTTAACTCATCCTGATAGTGAAGGAAAGAGAGGTAGATGGATTGCGAAGGTTATGGAATATGATGTAGAGATTAGGCCTACTAAGCTTGTCAAGGGACAAGGTTTAGCCAAGTTGTTGGCTGACTCAAATTTCCAGGCCCTAGGACTGCATGTTATGGCTGAAGAATCAATTCCTGAAGAAGATCAAATACTACTGGAGAAAGAAAAAATCATGGATTTTTATTCATCATCGGTTTGGTATGCAGACATTGTTCATTTCTTATTATTTCTGCAATGTCCTGAACATTTGGATAAGAAAGCTGCAAGATCTTTAAAACTCAAAGCCACTAAATACTGTTTAGTTGAGGATCAATTGTTCTGGAAAGATCCATGGGGTATTTTGCTCAGATGTTTAGACCAATCTGAAATAGGAGAGGTGACTTCAGAATCTCATGAAGGTGCCTGTGGAGGTCACAAGTATTGGAAAGCAACATCTTACAAAATTTTGCGAGCTGGGTATTATTGGCCATCCTTATTCACAGATGTTTATCAGCAAGTAAGAGCATCTATTCCTTGTCAAAAATTTGTAGGTAAACAGAAATTGTTGTCTTTGCCTTTAAAACTTTTTTCAGTAAATGCCCCTTTTCAACAATGGGGTCTGGATTTTATTGGAGAAATAAATCCAACATCTTCAGGACAGCATCATTGGATTCTAACTACAACAAATTTCTTCACAAAATGGGTAGAATCCATTCCCACAAGGAATGCCACAGACAAGGTAATCATGGAATTCATTGAAGAAAATAGTTTGAGCCGGTTTGGTTGTCCACAGAGATTAATAACAGATAATGCAAAGGCATTCAAATCTAAGGCAATGGTGGCCTTTTGTGAAAGAAATGGCATTATTCTGAAGCACTCAACTCCCTATTATCCTCAGGGTAATGGTCAAGATGAATCTTCCAATAAGAACATCATTCAGAGCATCAAAAAACTATTGAAGCATAACAAAAGGTCTTGGGATTCAATGCTGAAGTATGCATTATGGGCAGATAGGATTACAGTGAAACAAGCAATTGGAAATTCTCCATTTCAGCTAGTTTATGGTACAGAAGCAGTGTTCCCTGTTCAATTGGGGATTCCAGTGATGAAATTTCTCCAGAATTCTCAAGAGGAACCTAATGATATGCAAAGGAGACTATTTGAAATGATAGAGTTACAACAAAATAGAGAGAAGGTGGATGAAAAAGCACAGCTATACAGAGCCAAGATTAACAACAGGTTTGACAGGAATATTAAGGAAAATACTTTCATAGAAGGGGAAATGGTTCTAAGATGGGATGCAAGAAAGGAGCAAAAGGGTAAGCATGGTAAGTTTGATAATATTTGGTTTGGCCCTTTTCTGGTATCAAAAGTTTTAGAGAACAATACCTTTATTTTGTAGTCCCTGGAAGGTGAGGAGTTGTCCAGCCCCGTTAATGGGCGATTCCTCAAACATTTTTACAGTTTATAAGATAATTTTTCACTGATCATTGTACATACCGGTGAGTGAATCACAATAAGACTCCATAGCCCAATGGATAAGGAACTGGTCTTCAGGTTCTTGAAGCCTCGGAGGGAGGTCTTCATCGCGCAGCTGGAGCCAGATGTTAAGTCAGTATTTTGTTTCTTCAAATTTGGTTTGATTTGCACTTTATTTTAAGATATTTATTTTCTTTAACTTGTTTTTTTCCTCTTTAGGAAATTTTCCTTAGTCTTTATATGAGATTTTGGGCTTGCTTTTGAGTTTTCAGATTTTAAAACTTTAGGTTTATTTTTGAGGAGGGGTTTAAAAGGTCATTATATCAAATAAAGGGCTCATGGATCTTATTCTAAGTAAGGTCATGTACAATCCTAATCCTGACAGCTTTAAGATCCCATGCAAAATGATAAAAAGCTGTTTAAAAACAATAAAACAGTTCAAAGTTTTTCTTGTAGCGCCGGAGCTGAAAATCACCAAAGGCGAACTACAAGAATATCGTGATTCCAAATTCTTCTGATTTTTCAGCAAAATTTGGCATGCTTCAGATAATGAATTTTTGATTATGTGTTTTATAGGGTTCATGACGTGTTGATGCAGAAAAAATCATGAGTTCAAACGCTTACACGTCGTGAGGAAATCCTGCTCATCATCATCGCAGGTGTAATTCATTTTGACAGATATCCATATGGTTTGAGGTAATGTGGCATGAATATGTTATCTGCAAGCTAATTCAAACACAAAGGACTTAATGAGGTAACCATAGCCACTTAAAAAACCGGACATCGTTTCCAACTGGACAAGCAAGGGGCATTGAGGGCTTCACGGGAAATTAGGGATTCCTAATTCCGTTGCTAACAGCTAAATTGAAGATTGTTGGACATCTGTACAACCAAGCTGACTCATCTGATAGTGTGGGTCGTGATTTCAAACAACAACAGTGGAGCAATTTATAGGTATTCCTAAAAAACCCATATAACAACAAATTTGGTGCTTTTTCGCTGGAGCTTACTCTGTTCAAATTAATCAAAGGTTAGGTTAAATTGTGCTTTTAAATGCAATTTTAACCAGAGAAATAGCTATTTGTTGATAATCTGCGATGCCAGACTGAAGGAGGGTTGAAGATAACAGTTTCGTTTTTATGAAATTTAACCCTGTCAGTACTACGAATAACCTGTACATTCAATAGTGCCGTTAACTTCCAAAATTCAGCTCCTGTTCACAAACAATACAAGAGGATACATTCAATTTGCATTGATTGAAGCATAATGGGCAGGAGTGGTAACATAAACAGAGTTGAAACAACAGATGTAGAATGGGTTGAAAAACTGCCTAAGTGTGTGGAGCTATTCAAACAAGCTGGCTGGATGGATTTCTTCAGAAAAATTAATGGATATAATGCAAAGGTGTCCTGCAAGTTTGCCCAAGGTTTCAAGAATGATATGGTGGTTTTCGATAGCCTGAAATTCAAGCTGATAGTTAAATTGATTTCAGAAGCCACAGGAATTAAAGATGAGTGCGAACAATGGTTTAAGAAGCTGCCCTTTGACTTTGATCCAAAAAGATACCTCTTACCCAATGTCATACCTGATTGGAATAAAGGTGTCCTAATACAAAATGTCAAAAAAGAATGGGTTGAACCAATCAGAATATTACAGAGTTATGTTACTTGTGAGGGCAGGTATGCTTTCATATACAAGTATCATTTTAGATTTCTTCAGCACATGGTGGGGGTATCCAAGATGAACCTGCCATTCTTCTTCCTGAAAAGTTTGCAGAAAATGTCCAACAAGGTGAAAGGGCCAATAGATCATTTCTTTCAGTCCATCTTCCATCATGGGTTAATCAAGTTGATTGTTAGTACTACCTTGCAACATGAAGGAAAGACCTGGGATTTCTTCATTTTTTGGTCTGGTTTTGAAGATCAAAAATCTAAAAGACAAGCAGATAAGGGCAAAGTCTTACTCAGAAAATTAGGTCATAAGCCCAAACTGGAAGATAAGGGAAAGATCAAAATTGAAGAATCAACAGAGCCTGTGGAGGAAGACAATGAACAAAAGACATTCTCAGCCAGCTTTAAAGGCAAGTTTACACTATTTGAAGATAAGAAGGAACACCATGAGAAGAATTTGGCGCCTATAGCAGATCCTCAGGAGGAGGAAAAGGTTGATATTAAGGTGGTTACTGTACCTAAAGAAGAGATTTACACTCATCCAAGAAGCCCTATCACCATTCTCTCAGATGATGAGGGATATCTATTGGAAGAAGAACATACCATCTCCAAAATAGAAGTCAAAGCTGAATAACAAGAAAGTCATACTTCAGATAGCAAAACAACAAGACCTAACAGGAAAAGGAACAAGCTGGAAGTAGTAGAATTGGATGCTATTCAGCACGAAGGGAAAGAATTGAAGATGATGGGAGAAGCAACAGCATTTTGGAGACCAAAAAACTAGATCAAAGAACAAGTTGAGATTAAACATGAAGAAATTGTTGAATCCTAAATTAAATTCAAATGAAGTGACTGTCTTAGATGAAGTGTCAATAGATGATGATAAACCAGAACTGGATAAATTGCAGCCATGTTTTAAAGAAGAAATTCATTCAATCGAAGCAGTAAGTATAGAAAATCAGAATCCTAGTATTGAAAACAAAAAACTGTTGACTGAAGAGACAGAAATCTTCAAAAAGCTTGACATTCCTTGGGGACCTGATGAAGATCAAGATTCTACAATGGATAAATTAGATAATTCTGACAGGGAAGATTTGCAGAAAGATGTCAAGCAATACAAACACCAGATGAGCTATATGCAGGAAGTCAATGATGGATTGATGATGGCTAACAGGAGGTTAAGGGGAGATCTCCAAGATGTAAATGATAATTTTCAAGAGCTAGTAGATGATGCAAAAGAAGCACTTAAAAGGAAAAGAGTTGCTGACAGTCATTGCACCAAGTTGGAGAAGACAGTCCAGGAATTGCAGCAGAAAAACAAAGAGCTCATCAAAAAGATTAATGACATGGAGCAGGAGCAAAAGAAGGCTAAGAAGAAAGACCAAGCTTCAGATGGTATCGCTCTCCTAGCCGAGGTGGCAAAAGCCCTATAAAACTGTTCTGCATTCAGTTAGTTGTCATTAGTTAGCAAACTGATATGTTAATGATGTGCTATTTTTAGCATATTTTGTAACTTTGTAAATATTCTGCATTAACTTTACCTCATCGAATAGTTGGAAGACAGTTAGGGTTAGAGACCTAATTGATTTTGTAAAGCATAGTATTTAGACATGTGATTGAGTCATTTGAAGGGTTCGGATTTTTTGGAGCATCAGGAGGTCTGCAGACTGTGTTGTATCTTCAGACTTGTTCAGAGATAAGTACTGTGACTCTTATAAGTATTTGCTGATGAAATAATGAGATATATGACTTTTTCCCCTTCTGTTTGTCTGTGCTGGCTTTGTTATTGAGCTTGTTTAGCTTCTTAAATGATAAATACATTGCTAGTTAATGTGTATTTTGTGGTAATGCTTATCCTTTATGTATGAACCTCAACATTATTTTTCTGTTGGATCTTATGTGATATGTTATGCATCTTTATCAGTTTCTTCTCATGATTTAGTTATTACTTTTCTTTTGAATGTATTCCATGATGTTCCCAAAGTTTACAACCATTTAAATAATACCAAAAACCCTAAATTTTGTTTTATTTATTGAGTTTTACTCTTGAGATTGTGTTGGCTTGTTTCTCTGGCCTTAGAAACAATTTCTGGCAGAAACAGGTCCCACTTCGTCCATGTGTCTTCATGATCAAATGGCACTTTGATTTTCACTTGTATATATTTATTTAGATCCTTTATTAAATATTTATTCCACTCTAATGTTCAAACATCATTTATTATCCCCATTATTCCAAATCCCAAAGCTTCCACCCCAAACCTAGGAAACTAGTAATTTTCCTCCTTGGCAATTGTTTGACCTTTAACATCAATTTTACAAACTCTAATGAATATGGCCAATGTGATTAGGCCATTGTGACCCAATTCCAAATTTGGGACATGACACATTAACAGGATTACAGGTTTATCAAACAAAGGTGAAGATGTGCTGACACGAAAAAGACCATAATTGATTAAATAATTCATAGAGAATCCTTCAGGAAGAAATTCCAGAGGTCTGGTAGTAATACACATCAAGGATGAGAATTACAGGATAGCGACTAGAATTGTGTCGACTGCTCTGTCAAGTTTTGGTGGAGGTCAAATCTCAAACTAGACATTCTAGAGGCAGTTATGAACATGGCATCACGAGGAAAAGCATATAAATGTGTTGAATATTTGGTCGACATAATCAAGAACACCTGTTTCAAGTGCCAAGAAGAGGGTGCGAGCATTCGATACCGATCCCTAATTATTTGGATTTCCATTTCACACATCCGACCGAATGGAAGTAAGGACTTTGTTGTAGAAAGAAACATTCTGATGGAAAAATTTCATTGCTTTACACTCGCAGGCATTCGGTTGGGACGTTCGACAGTTAAAATATGGTTGGATGTCTGGTTTCAAAAACTCAAGACTAAGTCGACAAGATGGAGGGTACATCAGGTTTTCGGAATAAGTCTTCCCCCATCAGTGCATATCCAACTAATGCTCGATTACACATCGATATGACATTTGCAGGGTGCAACTAGTTTCGCAGAAGCTCTTGACTATTACCGATCTGTCGATGAAATTTTTACAGAATTGAGCAGGAAGTCAAACAAGAAACTACCAATTCCAGCTAAGGTACAAAAGGTCGATGTTCCCATTGTCAAACCCTTAACAGATGCAAAAAAGGAGGAAGAATATGAAATCCAACTATACATGAGAAATTTCACATATCAATTTGATCGGGTCAGAGACACAAATCAACTTGCAATTACGCGGGTGCCACATCAAGATCCCCCCGACACAGGGGAGCAGTTTGATGAAGATACTCAGTCCAAAAATCTTGAGTATTCTCTGACTCAAGACAATATCTGACGGATATCAGATGAGTTATCTAAAGCACGATAAAGAAGGAATATTAAAACAAAAGGAAAGGGAAAAATAAATATGATCGTCAGAGAACCGACTAAGGAGGAGGGAGAGGAATTGTATGCCTGCATGACAAAAATATTGGAGGATGCAACAAAGAATATAGTGTCTGTTGAGGAGAAATTAAAAATATTCGTGGAGGCAGAACAATCCAGTAGCCAGAAACTAGCTCAAAATAAATTCAAGATAATGGTCAAACACCATGTCGACCTTACTGCAAGTCCCCCGCTTCTTTCCCCAACCATTATGATGGAGGAAATAAACATCTCCACTCCCCTCAAATCCCTTCCACCTCCACATTCATCATCACTCCCATTTTCAAATATTGTGTAGACCCTTACATTTTCCCTCAAACAAAAGATCCAAGATGAGAATTACCTTAATCGGTTCCTACCAAGTTTGGTCTGCGAACCGAGTCTCCCCCCCAGAAAGTGTCGCACGACAAGTAGTTGGTATGCATATTTCTCACCTCCAAAGAAACACTGACCTGAATAGTCTAATTATTGCTGAGCAAACTTTGTAACTTAGTCTAATTATCAACCCGTTGGTAGAGGAACCCTTACCTCCTCAACAACCTGTCGATCCACCAACCTATCAATCCACCAAAAAGTCGGTCAGCCCTTGAAGACTTGGAATAAATTGAAAATATCATTCCTAAAGTCGTGTCACCTTTAGTCAGTCTTGTTCCGTCTGGAAGCCCCATTTCTTCCCCTCCTACTACCATTGATGAAAATCCCCCGGCATCACCAGCTGTGGAAGTTGTCAATCCCTTACCGACGGAACCGTTACCAATTCATAAATATCACAACTTCAAGAACAAGCAGTACTAGTTGAAGATTCCATAGTAGCATAAATTGACTCACTTATATTAGAACAATTCCCTACAGTGGTAGTCGAGGAAGTACATATATCAAGCACAAAAGCCGGACCGGTTAGCCAAGCACAAGCAGAACAATTAGCTGCAATAGTACACAAAGATGCAGAACATCAAACATAAGCGGTCGGGCCACAAAAAGAAATAGTTCAGCAGATTGAGGCTATAAACAAAGCACAAATCCATAATAAAAAGCAGCCCAAAGAAAAATGTCGGCAGGAAAAAGAGAAGCAGCAACACCGACAGAAGCATCATCTTGACTACATTCACCAAGAAAGTCTCCTATCTATACATCTTGATCAATTCGGACCTATTTTGACATATAATCCACAGGCGGCCACGGAAGTATAAATCGACCTACTTGTCGATGCAATCAACAGAGAATAAAGGCATAGACCACTAGAAGCAAAGGAACCCGTCCAGAAACTACAGGAGTATCAAGTAGAATTTTGGGCTAAGTGTCAAGACTTTGCACAACAAGTCGTCCCGATCCCAGTGAGTTCCAATAGGACCAGTACCCTCGACAAAGCATTTCAATTATTTCAAGATGCTGTGTCGACATTACAGGATGAACTCAAGAAGGACCGACATGAGCAGGCTACAGAAACATCTTCCCTGTTATCAACACAATATGAAGCATTCACCTCAGCTTACAATCAATAAATCAAATTTAATGATCAAGCATCCGTAGCTACTGAAATCCTTTGCAATTGCAACACTCAATATGGCAATATATTCAGGGAAATGCAGAAGACTCGCGAGCTTCTAAGTGATCTCCATCAGCAAATATTGATAGCCGACAACACACTGATTCAAAATATTGAAGATCAAATTATTATGGAAAACAGAAAATGTGAGAAGCTAGAAAAGAGGGAAGATCAGTGGATGAGTCAGGCCCAACCTAGCCTCCTTAAAGTAGAACAATGTTTTCTAGTGGTATGCTGTTTGTTCCTTAGTTGTAGTGGCCACTAGGTTTTTTTACTTAGTCTACTTTTTTATAGTTGTGGAGGACCAACATCTTCATCAATCTTGGAGGTTGCAAAACCTTCCCCCACCCATTGTGGATCCTCCACCGCCACCGTGATGCCAGAGCACAGACTCATGTGGTTCTTTTGAACTTATAGTAGAAACAGGGGTTCTTGATGAACCACAACCTAGAACCTCGGATCGACAAGTCTTTGATATTGTCGGGGTTGAGGTCCTAACTTCTAGAGAGTTCAATACTCCTTTCAACCCTCCTCTTACTAGACCTAACGATCCGCTTCTGGTACCTATAGGTTTTCAACAACCTGAGTATAGTGCTTACTTGTTTACACCAGGTTATACTATGACCAACCTAGGAGACGAGCAGGGAGTCCCTCAAACTCCCACAACTTCTATGGATACAAGGATTGTTAATCCTTCTTTCACAAACACTGCTACCCCAAGTTCATCGCAGAATGCTTCTGCCTCAACTCCGTCCTTTAGTTTTAATGCTAGTACTCTAGGAATGCCGATCCCATTAGATTCGACATCTGCCTTAGTTTCTACCCCAACATTTGGACCAAACAATGTCCCTTTGTCAGGGATACCCACAATGAATTTCACTCAGTCTTCTGCTACACAATAGTTTCAAGGTGTAACTCAAGCTATGGATTCCACTTCCACTGTACAATCGATTCCATCTACATCTATGCCTATCATGGGTACCATGATTGCACCATCCATTACAACCACACCTGGTTTCAACCCCTATGCAGGTTACAATGTGAATCCATTAAATATACCCATAGCGAGTATGCCTTTCTCTTTGTTTCTGGAGGAGGGGGGTAATATGTTTAACTAGCAGTATGGCAGGGCTAACACCCAGCCACAATGGAAAAACAAAAAGGGATTTAATCCACATTCTTTTGGGTGGAGCAATTTCAATCCTTTCGTTTCACAACCGATGGTTGGGGCCAACCCCAACCAATAGTACACAAATTAGGCGATGGGTAGTTCCGAATACCAGGTTCCTGTCTATCAAATGCCATCGAATCAAACCTGTTTACCTTTACTGGAAACTTTGAACTTGCAATATCTTTCAAAGATTACAAACGACCCCATGTGTCATGACCCTGTATGGCCACCTGTTCCCACTAAGTTTCCCTTAGACATACCAAACTTTGAAGGTAAGACTAGTGAGGACCCCGGTGACCATGTTACGACATTTCATCTCTGGTGCTCCTCAAATTCGTTGAATGATGATTCCATAAGGTTAAGGATGTTCCAAAAAACCTTGACAAGTGTCGCATCCAAGTGGTATATCGAATTTCCTGCAGCTGCCTATGTCACCTTTCGGGATCTTGCTATTGTTTTCCTGAACCACTTTCAACTTCCCATCTGGTACGATGCCGGCACAGACCTTCTGTCGACATTTCGACAGAACAAAGCCACTCATCTATCTGAACATATTCAGGAGTGGTGAAGGTGAAAGAGTCTCATCAAAGCCAACATTACCCCAACATTACCCCAACATTGGTTCTGAGGAATGTTCCTTGCCTAAGCCTTCCACGGTCGGTTCAACGGCAGATCCATGGATTCTCTCTACTGAATCGGAACCAGTTGTGCATGTATCTATTGCAGAGGTAACCGACTTGCATTCACAACAAACTACAACAAAGCATATCATGACTCTGTTGATCTCTGCTAAGTCAGATATGGACTATGCCCCTGCATGGTCAATTGACTCTACCCACTCTCCTGATTGTTTAGACACGGTTTTTCCTTCTGACGAAACATTTTTGGAATCTATGATAGGCCTGGACCACCCTCGAAAAAATATACATCCCAGGTCCTATTTACTTCCAGTTCTAAACTTGATAGAGAGAGGTGAGTTCTCTCCGAGCCCCAGTGAGAACGTTGATTTTTCCTCTATCACTTCCATTTCACAAGTCGTTTTTGCTGAAGCGAATAGGGCGAATAGATCGAGAATAATCCCAATCAACATTTCCACTGAACCTGGAGTGACGGAAAATATTTTTATTGGAACGGACTATTATCTTGATGAGATCATTCTATATACCAATTTTTTAATGATTTCCATGACATCTTTGCCCAGTCCTATGAGGAGATCCCAGGCATTGACCCTACTTGAAGAAGTACTATGCTTAGGCATCTGTGCTTTTTCATGTATTATAGCTGTATATTTTTGTAGAGTTAGACCTATTTATGGTTTTTAGTTACTCTATTTTTTGACAATTACTAATGTGATTGTTGAGATCTTATCTTTTGGCAGATTATGAACCCACGATCCTAGAAGCTACCTTTAAGTCATTTTAAGCTGTTGTTTTGACTATTTGAAAAACTAAACAAGAGAAAACTTGGTCTTTTCAAGCTTGTTAAAGGAATTGAAGGTTCATCTGCTTAAGTATAAGTTTAACCCTTTTCCAGACTTTTGCGGATTACTTAAGAAAAAGGAATACTCTAGGCATATGTGGCTAGAAGAGTTCTTCTTCCATTGTTTTACACTTTTTCGGGGGAGGAGACTAACTGTACTAAAAAGGACCTTTTGAAGCCATCTTTAGGGTTTTCAGGCTCTTGAAACATGAAAACACCAAGCGAGCATTCACCTACTCAGGCTCAATGTGAAATCCACGAGAGGGTATATAGAGGATTGTTTAAGTTTCTTAGACTCTATAAATAGGAAAACACCGGCGAGCAGTAACCTACTCGGGATCGATATTAAAATCCACGAGTAAGTGTATGGAGGATTATTTAAGTTTTTCCGACTCCTTAAACAAGAAAACACCGGTTAGAAAGAATAGATCTCGGCTCGATATTAAAAACTAGAGATCGGTATTATAGAGTAATCTTCTATCTCTTCTTCGAAGTCTGTAAAAAATGAAGAAGGTCCTGAGTCTTCCTCCCACGGGCTCGTTAAAATTTTTACATGGTTGGAATTATTGAGTTTTCTTTCTTTCTTGGATTCATTAAAACAACAAGAAGGACATTCGTTTACCAAAAACAATAAGGGATAAGAAGGGTATATCACATCCTTTTCAGTTTCAAAGGAAGTTAAGTCAGTCATGTCCTTGAACAAAACACCTACTTGAGTCTTTCATGTTAGTTGGGTTTTAGTTTTTGACCTTAGGGTGAACCTGATCTTCGAGTTTTTACTCCCCCGGTTGGTTATTCTTCCAACCATACGGAGGGTCTGTTAATGTCTCCTACATTGCGGGCTTATATCACTTCCCCTTCATGTTAAAATCTTCCTAAATCACTTTGTGTCATGCTCACTGTTCAAGGATACAGCCTATGTCGGCCATTCTGTAGTTTACCTTGACTTCATGTGTCGACCATCCTGGTGTCAGTTTGTTTCATATTGTTACTTATCCTACTCCAAATCAACTCATACATGTTGAGTGTTGCTCGTGTTGGATGATGGAGGATGCATTAAGGCCTCCATTCCAGCGAACTTCCCATCAACTTCAGCTCATTATGCTCTGGGATCGAAGTTTAGAGTTTGGGTTAGTACCTTAGGGATTGCAATTATTAGTGGCAGTTTCCCTTGCTATTGAATAATGAGAATACCTCAATGTCTCTTATGCGATAGGTTCCTCAAGTGTTTGACTTCAAGTCCACTTATTCACACTTGTTGGATCATACTAGGTACCTTGGACCCCATTATCATTATCGATGGAAGTCCTCACGTTTGTTTGCAGTATACATCAATGAAAGGTAATTAAATGATACCCCCCATGTTTGACCACAGCTCATTTATTCACATGGTTAGGGTTTGTACCTTGGGTTGTTTGGATGAAGACCTTCGGAGTCTGATAGCATCACCATATTTATGTTATCGCCCAAGCTGCGCAAGACTGAGCCTCACTCATTTTGGCTCTTCATGAGACATAGATCCAGTTTGTTGTTATGGCTATGATCTCTCATTTTGACATGGATCCACGCTTGTATTTCAATGGGCATGCTATATATACATCTCCTAGTTATGTATCAACGATCATGTTGTATCATGCTACACACCTATATGATGTCAATATTGTAATTGCTCGCCGACCTTAATCATTGTTTTAGGTACTTTTGTGACTTGGTTCTGTGGTTTCTTGCTCCTCCTTTGACTTAGAATTATAACATATTTTGGCCATCATTTCCCTCTGACCTCACACATTAGGGGGAATCTATTATAGGTCAAATCTACACTTCTCTGTCTGTGATTACATTGCTCTGTTGATCACACAAAAGGACACTAAGGATTCAAGAGCTAGGTTGACCTGGATGACTTACTGACTGGAACTACTCTCTTCAGCTGAGAAACTTACTGTTTCTGCTTATTTCATCACATGTACGCTACTATCTGTATAGAAAACCAGCGTACACCTTAGAGATGAATGCTACTTTCCTCAAGGACAACCAGCGTACACAAATAAAAATGTTGCAAACACTTGTTGTAAAGCACAAAAGTTGCTTACTGTACGCTACCCTGGTTATATGAAACCCGCGTACATATTAAGATGAAGTCAAAATATATATTAAGATTACGAATTGGGATTAGTTGAAGTTGGTTCTGCAACTTCCCCAACCTCCCAATTCAATCACTTCTCGAATCCAACTTCCTACCTTATCCCATAAATACAAGGAGGATCCATGAGAGAGGGACCTAGAAGAAAGGTTTGAAGTGCTGTTACGCTGGAGGAATTCCCAAGTCATTGTGAAGAGCAGGAGCCTAGGACTCGGTTGCAAAATCATCTTGGCACGTCATGTATAATTGTCCTCATTCATGTTTCTTTGAAAATAAAAAGGTGGAAATACCCTTCCTGTCCCAAATCGAATGTGTATTGGATTGTATGTTCATTTGGATTAGTATATGATTGTTGTTGATGTTTTATCGCTTTTAATATTCATCATATTTATATAGTCAAGACACGTTGAGGAAGGTTTCCTTTGTATTGCAGGTTCATCATAGCGGGAGATCAAGTGAAAGCTAAGACTAGCCGTCGATTAAAGGTGCATCTTTCGATATCCCGATCTCTTTCATTTATAGGAACTGAATGAAATATAATGAATGTATTTACCTGTCAACCCCACCCAAGTTGGTAGTGTCTCTCCTCACTATAAGGTTTAAATACTGAATATCATTAATGTAGACCATGAGCCAATCCATATATGGTTCTAACACATATTCCATGATTCTTTGAAATTCTGAAGGATCATTTTTTAATCCGAAAGGCATTACCTTCAATTCGTATTGTCCATGTGGAACATTGAAGGTCGTCTTGAACTTGTCTTCTGGATTGATTCCAATCTTCCAGAAACCAGACTTGAGATTGAACTTAGAGAAGATCTTTACTCCTGCAATCCTCTTGATGAGATAATATTTGTTTGGGACTAGATACCTTACCCATTCCAGGGCGTCATTGAGCGGCTTGTAGTTGATTACCATTCTTGGTACTCTGCAAAGCTGTTCAAAGTGTTTATTTACATAGAAGGATAAACAGCACCATGGGATTCTTGAATGCTTGATAAGTCCTTTGCTAAGCAGGTCTTGAATTTCTTTTCTTCATAATCTTCGGTATTCCTTGTTCATGGGGATTGCTCTGCTTCTGCTTGGATTTCCTTGATATACTTCTTTATATTTTAGGTTTACCCAAAATTGCTTTCTATTCCAAAATGCATTAGGAGTGGTATGGCATACTTTACTAGCATATTCTTTTCTAATCTCCTCAATCTTTTTCTGCTTGTCAGGAGCCTTCAATTCATCCTCAATCTTGTGTAACCATAGCCACTTAATGAGGTAACCATAGCCACTTAAAAAAACCGAACATCGTTACCAACTGGACAAGCAAGGGGTGTTGGGGGCTTCACGGGAAATTAGGGCTTCCTAATTCCATTGCTAACAACTAAATTGAAGATTATTGGACATCTGTACAACCAAGCTGACTCATCTGACAGTGTGGGTCGTGATTTCAAACAACAACAGTGGAGCAATTTATAGGTATTCCTAAAAAACCCATATAACAGCAAATTTTGGGCTTTTTCGCTCGAGCTTACTCTGTTCAAATTAATCAAAGGTTAGGTTAAATTGTGCTTTTAAACGCAATTTTTACCAGAGAAATAGCTATTTGTTGATAATCTGCGACGCTAGACTGAAGGAGGGTTGGAGATAACAGTTTCGTTTTTATGAAATTTAACCCTGTCAGTACTACGAATAACCTGTACATTCAATAGTGCAGTTAACTTCCAAAATTCAGCTCCTGTTCACAAACAATACAAGAGGATACATTCAATTTGCAGTGATTGAAGCATAATGGGAAGGAGAGGTAAAATAAACAGAGTTGAACCAACAGATGTAGAATGGGTTGAAAAACTGCCTGAGTGTGTGGAGCTATTCAAACAAGCTGGCTGGATGGATTTCTTCAGAAAAATTAATGGATATAATGCAAAGGTGTCCTGCAAGTTTGCCTAGGGTTTCAAGAATGATATGGTGGTTTTCGATACCCTGAAATTCAAGCTGACAGTTAAATTGATTTCAGAAGCCACAGGAATTAAAGATGAGGGTGAACAATGGTTTAAGAAGCTTCCCTTTGACTTTGATCCACAAAGATACCTCTTACCCAATGTCATACCTGATTGGAATAAAGGTGTCCTAATCCAAAATATCAAAAAAGAATGGGTTGAACCAATCAGAATATTACAGAGTTATGTTACTTGTAAGGGCAGGTATGCTTTCGTATACAAGTATCATTTTAGATTTCTTCAGCACATGGTGGGGGTATCCAAGATGAACCTGCCATTCTTCTTCCTGAAAAGTTTGCAGAAACTGTCCAACAAGGTGAAAGGGCCAGTAGATCATTCCTCTCAGCCCATATTTCATCATGGATTAATCAAGTTGGTTGTTAGTATTGCCTTGCAACATGAAGGAAAGACCTGGGATTTCTTCATTTTTTGGTCAGGTTTTGAAGATCAAAAATCTAAAAGACAAGCAGATAAGGGAAAAGTCTTACTCAGAAAACTAGGTCATAAGCCCAAACTGGAAGATAAGGGAAAGATCAAAATTGAAGAATCATCAGATCCTGTGGAGGAAGACAATGAACAAATGACATTCTCAGCCATCTCTAAAGGCAAGTTTACATTGTTTGAAGATAAGAAGGAACAACCTGAAAAGAATTTGGCGCTTGTAGCAGATCCTCAGGAGGAGAAAAAGGTTGATATTAAGGTGGTTACTGTACCTAAAGAAGAGATTTACACTCAGCCAAGAAGCCCTATCACCATTCTCTTACATGATGAGGGATATCTATTGGAAGAAGAACAGACCATCTCCAAAATAGAAGTCAAAGCTGAAATACAAGAAAGTCATACTTCAGATAGCAAAACAACAAGACCTAACAGGAAAAGGAACAAGCTGGAAGTAGTAGAATTGGCTGCTATTCAACACCAAGGGAAAGAATTGAAGATGATGGGAGAAGCAACAACATTTTGGAGACCAAAAAACTAGGTCAAAGAACAAGTTAAAATTAAACATGAAGAAATTGTTGAATCCTAAATTAAATTCAGATGAAGTGACTGTCTTAGATGAAGTTTCCATAGATGATGATAAACCAGAATTGGATAAATTGCAGCCATGTTTTAAAGAAGAAATTCATTCAGTCGAATCAGTAAGTACAGAAAATCAGAATCCTAGTATTGAAGACACAAAACTGTTGACTGAAGAGATAGAAATATTCAAGAAGCTTGACATTCCTTGGGGACCTGATGAAGATCAAGATTCTACAATGGATAAATTAGCTAATTCTGACAGGGAAAATTTGTAGAAAGCTGTCAAGCAATACAAACACCAGATGAGCTATATGCAGGAAGTCAATGATGGATTGATGATGGATAACAGGAGGTTAAGGGAAGACCTCCAAGATGTAAATGATAATTTTCAAGAGCTAGTAGCTGATGCAAAAGAAGCACTTAAAAGGAAAAGAGCTATTGACAGTCATTGCACCCAGTTGGAGAAGACAGTCCAGGAATTGCAGCAGAAAAACAAAGAGCTCATCAAAAAGATTAATGACATGGAGCAGGAGCAAAAGAAGGATAAGAAGAAAGACCAAGCTTCAGATGGTATCGCTCTCCTAGCCGAGGTGGCAAAAGACCTATAAAACAGTTGTGCTTTCAATTAGTTATCATTAGTTAGCAAACTGATATGTTAATGATGTGCTATTTTTAGCATATTTTGTAACTTTGTAAATATTCTGCATTAACTTTACCTCATTGAATAGCTGGAAGACAGTTAGGGTTAGAGACCTAACTGATTTTGTAAAGCATAGTATTTAGACATGTGATTGAGTCATTTGAAGGGTTCGGATTTTTGGGAGCATCAGGAGATCTGCAGACTATGTTGTATCTTCAGACTTGTTCAGAGATAAGGACTGTGACTCTTATAAGTATTTGCCGAGGAAATAATGAGATATATGACTTTTTCCACTTCAGTTTGTCTGTGTTGGATTTTTTATTGAGCTTGTTTAGCTTCTTAAATGATAAATTCATTGCTAGTTAATGTGTATTTTCTGGTAATGCTTATCCTTTATGTATGAACCTCAACATTATTCTTTTGTTGGATCTTATGTGATATGTTATGCATCTTTATCAGTTTCTGCTTATGATTTAGTTATTACTTTTCTTTTGAATGTATTCCCTGACTGTTCCCAAAGTTTACAACCATTTAAATCATACCAAAAACCCTAAATTTTGTTTTATTTATTGAGTTTTACTCTTGAGATTGTGTTGGCTTGTTTCTCTGGCCTTAGAAACAATTTCTGGCACAAACAGGTCCCACTTCCTCCATGTGTCTTCATGATCAAATGGCACTTTGATTTTCACGTGTATATATTTATTTAGATCCTTTATTAAATATTTATTCCACTCTAATTTTCAAACATCATTTATTATCCCCATTATTCCAAATCCCAAAGCTTCCACCCCAAACCTAGGAAACTAATAATTTTCCTCCTTGGCAATTATTTGACCTTTAACATCAATTTTACAAACTCTAATGAATATGGCCAATGTGATTAGGCCATTGTGACCCAATTCCAAATTTGGGACATGACACATTCACAGGATTACAGGTTTATCAAACAAAGGTGAAGATGTGCTGACACGAAAAAGACCATAATTGATTAAATAATTCACAAAGAATCCTTCAGGAAGAAATTCCAGAGGTCTGGTAGTAAGTCACATCAAGGATGAGAATTATAGGATAGCCAATAGAATTGTGTCGACTGCTCTGTCAAGTTTTGGTGGAGGTCAAATCTCAAACTAGACATTCTAGAGGCAGTTATGAACATGGCATCACGAGGAAAAGCATATAAATGTGTTGAATATTTGGTCGACATAATCAAGAACACATGTTTCAAGTGCCAAGAAGAGGGTGTGGGCATTCGATACCCATCCCTAATTATTTGGATTTCCATGTCACACATCTGACCGAATGGAAGTAAGGACTTTGTTGTAGAAAGAAACATTCTGATGGAAAAATTTCATTGCTTTACATTCGGAGGCATTCGGGTTGGACGTTCCACAGTTAAAATATGGTTGGATGTCTGGTTTCAAAACCTTAAGACTAAGTCGACAAGATGGAGGGTACATCACGTTTTCGGAATAAGTCTTCCCCCATCAGCGCATATCCAACTAATGCTCAATTACACATCGATATGACATTTGCAGGGTGCAACTAGTTTCGCAGAAGCTCTTGACTGTTACCCATCTGTCGATGAAATTTTTACAGAATTGAGTAGGAAGTCAAACAAGAAACTACCAATTCCAGCTAAGGTACAAAAGGTCGATGTTCCCATTGTCAAACCCTTAACAGATGCAAAAAAGGAGGAAGAATATGAAATCTGACTATACATGAGAAATTTCACATATCAATTTGATCGGGTCAGAGACACAAATCCACTTGCAATTACGCTGGTGCCACATCAAGATCCCCCCGACACAGGGGAGCAGTTTGATGAAGATACTCAGTCCAAAAATCTTGAGTATTCTCTGACTCAAGACAATATCTGATGGATATCAGATGAGCTATCTAAAGCACGACAAAGAAGGAATATTAAAACAAAAGGAAAGGGAAAAATAAATATGATCGTCAGAGAACCGACTAAGGAGGAGGAAGAGGAATTGTATGCCTACGTGACACAAATATTGGAGGATGCAACAAAGAATATAGTGTCTGTTGAGAAGAAATTCAAAATATTCGTGGAGGCAGAACAATCTAGTAGCCAGAAACTAGCTCAAAATAAATTCAAGATAATGGTCAAACACCATGTCGACCTTACTGCAAGTCCCCCACTTCTTTCCCCAGCCATTATGATGGAGGAAATAAACATCTCCACTCCCCTCAAATCCCTTCCACCTCCACATTCATCATCAATCCCATTTTCAAATATTGTGTAGACCCTTACATTTACCCTCAAACAAAAGATCCAAGCTGACAATTACCTTAATCGGTTCCTACCAAGTTTGGTCTGCCAACCGAGTCTCCCCCCCCGAAAGTGTCGCACCACAAGTAGTTGGTATGCATATTTCTCACCTCCAAAGAAACACTTACCTGAATAGTCTTATTATTGCTGAGCAAACTTTGTAACTTAGTCTAATTATTAACCCATTGGTAGAAGAACCCTTACCTCCTCAACAACCTGTCGATCCACCAACCTATCAATCCACCAAAAAGTTGGTCAGCCCTTGAATACTTGGAATAAATTGAAAATATGATTCCTAAAGTCGTGTCACCTTTAGTCAGTCTTGTTCCATCTGGAAGCCCCATTTATTACCCCCTTGTACTCCCGTTGATGAAAATCCCCCGGCATCACCAGCCGTGGAAGTTGTCAATCCCTTACCGACGGAACCATTACCAATTCATCAGTATCACAAGTTCAAGAACAAGCAGGTACTAGTTGAAGATGCCACAATAGCATAAATTGAGTCACTTATATTAGAAAAATTCCCTACAGTGGTAGTCGAGGAAGTACATATATCAAGCACAAAAGCTGGACCGGTTAGCCAAGCACAAGCAGAACAATTAGCTGCAATAGTACACAAAGATGCAGAACATCAAACATAAGCGATCGGGCCACAAAAAAGAAATAGTTCAGCAAATTGAGGGTATAAACAAAGCACAAATCCAGAATAAAAAGCAGCCCAAAGAAAAATGTCGACAGAAAAAAAAGAGAAGCAGCAACACCGACAGCAGCATCATCTTGACTACATTCACCAAGAAAGTTTCCTATCTATATATCTTGATCAATTCGGGACGTATTTTTGGACATATAATCCCACAGGCGGCCACGGAAGTATACAATCGACCTACTTGTCGATGCAATCAACAGAGAATAAAGGCATAGACCACTAGAAGCAAAGGAACCCCGTCCAGAAACTACAGGAGTATCAAGTAGAATTTCTGGCTAAGTGTCAAGACTTTGCACAACAAGTCGTCCTGATCCCAGTGAGTTCCAACACGACCAGTACCCTCGACAAAGCATTTCAATTATTTCAAGATGCTGTGTCGACATTCTAGGATGAACTCAAGAAAGACTGACATGAGCAGGCTACAAAAACATCTTCCCTGTTATCAACACAATATGAAGCATTCACCTCAGCTTACAATCAGTAAATCAAATTTAATGATCAAGAATCCATAGCTACTGACATCCTTTGCAATTGTTAGACTCAATATGGCAATATATTCAGGGAAATGCAGAAGTCTCGTGAGCTACTAAGTGATCTCCATCAGCAAATATTGATAGCCGACAACACACTGATTCAAAAGATTGAAGATTAAATTATTATGGAAAACAGAAAATGCGAGAAGCTAGAAAAGAGGGAAGATCAGTGGATGAGTCAGGCCCAACCTAGCCTCCTTAAAGTAGAACAATGCTTTTTAGTGGTATGCTGTTTGCTCCTTAGTTGTAGTGGCCACTAGGTTTTTTTTTCTTAGTCTACTTTTTTATAGTTGTAGAGGACCAACATCTTCATCAGTCTTGGAGGTTGCAAAACCTTTTCCCACCCATTGTGGATCCTCCACCACCACCGTGACGCCAGAGGACAGACTCCCGTGGTTCTTTCGAACTTACAGTAGAAACAGGGGTTCTTGGTGAACCACAAACTAGAACCTCGGATCGACAAGTCTTTGATATTGTCGGGGTTGAGGTCCTAACTTCTAGAGAGTTCAATAGTCCTTTCAACCCTCCTCTTACTAGACCTAACGATTCGCTTCTGGTACCTGTAGGTTTTCAACAACCTGAGTATAGTGCTTACTTGTTTACACCAGGTTATACTATGACCAACCTAGGAGACGAGCAGGGAGTCCCTCAAACTCCCACAACTTCTATGGATACAAGGATTGTTAATCCTTCTTTCACAAACACTGCTACCCCAAGTTCATCGCAGAATGATTCTGCCTCAACTCCATCCTTTAGTTTTAATGCTAGTACTCTAGGAATGCCGATCCCATTAGATTCGACATCTGCCTTAGTTTCTACCCCAACTTTTGGACCAAACAATGTCCCTTTGTCAGGGATACCCACAGTGAATTTCACTCAGTCTTCTGCTACACAATAGTTTCAAGGTGTAACTCAAGCTATGTATTCCACTTCCACTGTACAATCGATTCCCTCTACATCTATGCCTATCATGGGTACCATGATTGCACCATCCATTACAACCACACCTGGTTTCAACCCCTATGTAGGTTACAATGTGAATCCATTGAATATACCCATAGCGAGTATGCCTCTCTCTTTGTTTTTTGGAGGAGGGGGGTAATATGTTTAACTAGCAGTATGGCAGGGCTAACACCCAGCCACAATGGACAAACAAAAAGGGATTTAATCCACATTCTTCTGGGTGGAGCAATTTCAATCCTTTCGTTTCACAACCGATGGCTGGGGCCAACCCCAACCAATAGTACACAAATTAGGCGATGGGTAGTTCCGAATACCAGGTTCCTGTCTATCAAATGCCATTGACTCAAACCTGTTTACCTTTACTGGAAACTTTGAACTTGCAATATCTTTCAAATATTACAAACGACCCCATGCGTCATGACCCTGAATGGCCACCCGTTCCCACTAAGTTTCCCTTAGACATACCAAACTTTGAAGGTAATACTAGTGAGGACCCCGGTGACCATGTTACGACATTTCATCTCTGGTGCTCCTCAAATTCGTTGAATGATGATTCCATAAGGTTAAGGATGTTCCAAAGAACCTTGAAAAGTGTCGCAGCCAAGTGGTATATCGAATTTCCTGCAGCTGCCTATGTCACCTTTCGGGATCTTGCTATTGTTTTCCTGAACCACTTTCAACTTCCCGTCTGGTACGATGCCGCCACAGACCTTCTGTCGAAATTTCGACAGAATGAAGCCACTCATCTATCTGAACATATTCAGGAGTGGCGAAGGTGAAAGAGTCTCATCAAAGCCAGCATTACCCCAACATTCTTATTAGAATGGTACCTTAAATCTCTTCTTTCTTATATTTCTAAGGAAGTTGCCACTTTAGGGGTGTCCTCTGAAGAGGAAGCCATTTTGAGAACCTAGCCACTGAACTTGGTCTATGCTTAGTCTGGGCTTTGATACGAAATTATTCCCGATGCACCAAGGTCTAATATAGAATTAGGTAAACCTAAACTTAGACCACATGCTGATGGCATTGTGGGTTCAGTCGACTCTACAACATTTGATGCCTTAACAAAGCAGGTTCGCACCTTGTCATTCAAACAGTCTACTGCAGAAGCAAATTATATTGCATCCTCCCCTTCAACTACATAATCTGTATAGCAGGTGCAGACAAACCAAAAGGGATCTTGGCAGCCCAAAAGAAAGGGCAAGAAAGGGGAGGGAAAGTAACAAAAGCCCAGAAACACACAAAATGTCGAGGAAGGTAAAAAGGAAAAAAGTAAGGTTTAGTTCCCTTGCAAGCTATGTCAAGAGGACCACCTTACCCATCAATTCCCTCTAATGGAAGAAGCCCAAAAGCTTATCCATGAGAAGAAACCAGCTGTCTTAAAAGACCCTTTCCCTCACAGACAGATTTCAACTTTTGGCAGCTCTAGTGCTGGAGGCACAACTCATGCCACCTCTGTTGATTAGTATTTAGTTAATATGGTTAACTTAGATTCTCTATTGCAAACTCGAGCAAGGAAATATACCCTGAATCCATAGCAGAAGGATGTTCCTGAATCCTCTACTCCTCTTCACATACCAGTGGAGATGCTGTCGAAGATACTGAAAGGTGTCTACAAACGGGCTGTGCACAACCCAAATGCGTGGGATACCCCCAACTATAATGTTGTGGAGGATTTATCCCAAACCCCCTGTGCCATGTCTACTTTGGAGGTACTGCAAAGTTTCCCATTGCAACACAGTGCACTCCTCGCAGCGATTGGCAGTGTTGATTCATCTTCCATGCTTGCACATTTTTATATGAAAGATATCAAGTACCAGTTGCCGTATCATGTTTCTCTCCAGATAGAGGTCATCCATGGTCCCCTTACCATTCGACGAGCTGTTATAAATGAGGGCACGTCAACATGCATAATGTCTACTTCTTGCTGGAAGGCTTTAGATGAACCTCAGCTAGCCCCCTCTAATATGGTACTCACCGCCTTTGATGGAAGATCTTTCTATCCACATAGAGTCTTACCATCATTTGATGTTGAACTTGCGGGAAAACTAGTATCGGTAGAGGTTGAAGTTCTGGATGCTCCACTCAATTATAACTTACTGTTGGGTAGGAGATGGACATATGCCATGCAGGAAGTGTCGTCAGCTATTTTCTGGATCATAATGTTCCCTCATGAAGGAACAATCTTCACAGTTGATCAACTTTCATTTTTTCGGAAGACCAACCAGACTATATTGGCTTCAACTATCTCGTTGGTTGATCAATCCTACCCAGTCACTGAGAGTTTTGGAGTAGGTCTCTATGGGTCATTAATAGGCACTTTTGACCTACCTTCTCTAGTTATTTTTATTGGTTCTGAGGAATGTTCCTTTCCTAAGCCTTCCACGGTCGGTTCAACGGCAGATCCATGGATTCTCTCTATTGAATTGGAACCAGTTGTGCATGTATCTATTGCAGAGGTAACCGACTTGCATTCACAACAAACTACAACAAAGCATATCATGAATCTGTTGATCTCTGCTAAGTCAGATATGGACTATGCCCCTGCATGGTCAATGGACTCTACCCACTCTCCTGATTTTTTAGACACGGTTTTTCCTTCTAACGAAACATTTTTGGAAGCTATGATAGGCCTGGACCACCCTCGAAAAAATATACATCCCAGTTCCTCTTTACTTCCAGTTCTAAACTTGATAGAGAGAGGTGAGTTCTCTCCGAGCCCCAGTGAGAACATTGATTTTTCCTCTATCACTTCCATTTCACAAGCCGTTTTTGCTGAAGCGAATAGGGCGAATAGATCGAGAATAATCCCAATCAACATTTCCACTGAACCTGGAGTGACGAATTTTTTTTTTATTGGAACAGACTATTATCTTGATGAGATCATTCTATATACCAATCTTTTTAATGATTTCCACGACATCTTTGCCCAGTCCAATGAGGAGATCCCGGGCATTGACCCTACTTGAAGAAGTACTACGCTTAGGCATCTGTGCTTTTTCATGTATTATAGCTGTATATTTTTGTAGAGTTAGACCTATTTATGGTTTGTAGTTACTCTGTTTTTTGACAACTACTAATGTGATTGTTGAGATCTTATCTTTTGGCAGATTATGAACCCACGATCCTAGAAGCTGCCTTTAAGTCATTTTAAGCTCTTGTTTTGACTATTTGAAAAACTAAACAAGAGAAAACTTGGTCTTTTCAAGCTTGTTAAAGGAATTGAAGGTTCATCTACTTAAGTATAAGTTTAACCATTTTCCAAACTTTTGCGGATTACTTATGAAAAAGGAATACTCTAGGCATATGTGGCTAGAAGAGTTCTTCTTCCATTGTTTTACACTTTTTCGGGGGAGGAGACTAACTGTACAAAAAAGGACCTTTTGGAGCCTTCTTTAGGGTTTTCAGGCTCTTGAAACATGAAAACACCCAGCGAGCATTCACCTACTCGGGCTCAATGTGAAATCCACGAGAGGGTATATAAAGGATTGTTTAAGTTTTTTAGACTCTATAAATAGGAAAACACCGGCGAGCAGTAACCTACTCGGGATCGATATTAAAATCCACGAGTAAGTGTATGGAGGATTATTTAAGTTTTTCCGACTCCTTAAACAAGAAAACACCAGTGAGAAAGAATAGATCTCATCTCGGTATTAAAATCCAGAGATCAGTATTATAGAGTAATCTTCTATCTCTTCTTCGAAGTCTGTAAAAAATGAAGAAGGTCCTGAGTCTTCCTCCCATGGGCTCGTTAAAAGTTTTACATGGTTGGAATTATTGAGTTTTCTTTCTTTCTTGGACTCATTAAAACAACAAGAAGTACATTCGTTTACCAAAAAGAATAAGGGATAAGAAGGGTATATCACATCCTTTTTCAGTTTCAAAGGAAGTTAAGTCAATCATGTCCTTGAACAAAACACCTACTTGAGTCTTTCATGTTAGTTGGGTTTTAGTTTTTGACCTTAGGTTGAACTTGATCTTCGCATTTTTACTCCCCCGGTTGGTTATTCTTCCAACCATATGGAGGGTCTGTTAATGTCTCCTACATTGCGGGCTTATATCACTTCCCCTTCATGTTAAAATCTTCCTAACTCACTTTGTGTCATGCTCACTATTCAAGGATATAGCCTATGTCGGCCATTCTGTAGTTTACCTTGACTTCATGTGTCGACCATCCTGGTGTTAGTTTGTTTCATATTGTTACTTATCCTACTCCAAATCAACTCATACCTGTTGAGTGTTGCTCATGTTGGATGATGGAGGATGCATTAAGGCCTCCATTCCAGCGAACTTCTTCCCATCAACTTCAGCTCATTATGCTCTGGGATCGAAGTTTAGAGTTTGGGTTAGTACCTTAGGGATTGCAATTATTAGTGGCAGTTTCCCTTGCTATTGAATAATGAGAATACCTCAATGTCTCTTATGCGATAGGTTCCTCAATTGTTTGAATTCAAGTCCACTTATTCACACTTGTTGGATCATAGTAGGTACCTTGGACCCCATTATCATTATCGATGGAAGTCCTTGCATTTGTTAGCGGTATACATCAATGAACGGTAATTAAACGATACCCCCCATGTTTGACCACAGCTCATTTATTCACATGGTTAGGGTTTGTACCTTTGGTTGTTTGGATGAAGACCTTCGGAGTCTGATAGCATCACCATATTTATGTTATTGCCCAAGCTGCGCAAGACTGAGCCTCACTCATTTTGGCTCTTCATGAGACATAGATCCTGTTTGTTGTTATGGCTATGATCTTTCATTTTGACATGGATCCACGCTTGTATTTCAGTGGGCATGCTATATATACATCTCCTAGTTATGTATCAAAGATCATGTTGTATCATGCTACACACCTATATGATGTCAATATTGTAATTGCTCGTCGACCTTAATCATTGTTTCAGGTACTTTTGTGACTTGGTTCTGCGGTTTCTGGCTCCTCCTTTGACTTTGAATTATAACATATTTTGGCCATCATTTCCCTCTGACCTCACACATTAGGGGCCATCTATTATAGGTCAAATATACACTTCTCCGTCTGTGATCACATTGCTCTGTTGATCACACAAAAGGACACTAAGGATTCAAGAGCTAGGTTGACCTGGATGACTTACTGACTGGAACTACTCTCTTCAGTTGAGAAACTTATTGTTTCTGCTGATTTCATCACATGTACGCTACTATCTGTATAGAAAACCAGCATACACCTTCGAGATGAATGCTACTTTCCTCAAGGACAACCAATTTACACAAATAAAAATGTTGCAAACGCTTGTTTTAAAGCACAAAAGTTGCTTACTGTATGCTACCCTGGTTATATGAAACCCGCGTACATATTAAGATGAAGTCAAAATATATATTAAGATTACGAATTGGGATTAGTTGAAGTTGGTTCTGCAACTTCCCCAACCTCCCAATTCAATCACTTCTCGAATCCAACTTCCTACCTTGTCCCATAAATACAAGGAGGATCCATGAGAGAGGGACCTAGAAGAAAGGTTTGAAGTGTTGTTACGGTGGAGGAATTCCCAAGTCATTGTGAAGAGCAGGATCCTAGGACTCAGTTGCAAAATCATCTTGGCACGTCAGGTATAATTGTCCTCATTCATATTTCTTTGAAAATAAAAAGGTGGAAATACCCTTCCTGTCCCAAATCGAATGTCTATTGGATTGTATGTTCATTTGGATTAGTATCTGATTGTTGTTGATGTTTAATCACTTTTAATATTCATCATATTTATATAGTCAAGACACGTTGAGGAAGGTTTCCTTTGTATTGCAGGTTCATCATAGCGGGAGATCAAGTGAAAGATAAGACTAGTCGTCGATTAAAGGTACATCTTTCGATATCCCGATCTCTTTCATTTATAGGAACTG
This sequence comes from Larix kaempferi, assembly GCA_027924585.1. Lineage (NCBI taxonomy): Eukaryota > Viridiplantae > Streptophyta > Pinopsida > Pinales > Pinaceae > Larix > Larix kaempferi. Next base: position 37,185,917 of record BSBM01000091.1, on the reverse strand, counting down.
AATGAAATATAATGAATGTATTTACCTGTCAACCCCACCCAAGTTGGTAGTGTCTCTCCTCACTATAAGGTTTAAATACTGAATATCATTAATGTAGACCATGAGCCAATCCATATATGGTTCTAACACAGATTCCATGATTCTTTGAAATTCTGAAGGATCATTTTTTAATCCGAAAGGCATTACCTTCCATTCGTATTGTCCGTGTGGAACATTGAAGGTCGTCTTGAACTTGTCTTCTGGATTGATTCCAATCTTCCAGAAACTAGACTTGAGATTGAACTTAGAGAAGATCTTTGCTCCTGCAATCCTCTTGATGAGATAATATTTGTTTGGGACTGGATACCTTACCCATTCCAGGGCGTCATTGAGTGGCTTGTAGTTGATTACCATTCTTGGTACTCCGCAAAGCTGTTCAAAGTGTTTATTTACATAGAAGGCTAAACAGGACCATGGGATTCTTTAATGCTTGATAAGTCCTTTGCTAAGTAGGTCTTGAATTTCTTTTCTTCATAGACTTCGGTATTCCTTGTTCATGGGGATTGCTCTACTTCTGCTTGGATTTCCTTGATATACTTCTTTATATTTTAGGTTTACCCAAAATTGCTTTCTATTCCAAAATGCATTAGGAGTGGTATGGCATACTTTACCAGAATATTCTTTTCTAATCTCCTCAATCTTTTTCTGCTTGTTAGGAGCCTTCAATTCATCCTCAATCTTGCATAAGTGTTCAACCCTTTTTATGGCCCTGATTTGATCTCCTTTTTCTTTGATTTGGGCTTTGAAATGCTTCATAGTATCAAGTTCTAAGTTCCATATGAAATGTGTAATTTCTTCTGTAGATACCAGTGGGAGAAATATCTGTTTTTTCCTTATAGTAAAATGGTATCCAATTTTCCCTTTATCATCATATTTTACTCCATGAGGGACGGTGGTTGACAATAGACTAGTTCCTATTACACATTCATGTGCAAAATCATCTTCTACAAGTATTAAAATACAGTTTATACAAAAATTGCCAAGGCATACCTTTCCATGGCTGGTCTTTTATTCTACTTCCTTTCTTCCTCCAAAACCACTGACTGGAGCTTGGCATGGTTCCCAGTAATTTGGGTCAACATACTTCCTCTTGAGAAAACACATGTCTTCTCTTGAGTCAATCAAGGCTAGCACCATTATGTTATCTTCATGTACTTTGATTTGCAACTTTACTACTATCTTCTAGTGGACAACCATCATGAGATGCATTTCACCTTCCTTCCATGGCAGCTTTGGTTGAGATGTTTCTGCTTGTCCTTTTAGCTTCTCAACTGTAACTCTGAGCTCTTTGACTTCTTGTACTAATTTCAGGTGTTCCTTGTGAAGTGTTTCAAGATCTATTTTTTGTGGCTCTTGGTGCATCTTTGTAAGGAGGGAATAAACATTTTTCTCCATACTAGGAAGGTCTGCTGCCTTCGATGTCCACTTGTTGTCTTCCTTGTTTGAGTCCTCCTGCTCTTCTTCTTCTTAATCATGTACATATTTTCTTCTAAAATTTTCTCTGGCACCTTTTATTCCTTTTCCCTTTCGATCATCAAGGAAACTTTTATTAAAGTTGTTCACCAGTTCATCCTTTTTATTTCCTTCTTTCATTTGGGCTATTGCTCTCTTCATTAGAACCTTTGGATCTTCTTCTTCTATTCCTTCCATGAAGCAGTTTACTGCTTCTGATTCTGTTTCAGAAGTAGATTCATTTTTAGGATGTTGCTTGGTTCATGCAGCAAACAGCCTTTGCTCATCTGATTGGGGAGAACTTTCTGACGTATATGTTTCTTGTTCTTCTTGGAATTCTTGGCATTATCCTCCACACTTACATGGCCTATCATACATTTGGTGGATATGCATGAGTTCAGCATCTTTTGAGGTGTTGGAATCATATTCAGAATTATTTGAACTTATTACTTCTCAATGCATCAAATTTCAGTGCCTGGGCTTTCCTCTTCTGGGGAGACCTCTGAAATTGTCATCAAATGGCTCGGCCTTGGGAAAGATTCTTTCCCTATTTTTCCATGTCCTAGCTCCCTTTTGTTTCCTTTGGTAATCTTGGTTCTTTTTATAACATTTAGGAGCAGTATGGCCTTCTTTACCACAGTAGAAGCATTTAATTTTTCTTTTATTTGGTTCTTTTCTATAATTGTCTTCTTTTCTTCTACGGGTTTCTTCTGGTTTCCATTTGTTACTTTGTCGTACTTTAGGCTTCTTATGGAATAACCTATGGCTTAAATGGTGCTTGATTTTCTTATGTCATTCTTTCTGTGGTTCTATACCAAACATTTTGCAAACCTCCCCATTGCCACGAAAATAAGTGTTGTGAGAAAGATCTTTATCGAGCTTTTTTGTTTCACAGTATTGGAGAAAGGTTTTTTCTGCAATAGCGCAAAATTGTCCCCAAGTGTGGCGAGAGATATCTTTCTGGAAATTGTCTCTGAGTTGTTCTTGGAGACTGGAGGGTAGACCCACAAAATATTGTTCTTTGAACACCTTCTCTTCAGTGCGGCCAAATTCAATTTGGTAGATGCGGCGAATCCATTGCTTGTAGTACCAATGGAACTGAGTGACGGACTTGATGTGGAGCTGAAGGAGGATTTATTTGTGCTTGTCAGTCATGGTGGCACTATGACCACAGAATTCTGCAATAGTTGCTACCAATAGAGCGCCAATGATGTTGGGCTCATCATGTTGGGTGCTATTTTTGATTTCAACCTTTTGAGTGGTTGGGAGATGAGTGTTCCACCATACACCCAGATTACCATTAAAACCAGAAATGATAATATTAACAGCTTTAGCATGTTCATATTTTCCCGTGCACATATAAGCTGTTGCATGAAATTGCAAGTAGTCAGCGCTCCCTGGTGTATCGTGACAAGGGACTAATTGCCTCTCATGGATCCTTGAAATCTGGCGGTGGTGAGTTTACCAATCACCTGCAGGTTTTGGTGTAACGACAGTCCTACTACCAACAATTGGTATCAGAGCTAGAGGTCACGAGTTCGATACACACTCGGCTCGCACTGAGGGGGAGATTGTTGCACTAAATTGCAAGTAGTCAGCGCTCCCTAGTGTATCGTGACAAGGGACTAATCGCCTCTTGTGGATCCTTGAAATCTGGCGGTGGTGAGTTTACCAATCACCTGCAGGTTTTGGTGTAACGACAGTCGTACTACCAACATAATATTTAAAACAAATCATCATTTTATTAACCATATCAAGAATCTCTCCCTCATTTTTGTCGTCTAGATTCGAAGAATAGAATTTATTTGGGCTGTAGGACTCCTGGTAGCCTGAATCTTCTTTATAAAGGTCAGGGGGAACAAATTTGCGGGGTTTATTATAGTCCCACCTTGAATCTACTGCCACAAAGGAAACTACTTTACCAGTGGGATTGGATTCTAGGGATGGAATACCCAAAGAGCTGACTGCTAAGAATTCTCCAAAGTGTCCAAGCTTTGGCAGTTCTAACTTGGGCTTATCCACATTTTTCTGGATTGTTCCCAATTTCTTAGCATTTTCGTTTACTTTATCTGCTATGTAAGAAAATGCATCTCCAACATTCTTATCGAGGTCTGAGATATAATCTGTAAGTTCATCTTTGAGATATTCACATATAGACTTGACTTCTTCAACAGAGACTGGAGAATGTTCATGTTTTGGATTCTCAATTCTAAGGTGTTGAATCTCATCATGTATCCTTCTACAAAGAATTTGCAGGGAATCAATTTGACTTTCCCGTGGAATTTTATTTTGGAGTTCTATGTTTTGTATGGCTAATCCTTTCAATGCAAGGCTTGACCAATTGGCCTATTCTGCTTTGTCATTATTGAGAATGACTGGAGCTGCATGTGCAGATCCTTCTTCAAAGTCCAACTTGATTGGCCTGAATGGTGGGAAATTGGCCTCAGTATATATTTCTTCTCCTGTTGGCATTTTCCATAAATTTCCTTTCGAGGTTTGTTCTCCTCTGGATTCTGTTCTTTTGGTTTCAGGTGGTGGACTAGATTGCATCATAGCAAGAGTTTGCTGAAAATCCTTTCTCCATTCATAAAAGGATATCCACTGGTTGCGGAAATCCATTTCTAAGAGCCATCTTTCAGACAGTCTTCTTCTTTGTCCTTTGGGGAGATCTTGATTCCAGAATTCCTCTGCTTCTGGATGTGTATGTAAATCCCAATAAATTAAACTCTTCATCATATTATCTTTGGGAGGAAAAGGGGAATGACCATACTTAATGGTTTCAAATATTTCTTTCTGAGCTAAAGATGGCTCTCTGATATCATTGACTGAACATGGTTTCAGTCTTGACGGGAGAAGAGCCATTTTCTATTGTATATTTTGTTGTTGTGCAACCAACTGGTACTACTCAGCCTTTTCCATTTCTCTGGAAGGTAGGTCAAGTAGTTGTTTTGTCTGGATTGAGATAGGACAAAACCCAAGTCCTGTCCGGTCTTGATGGGCTCTTTGGATTGACAATATTTGTTCTAGTTGGGAGGTAGCATCTAGTAATTCATCTTTTTGGATTATGAGTATACTATTGGATGCTCTCTTAAAAATTTCTTCCCACCATCCTGGAGGGGAAGATGCCATCATAAAATGTGTCACATGTGGATATTGACTCAAAGATGATGGTTCATAATCTGGGTTTGGGAAAGGATATTTCTATGACCGTTTGTTGTCACTAGGTTTATTATTGCTTGGATTTTTGGGGGTCACCATGCATTGGCAGTCAGGGCAGACAATTGTAAGGGGAATATTTACATGAACCTTTTCATGTAGGTAGATGGGATATCTAAGTGTTGATTCTTTGAGAGAAATAGTTCTGGCCAGAGGTGGTTCTAATGAATTAATGCATAGGGATCTATATTTGATAAGAGGAATATTTCCACTACGCTGGGTTATGGAAGCATGACAAGAGATAACCGTAGAAGAGGAGGCTTTATCCGATTGGAAATAATCTTAGTGATAATTTTATATGCAAGATTGCATAGTGCAATTGGTCTAAAATATGAGAAGGTGTTAGGATTATTACTCTTAGGAATCAATGTGATAAAAGTGGAGTTTAGAGATCCAAAAAAAATTCCTTCAATCTAGAGAACACCACCATATTAAGAATGTATTCTCCCATGATATCAAATAAATGTAGGAAGAGTTCAACTGCCTAGACATATGGCCTAGGACTCTCTTTTTTTCTAATTTTTTAAGTGTATATTCAAATTCATTCAAAGTAACCTATTTTCCAAATCCCTCCACCCTTTAGTATCATCAAAAAAACTTGGGAACAATTTAATGGTCTTCAATTGTGCTTCCAACTGACAATTACCTAGATCCTTAAAAACATCAGCAAAACATTTCTTGGCCAAATTTTGCAAATCCTTTTGTCCTTTAATAATATTACCAGAATCATCAACTAACTCCCAAATAGATTCTGTATTTCTCCTCTGTCGGACGAAAATGTGTGGAAAAATATGGTATTATTGTCTCCCAAGCCAATCCACAAAGATATGCTTTTTAATCTCCAATCCATCTCTTCTTGCTTCAATTTCTCTGATTTTTAATTTATCTTCCTCATTAATGGAGTAATCTATGTTCTTATCCTGGATTTGTTTGATCTGTTCTTCAAGATATTTATATTCCATCAGATCCTTCTGAGATTTTACCTTTATCCACTTCTTTTAGATTTTTGATTTTAATAACTAAATTATCCATTGGATTTATGTCTTCTTCCATCTCAAAATTGATCCATAAATTTCTAATATGTGAACATAACTCTTCATTCAACAACCATGAGATATTGAATTTAAAGCAGTACTTCAAGTTTGGTGCGGCACCATCTAGTTGTAGATAAATAGGCCAATGATCAGAAAATTTGTTCTCTCCCACCCAAGATCTATGGCAGTAGAAAGACTGGAGAAAAGTTGACTTGACTAAAAAGATATCAAGTCCTTTTTGTATACCATCAACTCCACACCTAGCATTTCTCCAATTTGGAGCAATATAATTTGGGAGCAAATCCACCAAATCAAAACTACTCAAAAAGTATATAAAGTAATCATCCATATCATATGTCCTAGCATACTATCCCCAAATCTAAGTAGTCAAGGTCATGTAGTTTAAGTCCCCAACAATGATTAAATTTTCAATGTTTAGTAGACCAAACTGTTTTAAAGACTCCCGAAAAATACCCTTGTCTTTATAAGGTCCATAACAGTTTAGGATTGTAATATTCCTATCCAAAATTCCTATCTTCCCTTACACTAATAAACCTCATCTAGTTCTGTAGGGATGAAAATGAAAAAAACGTGGGTTACACCCAGTCAATAATCCACCAGATAAACCAAAAGAGCTTAATGTAGAGAGTTCCCAACTAGGTAGAAAACTTGGAATTGTTTCAATGGCTATAGTATACAAAAACATAGTCTCTTGTAATAATATAATCTCATGGCTAGTATCTTGAATAAGTTTGGTAAAGCCCCTAACCCTAGTAGCCTTACCCAACCCTCTTACAATTAATGATAGTATAGACATTAGTCAACCAAGTCTGTGGGCCTTTGTTCTCTAAGCGCCTTGTATGTATTTTGACTGTCACTCCTAAATTTTCCTTTGAGGATTCCTCTATCCTAAAAGATAAAGGTTTATAGTTTGTATCTTTTGCAATAGAAATGGGGTTCTTCAACTTTGTTTTTTAATTTATGATGTTAATGTTTTTAAATTTAAGATGTTGAACGAGGTTGATCTCTGGATTTGTGGAAGGTTTCATTGAGTAAATTTTCAGAGGCAAGAAATTATCAAAGGGTACAGGGATACCATAGCCACATTCTTTAAGATGTTACATTCAGGAGAGGTAAAAGTACCATTAATGGGAAAATTGGTAGCAGGTAAAACCCTAGGTTCAATAGTATCAAGGTTAGGGTTTCTATCTACTACATCCTATGGAACATAATTCACATGAAAATGAGAAGAGGAAATATTATGAATAGAAACCTCACCCATGAAATTCATTTTTTTGTAAATATCTACATTATTCTGAGTATCAACTACATTAAATTCTCTTGATAAATATTTTTGACCCAAATTCACAACCAATTCCCCAGAAGATAGATGTCTATCTAAGTCTGTTTCCACTGAAATATAGAAATCAAGTTCCACTTTCATTACATCTTTATAGGGTGTGGGTAATTCAAAAGTTTTATTACCTCAATCCTTGCAAATGTTTGCAGAAAAATGATTAATCGGAGAGGTGAAGGGTCCATGAGCCTCCTAGATAGGGGAATCTGAAACATCATCAACAACTTTGACGTATGCACTGGATAATATGTGTGGAAATTTTGCTTGCACATGTCCAGTTTGTCTACAATTAAAACATCTAAAGGGTATTTTGTATAAATATAGACACTGTCGGAATATACACATCCTCTATATAACCTCCACCTATACCATTAAACCAAGGGGCATTTAAAATTCTACCATGAATCTGGCTACACGTTTATCCATTCCAAATAGAGATTTTTATCCACCCCAATATATTTCCTGACCGTATTTTCAATGCCCTCCAAAATATTTTGTGTCCACAACTCAAAAGGAAATCTGAGTGATAGCATCCATAGATGGCACATGGTTTGTCTTTCACTCAATGGTCAAAAGAAAGATGCCATCTCTTCAAGATAAGTGATTCGTCTTTTACAAGCCAAATACCCTTCAATATTTTTTCAATATGCATATAATCTGTAAATATAAAGATGATCCATTTATTAATGAGAAGATTAACTTGTGGCACATAGCCACAAATAGGAACCCAATTTTTGTTTGTTCCTACTCCAAGAGTTCCATTATATTCATAGATGCATATTTGATTCCACCAAATAGGGATCTATTTGATAGAATTTCAATTCTATCATACATCATCGCCCACCATATATCGATCCAAACAATATTTGGCTTTGACATCCTTCAATGCTCTATGCCACTGAGATCTTTCCACACTAAGCCATCTTTTGTTAACCTTATGCTCCGCTAGCTCATAATTCACAGAGCCAGAACCAGTATGGAAATTTTCCCTGGAAAAAGGAAATCTCTACAACTCTCCATGATATTTCAAATGATTAGGGTTTTGCAACCTGTGTTGTGAGTAGTAGGGGTAACCAAAATCATCAAAATATACGGTAAAAAAAAAAACCATGCATCCACCAGCCGTTCTTTCCAAATCGAATCAACTAACAGTCACATCCATGCTAGGTGTACAAAAAGGGGAGGATCTAAGACAAAAATTGACCAGCTTCAAGCCACCTTGCACTTGATAAAAAAGATAATACAGACAAATGTATCGGCCCCACCGGAAAAAGAAAACAATCCACAACAACAATAATTTCAAAGACCTTACCACGCTGGATCATGTGGATACCAAAAATAATAAGATAGGTAAACCAATATTGACAAAAGGAGGATTAAACCACACGGTAAAATTCAAAGAAAAAAATGAAAAAAACTAGATCTAAGAGTGTAAAATATTATAGCAACAGAAAACAAAATTTTCCCATTTTTTCTCTTGGTTGGTACTAGGCTAATTGGAAATGACTAGCTTGACTCCAAGTCTACTACATACAATCCCCTAGTTTCCAACCAGGGTTTTCAAAAATATCATATATATATATATATATATATATTTCAAGGTTAATATATATATTTCAAAAAGTGAACAACTTAAGTTATCTTAGACACTTTTTACAAAGTTTATCTAATACAATACCTAATAGGCAAAGTATAAGTCAAGTTGATAAAATAAAATTTTATAAGTAAAAACGGTTATTTTATAAATACTCCGTTAAGTCTCATTTCAGAAAAAGGGTTATTAACGTTATTTCAAGAATATTTATCAAAAATAATTAGAAACAGATATAAAACTAGACCTTGTTAAAAATAAGGAAGAAATGTTTTCTTATAATGGTTTTCCAAGATCATGTTTCGGAGGATTATTAACATTAAAGGAGTGTATTCAAGACTAGCATAGATCCATTTTAAAAGTGGATCTACTAAATGCCGAGAGGGATAAAATCTCTCGAGGTGCAAACCATTTTTTAGAGTACAAATGTTGAGGACATTTTTTAATTTATCTAATCTGTGTAGTTTAATATATGCCTTTATAAATGTTTTAAATCTAATTTGAGACGACATGTTATTTTTTTTATAATTTTTTATTATTTTTTTAAAAGGACACATGTCACCTGTAGGATGAGCACGGAAGGAGTTACATATCCCCCTACTAGGATTTAGAATGTGCCTCTTGGGTGCAATAAAAAGGACACGTGTTAGCTTCAGGATGAGCACAAAAGGTGTTACACATCCTCCTACTGGGATGTAGAATGCGCCTCTTCGATGCAACAATGAGGTTAACATTTGCATTTCTCTAAAAAATAAGGAACATTACCTCAACATGAACTTCACAAATCAACTAGTTATTTCAGAGCTAAATATAATTCAAAATAAAAGAACTTGTGATAAATATGAGACAAACAATTACAACTCAAAATTGATGATTATAAAGTCATAGCTTGGTTTAATGTTATCACTATGTTTGATAAGGATTTTGAGATCATTTTGGGCTCTCCCTGGATGGAAACCTTAGGATCTTTCATCTTAAATATGAAGATTTTTTTTTCACATTTTCTTATAAGAAGAAGAAAATCACATTGTAGGACGTTATGATGAAGTCAAATTGAAGCATTCCATCATTAGAAAACCTAAAGGACATACTAGAACTAATCCCTCAAGATAGTGAGAAGTCAATACAAAAGTTCCAAAATTGAAAAAAAGAATGTGACAAGGTCATCATTGAAAAAGAGGAAGAGATTTATCTCCTAAGAAATCAAAACCAAAACCTACTTGCAAAAATCATGAAGTCCAAAGAGAAGAAGCGAAGTTTTCAAAAGTTAGAACAAGAGAATCAAGATCTTGCAAAGGAATTCAATAAGGCGTTATGAGAAAAATATCAAGAAACTTCCAGTTCAAGGGACCTTAATCAGAGGTTGCTTGACAAAATCAAAAGATTAAAAGAAGAGCAATGAGAGACCCTCAACCTTAAGAATAAATTTGAAAATCCAAATAACAATGAGGAACTTCTACGTTTACGACAACATAATCAAAGCATACACAAATTAATAAGGTAGAGAGTGATAAGAATTCCTTACAAGAAAGGATAGAGCAACTTACCAACAAAGAATCAAAGGTCGACAAAGAAATAATGATCGAAACCATTGAAATAGCAGCATCATGAGAGATACAAATCCAGACCTCAAAAAAAGGAATGAGTGCAATCCAACCAATGTTCAAATTTTGGAAAATGATTATATTGAAAAGGTATCATCCAATAAATCATGAAAAGTACAAAAAGTTGAAGTTTCTATTAACACTCCACAAGCGACTCAAATACCTTATCGTCATCCAAATCACAAGATTCGTTATGACTCACGATAAAATCAAGGGGAAAATAAACAATATTCTTGTTACAGACAAATGTGCTACAACATTGAAAAATATAGAAGACAAAAATGAGAACATGTATGGAATCCTAAAATGAGAATTTCTATTGAAACAGTCGATCAACTAAAAGTTCCAATGAAGGTTAACTTGGGATGGACCATGTCACAAATAATGAACATGTTTACTTGGGAATGCATAGCTCATGTCGTCTCATTTCATCAAGTGTGAGAGATACAAGCACAAAATATTATGAGAAGGCGTTACGATCAAGAACAAGGGATAATGTCTTCCATAATTATGCTTTGAAGACAAAGGATTTGTAATGGGAAGGCAATGTAATCAACAAAATATATATAATATATAAATATAAATAATTACTAACAATAAATCAATCGTTATTATTCAATAAACTAATAAGTAATGGATAGACACCTTCTTGATGAAAGTTCACGTTTCTTTACAAAAGGGAAACCCTACATGGGTATATATATTAGCCTCATTTAATTGTAATCATCTCAAACTCTTATTTATCTTATAGATTTATTATATACCTTTGTCCATTTATGGATTATTGTACTTTGTCCCATTTAAATTGAATGTTTCTTCAATAAATAGACTTTGTTTGTCTCACACCCAAAGGATTTTGGCATGATTTGCAATTTAGCTTGGAACGAGAGAGATCGGGGTATTTCAATAAGCGTAGTCGACAAAATTCTTTTTGTAACGATTTGAGATTACTATTCTTCACCAAAATATTTTTGATGTGCTTTAGTTTCCCAATGGAGTCTAGAAACTTTAAAAGAGGATGTAATAAATTGTTAGTTCTCGCAACTCCAGAGGTTCCTGCAATGCAATATTCATCGATATGACCACTTTAATCTACAAAATCCTTCAAACAATTGATAGAACTAGTGCTACTCTATCTATTAGGAACCCATGTCAACCCTTCTCTTTACTTTGTTAGTATATTGTTGTTCGACGCATATGCTTTGTAAGTCGTCCCGTAGTATTTGTTGATCCATAGCTTGTATTATTGTTGTTGGACACATATTCTTTGTAAGTTTCCCCGTAGTATTTATTGATCCATATTTTGTACTAGCCCATGGTTTTGACCCATAGTATTGATGCCTAGACTTAGTATATAAGTTTGCGTTGAGGCCAATGAAAGCACCGAGAAGTTATTTGTATTGAGCTTGCTCAAAGGAGGTTTCCCCCTCGAAGTGGCATGCGATCAATAAAAATATTCAGTCATCTCATATATTGTGCATTATTTCAATTGATTGTTGCAGGTTCATCACATCTGCTATCAGAGCACTTTCTTGAGCTCATTGGGTGAATTTTCTGCCAAAATTTTTTTTCGCATCTGTTGCAGGTTCAGATCTATGAATAATCCCTATCAACTTAACTATGGGAAGTACTTAGGCATAAGCCCTAAAACTCATTGTGAGGAGTACCACAAGAACCCCAAAGTAGCTGGCCCATTGAGAGGACCTGCTAGTGAAAAGGGCAACGACCCCTACCTGATTGAGTAGTTCCGATCCGTGTGGTAAACCAAGAGCTGTTGTTTGTGGAAAAGTGGTTATCAGTTTTAGCTGAGCCATGGAGTGAGAGGTACTACCCCAATATGAAAGCCTTTAGATAACATTAGTGGTCGAGTGAATCCCTTGAACCATTAGGAAGTCGAGCATACATAGGGTCCATATATATTTTCAGCTAAAAAATCACATATTTCCTCTGTCCAAAACTGTTGCCGATCACTTCCGTGCCATTGCAGATCCATCTGTTTCCGATCAATTCCACGCCATTGCAGATCCATATATTTCCGATCACTTTCGCATTGTTGCAGATCATCTGTTTCCGATCACTTCCACACTGTTGCAGATCTATTTGTTTTCAATCCCTTCTGCGTCATTGCAGATCCATTCCTAAAAAAAAGTATAAAATTCTATTTTTCCTCCATACCTCCCTTGTTTTCACTCTGCTTCCATTGAAACTTCGCTGAAAGCCCTGTAATCCCATTCTGCATATTTCATTGCCGAGGACCCTGTCCCAAATTCCACTTCCCAAAGCTAGAAATCCCACATTTGTCTATTTTTAGGGTTTGCCATAACTTCTTTGACTTTCACCCAATTGCCTTCAAATTTTACCCCAGAGTTCCTTTCCTATTTCTACTTCTTTGTCCATGTCTACCAATTTTTTTCATTCTTTCACCTCGCTTATGAAATTCTCCTTTTATGCTTCCCTGTCCATTCGAAAGTGTCCAAAACTTAGTCAAACCCAAATTACCCATCAGATTTTTTCCCAAATCCAGATTTTCCTTTACTGAAATAGTTTCTGTTTTTGTTTTTCTACCCACTCAAAAAAAAAATAACGCCTAGTTATGGTTGTCACCCGCCTTGGAGCAAAAGCCATGGAGGAAGCACTTGCAGCCATCCAAACCAAAGTCCAGGATCTCGATGAAAAATTTCTCATCCTCCATCTTGAGCATTCAGCCATGAACAACAAACGACAGTTTGATTCTTCCTCAGACAATGGGTTCTCTTCTTCCAACAATTTTCATGGTGCGAAGCTTGATTTTCCTCGCTTCAATGGTACTAATCCAACTGGATGGATCTATCATGCAGAACAGTATTTCTGTTAGGAACCCATGTCAACACTTCTATTTACTTTGCTAGTATATTGTTGTTGGGTGCATATGGTTTATAAGTCATGTCGTAGTATTTGTTGATCCATAGTTTGTCTTGTTTTTGTTGGATGCATATGCTTTGTAAGTCATCCCGTAGTAATTGCTGATCCATAGTTTGTATTGGCCCATGGTTTGAATTGACACATCGTATTGACCCATGGTATTGGTGGCTAGACTTAGTATATAAGTTTGTGTTGAGACCAATGAAGGTACCGTGAAGTTATTTGTATTGAGCTTGCTCAAAGGAGGTTGGCCCCTCGAAGTAGCCCGCGATCAATCAAAGTGATTCGGAGTTCTGTTGTTTCTGCTATCTCATATTCTCATTAATTAATTGTTGCAGGTTCTTCACATCTAGTATCAGAGCACTTTCTTGGGCTCGTTGGGTGAAATTTCTGCCAATTTTTTTTTGCATTTGTTGCAGCTTCAGATCTAAGAATAATCTCTATCCGCTTAACTGTGGGAAGTACTTGGGCATAATCCCTAAAATGCATTGTGAGGAGTATTACAGGAACCCTGAAGTAGTTGGCCCATTGAGAGGACCTACCAATGAAAAGGGCAACGACCCCTACTTGATTGGCTAGTTTCCACCCGTGAGGTAAACCAAGAGCTGTCGTTTGTGGCAAAACGGTTATCAGTTTTACTTGAGCCGTGGAGTGAGGGGTACTACCCCAATACATAAGCCGTTAGACAGCATTGGTGGTCGAGTGAAAACCCTGAACAGTTAGGAAGCCGCACATACTTGGGGTCCATATCTATTTTCAATTGAGCTGTTGACGATCACTTCCACGTCGTTTGAGATCCATTATGAAAGTTGTTCTAGATCTAGTCGTTTCAGATCCAACCGTTTTCGCTCCATTCAGCGTCGTTTCAGATCCATTTGTTGTCGATCACTTCCGCGCTGTTGCAGATCCATCTATTTTTCGCTCCCTTCTACGCCACGGCAGTTCCATTATGAAAATAAATAAATAAATAAAATAGAAATAAAATAAATAAATAAAAATGAAAAAAAATCCTTTTTTTCACCATATCTCCCTTGTTTTAACTCAGTTTCCCTTGAAACTTCTCAGACATCCCTACAATCCCATTATGCATATTTCATTCCTAAGGACCCTATCCCAAATTCTACTTCCCAAAGCCAGAAATCTCACATTTGTCTATTTTTAGGGTTTGCCATAACTTCTTCAATTTTCACCCACTCAGTTTCAAATTTTGCCACTATGTTCATTCCCTATTTCTACTTCTTTGTCCCTGTTTGACCAACTTTCTCATTCTTTCACCCTGCTTTTGAAATCCCCATTGTTTGCTTCCCTGTCCATCAGAAAGTGTCCAAAACCCAGTCAAACCCCAATTATCCATCTAAGTTTTTCCCAAATCCAAATTTTCCTTTACTAAATAAGCTTTTGTTTGTGTTTTTCTATCCATTCCCTCCCACCCCCCCCCCCCCCCGAAAAAAAAAAAAAAAACTCCTGGTTATGGTTGTCACTCATGCAGGAGCAAAAACCATGGAGGAAGCACTTGCAGCCATCCAAACCAAACTCCAAGATATGGATGAAAAATTTCTCAGCCTCCATCTTCATCATTCAGCCATGAACAATAAATGACAGTAAGAATCTTCTACAGCTAATGGGTTCTCTTCTTCCAACAATTTTCGTGGTCCGATGCTTGAATTTCCTTGCTTCAATGGTACTGATCCGAATGGGTGGATCTATTGTGCAGAATAGTATTTTAGTCTGCATAATACTTTTGATGTCCAAAAATTTCCACTTGCATCCTTTCATTTGGAACATGAAGCCCTTCAATGGTATTGTTGGTACATCAAGGCTCATGACGAGCCAAAATGAACAGATTTTTGCTAACTCCTTTTGTAATGATTTGGTCCTAATGATTTTGATGACTTCATCGGACCACTCACTAAAATTCGTCAAAGTGGCACTGTGAGAGAGTACCAAACACAATTTGAGAAACTAGCTAATCACACAGAAGGATTGTTAAAATTCAATATGCTAAGACAGAAAATAGCAGCATTACATTCCATTTCACAATAATAGCATATACAGGATCACTGAAGAAACAACAAGCATAGCATAAACACAAGAGACACAGATTTATCCTGGAAAACCCTCATGGGGTAGAAAACCCAGTAAAGCTTCCTCAATATAGATGACCAGCAATATACAAAGATGCAAACCAAAGACATGATCTCCTCCTCCACCATAGCAGACCTCTCCTCCACAAGTGCGCCTCTCTTAAGTGAGTGAGTGTGTCAAATGAGGAACATACCTCCTCTATTTATACACTACACTGACATATATTTTACACAAGTACATGTAGGCTCGTATTTAACCATTAGGTTAAATACCCTATTATAACTGATCGGGCCGACCCCCACATGGTGGGTCTAATAACCCTAGTTACCACAACCAATTCGGAGGAATAAACATCTCCGGATTCATAGTATAATCACATCGGAGGTATGGAACATCTCCGGAATAAATAATATACAAATATAATATTCTTAGAAGTTACAATATTCAACAAGGATTCTCTAATGAATTCTACAGGAGTTGTTTTATTAGTGGTCTTAAGGATGAAATCCGGTCAGAGGTTAAAATGTTTTTTCCCAACACAATGATGGAAGTCCTAGGGTTGGCTAAGTTGGAAAAAGACAAGACTGGAACCCAACAATGCTCCAAACCCACTTTTGTTGCCTTCCGAAATATGGGTTCTTAACAACCTCCCATCCCGCTAGCTCCTCAACCAACTCCTACCAAGAATTTCTCTGAAATAGAGATGCAGGCACGTAGAGAAAAAGGGCTTTGTTATAATTGTGATGAGAAAGTCACTTGGGGACATAGATGTGTTCAACAAAAGATCTATCTCCTGGATGTGGATTCTCCTCCTGCCTCTAAAATTGGTGAAGAAGCTCCAGATACAATGGATTATCAGGTCTACATTCAGGAGCCACCTATTGACCCCCCATCTCAAGATGAACAACCCAAGATATCTCTCCATGCTTTATCCGATATCACCACCCCCCAAACAATGCAGGTCAGGGGTTACTTCAAGAAGCTTCCTCTTACAATACTCATTGATTCTAGTAGCATTCATAACTTCAATGACCCTCAGATTGCCAAACATGCTTATTTTTTTGTCCATCCTTGCTCCAACTTTGAAGTCATGGTTTCTAATGGGGGCACCTTACCTTGCAAGGAGAAGTGTCACAATGTGCATATCTCTCTGTAATTTTATAACCTGCACTCTGACATGTTTTCCTTGTCCCTAGGCGGATGTGATGTGGTTTTGGGCGTTCAATGGTTATGCACACTTGGCCCCATCTTATGGGATTTTACTGAACTTTGGATGCAGTTTTCAGTCAATGGAAAACAACACAAATTTAAGGGATTACAACAAGGGTCTCTCCACACCATCAGCTCACATTTCCTGGAAAAGATCCTTAAGAAGAATTCACATGGTGTCATCGCTCAACTCCCTTCCATTCAGATGCACCCAAAAATGGTCTCCCCTACTTCCTTGGATGGATATGCAGGTGTCCTTGCTGAACTAGTGGGCTTGTCACCTTCAAGAGACCTTTCCAGTAAGAATTTAGCCACGTCTACATCTAAGCAGGAAATGATGGCTATTTTGCATGCAGTATTGAAGTGGCAGCATTACCTATTAGGGAATCATTTCTGCATCAAGATTGATCTCGAGAGTCTAGAAAATTTCCTAGAACAATGGGTCTCCTCCCCAACACACCTGAAATGAGTTATCCAAATCATGGGTTATGCCTATGCGATCACTTACAAGAAGGGTAAGGACAATATGGTGGCAGATGATCCTTCTTGCACATTGGATGACCCAGTTTCTCTTACATCTATTTCTCTACTCATTCTAAATTGGTTGTAATCTGTTCACCATGGCTATCTCTTCTTTGAACTCCATGCTTCTTCATCAGCAGGGCACTCTGGGTTCCTAAAAATGTATGATCAGGAACAATGTAACTTCTTTTGACAAGGACTGAACATGAAAATTCAACAGATGATGGCTGACTGTGATATTTTCTAGGTTAACAAGGGTGAAACGACACTCCTTTCGAGATTGTTCGAACTGTTACCAATCCCTGCAGAGATTTGGACAACTATTTCTATGGATTTCCTAGAAGCGCTCCAGTGGTACAATACCACATCTAAAAGGACACCATATGAAGAAATCTTTGAACATGCACCGCCAGTTATTCTTCCATGCACCCTCAGCAGCTCCCTAGTTCAGGAAATTGACTCGGTTCTTCGACACCACGATCAGATTCTTCTCATTCCGTAGGACAATCTTCACATGGAAAGAATTCGATTGAAACAACAAGCCAATCAACACCGTTCTAAGAACACTTTTCACGTAGTTGATATGGTTCTTCTTCTTCTACAGCCTTCCAAGCAACCCTCTCTACAACTCAAAAGGCGTCAATGGCCCAGAATGCCACCCGAGGATGCTACAGGGGAACCACTCCTTTAGATTCTGCATCAATTTCCACATCTAAAGCTTGAGGACAAAGCTTTTTCTAAGGGAGAGGGGATGTTAGGAACCCAGGTCAACCCTTCTATTTACTTTGTTATTATATTGTTGTTGGACGCATATTCTTTGTAAGTCATCCCATAGTATTTGTTGATCCATAGTTTGTCTTTTTGCTGTTGGACGCATATGCTTTGTAAGTCGTCCCATAGTAATTCTTGACCCATAGTTTGTATTGTCCCATGGTTTGTAGTGACACATGGTATTGACCCATGGTATTGGCGCCTAGACTTAGTATATAAGTTTGTGTTGAGACCAATGAAGGTACCGCGAAGTTATTTGTATTGAGCTTACTCAAAGGAGGTTGCCCCCTCAAAGTGGTCTGCGATCAATAATAGTGATTCTAAGTTTTGTTGTTTCTGCTATCTCGTATTCTCATTAATTAATTGTTCCAGGTTCTTCACAATTTTAGTCCGTATAATGCTTTTGATGTCAACAAAGTTCCACTTACATCGTTTCATTTGGAACAGGAAGCTCTTCAATGGTACCGTTGGTACATTAAGGCTCATGAAGAGCCAAAATGGCCATATTTTTGCCAGCTCCTTTTGCAATGATTTGGTCCTAGTGCTTTTGATGACTTCACAGGAGCCCTCATTAAAATTCGCCAAATTGGCACTGTGAGAGAGTATCAAATAGAATTTGAGAAACTAGCCAACCACACCGAAGGATTTCCTGATGAATTCTACTGGAGTTGTTTTATCAGTGGTCTAAAGGATGCAATCCGCTCTGAGATCAAAATGTTCTGTCCCAACACAATGATAGAATCCCTGGGGTTGGATAAGTTGGCAGAAGACAAGATTTCATCCCAACAACGCCTTAAACCCACTTTTGTTCCCTTCCAAAATATGGGTTCTCAACGACCTCCCATCCTACCATCTCCTTGACCAACTCCTATCAAGCATTTATCTAAAACAGAGATGCAAGCACGCAGAGAAAAAAGGCTTTGTCATAATTGTGATGAGAAATTCACTCAGGGAAATAGATGTGTTCAGCAAAATCTCTATCTCTTAGCTGTGGATACTCGGCCTACCTCTGAAATTGGTGAAGAATCTCTAGATATAATGAATTCTTAGGTCGACATTCATGAGCCACCTATTGACCCTCTATCTCATGACTTCCAGCTAGAGATATCTCTCCATGCTTTAGCTGGAATCACCATCCCCTAAACAATGCAGGTTAGGGGTTACTTCAAGAATCTTCTTCTTGCAATACTCATTGATTATGGTCGCACTCATAATTTCATTGACCCTTGGATTTCCAAACAGGTTGATTGTTTTATCCATCCTTGCTCCAACTTTGAAGTCATGGTTTCCAATGGGGGCACCTTACCTTGCAAAGGGAAGTGTCGTAATGTGCATATCTCTATGGGAGATTATAACTTGCGTTCTGACATGTTTTCCTTGACACTAGGCGTATGTGATTTGGTTTTGGGCACTCAATGGCTACACACACTTGGCCCCATCTTATAGGATTTTACTAAACTTTGGATGCAGTTTTCCCCCAATGGACAAAAAAACACATTGATAGGCTTACAATGAGGGTCTCTCAGCATCATCAGTTCACATCGCATGGAAAAAATCCTCAAGAAGAATTCACATGGTGTCATCACTTAGATCCATTCCATTCAAATGCAACCATTAGTGGTCTCCACTACTCCTTTGGATCTACAACAAATTCTAGATCAATATACAGGTGTCATTGCTGAACCAGTGGGATTGCTACCTTTAAGGCCAGAGGACCATCATATTCAGCTCCTTATTGGAATCATTCCTACGAACATCAGGCCCCATCGCTACCCATTTCACCAAAAAATAGAGATTGACATGCTCGTTCGGGACTTACTCAAGCAAGGTATTATTCGCCCAAGCACTAGTTCCTTTTCTTCACCAGTTCTTCTTGTCCACAAAAAAGATGGGTCATGGAGCCTCTGCATTGAATTCTAAGCACTTAATCACCTTACCATCAAGGATAAGCTTCAAATTCCTGTTGTTGACAAGCTTCTTGATGAGCTTCATGGTGCTCAATTTTTCTCGAAGTTGGATCTTCATTCTGGGTATCATCAAATTTGGGTTCATGAGGATGATTTCCCTAAAACATCTTTCCACACACATGATAGCCACTATGAGTTTTTGCTCATGCCCTTTGGCCTCACTAATTATCCTTCCACATTCTAGGCCTTGATGAATAAAATATTCCGGCCCTACTTGTGGAAATTCATTCTAGTATTCTTTGGTGATATCCTCATATACAGTAAAACATGGGCTGAACATCTCCAGCATCTGCATCTTGTAATGCAACTTTTCTATGACCACCATCTCCACGCCAAACAGTCTAAATGTGTTTTTTGACAGAAGGAAGTCGAGTATCTCAGACACATTATCTTAGTACAAGGAGTTTGCGTGGATCCTGCCAAAATCGCTTCCATGAACAATTGGATGCATCCTCAAACACTCAAGAGCCTTCGCAGTTTTTTGGGGTTGACTGGCTACTACCACAAGTTTGTCAAGGATTATGGGAAGATTGCAGCTCCATTAACTTCTCTATTGAAAACGGATACTTTTACATGGACACATGCTACTAAGTGTGCATTTGACAAACTATAACAAGCTATGTGTACTACACATGTTTTAGCTATGCCCGATTTTTCCAAGCCCTTCACTATTGAGAGTCGTGTTTGCGGCAATGGACTTGGTGCAGTTCTCCTTCAAGATGAACACCCCATTGCATTCACCAGCAAAGCCCTTTCAGGTAAGAATTTAGCTGCCTCTACATATGAGAAGGAAATGATGGCTATTTTGCATGCAGTATAGAAGTGGCGACCATACCTATTAGGGAATCATTTTTGCATGAAGACCGATCACCAGAGTCTGATATATTTCTCAGAACAACGTGTATCCTCCCCAGCACAACAGAAATGGGTTAGCAAACTCATGGGTTATCACTATGAAATCACTTACCAGAAGGGTAAGGACAATATTATGGCCGATGCTCTTTCTCGTACATTTGATGACCAAGGTTCTCTTTCAACTATTTCTATGCCTATTCCACATTGATTGCAATCTATTCAACAGGGATATGTCAATGACTCTTCATTATCTCAAATCATCCAACGCTTGGACAACAACCCTTTTGTTGTACCACATTACTCTTGGGATGGTGCTTCCCCATAGCACAGATCTTCAACAGGCTATCTTCTATGAACTCCATGCTTCTCCATCGGCAGGGCACTCTGGGTTCATCAAAATCTATGAGCGGGAATGACGTAACTTCTTTTCGTAGGGAATATAAAGGACAATTCAACAGATGGTGGATGAATGTGATACCTGCCAGCACAATAAGGGTGAAACGACACTCCTTCCAGGATTGCTCGAACCCTTTCCCATACCTACACGTATTTGGATAGATATTTCTATGCATTTCATTGAAGGGATCCCTAAATCTAGAGGGAAGACAGTGATTTTGGTTGTGGTTGATCGCCTCTCCAAATATAGTCATTTTTGTGCTCTGAGCCATCCCTATATAGCCTCCTCAGTTGCTCAAATTTTCCTGGACCAGATCTTTCGTCTTCATGGAATCCCTTCTTCCATTGTCTCGGATCATGATGCGAATTTCACGAGTCATTTTTGGAGAGAAATATTTCACCACATTGGTGCCAAACTAAAGATGAGTTCAGGGTATCACTCACAAACCAATGGTCATACTGAAATTAACAATAAATGCTTAGAAACTTATCTTCTGTGCTTCACCTATGGACAACAACATCAGTGGACAAAGTGGCTTCCTCTCGTTGAATGGTGGTACAATACCTCTTACCACAATGCCTCTAAAATGACTCCATATGAAGCAGTTTATGGTCAGCCATCGACAGTTCTTCTTCCATACACCCCTAGCAGTTCACCAGTTCAAGAATTTGACACAGTCCTTCGAAACCATGATCAGATTCTTCGTATTTTGCGGGAAAATCTTTACATGGCAAGAAATCGCATGAAGCAACAAGCCAAGCAATACCATTTTGAGTGCACTTTTCAAGGAGGTGATATGGTTTTTCTTTGTCTCCATCCTTACAATCAATCCTCTCTGAAATTCAAAGGGTGTCATAAGCTCGCTCCAAATTTCTATGGGCCATATAGGATTCTTAAAGAAGATTGGGTCCGTTGCTTATAAATTGGAACTTCCTCCTTCTTCCCGCATTCATCTAGTATTTCATGTCTCTTTTCTGAAGAAATTTCTTGGCACTAACATTAGAGGACAAACTATTTTACCAGAACTTGATAGTGAAGGATCCATCCTTTTAGAGCCGGAGGCCTTCCTCAATAAGCGCACTTGTCAACTTTGCTCTCGCTCTATCACAGAGGTCTTAATTTAGTGGCACGGAATGAAACCGGAGGATGCTACATGGGAACTACTCCTTTAGATTCAACAACAATTTCCACATCTAAAGCTTTGACGACAATGTTTTTTCTAAGGGGGAGGGGATGTTAGGAACCCATGTCAACCCTTCTCTTTACTTTGTTAGTATATTGTTGTTGGATGCATATGCTTTGTAAGTCGTCCCACAGTATTTGTTGATCCATAGTTTGTATTATTGTTATTGGATACATATGCTTTGTAAGTCATCTCGTAGTATTTGTTGATCCATATTTTGTACTCGCCCATGGCTTTGACCCATAGTATTGGTGTCTAGACTTAGTATATAAGTTTGTGTTGAGGCCAATGAAGGCACCGTGAAGTTATTTTTATTGAGCTTGCTCAAAGGAGGTTTCCCCCTTGAATTGGCCTGCGATCAATAAAAATATTTTGTGATCTCATATATTGTACATTATATCAATTAATTGTTGCAGGTTCATCACACTAGCACAAAACTAGCTTTAACTTTAACCTAAGGTTCTCATCACCACAACGTTCTCAATTTCTTCCCCCCACTTCTAAAACCCTTAGATTCTTCATCGGAATTCAGGAAGGGCAGGGGCATCCCATCGTAACAATATTAGGTTTTGCCACTTAGCCCTCCTTAATATGCTTTCTAAATGATCATCTTACAACTTCCTCAAACACTACGGTGTATGATCAGGTTGGTCACACGCTTTCTACTGGTCACGTGTCAATTCAACCATTTAATGTCATAAGTGCACCTAAAATTAGGGTTCTATAAATCAATTTTTATTTTTTTATAACAATTAAAAATACTCATAAAGGAATTTATATCCCATGAAAAGTGTTATATGTCATTTAAAAAATTAGGTTAATGTATTTTAAAAATTGCAATATTTATTTTTAATTTTCAAAATATTACATTGAATAATAAATTTTGCAAAACTTTGTAAAAACATTTATGTGGAAAAAAAAATTATTACAAGTCAATCAACTTTGACTAACCAAGGGTTAGTATATCCATGCCTCGTGAGGAATAATATAAAATCTAAGAAATGTCAAAATGTCAAATTGATATTTTTTAAAACCTAAATTAAAGGAATTTATTTTAATATTATCAAAATTAAGAAAGTTAAAAAAATTTTGATGTATTTGGACTAATTAGATGCTTTGCTTTTGTGTTTAAAATGTTTTAAGCATTCGAAATTGAAAACCTATTGTAGCTATTTCTTACAGCAAAAATACTTGTTTATTATAATCACTGGCCATGATAGTATGTTGAAAGGGATATGGCATTGATTAAAGAAGTTTACTGAGGCCATGGCCCATTCTACAGGTGCAAAATGATCTCACATCGGTGCAAAATGATCTCATATAAATCATGGTTTGCTTGATTTATATACATCTCTCTATAAAATGATTTTGTGTTTTGACCCGTCAACTGCTTTCCGTCTGCATTTTGTTGCTACTGTGTTTTTGGTAATTTAAGATTATAAAACGTTTACAAGTACGACTATTTAGTGTAGTGTTGTATCAACTTCAAGGAAATTGAGTGTCTTCCTGCGTTTTTACTCGTTCCTGTTGATTGCGATCATTTTTAGGTATATAACAAAATAAATTATGATGTTGGTTTTCAAACTTTGGTTAAAGATTTCTGTTCATGAATAGAAAGTGGATAGGTATTTTACTAAACAAGTGTTTTGGTTCACCATCCATATGTACAGGTAAGCGAATAAATGTTAAGTTTGATTTCCTTTTCAACAAAGTAAAGGAATATTTCACGCAAGCAAAGCGCTTAACAAGAACAGAATTAACTATTGTCATTCCAATTAAATGTTGCACACAGCCTTCGTGAAAAGCAAATTTAATAACAATTAAAACTGAAAAAATCTGAAAAAATCAGTTCTTGTATAGTGAAAATCATAGTAGCATAATTTTGTGGGAAATTTGAAACAAATGTGAATTAGGTGCAAGTGTAATAAGAATAAGGATTTTTAGTAATGGAAAATTAAAGTTTGAAAAAAAAAAAAAACTTAAACACCATAAAATATAAATACCATTCACTTTATACTTTCTTATTAAAATAATTATTAATAACTAGTTTCCCTCACTCACACAGGTTGTTAAAATTATATATATATATATATATATTTTTAAATAAATTTGATTTTATTGTATAAATGTTTGGATTAAAAAATATTATATATAACCAGTCTATTTCTGTATTTTATTAGTACTAGATTTTTTAATGTAAATTTCAACATTCCAAAGCTGGCATTTATCAACATAGAGAATATCAAATGAATTCTTTGATTGTTGGAGTATCTATCTGATACAAGTTCAGAGATCTAAAGTAAATTTCAACAGTCCAAAGCTCACATTTATCAGCACAGAGAATATCAAATGAATTCTTTGATTGTTGGAGTATCAGCTATAACCGCCTACTTTTGAAAATATAATGTGGATTGATTTCTCACAGTAGTATCCTTTAACTATATGCTTGATTTCAAATGTTTACAACATCTACAAGTTTTGCTAGAAATATAAGGTGAACTGACATACAACACTGGTGGACTGATCTCTTACATATGTAGGTATCGGTAATCTTGCATATATAACATACAAATCCAAGTCAAAGATACCGTGGTCAGTTGGTGGAGATAGATTTCATTCCATTTACTAAGGTTACATTTCTGCATGAAATTGTTGAAACTGATGTAAACACATGATCATGGCGTTGGGAATATAATTATATATGAGTAGGTTAAGCGCTAGAAGTCTATACGTTTATTGGAGGTTTCTTCCATTACACGCATCGAACGGAAATTAGTGATCTACACGCAACCCAATAGAGAGTGGGTATCGTTTAGAGTTGATCCCTTCCATCATATATGGAAAGCCATTGCACCGTGTTCACGTTGTTATAAATACAATACGTTGTGCGCAGTACTGTCGTACAGTTATTCTTGTGATGCTCTTCTCTGGAATTTCAGAGAGTTATTCAGCTTTCGTGCATCTAGGCTTCGTTTCTGTTAGGGTTTGTGAAATCTTGCTCTCTGGGTCCCATGGTTGAATGTCCTCACGGGTTCATCGACTGCACATCTCGAGTGGTTGTGAAGTGTTTCCCAGTCCAGGTACCTGTAAGGCCGCCCAAAGTCCTCTGTCTTTCTGCCTAAGATTAAATTCTGGGTTCTGCTGACCAGGCCATTCGGAAGAGCTAGAAGATTATAATTGACAAGGATGTAATCCATTACCAACTGGGATTACCACTAAGAAGGATGTAAGCCATGAGAACCGGGAAAATGATTCAAAGTTGCTGGTCCGCTTCAGTGAGAGTCACAACTTTAGCATATTCCCTAGTGCCTAGCAGTAAAGCGTATTAGGCAAAGGCAGCCTTCTTTGGCAGTAGCATCCACCAGGGCCTACGAGCTTGGGAATGTTGTGGGTCGAATAATACGTCACAACTCTTCCCAATGGCCTAGGCACAGAACCGAGAATTTCATCGTCGGTGGAAGGATAGACGACTTGGGCAGCCTTCCAGGTATTTCGACAGGGGAAACACTCCGTAAGCACTCGAGACTGTGCAGTCGAGGAACCCATGAGAATATTAAACCACAGGTCCCAGTGGGCTGCACTTCACAAACCCTAACAGAAACGATGCATAGATGCACAAGGGCGGTATGGCTCTCTGAAATTCCAATGGACAGCACAGCAACAAGAGAAAATAAGAATGTATGAGAACAAGGAATTGCCTTAACACCAACGGTTAGATTTATTTTATATCTCGATGTATGAAGCTTCCATAGTAATCTAGAGATGCAAAAACTTGAAAGAAAACTTTGCAAGTGGTGTGATTTAATATATGTAATAAAGAATGTGATTTAATATATGTAATAAACAAGTTTGAGTGTGGTATTGAATTAGATTATGTAAAATGATGTAAATGTGTTAGGATACATTCTTAGTGTGGAGATCAAGGCCAAGGTTTACTAATGAATGACTTAATGGCTTAGTGAATTGCTAAGCAGGTATAATATAAATATATATTATATTATAATAATATATTATGCTAGAACATGATAAAAATGGTCTAAATGGCTTGCAAGTAAGACTAAATTCCACAAGTAGACAACAGTAAAAAGTTCCATGT
The DNA here is from genome assembly GCA_027924585.1 of Larix kaempferi. Taxonomy (NCBI): domain Eukaryota; kingdom Viridiplantae; phylum Streptophyta; class Pinopsida; order Pinales; family Pinaceae; genus Larix; species Larix kaempferi. The sequence continues at coordinate 37,159,638 of BSBM01000091.1, read as the reverse complement.
GTCATAAATGAGCCATTTACCTATTTTGACTTATTAAAATACGTGCATTGAATGTTGTGCAAGGAAATACAAGAATTGAATGTCTTCTCATATAATTATGGAAGCATGATAAGAATATACTTTTATGACAAAGTGTAAGAGTACTTCAACCTATTGTCAAAAGCTATGTAAGTTGTCTTGTCATCAATTCTCTCATCTCATTAGAGTTCATCCTTCATTTTTCAAGGGACTTTTATCAGTTGAGAAGGCATAGGGGAAGCTCTACTTAGGTTCATGTTGTGGAAGCCATTGCTAGTGACCACATTGGAAAAATAACGAGAAATAAGCATGTGAGTAAAGATGATGGTTGTAAGTGAACCTAGAGGATATGAAGTATATGAACCATTCTACCTACTAAGTATAGGAGTTTTATAGTCAAGCATATGATATATCCTTTTTTGGATTATATGTGTAGTGTAAGTGATTAATTTATTACCCATATCCCATGAGTATAGTGTCAACTCACCAATTGCTCATGGTTTTGAATAGTCCACTTAGCACTCATTGCATCTAGTGATGCTCACACAAGTAAAGAAGTGGGATTGAGACTAGTGAAATGAATTGCATAACTTCAATGATCACTTGTGGGGTGCAAGGGGCTTGCACCGAGTAACCAAAGGTTTCCTATCCCAAAATTACTCTTGCTCAAGGGCTTGTGCAAGGTAATGATACCCACTTATGACACTTTAGTTGCAATGGACCTCCTAGATAATAGAAATACGACCAATAAAATGAATTTTTAGAGGTACCTACACAACCTTTTAGAATATTGTGTAAAAAGATGAAACGTAGACAATTTTCCAAAATTTTCTAGGTTAATTTTATATTTTTAAAAAGTTAAGAATGACAATGGGGCCCTAAAATGACAAGGTCTAGCTTTAGGACCCACTATCATGGTCTTAATATAGTCATTTTATTTATTTATTTTGTAGGTCTTCAAGTATACTTGTGCAGATTATTTTCCGTTTTCAAAATAAGTGAGCTAGTCAAAAGTTATAGTCGAAATATATGACCTATGTTTTATGTAAATATGACATGATTCCAAAGAAAAATGAATAAAAATTAGAAAATACTAACAAATTTATTAAAAAAATAGATATTTGGAATATTCCCAGAGAGTTCTATAAGTGTGTGCAGTGGAGAAGTGGAGCAGATAGATAATCAAGGTTGAAAAACATGAATTTATAGAACATGATGTGCTTTTCTATAATGTAGTCCAAGGCATAAGGTTTGATAATTTGAACTTAGAACCAAACCTGCCAAGTCATTAAACAAATAAATGGAAAAATGCATGCACACCAAAAAAAAAAAAAATTAGATCGCCCAGGCACTAATAATGCATGCGCACTAATAGCACACATGCGCTAACGATGCCCATGCATTAATAGCATGTGTGTTATTATCGTGAACATGATATTAATACATGCTCATCAATAGAATGTGCACTGATGTTATTCATTTTTTTCTATCCCTATAGCTATATATCCCTTTCTCAATAAAATCCCACCCCTCCTTCCTCTTTATAACCCCACCCTCTTTCTCTCTCTCTCTCTCAACCCCCCACATGTCCCTATACCATAAAGAAAAATCCCCCCATCTCCCCCTATGCCATAAAACTTGAGCCCCTCATCTCTCTATATACCCTCTCTCTTACCCTAAACCCCAACCCCCTCCTTTCTCTATTTCTCTAACCCTCCGTCTCTCCTCTTCTCCTTGTCTATCTCTCCTTTTGTCCTCGTGACCCCTAACCCTACATGTCCTATATCTCTAAACCAACCCCCCTCTTTCTCCTAATCCCCCTCCCCCCTACAACTAACCCGTTTCCCTCTCTCTCTCTCTAAATCCCCACTCCTCCATCCTCCTCTCTCTTTCTCTCTATAATATATATATATATATCCCTATTCTACCTACCCTTACCACCCTTAACCACCCACTCACTATATCTCTTATGGTATCTCACCTACTCTAGCAACTAACCACCACCCCTCTCTCTCTATAAAATCCTATCCCTCACTCTCTCTCTCTCTCTCTATATATATATATATATATTCCTAAATTCCAATCTCTCTCTCTCTAAACCCTTAAACCATCCATATACTTCTCTCCCACTCTCTCTCTCTCTAAACACCTAATGCCCAATCTCTCGTTCTCCCTCTCTAAACCCCTAACCCCTAATCTCTCTCTCTCTCTAAACCGCTAACACCCAATCCCTCTTTCTGTCTCTCTAAACACCTAACCCATAATCTCTCTCTCTCTCTCTCTCTCTCTCTCTCTCTCTCTCTCTTTCAACCCCCACTCCTCACCCTCCTACCCCTACCCCCTGTTGGAATATTCTCCCCATCATTTTTCATATTTGCATGCTTGCATGCATTTTGCATGCATCTAGTCATCATGTATGCATTTGCATGCAACTGGATGCATCCAGTCATCATTTTGGTGGTCTCCCCAGCACCTAGAGCCTAATTTCATCTCCCTGGAGTCTGTCTTTAGCCCCCAGTAGCCCTCCTAGCTACCTGATGCGCTATGTTTGACTCACCTGCATGACATGTGCGCATTTTCTCACCTACCAGGAGTTATCATTCAGTTAGAGCGCCTTATCTCACCCACCAAGAGTCTGACAGTCAGTTAGCGCATTGATTGAGTAGTTCTTCCACTGATTGGTCATCCTAACTGCCTGTAGCTCCTAGTTAACTAGTTCTGGAGTGCCACGTGAAATTCTGATAGCCTCATGCTCCCTCCTTGTAGTCTCCATCCCCTGATTCATGCCTAGATGGTTCTGTTAGACTCAGTTAGACTCATTTGACTGACCTTTGGCCATTTAATTGACTGATACTGTTGATTGAATGATGTCTCTAATGTTATCCAAGCTAGACACTGAGGATGAATTCGAATGACCTTCGCTCAATTCAAATTCTATTGACAGTTATTGTATTGTATTCATTATTCACAGTGCCATCTCACAGCTGATGTATGATTATACTGCTATTCTTCATTTTCTATGTTCATGAGTGATTATTGACTACATTCTTCTCTTCTTCTCTACACGTCTTGAGTGAGTTTTGTGTGAGGCTTGTTATAGCTGTCAGATCCTACTGCAAATTATCACATCCCCCACTCTCTCTCCCTTTTTCTCTCTAAATCCCTACTCTCTCTCTCTCTCTCTCTCTCTCTCTCTATATATATATATATATATATATATAGATATAGATATAGATATAGATATCTCCTCATGCAAACCCCAACTCTCCACCCCCCTACATCTACCCCCCCGTTCTATATATCTCTCTCAACCCCTACCACTAACCATCTATTCATCCCTCTAACTCTCTCTATATACCTCTTCCCCTACTCCCCCTGCCCTTAACCACCCTCTCTCTCTTTATATCAGTCTCTCACCTATTCCTGCCACTAACCCCCTCTCTCTCTCTCTAAACCCCTAACCCCAAATATCTCTCCTCTCTTAACCCCTAGCCCCCAATCTCTCTCTCTCTCAACCCCTAACTCATGATTTCACTCTCTGAAACATTGAACACCTCCCAATACTCCTCCTCTCTCTCTATATATATATCTCTCCCCCTTACTCCTCTCCTAACCTTAACAACCCAGTCACTCTATATTTCCATGTCTCTGATCTACTCTTACCACTAACCCTCGCCCCTGATATATATCTCTCTCTCGTCCCTCAAACCCCCACTCTTCACCATCCTACCCCTACCCCTCTTTATATGTTTCTCTCTCTCTCTCTCTCTCTCTCTCTCTCTCTCTCTCTCTCTCTCCCATACCACTAACCATCTCCCCATCCCTCTCACTCTCTCTATATCCCTCTTCCCCTACTTCCCCACAACCTTACCTACCCAATCTTGCTCTTTCTTTCGATCTCTCACCTACTCCTACAACTAACCACCTCACCGATCTCTCTCTCTCTCTCTCTATCTAAGCCCCTAAACACTAATCTCTCTCTCTCTACAAACCCCTAACTCCTCACTTCTCTCTCTAAACCACTAACCACCTCCCCATCCCTCTCTCTCTCTCTCTCTCCATATATATGCTTCCCCCCTTACTCTCCCGAACCATTAGCCACCCACTCAGTCTTTCTCTTCTAATCTCTTACCTAGTCCTACCACTAACCATCACCCCTATCTCTCTCTCGAAATACCTAACCTCTCTCTCTCCCTATCTAAACCCCTAACACATAATATCTCTTTCTCTCTATACACCCCTAACCCCTTCTCTCTCTCTCTCTTTGTCCCAAACGACCACTCCTCACCATCTTACCCCTACCCCCCACTCTCTCTCTCTCTCTCTCTCTCTCTCTCTCTTCGGTACCAATAACCACCAATCCATCCCCCCCTCTCTCTCTCTATATATATATATCCCTCTCCCTCCTAATATTCACCTACCATTAACCACCCACTCACTCTCTCTCTCTTCGTCTCTCACTTACTCTTTCCACTAATCATTATTCTCTGTCTTTGTCTCTCTCTCTCTCTCTAAAATACTAACCCTCTCTCTCTCTCTCTAAATTGCTAATCCCCTCTCTCTCTATGATCCTAATCCTCTCTCTATTTCTTCCCCCAAAACCCCCACCCCTCACCCTCCTACCTCTTACCCCCCCCCCCCCTCTCTCTCTCTCTCTCCCATACCACTAACCATATCCCCATCCCCCTAAATATCTATATATCCCTTTTCCCGTACCCACGCTAACCTGAACCAACCACTCTCTCTCTTTATATCGATCTCTCATATACTCCTACCTTTAACCATCTCCGCTCTCTCTCTCTCTCTAAACCCCTAACCCCCAATTTCTCTTTCTCCCTTCGAACCCCTAAATCCTAATTTCTCTCTCTAAATGATTGACTAGCTCTCCATCCCTCCTTTTCTCTCTCTCTATCTATATATATTCCTCTCCCCCTTACACCCCCTAGCCTTAGAAACCCACTAACTCTCTCTCTTCTGGCCTCTCACTTAGTCCTACCACTAACCATCACCCCCCCTCTCTCTCTCTCGCGCGCGGACTAAACCCCTAATCCCCATTCTCTATCTCTCTCTATTAGAAAATTATTACACCATAGGACCTTACTCATACATCACTTTGTTGATTAGTTGGTCCAAAATACGTTAATAATTACAATCCTAGGTTGTTGGAAGTTAGTTGGGGCTAATTATGACAATTCCACCACTTCTAGGCCAAAATATGGTCAAATACAATGTTTGGGCACCCTATTAATGGCCACCTCCAACATTTGTTACCACCTCTTAAGAAAAGGTGCCATGTTTCTTCGTTTTAAGAAAGTTGTATTTGAATTAAGGCACCCATGGATTGTATGTGGAAATTTTGGCCCTTTCTTGGTTGTTTTGGCCTGTCCTTGGCTACCTAACTTCCACCCAATCCTATCCATCACATGTGTTAGCCTCATTTATGTCTTCCCATGCTCATCCAATGTTAACATGGATAATTTGTACCAGTTTGGGGTGATTTGGGAGCCTATTGGTCAACCTAGGGGGGATTGAGGTCCAATCTAAGCTAGCCACTTGTAGCTTCCTCCAAAGGAAATAGAATTCTTTCAAATGTTATATAAGGATGTTCAGTACAACTCATTTATGGGTTGGAAAGTTAATAAACTTGCTATTTGATCATTTGTATCTCTGGTTTTTTGTCATTTATACTACTAGTTTTTTATCATTTGTGACTGGTTTTTTATCATTTGTTTTCCAAAATTATTTTTTACACTATTTCTTGCATACTAAGCCAAATTTCTTGATTGTGAGGTAATATTTAGCTACTAGATCCTACTACGATTAAAATTTCACATGGTATCAGAGCTCTTGGAGCTTCTATTCGAACCAAGACAGTTTTAGAAGTGCACGAGAAGTAGTGGAGAAACCAGAGAAGTCCCCGGGGCCATTTCCTTGAAGCCATTGGAGAAATCCTTCAGATTCTACCCAGGGTGTGATGATCTCCCGAATATGCCTTATATCAAGCAAGATTCGAATTAGTTAGTTTAGATCCCCTTCTGATTGTTGAGAGTTTACATTACAGGTTCAAAGTGTACATTGTCACCAAGTGCGCAAGCTACAAAAGATGGAGAAATATCATGTAAATTTTCTCAATCCATTAAACTATTGTGAGTGGAAGGCCGAAATGGTTTTCTAGCTGAGATCCAAGCGTCTCTTCAGAATCACCATGGCAACTAAGGCTGAGCCAAACTCTACAGTAGAGAAGTCCAAGTTCTTCAACAGAATGGATGAAGCATTTTGCATGCTTTGTCTCAGTATTTCAAGAGACTGTCTCAGTATTTCAAGAGACCTCCTCTTTCATATTGATAGTCTTACTACTCCAAATGAAGTATGGCTCAAGATTGATTCTTTGTTTGGGAATACTGATGAGATGAGGGGCCATCAACTTGAGAAAGATTTGATCTCACCGAGTCCAAGAAAATTCGAATCCAACCAGGATTTCTTCACCAAGTTCAAAAGCTTGGTTTTGCAAATCAAATAGTGTGGCATTGATAAGAAATAAGAAAATTTGGTTCTGTCCATCATTTTGAAGTTGGGTCATGAGTATTCAGTCTTTGTCTCTACATTTCACTCCACCAAACTTAGAATTCGCAATTGCAAGATGCCATATTTGGTTGATTTCATGGAAATGCTAACTCAAGAGAAATATAAGTTGGTTCTAATGGGTTCAATTAAGCAAAAGGACCAAGTTCTTGATGTTGGAGATTCGAAGCAAGCTAGAGACAAGCAAAAGCCCAAGAGTTTGAAACCACAAGAGAAGAAGAAAGAGAAGGAGAGGCCCAAATTTTCTTGATGGGGGTTCGAATCCTATCAAAGACAATGGAAAGAAGAAAGAAAAGACCAAATGCACATACTGTCAAAAGGGTTGACACCCTGAAAGTGCATGCACGAAGAAAACTATTGATATGATGACCCATCTTTTGCAAAAGGATAATATTCCTCTTCCAGAAAGTTCAAAGAAGAAAGATGGTGCTTCCGAAGACAAGGAGAGGTGTCATGCATTGATGGATACAATAGTAGAAAATGAGAGATAAGTGACTAGGAAACTAAAAAATTTAGTCACCACTGATTTTTCAAGGGATAAATGACTAAAATTGAGCAATTTTAAATAAGCCAACAAAAAATGACTAAGATAAACGACTAATTTAGTCACGGGATAAAATATATGACTAGATAACAAGTGACTAAAATTAAAAAAAAATGACTAACATAAATGACTAATTTAGTCACAGGAATATAAATATGACTAGATAGCAACGATTAATGTGAATTAGTCATTTATGTTAGTCAGTTTTAGTTGTGTCACACTGAAAATGGAAAATTACAATTTTGATAATGAATTTGCACAATATTTTACTAAATGTTAACAATGAAGATGGATGGAAAAGTCATCAATGGGGAAACAAACCAAAAAGAAAAGAGGAAAGGTATATATAACTACTAAGTACAAAAAAATAGAAATGAGGAAAAAGGTCTCCATCTATGGGCCAAAAATAGGAAAACTTCCTGTCGAAAAAAGTAGACCCCCGCACCACTCGTCAAAATGAATAAACCCATCTAAGGCCATAATCCACGTCTGGATAAAGCGTCTGCATGTGTGTTGAAGGTATGCATGATAGAGACATCAGGAAAGGCTTTAAGAAGAAGATTAACATGAACCATCCAAGCTGAGAGATCCATCACCTTCAAAGAGCACAAACATTTCACCCAATCAACTACACGTTTAGAGACACCAACAATATGGTGTAAAGAAATATGTTGAGAATTGGAAAAAAAGAGGACACGACAGAGCACCAATAGGTCTCCTCTTGTATTGGTCTCGATCAACCATAATTTAACCATAAATTAAAGTGACAATCCAGCTCCAAATTAAATAATGAGAGCCCCAACACCACAAAAAAAATCTTGTTCCTAAGAAGCCCAGTTGAAAAATGCCTTGCAGATAGATAAAGGAAGAGGAGGAGGACAAATCCAAAAATCATTTAACAAGTGCATGTTGAAGCCTCAACACATTTCTATAATTGTAGCTTGTATGTTTTAGTCTCAATTTCCATAGTTTCCTCAATAGGATGGCGGATTTTAGGAGGCTTCTAATGGTAGGAAGAGTTTGGAATATTGTACCAATCTTTTTCTTTGTGAGGATCCTAGCAATCTTTTTAGAGGTTCCTTGAACAAAAGGGATCATTAATTTATTCTCAATATCATTAATATACTTGTATTCTGGTTTCTTTTTAGCCGTGTTGAAGGCCTTATTTATTTTCCAATCTTTGTAGCCCTTATTTCTGAAACTTTAAGTTAAATGATTCATTTCTTGCTCAATATGTGTGTCATAAGAGATTCTTAAGGCCCTAGGAACTAAGGTATTGATCACGCCTGTTTTCCTAGGATGGGTGATGATGTGACTCTACATGGAGGTATAGCTAAGAATGGGTTTCTTTTCGGAAGACTTGGTAGGGTAGGGTACCATCATCTTGTTTGGAAATACGAACATATAAGAATGGAATGGAACCATTTTCTTCTAATTCCATCGTGAATTGAATGTTTTTAGATTGTTTGTTCAAATGTCTCATGAATTTGTTAAAGTTCTCCATACCATGAGCCCATTAAGTTGACATTTGTATCATCTACAAATCTTACCTAGAAATCTAGTTTGAGTGGTGAGGACCTAATGGATGATTGTTCAAAATGCTCCATGAAGAGATTTTCCACTACAGGGGAGAGGGGGATCCCATTGCGACTCCACACGTTTGTTCGTATAAGCATCCCTGGAAACTGAAGAAATTCGATTGTAGACATAGCTCCACCAAATGTGTTGTTTGGGAATCTTTTAGTTTCTTAATTATGGTCATGACTTCATCTATGGGGATCGTGGTGTATAATGATACCACATCTAGGCTCAAGAGGATGTCATTATTGTTGATCCTCATGATTTTTATCTTACTTAAAAAATGTGTACAATCTTTGACATACGTTTATGTGTTACCCACAAGAGTTTTTAGTTTGCTAGCTAGGAGTTTAGCTAAGAGGTAGGTAGGGGATCCAATAGTATTAACAAGAGGTCTTAGGGGGGTATTATTCTTATGAATTTTAGGTAACCCGTAGATTCTCAGAATAAGACGTGTAACTAGGATGAGTTTTATTTTGGTTTGGTCATCTAAATAAGATGCTTTGATGGTATTAGATAGTTCTTTCATAATATTATTCATGGGGTTTTTGTCCAAGTTTTTGTAACAAGGAATTGAGTTAAGGTGTTCGTGCATTTTTTAAGAATTAGAATGTTGTCATCATTTCTTAGTTTTTTCAAGGATTCAATTTCTGCTTTGCTCATATTTCTCTTTGGTGGTTTTGATTTTCTTAAGGTTACCGAGACTTCCTGTCTAATTTCTTCAGCAATATTCAATGTGTTTTATTCCTACCTCTATGCTAGAGACAAAATCATTGATCGGAATTTTCTTCGAGACAAGGGAAACATTAAGACCTCTATAAGACGCCAATGGTATTATCATCGAGAATTTTAGGAATTTTCTTCAGGGCAAGGGAAAAAATTAAGACCTCTATAAAATGTGAATGGTATTATTATCAAGAATTTAAGGAATTTTCTTCAGGGCAAGGGAAAAATTAAGACCCCTATAGGACGCGAATGGTATTATCGTCAAGAATTTTATTGGAAAGGTTAACTACATCGTCAAATTTCTTTTTGTTTTTATCATTTTTGGAATCGTGAATACCACTAAGTTCAAATTAATAAAAACTTAACTTTAAATCTAAATATGGGTGACTTCGATTATCCATGTAGGTAAATGCTGGGGAAGTAGTGGAGGAGGATGTTGTGGTTGTCATGTCCATGGGAATGTGAGTAGCTAAAATGCGTGGTGTACGGAACAAGGTTTGGCTGAGTATGGAAATGACAATAATAGAGGCCCTTATTGTTGTCTGTGTTGGAATATTCACACCATCATTTTTATATTCTGCATGCCTGCCTACAAATCAGAATGCTGCATGCATTTGTATGCAACTGAATGCATCCAGACATCATCTTGGTTGTCCTCCCAGCACCTAGAGTCTGTCTTCAGCCCATAGAGCCTATCTTCAGCCCACATTTGGACTCCTACCTACCTGTTGTACCCTCTTTGACTGTTATGCATGACAAGTGCTCCTTTGCTCACCTACCACCAGTTATCTCTCAGTTAGAGCGCCTTATCTCACCTACCAAGAGTTATCATTCAGTTAGTGCATCGATTGAGTATTTCTTCCACTAATTGCTCATGATGACTTCCTGTAGCTCCTACTTAGCTAGTTTTGGAGTTCCACTTGACTATTTTACAGCCTCATGTACCCTCCTTGGAGTCTCCATCCCCTGATTTATGCCTAGATGGTTCTGTTAGACTCACTTCACTGACTATTACCATTTATAACTGATACTATTAACTGGATGATGTCTCCATTGTACTTCAAGATAGACTTTGAGCATGATTCAAATGACCTCCTTGGTTAATTCGAATTCTATACACATATTTCATTATTTGTTGGGCCTGGCCCAAGATGGGGCAATTTTGGATAACACAAGGAGGTTGAGCTGCAGAGATGAGCGCAGCTCAAAAAATGATATAATTTTGTACAAGTATGGGGGATGCTGTGAAGTTGTGTACAGAAACCAAATATTAGCAGTATCGCAAAGATCAGCGCTGCAAGGAAGCAGTGTTGTGAAGTGAATTGGCCACGTGGAGCCAGCAAAGCGGAGTGCTGGACAAAGGACAGGTACAGGTACCGGATAGACCAGTGGTGGTCTAATTTTTGCAAATATTCGCCAAGAGTGCCGAGCAGCAGACATGAGAAAATCAGGAAGGCGTCCAGTTGTACGAGTCCGTTACATAAAGAACGCTTCAGGGAAAGCGATAGCTTGGCGTGCAAAGTGGTACGAGACCATTAGAGTAAGGGCGGCTCGTGAAAGTGACCTGTTGGCGTTCGCACGACAGAGAGGCCGATAGAGACACGATGAAGGCATGGAGGACCGCCATGATGGAGCACTCGCTACTAGAGCCAGCAGTTCGGTTTAGGGAAATCATGCCAGTTTTGTAAACCCTAAGGGTTTCTGCCTCGACATTGTAAAGACATGACCTACGGGCATGATCTATTTAAGGAGGAACTTTTTTATAGGGAAGGGGTTCTTTTGTTATTGGGATATTGAGGGTAACTTCTAGAGAATATTAAGCTCAAGATTTTATTATTAAATCTCTATGAGTCGAACATATTGTAAAGGATATGCAGCTGAGTGCGCAGAGACCTAGCCAAGGGAGAAGAGAGTTTGCAGCTGAGTGTGCAAACTAAGAGCAATTGTCCCCTTCCCATTAAGAATATATATAACAACCGTTCTTGTGGATGTAACTTCCCACCCGGGGAAGTGAATCACGTTAAATACTGTGTAATGTGATGTGGTTGTGTAGAATGCATTTATCTGTTTCTTGTAAATGAATGCCTGAACTTTCCCTTGCATACTGTTATGGTTGGACTGTTGTATGTATTTTCCATCAGGAGAGTATGGAAATAATATGTTAAGTCTGCATGAATGGTTGAATGGTGAATGTTTAGTCTTTATGTATGAAGCAGTAACGAATCAGTTATTCGGCTAAGTGTTGGGATATAGCTTAAGTATTTTCATATTACGCAGTAAGAAGGATCTAGGGTAGTTGATCTGCATCTGTAGCACATGTTGAACGGTGGATACCCTAAATGCATGAATGAATGACTGAATGAAGGATTAGTGGTAATAACTTTGGAACCTTAGTTATCTCAAGTGTTTCAAGTCGTAGTGTGAGATGCATAGCTTGCGGTCACACGAGGAGTCCCGAATTAGAAGGACTTAGAGGCACAGATCGTGGTGTTGTCCCTCACTGTGCAGTCTTGCCTCGTAGCGCTTGCCCCTTGCCATGCTGCTCAGTATGTCTGACTGAAGAACTCATCACATACTGTGGAAACTTGATTCCGCAGTACCCCATAGATACACCTCGGGTGAGACCTCAACCTGCTTGCAGGTTGTTTCCGAAAGGGCTGGTGCAAAGGGGTTTTGTTGGTCAAAGGGAAAACTGCGAAGAACCTGGGTCTTACTGAAAAACTCTGGGTCAGCATATCATAAGCCAACAAATGGTTCCATTTCTGCACTAGAATCCGTGATGAGTTGTAGCCATAATGAGTAACGAAGAACATCAGTTCCCGAAAGGCTCTGACAATTGGTATCCTGAAAAGACATATATCCGGGCTTGGTGTGATAAGACCATAAGAGACTTTGCAAGGCAAGATAATAGACATCCACGTCTATCTGACGAACAGTGGTTGAGTTGATATCTGTGGAAATATATTCACGAGATTTTCTGGGCATCATTTCTAGATGAGCTACACAAGTGGATCTCGCGGCTCTTAGAGAAGAAAACCTATTTTCAAGGAGGAGTTCCTATAGAGTGGACTCCCAAGCTCATAACGTAGCTCAAAGTGATAGATAGCCCATTGAAGCACGCAGTTGACTTTTGGGTCGATCATATGCTAGAAGGCTTCATAACAGAATTTGCTGTAGACACACTCAAATCCTACAGCCAAGCAGAAGCATACTTTTTCGAGGGATTCCAAGGTAAGTACCTAAACAATCTCAATCTACACATTAAGATGCTGTTAGCTGAGAAAGGTATTTTAAGAATGCAGTAATAGTGTCAAAGTCTGTCATGGTAAACAGTATATATAGTGATTCTAACGAAGACACCCATAATCTTAGAAGTGGGAAGAGATATAAGTTTAATAAGATTCCTGGAGGCCCTGGACTCCATATAGATATCGAGATTTTTTGTGACCTTGAAAATGAAGCTGCGCCACCGTTTACCCCTCGGAACCCACCAATTGCAGAGACCACGCCACCCTTATCTCAGAACCCACCCGCTACGCAGGCCACCCCACAAAATACTCAGCCCAGTACATCTACCCCGATAAGCCCATTTTTTTTCACTGCACAAAGCCCTTTACAGCAGCCATGCACTAATCTGGGTGCTACACCACCTAATAGGACAATGGAAAACACTGATATGAAGCTACCGATATTCAAAGGAACTGGTCTAGAAGACCCTGACCAACATTGGTTCCTTTGCAAAGCCGTATGGAGTGTAAGACAAATCCAGGACGATGCCGTGAAGAGAGCATAGCTCATCACCACCTTCAGAGACAGAGCTTTACATTGGTTTATGAAGTACTCTCAGACACAGCCGAGAACCCTCGTGGAAATTAAAGATGCGCTTGTGGCAGAGTTTAAGAAACCCAAATCTCAATCTCAGTGTATAACTGAGTTGAAAGAAATAAAGCAGAGACCGCCTGAAACGATCTGGGAGTTTGATCAGAAGTTTAAGATGCTTTTGGACCAAGTAAGATTTGTTATAGCTCCGGAACAACACAAGGAATGGTTCATTACTGCGTTGTTGCCCCACATCAGATTACCATTGATGCAGGAGAAGGTTGCGTCGTAGGCAGAGGCCTTGGAGATCGCAATGAAGCTAGAGGCTTCACCGATTGGTGAGACTAGTTCTGGGATGTCTCAGATCCAGAACCAACTTACCACCCTAACACTAGAGCTGCAAAGCATGAAAAATGGCAAAGAACAAAGGTATGAACCTAGGCATGAGGTCTGGTGTACAAGTTGTAAAGGAGAAGGCCATGACTGGGAGCATTGCCCTTTATTCCGCGACTATCTTAACAGTGGTGCACCCAATCCAATAAATCAGAATCAGGCCCCATGGTGTGAAATTTGTAGAACTACAGGACACAGACCTGAAGATTGCTATCTCATATAGAAATATGTGAAAACACCAAAAAATTTATACTGCACTTTCTGTAAATCAATTGGACATGATGAATCCAACTACAGTGCATATGAGCTAATGAATGAAAGAAAACGAGATATGGACTCAATGAGAGGCGTCGGCTTGTACCGCGTACAAGAAGAAAACTAGCCAAAACAAGAAAACACATAATACGATCAAGGAGGATACAGAGGGCGTGGTGGTGGATACCACGGAAGAGGAAGAAATGATGGCCTAGAACAGGGAAGAGGCCACGGCCAGGTCATTTGTTATAATTATGGCCAACTAGGTCACGTATCTAGAGATTGTGCTAACCCATGCACTACATGCAACTATTGTAAATCATTTGAGCATGTTATTGAATATTTCCCAGTGCTAGAGGTGGAAATGCAGAAAAGAAGACGGACGGAGGCACCAAATCCAAACATCCAGTGGATAACAGCAGAGAATAGACCAGTGGACCAGAGCATCAATGTGGTCATGCGTAGTGGTGCTGAGACAGGATACGATAGGGGAGCAGAAGCTTCCACATCAGGGGAGGCTCACACAAAGCAAACCCCTATTGAGACAGTATGGATAAGGAAAGCTCCGAGAAAAATACCTGCTCTCGACCTACGAAAGAATAATGAGGTCTTTATCGACCCACAAGATACCTTCAGAGAACCGGCACCAAAGTCACAGAGGATCCTATTGCACAGTGAAACACTACATGTTGAAGACATGCTAGCGGCCTATGACAAAACAAGTACTGCAACGGATGTCAGCACTTCCGTTGCGCAGTTCCTGCGAAGCTGCATGAAGCTACTAAAAAGTGAAAATGCTATAGTAGAGCTACAGAAGCTCATAAACCAATATGAACCACAGATGGGAATAGAAACTTCTGATAGCACAGTACATCACATAAGGAAGCATAAAAGAACAGGCCGAGAAATGAGGCTTACCGCGTAGATAGGAGATTTTGAAATGGATGAAGTCATCCTTGATCTGGGATTTGAAGTTAATGTCTTCACTAAGCCGACATGGCAGCAGATGGGTCGACCAAAGCTGTTAGGTCACCTATCCAGTTTAGAATGGATAACCAAGAGAAATTCATACCTTTTGGCTAGTTAGCTGATGTGGTTGACATCAATGGAGTCCAAAGTCATGCAGACTTTGAAGTTATCAAGATTGTGGACGATAGTCAGCCTTTTCCTGCACTATTAAGAATTGACTAGGCTATGGATAACTTGGCTATCATAAACTTGAATACAAAGAAGATGATATTTGAAGGAAAGCATCTTAGGGTCATTGCACCATTGGATCCTACAGATGGGGACAGATACAATGAGCCGATTCATGAGGAATCCAAGGCTCAAGACTTGGACAAACTGTACCAGATGACAGCGAACCAGGAAGATTACATTAATCCCACTACGGATGGTACACTCAGCTAGATATGTGATAGATCCTGCGTCTCTGACTCAGAGGTGGGGCCGAAAAATTAGCAAAGCTGCATGCATGAAGTATCATCGAGAAGGTGCACCCAGGTTACAAAATCACTGCGCTGGATCAAGAAGGAGTTGAGTACCATTCCCACATATGATGGTTCCACTAATGTTTATACCTTTATCCAAGAATATACTGTAGCAATTCCAAATGAGTATAGGTTACCCGCATTGGATATGGCACTGGGCGACACACCAACCAGATGGTGGGCTACGCACAAGCAGACATTGACCACTTGGGATCAATGCAGGATTAAGATGCAGATTCAGTTTGCCGATAGGGTTACTTTACCCTTTGAGAATTTTAATGGACAGACATATCCTAGCCAACATCTTGAAGTCTGTTTGCAGACATGGCTGGGAAGGCCACATGAAGAATGGGTGCATCTCTTTGTGCATACCTTGGAAGATGACATTCCGAAGAAATGGTACCTAGACCTGGAGTTGCACAGGGAAACCAATGATTGGGAGATGTTGACTGCAAACTTCTAGAGGGACTTTAGCTTTGAGGATGAGAATCCGCTAATCCATGAGGCATTGCAGAAAATTAAGGAACGCATATTCAGGGGAGACTATCTTCGCGAAGATACGACATGTGAAGCATTCTTCTAGGCAGATGGCGTTCCTGCAAACCTACACTCAGAATGGAAGGAACATGAAGAACATCCCATAGAGTGTTATAACCTAGATGAACAAGATGACGATAGAAAGGAAGACGATGAGGATGATTCGTGCAACATAAACATACCAGAATCGAAGGGTGCACGCGATGTAGAAGGACCTCCGTCGGAAATCCCAGATATGAGCAGACCGGTAAAGACACAGAAGGTGAATATTGGCACAAGTGAATAGCCGAAGTTTGCATCAATTGGAGACTATTGGGACGATCAGACTGTTGCGGAGATCATAGACACTTTACATGAGTATCAGGAGCTGTTTTCGACAAAATTTTCAAAAATGAAAGGAATTCTGGGAGACCTAGGAGTCATGAAGATCCCGTTGAAGTCAGGCGCCAAGCCTCTGAAGCAGAGGCCATACAGATTGAACCCACGGTATAAAGAAAGAGTCTGCGCAGAGATGGATAAGATGCTAGAAGCAGGAATCATTGAACCTATAGAGGAATACGAGTGGATTAGCCCCATTGTCGTTCAAGATAAGACAACGAAGGGTGAGATCAGGATTTGTGTGGATCTCAGAAAACTGAATGATGCTTCTGTGCACGACCCATTCCCCACTCCTTCCACAGATGAAGTGCCTGACAATGTTGGAGGGAATGAGGCCTATTCCTTTACTGATGGTTTCTCCGGGTATCATCAGATTAGAATTGATCCCGCAGATAGGCATAAGACGACATTTGCTACAGAATGGTTGTCGTTTCCATATACAGTAATGCCCTTTTGCATGAAGAATGCACCTGCCATCTTCTCCAGAGTTATCGTCGCAGCTTTTAAAGACTTCATGCACAAGTTTCTAGAAGCCTACTTTGACGATTGGAATGTCTTTGGTCTATTGAAGAACCATTGCACAAATCTGAGAATGATGCTTGACAAGTGTAGACAACATCAGATCTCATTGAATCTAAAGAAGTGCATCTTCTGTGTTCTATATGGAATTTTACTCGGACACATTGTCTATAAGCAGGGATTGATGGTGGACCTTGCAAAGATTGCCATTAGTGTGAATTTTACTACACCAACTTCCGTTAATATGTTTCACTCTACCTTAGGCCATACTGGATATTACAGGAAGTTCATCAAGGGTTATGCACATATAACCGCAGAAATGGAGAAGCTGCTGAAGAAAGACGTGCCATTCATTTGGAACGAAGAATGTGAACAGGGTTTTGACACACTTAAAGAAAAGATGGTTACTGCGCCGATCCTAGTCTTCCCAGACTTGGTGAAGCCATTCCATGTTCATGTTGATGCATCATGCATCGCCCTGGGAATTGTATTAGTGCATCCAGGAGAAGGGGGTATTGACCACCCCATTGCATTTTCAAGTAGGAAACTCTCAACAGCAAAAAGGAACTACACTACTACTGATAGGGAAGGCCTTGCAATGGTATATGTGCTGCAGAAGTTCAGACACTACTTGCTTGGTGCGCACTTCCTTATGTTCACTGACCATTTTGCGTTGAAATAGTTGGTCAATAAGCTAGTGTTACGGGGGTGCATATGTAGATGGCTGTTGCTATTCCAGGAGTATGATTTTGAGATTGTTGTTAAGCCCGACAGGATGAACTTGGGACCTAACCATCTCTCTAGGATTGAGTCAGGAGAAGAGCCAATGAACATTGAAGACAGTCTGCCTAATGCGCAGCTATTTTCTATACAGATTGTCAATTATTATTATAAGGACACCATCGAGTTCTTAACAACATGATTGGCACCGCAGGAGTTCTCCATCCAACAAAAGAAGCAGCTGGTAGTGCGTGTCGCAGACTTCACTATTATTGTAGGTTAGTTATACAAACTTGGACCAGGTGAAGTCTTGCACAGATGTGTACTAGACCATGAGAGACCATTCATCTTAGCAGATGCGCACTCAGGGATCGCAGGAGGTCACTATGCAGGAAGAGCTACCATGCAGAAGATATTGCGCGTAGGGCTATGGTGGCCTACGATCCATAAAGACTAAAAAGAACACTGCTGGAACTGCAATGCTTGTCAGAGAATAAGAAAACCTTCGCGCAGAGATGATATGCCATTGAATACGTAGTTGACCTTGTAGGAATTTGAAAAATGGGCCATTGATTTTGTGTGACCCATAAACCCACCAGGGAAGAGAAATGGTGCGAGGTACATCATTACTGCTACTGACTACCTTACCAGATGGGCAGAAGCAAAGCCAGTGAAGGACTGTAGTGCAGGTACTGCCGCGCAGTTCATTTTTGAAGAAATATTGTCAATATTCAGATGCCCAAAGATTTTGATGAGTGATCAAGGCACTCACTTTTTAAACAAGACTATTGAAGCTCTCACAGAGGAATTCCATATCCATCATTAGCGAAGTACACCATATCACCCGCAGACGAATGACACTGTTGAGGCTTTCAATAAAATACTGGAGAATGCACTAACTAAAGTTTGCAATGTGAATAGAGATGATTGTGATATATGCATCTCATCTGTGTTATGGGCATACTGGACAACTTGCAAGAAATTGACAGGACACACACCTTTTTGGTTGGCTTACGGACAGGAAGCTATAATGCCAATGGAGCATATTGTCCCCATCTTGAGAATCGCTGCATTCACAGGGACGGTAGACTCCGCAGCACTAGAAGAAAGGTTTCTACACCTAGTTGGGTTGGAGGAAGATCGCATCATCGCCGAATTCCACCAGCAAGTCTAGAAAGACCGTGAGAAAGCATGGCATGATCGCCATATAAAGAACAAGTGATTTCAGGTAGGTGACCTCGTCCTCCTGTATGATAGCAAATTCATGAAGTTTCCTGGTAAATTTAAGATGCATTAGATTGGTCCATATACTGTGATACATGTTACTAACATTGGTGTAGTCCAGTTAGCCACCTTAGCTGGTGATACTTTGCTAAATTTGATAAATGGAAGCAGGTTAAAGCTGTTGTTTACACCCAAAAGTGCTCACTAGCTCATTCCCTTATTCACATGACCCATTTGTCCACTTTTCCACCATTTGAGCCTCCAAATCCATCAAAAGGTCACCAAAAAGACCATAATACACCTTTTCCCCCTCAAAATATATATTTTTCCTCAAAAAACACAAAAAACCCTAAAAAATGGTCTAGAATTCCCAACAAATAATAAAAGGGAATACAAATATTCAAAATATTCAAAAAAAGGAAAAAGAGGGAAAAAGAGACCTAAACCATGTTGGTTAATACCATTGGTTTCCTCAAAACCATAATGGTATTCCCCATCACCAAAAACTATAAAAAGGTGATAGGGGCTCCTCATTTTCCATCCACATTTCATCCTATCCTTATGTTGCCAAATTCCCATTGAGAGCCATTGCCTCCCATTTTGAGTTTGAAGACCCCCATTTCAGCATCTTGGAGAAGAGACCATTAGAGCTTGGAGCACCTCAACCTTGGAGCTACTCAACACCAAACATCCTCACCATTTGAGGTATTATAATACAAAAGTCATTTTTTACTCTTGTTCTTCCATAGATCTCTTGTTATTGATTTAGTTCTTGTTTATTTACACATGCTTATGTTAATGATTAGATTAGATTTATAATTTTTTTTGTTTTTATTCGAAGACTGCTATTACAAGTGAATAGGTGCATCCTTGCACATGCTTGGTTGAAAAACCAAGCAACAGTTTCTTGCCGACTTCGTTGGGGACCGAGCTTTAAAATTTTTGTAATTTTTTGTTTTAGATCTTTTTTTTTACTTGTTTTTACCATTCCAATTAGCAGATCTGCCATACTAGACAACATATTCATTGTTGCCCTAGCTATTGGCCCTTTCTGTAGCCTTTAACACGCCGAAACTACACTTTTCGGTTTCGTTTTTGGTGACCTTTTTTCCGTTTTTCGCATCGCAACTTTTTGCCCAACAGTCGCGCGGCTCATCGCGACCTCGCGGCCTTTTTCCGCGCTGCGCATCACGGCTTCGCGGACATTTTCCGCACTACACATCGTGACTTCGCGGTTGTTTTCTGCGTTGCACATCGCGGCTTCGCGGCCTTTTTCGGCACTGCACATTGCGGCTTCGCGGCCTTCTGCCACGCTACACATCACGGCTTCGCGGCCCAAACCCACGATGCCCATCGCGGCTTTTGGCCAAAAACCTGCAATGCTAAGTTTTTCCATTCGGCCGATTTTTTAGAAAATTTTTTGTTTCATTATTGCCCATTTAGCCTATTTTTTCCAGCATTCAGTTTTAATTATTGCAGCAATAGTGAATCATTTTCTATTACATATGCTCCATTCAAATCTTTTTCAAAATTTTCAATAAGTGAAAGAAAGGTTTTTGCACTCTGTTTGGATCATAGATTTCACTTCAGATTTGCTTAATAGTTTTGCCCAAGCAAAGACTTAGAAATCCATTTATTTCTTACAATTTTTACAATATTTGCTTTCCTTGAAAAAATTATTTCGAAAATCCATAGTTTTTGAAGTATTTTTTTGAAAGCATTAATTTCAAGAAAAGCCTTTTTTTTTTGCAAATTGGAATCGTCTTGTTTTTAATTTGTAATCAATCGCTCAAGCAAGGCAAATTCATTTTCATTTAAATAATCACACGTGCACTCAATCTGCCACATTTTTAATTGACTGAGCCTTAAAACCTACCTAAACTCAACCAACACTTTAACCCCACTTGGGGAACACTTAAAGAATCTTGTAGCTAGGTAGGATTGGGGGGATAGGTGTGCCAATAACACCCCTCAATTATTTACATCTGAGACATAGTGGTTGTCTTTTAGGGTCCCCAAAATCCCTTATTATTTGTTGACATGGTTATATACCAATTTATTGGGAAGGCCTCTCCCTTAGGAGGGTTGAAGTAGCCAGACTGGTTCCGAAAGCCTGAGTGGAATACCGTAATCCATTCAGTAACTGAAGGATACCTTTCAAAGTTCTCGGTGTACACCTGTATGGGAGTACAACGACGATAGAACCAAACTGTAGATTCACCCAACCGAATGTGTCATGAACGGGGTATCCTAGTGACCAATTTTTAGGATTGTCTACCCGGTGTCCCTACCGGTAGGGGGATATCTAGCCTTTGATTCCACTACCCATATTGTCTGACTTGGATTTCATCACCTTGCAGAGGATATGTTTAGTTGAGTCATAATACCACTTTTAGTAAGGCGTTTTCATGCTCTGCTACCCCCCTTGGTCTAGTAAGCACCACTTTTTTCTAGGAATTGTTTGATTTTTGGTATTCTGACCACTTTTCTTGATCCCTCCAGTTATTATAGCACAATTGCTATAATAAGTGCTTTTGAGGTTAGTTGTTGGCTTGAGAGCCATTATTTTTTTCACACTCCCCTCCTGCAGACATTGTTGCACTAGGGTTTTGAGTTTTTATCTCACCACCATCCATTGACATTTCTAGGCATTTCTCACCATTGAGAACTTAAGACGATCCCTCCATTTTCAGGGTAAACCCCCTCAGTTCGGTACACTTGACTCTACACGTCATAGACGTAGAGATTTATCCCTTGAATCCACACGTCATTGGAACAGAACACAATCATCTGATTCTGATGCGCCTCATTTCACATATGTTTCTGAGGCTAAATCCGAACACCCTACCGAAACATCACCAATTGACCCCATGGCCGGATCACAACATGACCCCCTTTTCACCAGTGCTATTGGAGCTACATCAGCAAACCCCACTACTACTGTGACAACCACGGGAGCCACACCCCCCTTAGGCATGCCTAACATAGGGACCACACTGCCTCTAGGCATTCCCAACACAGGACCACCACCTATTTTGGGTATGCCCAACATGGGGGTCACCCCCCCTCTCATTACTACTACCCAAATCCCAGGGATTTCCGGAACCATTCCTAACCCATCTACAACCCATGTTGCACTTGGGAGCGCAGGCCCCTCCCACACCACACCGGTCGAAGGAAACATCCCTTTCACACCTAGCATACCCTTAGGGGGCACTGGACCACTCCATAATGCTACCCTTAATAGTTATGCCCCAGTGACCATGCCACACCCATCTGCCAATCTGCCATACATGGCTAGTCTAAACCTACCAGACCTAGCAAGGTTAACCAACGACCCTATTAGACACAACCTTACATGGCCACCCATGCCCACCAAGCTTCCCTAAGATATCCCAAAATTTGAAGGCAAAGCCGGGGAAGATCCCTAGAACCACATCATGTCGTTTCACCTATGGTGTTCCTCAAACTCCATAGTAGATGATTCTATTAGATTGAGACTTTTACAAAGAAATTTCATTGGCTCTGCAACCAAGTGGTACATTGAGCAGCCACATGGGGCACACCCCACTTTTACATCCCTCGACTCAACGTTCCTTCAGTTATTTCAACTACCTGTACACTATGATGCAGGAGTGGAAATACTTTTGTCTTGTAGACAGAACACCGCTACACACATCACTGATCATATCCATGAGTGGCGTAAGCGTCGTAGCCTCTGCAAGATAAAGCTTGACGACCGTATCTTTTTGGACTAGTTCCTCAAATTGCTCCTCCCCCTCATAGCCAAAGATGTAGCTTCTAAACGACTCCAGTAAGAAGAAGAATCCATCTTAAAAGCCCAGCAGTTCGACCTCATATATGCCTAGTCCGGATATATATACACCATTTTACCGGATGCCCCACGTGGTGATCCATCCCGCCATGATGCACCGAGGGAATCCCATGCCACTGACGGTATTATCGGCCAGGTTATGGTGCAAAACAAACCTTTTACCATGATGAGTACAAACAACGCCCAAAACCTTTCTAGGGCTTCATCTCATTCTGGAGCTACAACTTCGTATGCTCCGGTAATGCACACCCACCACACTCATGGACCCTAATGTCCGTCACAATGTTATGGTCATGCACCTTCAGCCTATCCACCTCTGGTTGCACCCCCTGCGTATTACCATCAGCAGGCCACACATGCTCCTGTTCACCCACAAGCCCCAACGGCTTATTACCCACCACAGGCAATGCTTGCTGCACCACAACCTCCAGTCGCTCAGACTTATCCACCAAACAACAACAACACTGCCCCCTCCAACCAAAACCCTAATCAACCACCAAAACAGGGTAAGAACCCCAATTTACGGACAAACCACCCATGTTGCATATGCAAAGTATATGGCCATTACACACACTTGCCCCCATTTGGAGCGAGTGCATCAACTGTGGAATGATGACGCCCAACGCCAAGGGCACGTGGCACAACTAGCACCACCTACTCAATCACAACCCATGGTGCTGCAGAGTCCTTTTCCCACACAAGGAGTGGTGAACACTCGTCCGTTGGATCCTCCTCAAGGAACCACAGCAAATCACATATGATGCAAACACAAACCAACCGATGGATTCAAGTAGTCAGCATCTCCTTATGATGTCATCGTCTGACATGAATCTCCAAATGTGTCGAAACCAATACACCCCCATTGCACCTAAAAATGTTCTCCCAATGATTGAACAACTAGTTCAGAATGCACCTACATCGTTCATCTCCACAGTCAGACCCAGATTATACTCGAAAACACCTATGACTTCCACATTCCAATCCATCCCACCCCCTTTGAAGATAACCGAGTATCTAATTTGTGCACCCTCTCGAAGAACACATAGGTACCAAACCAATAGCCCCCTTTACTCCCACAACCACCCTTAGTGCCAACTCACGTAGGAGCCACACCAATTCATACTATCCCATTTTTATTTCCCCCCTCAGGTGCCATCAGCACACCAGTCATGGCTACACTTAATCTCCCAGGATTGACATTAGGACTACCTGTATGGTACCTACCTACCCCAACCCCTCCCCCAACACCGAATGCCATTTTAGAACCGGTGCAACCCATCAATACTTCTAAACGTCCACCCCCTGGTGTAGCAAACATCCATAATCGACCACCTCTAACAGTGGCCACCGCATCAACATCCAATTATACTCCTCCACCACTCCACAACAGTGGAGGTAGAGGTCCACAAACCTACACCACTGGACCCACAGCTCGCACCCCCCCAGCGACCCCCAAATTAGCAAAGAATCCCCCAACAACCTGTGTACTCCCTAAGTGCTCCTTATGTGACGATATAGGCCATGCTACCCATCAATTTCGGCAATTACCAGCACTTCAAGATCACATGCAAATGTTGGATGATGACACTAACATCCCAGTTGTCAAACTAGAACTATTCCCTCAGCCTCGCGATAAATCGTTGTGTACCAACCACCCTTGTGCAATATGCGGCATTTACGGCCATTACTCACATCATTGCCTTGATCGCTCAGATTATAGAGTAGATCTATATGAACTGAATAATGCCGATCTAGAAACATCCGCTCCTACCATTGAGGAAATTCATCCCCCACCATCTTCCTCCTCGAAAGAAATTAACACCATTTTACACGGTTTCCACTGGATACCCCTCTTTCCGGTCGGCCCCTTCCATTGATCCCTTTGACACACATGATCAACCCTTTCAAATCGACGAGGAAACCACACGTCCACAACATGGGGGTAGGCCCAAAACCTTGCCTACTCATCATCATCGTGATTCTCGTCAGAGATACTGGGGGCATCCACCTCGCAAGGCGAATCCCCCATCATCATATCATCACTTCAGTATGCCACCACGACCCACAGCCTCAGGGTATAACCCCCCGCCAGTAGTTTCTCAATGCCCTATTGATCCCTCTCTAAGACAACATCTGCACCATATTGACACCTCTGAGTTAGGGGGCATAATAGATTACCTCAACCCTGGGATAGGGGGCATGATCAATCATTTTGAACCTTCCCCATCACATCTATCTCATTATTTCAATGACCCCATTGTTCAAACCAACACATATGTGATCCACAATCATAAACCCCATGCACATAGCATGGGGGAAGGTCATTAACCCTCCTCACTTTTTCACATGTGTGATATCAACCATTTTTGAGGTCACATATCACTTGTATAGTTGATTTGATTTGATACACCTACTATTCTTCCCCCACGGGTCATCATTTCTCCCCACGATTGTATCCTTGGCTTGGTGGGCTCACCTTTATTTGTATCCATTTTTTAACCTAGTTATTTCCTTTGACCATTCCGGAGTCCTTATGACCTCCGTTTTTTCGCACCATTTGCACCGCCGGATTCATATTTCCATGCCCGTGATGATGTTTGAGATCATTTCTCGCTCTCACCACCAGATTTTTTGGGCATTTTTTCCATGCCCCTCATTGCCTCAGTTTGTGTGCCACATCGGTCGTGGTCCGTTTTTTACAAGTTTTATATTGCCGGATTCAGTTTTTCATGCTCATGACGATGCTTGAGATCATTTCTCGCTCTCACCACCAGATTTTTCAGGATTTTTTTTTCATACCCCTCGTCGCCTCAATTTACGTGCGACATCGGCCGTGGTCCATTTTTGACGAGTTTTATATCACCGGATTTAGTTTTCCGTGCTCGTGATGATGCTTGAGATCATTTCTTACTCTCACCCCCATAATTTTTGGGCATTTTTTCAAAATGTCACTCATCGCCTCAGTTTGCATGCCACATCGGCCATTGCCCATTTTTCACGATCTTTATGTCGCCGGATTCAGTTTTTCGTGCTCATGACGATGCTCGAGATCATTCCTTGCTCTCACTAATACCTTTTTGTTCAGTATAATTTTATCCCTTTTTCGGGCCGAGCAATTCTTTTATGAAAAAGGCATTTAGGGAGTTTCTGTTAAGCTCTTTTCTGACTCCTAAAAAAATGAAAAGATCGTCGAGCAACCTTGCTTCCTTTCATGATCACTAAAATTATTTGAAAGGGCGTCTACCTGGTATAAGTTTACCCCTTTTTCGTACCTTGTAGACTAATTACAAAAAATAAATACTCTAGTCACATCGGCTAGAAGAGTTCTCCATTTACATCATTTTATGCTTTTTCGGGCCTTGGAGACTAAGTTACGAAAAAGAACACCAATGGAGTCTACTTATCACTTTCAGGCTATCAAAAAATGAAAGAAACCATGAGCAATTATTGTCTTGGGCTCGTACAAATCCACAGGATGGTACTCCTCCACCAATTCAAAGTCTTCTTATCGTTTTCAAACTCCTTAAAAATGAAAGCACTCACGAGCATAAACAATCCTGGGCTCACAAAATCCATAGGACAGTACCATTTCAGAGCACACTTTTATCCCTTCTTGGAGCTCATTAAAACCACGAAGAAGGACACAACGGTTCTTTTTGGCACCACAACAGATCATGTCTACTCATAAGGTAGCGTCCCCATTATGGTCACCTTTGTTCAGAGTGTTCTGCAGTATGTCACCCTGAGAGTCTCCCAATAAGCATCCACCAGCTTGTCCCCCCATAGTCACTCCAGTCTATAGTACATACCCTTGATCATTTAAAAGCTATGATCCTCACACCTAAAATTCAGTTCCCTATGCTGCCAGGTCAACCATGTCATCATGCTCTGAACAAAGGAAGTTTGAGTCCACCCACTTTATGACCCCATTTATTTCCCATCCCCACAATATAACAATCCTACCATTAGTCTTATCACACTTCAGTTGTACACCTCATTCTCTTATCAAGGAAACACCATTGCCTTGGTAGTTTCTGGTCTCCCTCTGTTGACGCCAACCAAATCTATTCCAGAGGATAGACAGAGGTCCTTATGCCTTTGACTCATCACCATTTGTGATGAGTGCCTACGAATCATTTTGAAAGGAGTCCTCAGTGCCTCTCCAAATGATTGTTTCTCACATGCTCGACTTCAACACCTTGATCTCATCATTGAGACTCATACAGGGTATCGATCCTTTTAGTTTTTGTTGAAGACCTCGTATATCACCTGACTCTACCACATTTGAGAGTTTATTTAAGGAAACAACCAGTTACATTTTCTTATAGATATCCAAGTTTCACTTGGTGACAACATTCAGATGTACCCCAGTTTTATACTCCCTCGAGTATACAGTTACATATAACTCGTCAGAGTTGACTCACAGTTATTGAGTCCCTACAGATGTTGGACACCTTTAGTTTCAACAATTCATCAACCCTTCTGATACCTTTTTCAGAATGGTTGTTCCCTTTTTCCAGTGTATCACTTTCTCAGATCAGTTATGGTATGACCATGAGTATGTCCCAGCATTGTGTCCCCTCTGGACCATTATGATGTACCAGCATATTTTTATGTATTTATTTAGGCTCCCCTTTGTGGGCCTAATTGTTATGTATATATCTTGATGAAAATCCACATGAAAGAGTAAGATGAAAATCCACTTGAAGTCGAAAGGGTTCTCTAGAATTGTTGAGGAAAGAGATGCCATACCACATAAAACTGTAGAGAGAATCAAGCATCTAAACAAAATGGATGAAGCCTTTGGATGTATTTGCCTTCATATGTCTGAAGATCTGTTGTTTCATGTTGAAGGAATGAAGTCTCCTAATGAGTTATGGACAAAATTGGAGAGTCTCTTTGGTAAACAAGATGGGCTAAAAGGCCACATTCTCGAAAATGAATTAGTTTCCCTTCAACCTAGCAATTTCGAGAGTATCCAAGAATTCTTCTCAAAATTTCACAATTTGAATTTACAATGTAAGCACTGTGGCATCACTAAAAGTGATGAGCAATTGGTACTCTCTGTATTGAGCAAACTTGGATCTCAATTTTTTGTCTTTGTATCTACCTTCCATTCTGTTCGAATGTCAATCCCTGGATGGAAGTTTCCCACTTTACAAGACTTTGCTGCAGCATTCACTCAAGAAGAGGGCAAATTGATTCAAATGGGGGCGATCAAAACCTCCAAAGATCTAGCTCTTTTAGCTCATGAAGCAAGTGGAGCAAATGCAAAAGGGAGGCAAAAAGACAAAGGCAAGAAACCTTCAAGATCCAAGAATGAAAAACAAAAGAGACCAAATTGTACCTACTGCAAGAGAGGAAACCATCCTAAGAATGCTTGCATGCACAAGAATATTGATATTCTAACCAAGCTTCTTGAACAAAACCAAATTGTTGTTCCAAAAGAAGCAAGGATGTCTAATTCTGGAAGTGGATCTAATGATTGTCATGCATTGATGGCTGGTTTTTGAAAGAAAAAAAACCTCCTCATAGATTCTGGAGCCTCCAACCACATGATTGCATATGAAGAATCCTTCTCCTGTTTGGATCTCCAAGATGGGCCTACCATTCACGTGGGAGACAACTCTCATATTTTTTCCAAAGGATTGGGAACAGTTCATATGGAGCATGGTAAATTCAAAACTGTCTTATTTGTTCCTTCTCTTATAGCTAATTTGTTGTCAGTTTATCAAATGACTCATACAGGATCACCAAAAGAAGTAATTTTTGGTCCAAACATAGTAGAGATTACAGAAATCTCCACTGGAAAGGTTATAGCGAATGGGATTGCTAATCATGCGTCAAAGGCATATGAGTTCTCACACTTCATGCCTTTCTCTCCAACTATTCCTTCAGATTCTGATGAAGATCACAGTGACTCCTCTTCTAATGAAGAAGAAGATCCATATTTTTATGTTGAGATCATGGTTCAAGAAGATTCAGATCCAGAACCAACACCTATTCTTAGTCTAGATTCAAGGTCAATATGGGCTCACACAGTCGTTGCTACTACCGAGAACACAGTTGATGATTTATCTGTTCATAGAACTACTAGACTTCAGCATTATGCCAACCTTGCATTATTCCATCCACCTATCCATGAGAGATGCAGCATGATGATGGGGTTCTCTCTTCCATCTTTTGGGAAGACTCCTCATGTTCCATTTGCTCCAGATACAGAAAGAGTTCCTGAAAGACTTGTTTCCTCCAACACATTCTCCACACAGTGGGAGACCTTCCTACAGGGGATAAACTTACCAAGTCTTTTGCAAACGTTTTTACTAATGAAAGCTTCTTTATTTTCTGTATAGTATGATGGTTCTTTGAGTTATTCACTGTTCTTTTGAG
The DNA here is from genome assembly GCA_027924585.1 of Larix kaempferi. NCBI lineage: Eukaryota > Viridiplantae > Streptophyta > Pinopsida > Pinales > Pinaceae > Larix > Larix kaempferi. The sequence continues at coordinate 37,130,630 of BSBM01000091.1, read as the reverse complement.
GGGGGGTATTTTTCCCATGAGGTTTTCCCCATTTCCTCAGTTTATGGACAGTTCTTTACTTTTCTATCATTTCATTTTCATTGTATGGGTGACCTTTGGTCCTAGTTACCAGGGCCCAGGATGGATTAATGGGGGGTGTTAGGATATTCCTATACTCCATCCTAATCCTCCTAGCATTTCTGTCATTTTCATTTTTGGTCATGCATGCAAAATTAGGGTTTGCATGCATCCTAGTTATCAATTCCAGCACCTAGCCCTAAGCAAACTAGCCCCCAAAGCTTCTTTTAGATCAGTTTCATCTCTCCTAGAGCTTAGTGCATCCTCCTTTCACCTACTGCATGAGAAGGGTTCCTTTCTTCACCTACCAGTCCAGTTTAGTTCAGTTATCTTCAGTTCCTTCCTTGATTTAAGGATTAACTGACTCCTAACTGACCTACCACTCCGATGGACCTCCAGTGTGACTAGATAGCCTATTCTGACTCTAGTTAGCTCTATCTGCACCCTCCACTAAGCCTCCTTCACTACATTAGTGCTTCCATGTGCCACTTACACCAACCACACTTAGTTAGACTCAGTTTTGACTCCCAGTTGATCATTACTTGTCCGTTGATGACTTCACTGATGGGAAGGTGGACTCCTAGTTATGCATTGATGACTCTCCACTGATTATGGATCTGTGCATGAAGGCCAATTCGAATTCCAACTAGTGAATTCAAATCCTCATACTCAGCATTGTATATTTACCAGTTTATTGTTCTGTTTAATGTAACATGTGTAATTATTCTACCTCAATCAGAGTTTCTTTGGATCTAAGTTCTATTGCTTGTCTCTTCTTCTATTATTCCTAAATTATTTCATTGTGAAGTTTACAGCATCTCTTTGGATCTTATGTGGGCAATTTGACATGGTATCAGAGCCATTTGAGAGTATATTCTACCTCCATTCTTGAGAGTTTTTTGCAGGTATTTCGAAGTTCCAGCAGTTGCAGCAACAGATTCAGCAGTTTCTATTTGCACTTGTTCAAGCAGTCAAGATGAGCAATTGGAATGCTTATCCTCCTTCTCCTTCTCCTATAATCCTAAATCCTTTCAACTATTTCGAATGGAAGAGTAAGATGAAAATCCACTTGAAGTCAAAAGGATTCTCTAGAATTGTTGAGGAAAGAGATGCCATACCACATCAAACTGTAGAGAGAATCAAGCATCTAAACAAAATGGATGAAGCCTTTGGATGTATTTGCCTTCATATGTCTGAAGATCTGTTGTTTCATGTTGAAGGAATGAAGTCTCCTAATGAGTTATGGACAAAATTGGAGAGTCTCTTTGGTAAACAAGATGGGCTAAGAGGCCACATTTTCGAAAATGAATTAGTTTCCCTTCAACCTAGCAATTTCGAGAGCATCCAAGAATTCTTCTCAAAATTTCACAATTTGAATTTACAATGTAAGCACTATGGCATCACTAAAAGTGATGATCAATTGGTACTCTCCGTATTGAGCAAACTTGGATCTCAATTTTTTGTCTTTGTATCTACCTTCCATTATGTTCGAATGTCAATCCCTGGATGGAAGTTTCCCACTTTACAAGACTTTGCTGCAACACTCAGTCAAGAAGAGGGCAAATTGATTCAAATGGCGGCCATCAAAACCTCCAAAGATCTAGCTCTTTTAGCTGGTGAAGCAAGTGGAGCGAATGCAAAAGGGAGGCAAAAATACAAAGGCAAGAAACCTTCAACATCCAAGAATGACAAACAAAAGAGACCAAATTGTACCTACTGCAAGAGAGGAAACCATCCTGAGAATGCTTGCATGCACAAGAAGATTGATCTTCTAACCAAGCTTCTTGAACAAAACCAAATTGTTGTTCCAAAAGAAGCAAAGATGTATGATTCTGGAAGTGGATCTGATGATTGTCATGCATTGATGGCTGGTTTTTCAAAGACAAAAGCCCTCCTCATAGATTCTGGAGCCTCCAACCACATGATTGCATCTGAAGAATCCTTCTCCTCTTTGGATCTCCAAGATGGGCTTACCATTCACATGGGAGACGACTCTCATATTTTTGCCAAAGGATTGGGAACAGTTCGTATGGAGCATGGTAACTTCAAAAATGTCTTATTTGTTACTTCTCTTATAGCTAATTTGTTGTCAGTTTATCAAATGACTCATACAGGATCACCAAAAGAAGTAATTTTTGGTCCAAACACAGTAGAGATTATAGAAATATACATTGGAAAGGTTATAGAGAATGGAATTGCTAATCATGCCTCAAAGGCATATGAATTCTCACACTTCATGCCTTTATCTCTAACTATTCCTCCAGATTCTGATGAAGATCACAGTGACTCCTCTTCTAATGAAGAAGAAGATCTAGATTTTGATGTTGAGATCATGGTTCAAGAAGATTGAGATCCAGAACCAACACCTATTCTCAGTCCAGATTCAAGGTAAATATGGGCTCACATAGTCCTTGCTACTACAAAGAACACAGTTGATGATTTATCTGTTCATAGAACTACTAGACTTCAACATCATGCCAACCTTCCATTATGTCATCCACCTCTCCATGAGAGATGCAGCATGATGATGGGGTTCTCTCTTCCATCTTTTGGGAAGACTTCTCATGTTCCATTCGCTCCAGATACAGAAAGAGTTCCTGAAAGACTTGCTTCCTCCAACACATTCTCCACACAGTGGGAGACCTTCCTACAGGGGATAAACTTGCCAAGTCTTTTGCAAAAGTTTTTACTGATGAAAGATTCTTTCTTTTCTATATAGTACGAAGGTTCTTTGAGTTATTCACTGTTCTTTTGAGGGGGGGTATTTTTCCCATGAGGTTTTCCCCATTTGCTCAGTTTATGGACAATTCTTTATTTTTCTATCATTTCATTTTGATTGTATGGGTGACCTTTGGTCCTAGTTACCAGGGCCCAGGATGGATTAAGGGGGGGTGTTAGGATATTCTTATACTCCATCCTAGCCCTCCTAGCATTTCTATAATTTTCATTTTCAGTCATGCATGCAAAAGTAGGGTTTGCATGCATCCTGGTCATCAGTTCCAACACCTAGCCCTCAACAAACTAGCCCTCGGAGCTTCTTTCAGATCAGTTTCAGCTCTCCTAGAGCTTAGTGCGCCCTCCTTTGACCTACTACATGAGAAGGGTGCCTTTCTTCACCTACCAGTCCAGTTTAGTTCAGGTATCTTCAGTTCCTTCCTTGATTTAAGGATTAATTGACTCCTAACTGACCTTACCACTCCGATGGACCTCCAGTGTGACTAGACAGCCTGTTCTGACTCCAGTTAGCTCTATTTGTGCCCTCCACGTAGCCTCCTTCACTACATTAGTTCTTCCATGTGCCAGTTACACCAACCACACTCAGTTAGACTCAGTTTTGACTCCCGGTTGACCATTACTTATGCATTGATGAATTCACTGATGAGAAGGTGGACTCCTAGTTATGCATTGATGACTCTCCACTGATTATGGATTTGTGCATGAAGGCCAATTCGAATTCCACCTAGTGAATTCGAATCCTCATACTCAGCATTGTATATTTACTAGTTTATTATTTTATTTAATGTAACATGTGTAATTATTCTGCCTCAATCACAGTTTCTTTGGATCTAAGTTCTATTGCTTGTCTCTTCTTCTATTATTCCTAAATTCTTTCATTGTGAGGTTTACATCATCTCTTTGGATCTTATGTGGGCAATTTCACAGTAACGATTCCAGTGTGTGCACTCAACTGCAGACTCTTCTCTACAATAGACCTCCGCACACTCAGTGCTAGAGTCTTTTCCTCTCTATTTCTCCCTCAATCTATATCTAGCAATATCTAACATAAGTCTAAAAAGATATCTCAAAATATAACCCTTCCTTATACATAATTTCCCTTTATATAGATGTGCCCGAAGGTCACTAATTACAATAACTATGGGCCAATCTGCATAGTACCCTTAAACCCAAAAATGGCATGGTTCTCTTATTGACCATGCTTTGCCTTAACTTCGTTGTATTTATGTTGACCTTTTGTGCAGCTGCTTAAGACTCTAATGCTTCTTATCACAGCCGCAGTTCTGAACGCATGACTCTGACTCTACAATGGGTCGTCCTTTGCACCATTTTGCTTCTTTACGCTCTTCTCCGCTTCTTTACGCTCTTCTCCTGTAGCTGACAGTTCACCACTTCATTCACAATTGCTCCAACTACCTCCAGTCATCCTTAGTACTTCGTCTTTACTAAGGAGATAGGTCCTTTCCTGTCACTTCACTTCACTCCATACTCTCCTACCGGGAATTGCAAAGTTGCTTCTCCCAAAACTGGTTAATGTTAGGCCTCGCCTAATTGTACCTTTGTCATCAAAACTTCCTGCACTTGGACTACACCCAACAATGGATTTTAAGGAGGAATTTTAAATTCTAAAATCAAACACATAAGAAAATAAAACATATATGGAAACCATAAATTGAAAACAACAGATGATAATGGAGTTCACCCTTCTTGGGCTACGTCTCTGGGCCACTTCCGATGAGAAGGCCAATCTTACTAAGTCTTCACAGATTACATATAAGATTTTTTGGGAAAACATATGAGTTCTATAATTCAAACTCAGAAACAGACTGCACCACTATATTCCTCTCAAAATTTTGAGAAAAATGAGTATAAAGTGGACTATGTGTTCCTAAGGCCACCTCTGGCATGCAAATAAAGAAAACTATGCCCTGCAATTGTACGGACTATATACATTCCTACCTAGGGAATCGTGCCCATTAATGTTCTATACCCTACCTCGGGATCTGTTCTGTACGATGTCTCGGGATATTTGCAAACTTTGGTTTCTGAATTTTCCTTTTAGTGGCTCCACAAAGTTGTTTTTATAAGGTTTTTGGGTGCAAAATGGAGGGCCACTCACCCATTTGGAGCCCTGATCTCCTCCTAGATCAAACCTTCCCACTGGGAAGATTTTGGACCACCAAAAGCCTGAATCATTCCGAAAATAATTGAGGACATGTTCGTCTCACTTGTCCTGTATCATTTGTCCATTCTTCCTGGAACCCATACATTTGACTCATCATAGTAACAATCAACACTGTAGTGACATTGTTAAGTACATTAGTCCCTTTTTCAACCAAATCTACATTCAATATTGTCGGAACCAACCATATACTGTTGATCAGTAGAAAGATGAATATCAAAATTGAGCATATGAGAGATATTGTACTCATATCATGCTTATATTTTACCATAGGAACACTATCAACCTTTATAGGCGCATTGTGGAGAAATTACACTTCCTTTTCATGCTTACGATTATTTTCTTCCCTACATTTCATAGACATAAGTGCCACATTCCAACTTGCATTAACAAACCTTTTTAGTTGTTGTGTAGTTCCCAATGATCCTTCATTTTTAAATGAATTTGAATGTACTATATACTCAATTCATTCCTTACACAAGTGATACTGATTATGTTCTCTATAGAAAATTTCCTTTCGATCATATAAGTACGACCTACCCAACACAATTCTACAGATATCTAGTGGAACCACATCAACTTCAACTTCATATACAAAATTAGATGTTATTGAAAACTTTAGATCACATTGCTTTGTTACTTGTAATCTTTTATCTTTGCATACCCATCCTAATGGATAAGGTTTCCTCTGTGGTTTTGTTGTCAATCCCAACTACTGAACTACTTCTTCTGAAATAAGATTAGCTTGAGATCCACTATCTATGAGTGTGTCGATCTTATTTTGTTTTGTAATTACCCTTATATGAAACAATACATTCCTTTTTCTATCCCTAGAACTGTCATGATCTTTAGAAGTAGAAGCACATGAAGAGCCAATGTTAGAATCATTACCAACAATAGATTTACCTTTCACACCTACGATTTATATCTTTGTTTCGTCCTCAGAATCTGATCCAAGGTCCTAAACGACAACTGTGGCCTTTTGCTTCCCTTTCAATCCTTAAACCACTTCGGTTTCAATTCTCGATGTAGCTTCCAACAGTGTTATGCATCATGTCCATCACTCTGCAATGAAAACATGAAATTTTTGTATCCTCTTTCTTCACTATAGCTGTATGCTTGCTCTTCCCTTTGTCCTTGCCTTCTTTCAATTTACTAGATTCAACTGAGTGATTGTCATCATAGGTATTCTTCCCTTTAGATTCAATATGTGTGGCTTTAACACACACTTCATCCAGGATAGTAGGATTAAACATAAGTATTGTATGACGCAAATAACTATGTAATACTCCAATAAACTTGAGAAGAGTTCCTTGAGTATAAAGAGGTATACCAAAAATTGTTGAAATATTTTAACTTCAAAGAATATTATATTTGTACTTTATTATTCCGGAGATGTTTCATTTCTCCGTGGAAATCTTATTGTATATCCGGAGATGTTTATTCCTCCGTCGGAATGTGGTAACTTGGGTTATTACACTTCCCTAGTGCGGCTCGGCCCTGTATGTGTTATGTGGGTCAAAGGGTTGTTAGAACACCCTAGAGGGGTCGTCCCAGTCAATTGTAGTGGGGTGTTTAACCCAATGGTAAAGTTGGGGCCGACCTAGTTAATATATTGTACAAGTCGGAGATGTGTATGAATAGAGGAGGTGAGCTCCTCATTTGATACACTTCTCTCACTTGAAATGTAGCGCACTTGTGAGAGAGAGGTCTGCTATGGAGGAGGAGGAGATCATGTCTTTGGTTTGCATATTTATATATTGATGGTCATATATATTGAGGAAGCTTTGCTGGTTTTTCTACCCCATGAGAGTTTCCCAGGATAAATCTGTGTCTCTTGTATTTATGTTGTACTTGTTGTTTCTTCAATGATCCTGTATATGCTATTATTGTGAAATGGAATGTAATGCTAATATTTACTGTGTTAGCATATTAAATCTTAACATGGTATCAGAGCTAACCTGAAGGAAGGCAATGTATGGAACTTACGACACTTACTTCACTTGCGACAATTTCAAGGTTTGGGTTTTGTATAGCAAAAACCAGTCATCGTGGAACTTTCACTATAAATCCATTCTAGAGAAGTTTCAGGATATGAAACCTTTACAGGTCGTAGATAACATCCCCAGGTACCTCGTTTCCAAAGGACACCCTCATATTCGTTATACTTTGTGAGTTATGATCAATACAAGTTAAGGTTTTTGCCTCTTCCAAATCTCAGTCAACATCAGGTGACCTCGGAAAAAAGGTCATAACTTAGGCTAGGAAGCTCCAAATGAAATTGCGTCAAGAGTGATAGGTAGTACACAAAATGTACTATCTCAAGGAACGTTTTCAGAGGCTGAAGTTGAATCAGTGACATGTGGAACTCCATACAAGTTCGCTCTCCTATTTTATCCCATAAACAGGTCACGTTGCGACACTTGGCATAACTCTCTCTCAAAAAATCCAATTGAGGTCAGACCTATCGAAATGGAAATATGACAGGTCAAGCTACCATAAAAATAGTTTTCAGACCCTATGGATTGAAAAGTGCAGAGTTACAGAAGAAATAATCAGGTACATATTTCTGTCAAAACAAAATTATTTTTGGAGCACCTTCATTCATGGCTTCCGTTATTTAGGGTTTTGGAGAAAGTTAGAATTTTTGGATTTGGCGTCCACGGCTGAATGCTACGCAGGAAAATCGAAATTTAGAGACCAAGATCGAATTTTTTGGTTGGGTAGAATACCGGGCTTGATCAAACTCCAGTTCGGGATTTTGATCAGAAAGATGGAAAATTAGGGCTTCAGCAAAAGTTGGAATTTTTTAAGTCTGTGACCATGGCTGGAAGCTCCTCAGAAAAATAAGAGTTTAGAGCCTTGGATCGAACCTTTTGATTGGTCAGAAGGGTGGGCTTCATCAAACCCTAGTTTGGGATCCTTTCGAGAAGATCCAGAAGTTTTGAAGGCAATTTTGAGGGGTCAAATTTTGGAGATTTCAAAATTGAAGTATGCTAGTTTAATCAGCTCAGCAAGACACATCCTTCCATCCATTAAGAAGTGTGAAAGTCAAAGGTTGAATTTTTAGGGTTTCTCTAGCAAACCCTAATCAAGCTCGAGATCAAGTTTCAGGGGGAGTTGAGGCTAAGGCCTTACATAAGAAGGCTACAAGAAATCTCGATAGGTATGACTTAAGGAGGTTCAAGTATGTCTTGAAATCTGATTCCTGATTAAGTTCATAATATGTTTGTCTTCATATTATTTATTAGTACAATCTTGATTAATGTTAGAATTGTCTTATCACCCTAGTAATAGTATGAATGCATGTGAATGATAGAAGACATTCATTGATTAGGGCTATATGATTGTACTAATGCACTGTGGTGTTGTATGAGGTTGATGTTGTCTGCTAACAAGATATAGGTACATCACGAAAGACAAATCAAGTTCCATGACCATGACAACATGAAGACAAAGACTCATCCATAATGTTTGTTCTACTTACGAGGTATGTATGACTTTGTTATATTATGCTTAACCTATGAGATATGTAGGTTTTAGCATAGGATCTCTAAATCATTGAAGAGAACAAAGAAGATATTGTTTAGGTATGTTAGACATAACTAAGCAGGTATACTAATCCAGGTATGTTTTCCTATGTCAAGTTAGAATCTTACCTTGTGTTAGGATCCCTTATATAAGTATACTTGGTATGATTGGTTATGCTTATTCATAAAGCTAGTAAGCAAGGGTTTATGCATATTATGTCTCTTATCTTGATTGATGATTTAACTAACCAGAAGAGTCCTATGATCAAACAAAGATATGCATGAGTAAAAGAAGACTTTCCTGAAACCTTGAATACTAATGTTTATTATCTATGATCATGACTATACATATTCAAGATTATTTAGAATTATAATGTTTTGATAATATTGAGAATATACTAATGAATGTATGTTTGTGTATGAGATCATGAGGATGACACTAGTGCACACTTGAGCATGCACAGTGGTACAGAATGAATAGAAGTTCAAAAGACATATAGAAGATCAAGCGAGAGACAACCACACAAACATAAAAGATAAGTATTTGAGTTGTTATTTGAAATAGTAAATGATATTGCTTGTAATAGTTGTATACATATTTGTATTCCTAGAATATATCATGCTGAGTGTAAACATTCATATAGCATTGAACAGTATACTACTAATATGCATATGATTGGTAAATTGGACAAACATCCCATTGTTGCTTGTTTAGAATGAAACCTCTTTGCTGACATGTTGAGAGATGTGCACACTCTTGATAGTATGTTCTGGTAGAAATGGAAGGCATCTAGATAGCCATTGTATGCATACAGGATATGGAAAAGTGTTGTGCCAAAGTATTGGTCAAGATAGTTGCATAACTATGTAAATGATATCTGTATGCAGAATAGGTTATCATATCAATATGATTTGATGATTATGAAGTATTACTAATCATGTACTTAATTTTGATTTGTAGGAAAGATCATGACAAATGATGAACACTGAACAAGCGATGGATGTTCAACAAAAGGATTTACAAATCAAACACACTATAGAAGGCTCGTGGCTAGAAGATTCTCTTAGAAAGAGGAAGAGAATCATGATGAGATGTTTGCTCCAAGTGTCTAGATAAGACCATTATCTTAATAATGTAATTGAAGAAAACTCTGTTCGGGTACCCAGGATCGATAGTGATCACCATGGGTGATGTGGATCTCAACCTTTGATACAAGGTTGAATATGGTTTCTATACACAGATGAAATGGATGCAAGAAGGAAATCACCACAGAGTTTGAATGATGTTGAGGCTCATATTAGTAGACCCATCTGACGAGAGATGGAACAGATAGATGGCTGCAGAAATGAAAACGAAAGATCTCAGATTGATGCATTACTTCCTAGGTCTGGAAGTATGGAAAGGCTCAGAAGGAATCTTTCTCAACCAGGGAAAGTATGCCAAGAAATATTAAAAGGACTTGATATGTTGGAATGCCCACTCTCATGGATTCCAACTTGAAGCTGTTAGTGAATGACTCATCATAGTTAGTGCATATAACTCTGTATAGACAAATTATTGGGTCATGATGTATCTAACAAATACTAGGTCAGAGATATGCTTTGGTGTGAACACCTTGAGTCAGTATCTAGTGGAAACTAGATGTGTTCACCTGATAGTTGCAAAGCATGTGATGAGGTACCTAAAGGATACGATAGAATTTTATCTATGCTATCTTGGAGATCATGACTTCAGATGGCTACACAGATGTTGATTGGGAAGAAAGTGTATCAGACAGGAAGAACACATCGAGAGGATGTTATTGTCTGGTATCAACCATGATCTCGTGGTTTAGCCAGAAATAGTCTAGTGTGGCTCTCAGTACAAGCGGAATATATGGCTAGTTGCTCTGCTAGTTTTGAAGCAGTATGGCTTCTGGATTGTTTGACTTAGAGATAGACCCAACTGTGATCCTATGTGACAAACAGAGTTGTATCAAGATGGCAGAGAATCCAGTGTTCCATGATATGGCGTAGAAAGGAACTATAAAGTTCAAATTTGTAACAAGTTGCCGATGTACTAACCAAACCTATACCTCAAGTGAACAAGTTACCTATGTACTAACCAAACCTCTACCTCCAGTAAAGTTTGAGTATTTTCCAAGACAAGCTTGGTAGGACCCTCCTAGAGAGGGGGAGTGATGTGGTCACTTATGATGAGATTGCCTGCATCGACAGTGAGGTCAATGATGTGGATACCTATATTCCTCATTCCAACAAAGAGGTTGGTGGATGGTCCTTAGATAGGGTCTAAGTTGACAAGAGGATTGCATCATCCTTGAACACATGTTCTAAAAGGATCCATAGACATATGTCTCTGAGAAAGAAGTGGGGATTGTATCGTCCTAGGACTTCGGTCCCTTGAATTGATCCATAGACGTATGGCCTCCGAGAATGAAATCCTTAGTGGACAAGTGGGGATTGTATCATCCCCCGACTTCGGTCCCTTGAATTGATCCGTAGACATATGGTCTCCAGGAATGAAGTCCTTAGTGGACAAGTGGGGATTGTATTGTCCCCGGACTTCGGTCCCTTGAATTGATCCATAGACATATGGTCTCTGAGAATTAAGTCCTTAGTGGACAAGTGGGTATTGTATCTTCCTCGGACTTCGGTCCTTTGAATTGATCCGTACACGTATGGTCTTCGAGAATGAAGTCCTTAGTGGACAAGTGGGGATTGTATCATCCCCGGACTTCGGTCCCTTGAATTGATCCGTAGACGTATGGTCTTTGAGAATGAATTCCTTGATGGACAGGTGAGGATTAAGTCATCCTTGGACATAGTCCTAAATGTACGCTGAGGATTAAGTCATCCTTGGACATAGTCCTAAATGTACGGTGGGGATTAAGTCATCCTTGGACATAGTCCTAAATGTATGGTGGGGATTAAGTCATCCTTGGACATAGTCCTAAATGTACGGTGGGGATTAAGTCATCCTTGGACATAGTCCTAAATGTACGGTGGGGATTAAGTCATCCTTGGACATAGTCCTAGGTGGGGATTAAATCATCCTTGGACATAGTCCTAAATGAATGGTGTAGATTAAATCATCCTTGGACATAGTCCTAAATGAATGGTGTGGATTAATCATCCTTCGACCGTAAATCCCGTATTTTCGAAAGGAAGGATCATGTGTATTGCAGAGTATGTTGCTATTGTGTATACTTGACTAATTAGGATACTTGTATTCATATTGATGATATGTATTGATGAGGATATGTATTGATGAGGATACTTGTATGTATACTTGTATTGATGATATGTATACTTGTATTGATGAGGATACTTGTATTGATGATGTGTATAATTGTATTGGTTTGGATACTAATACTGATAATCTAGATGACAATGCTGCTAATCGTGATGATCTAGATGACGATGCTGCTAATAGTGATGGTCTAGATGACGATGTTGATGATCGTGTGATGACGATGCTAATGACCGTGTGATGACGATGCTGATGATCGTGTGATGACGATGCTGATGATCGTATGATGACGATGCTGATGATCATGTGATGACGATGCTGATGATCGGTTGATGACGATGCTGATGATCATGAGGATCCAGATGTTGATGTTACTATAGCTGTTCGAGTGCTATAGAAGATAAAGACTCAGTACTGAAGATGTTGATGTTCCAGTATTGAAGATGTTCCAGTAACTTCTTGAGTTACTGATGATGTTGAGAAAGCTTCCAATGATTTATAGATGTATCATGTATGATGTTGATGACTCCTTGCTCGTGCAGATGTTGTTATAATATCCTTCTCATTAAGGGGGAGTGTTGAAATATTGTAACTTCAAAGAATATTATATTTGTACTTTATTATTCCGAAGATGTTTCATTCCTCTGTGGAAATCCTATTGTATATCCGGAGATGTTTATTCCTCCGTCGGAATGTGGTAACTTGGGTTATTAGACTTCCCTAGTGGGGGTCGGCCCTGTATGTGTTATGTGGGTTAAAGGGTTGTTAGACCACCCTAGAGGGGTCAACCCTGCCAATTGTAGTGGGGTTTTTAGACCACCCAATTGGGGCCGACCTAGTTAATATATTGTACAAGTCGAAGATGTGTATAAATAGAGGAGGTGAGCTTCTCATTTGATACACTTTCCTCACTTGAAATGTAGTGCACTTATGAGAGAGAGGTCTGCTATGGAGGGGAAGGAGATCATGTCTTTGGTTTGCATCTTTGTATATTGTTGGTCATCTATATTGAGGAATCTTTGTTGGGTTTTCTACCCCATGAGGGTTTCCCAGGATAAATCTGTGTCTCTTGTATTTATGTTGTGCTTGTTGTTTCTTCAGTGATCCTGTATATGCTATTATTGTGAAATGGAATGTAATGCTGATATTTTCTATCTTAGAATCACAAGTGATACTCATTATGTTCTCTATAGAAAATTTCCTTTCAATCATATAAGTACGGGCTACCCAACACAATTCTACAAATATCTAGTGGAACCACATCAAATTCAACTTCATATACAAAATTGGATGTTATTGAAAACTTTAGATCACATTGCTTTGTTACTTGTAATCTTTTATCTTTGCATACCCATCCTAATGGATAAGGTTTCCTCTGTGGTTTTGTTGTCAATCCCAACTACTGAACTACTTCTTCTGAAATAAGATTAGCTTGAGATCCACTATCTATGAGTGTGTCGATCTTATTTTGTTTTGTAATTACCCTTATATGAAACAATACATTCCTTTTTCTATCCCTAGAACTGTCATGATCTTTAGAAGTAGAAGCACATGAAGAGCCAATGTTAGAATCATTACCAACAATAGATTTACCTTTCACACCTACGATTTATATCTTTGTTTCGTCCTCAGAATCTGATCCAAGGTCCTAAATGACAATTGTGGCCTTTTGCTTCCCTTTTCAATCCATAAACCACTTCGGTTTCAATTCTCGATGTAGCTTCCAACAGTGTTCTGCATCATGTCCATCTCTCTGCAATGAGAACATGAAAGTTTTGTATCATCTTTCTTCACTGTAGCTGTATGCTTGCTCTTCCCTTTCTCCTTACCTTCTTTCAACTTACTAGATTCAGCTGATTGATTGTCATCATAGGTATTCTTCCCTTTAGATTCAATATGTGTGGCTTTAACACACACTTCATCCAGGTTAGTATGATTAAACATAAGTATTGTATGATGCAAATAACTTTGTAATCCTCCAATAAACTTGAGAAGAGTTCCTTGAGTGTAAATAGGTATACCCAAAATCAAATCTCTCTTTCTGAATTCCTGAGTGTATTCTTGTACATTCTGGCCTTTACTTTGCCAGAAGTTTCTCCAATCTAGCATGGCTTGATTTATGTACACTAATGGATAAAATTGCTTATTTAACGCAGCAGCCAGTTCATGCCAGGAAGAAATAATTACACCTTTTGTAAGGAGGCCTTCCCGTGTCTTACTCTCCCACCAGATTAGTGCAGTGCCTCCAAGATGGAAAGTAGCCAACTGGATCTTTGCACTATCATCCGCAAGCTTCTGGATCTTGTAATACATTTCAATCTTCTTTATCCAATCATCCAACTTTTTTGTGTTAAGTTCACCATTATATGTATGCAAATCGAACTTAATATCAAGTTTCAAATAACGTAAATCAGACTTAATCTTCTTAGGTTGTTTCTTTGAATTTGAAGAAGTAGTACTGGAAATTTCAGAAGAGCAAGAAGAAGATGGAGAAGAAGTATTAGAAGGGTCTCCTCCTTTTCCCAAAGCATTATCCTCTACTTTATCCTTCTTCGTTTTCTTCTTTTCCAATCTCTCTTGATAATTTTCAAACAACTTTTCTACCCTATCTTCCATCTGATAGAAAGCCTTGCGGAAATCCTTCTCATCTTCTTCTCGGTAGTCTTTATCTTCCATTTTCTTTCTTCGATGTGCACGTCCAATATCTGGATCAAAAGGCAAAAGCTCTCCTTCACCTACGTTAATATTTCCTCTAGTTAAAATAAACAAACTCACAATGCAATGGTTAAGCTGCTCTTATACCAAACTTGATCTGAAAACCTTTTAGGATCTTTTTAACCATAAAATTGCATGTAAAATTTGCATGTAAATACTGATAAAAGTGGATTTTAAGGAGGAATTTTAATTGCTCAAATCAAACACATAAGAAAATAAAATAGATATGCAAGCCATAAATTGAAGACAATAGATGATAAAAGAATTCACCCTTCTTGGGCTACGTCTCCGGGCCACTTCCAATGAGAAGGTCGGCCTTATTAAGTATTCAAAGCTTACATATAAGAGTTTCTAGAAACACATATGAGTTATGTCAGTCAAACTCAGAAATAGACTACACCACTGTGTTGCTCTCGAAATTCTAAGAAAAAATAGTATAAATTCGCCTATGTTTTCCTGAGGCCTCCTTTGGCACGCAAATCAAGAAAACTCTTCCCTGTAATTGTACGGAATGTACGGATTGACACCTTGGAAAGCACACCCATTAATGGTTTGTACCATGCCTCGGGATCGGTTTTCTAATTTGTCTTGGTATCTGTGCTAACTATGGTTGTTGAATGCCCCTTTTCGTGGCTCCATAAAGTTGTTTTTATAAGGTTTTTGGGCGCGAAATGGAGGGCCACACGCCCATTTGGAGCTCTCATTTCCACCTTAAACTTATAAGGAGAACCCTCCATATCCTAAGAAACATATGGGTTGTGGCCTAATTGTTAGGTGGTGGATTATGGGGGTAGAGTTCCTGGGGTCAAACCTGCAGGCCTCTCCCCTTACACCCTGAACTTGTTATATGTTTTGAGCAGTGTACTGTGGTGGTGTTATTCGTTTTAATCGTGGTTTGGCTTGTTTTTTGGTCACATTGGAATTAATACATTGGTTTAGTTGGCATGTGATGGTGTTGTATTTGATTGGACCATCGCTTGCTATGTTGGAACTCCACTTAATGGCCTCAGTGTTGGCAAAGGGGTCAAGGGATTAGCCCTCGATCTGCCCTTTTTTCACATTGAACTTTCATTCAACTTCAAATACAAGTGGTGACCTATAGTTGTTAAGAACCAATGGTGGGAGCCTTGGCTAGGAGGGCTTGGTGGAGGCGTTGGCTTCCTTGGAGGTCATGTGCTCAATTCCCATGGTCTCCAATAATTTTTGATAAATCGTACAACTATATGGCCAACATGGCTGCCACATGGTAGACCTTGATTGGTCCAAATCACTTGCCATGTAATACAACCTGTCCATGTGGCACCCTATGGTGCTGCCACGTGTCTCCCATGCTAACCTATACATGCCACGTGGCACCCTATGGGTGTTCCACGTGGCCCCTTTTTTTCCCCTTTTTTACATCAATTTTACTCTTTTTGCTGAATATTTGAAACTCAATAAATTTTGCGTTTGGAGGCCATTTCACGCAAAATGAACGTTGTCGAAAAGCTCCTGATGATCTATATGCGTCTGTAATATTACTTTCATCTTTTGAACACTTTCGTTTTTATCAAACTTTGAGATCCTCCTGGATCAGAGTAACTTTCCATAGGCCGATCCAAGGAAAGAGAACGGATACAACTATAATATCCTTGATATGATATAAGATGATATTATCTCAAATATAATTTTAAAACTCAGAAAATTGCAAATAGTAACTAGTTCTCAAAACTGGTGAAGAAGGAACTAGAACTGGCCATTGGTTAACCCACCAAAGCTTGACTGTTGGACACTTTTGGATATGCAAAATGTACTGGGGAGTGTGGAGAATAAAGGAAAGCAGCTTCAATACCAACTTCTAATTTCTAAGCGCAATGTATTAGGGACATTTATGTTTCCAACATCAGCAAGGGTGAAGTCTATTCCAAGGCTTTCTGGACACACCAACATATTCCTACTAAACTATTCCACTTACACTTAACATCAACGAGAGGTGTATTGCAAGTCATTAACCCCTAATTTGATGATATACAAGAGTTACTTATGATTTGGGAGGATCTGGAAGTGTTTGGAGGCAAAGAGAGAAAGAACATTATGTAGGATTGCTCCACTAGCCTGTTTCAAGGATTTTCCAAGCATACTGATATGTTCACGAATTTGCAATATGATGGTGGGAGATCTTCATAAATGTATCAGGGACCCATCACAACTAACATAATCAAAATTGGGAATACAGATACTCATTAATTGATCAAACTGCAAAACTTGTCAAATTCGGGTGCCCAATGAGCTAGTCTTGATAATTATGGACTCAAACAGCCAGAGAGGGTCACAAATCTCTGATTTTTGGATTGGAATGGATTATATAGGAAGTTAAAAAACTACTATAACCTTCAAAAATAGAAATAGATGCTATGAGCTATGTATAATGCATAACCTAGAAAACTAGTCAATTGAAAGTGTATATTGAACTAGTCTTGAAACATAGGGCTCAAACTGCCAAAGGAGGCTCTCTAAATCCTCTTCTGATATTCAATGTGGCTCTGATATGAAATTTTCATCAGCAGAAAATAATAATTGGTTTCATTAAGCTAATCATTAAAGGACATAGAATCAAACATCATAGATAGCCACTATGCTTGAATTTTTACAACGATAGAAGAAGAAGATTACAAAAAGGAGTAAGAAGAGAAGGTGTGGTCACTGTATAATATCTGTAGGATGAATATGAGCTGATGGATTATCATGCGAGGTGCACTGGGCTTCTGTATCTTATTGCAAGCTCTCCAACTGATTAGTTTCTCTTAGTGAAACTCTACATAACCACTTCAAGTCATATGGATCTTCACATGAAATGGCTGGATCATATATGCAAATTGGTATCAATGGATACAATGGATCATGTGCAGAAGAATGGAATAGGAACTATGGGGCACATATCCCATAGGTGGTTAAGGGTGCATCACCAAAGCTTAGAGAAGCTAGAGCTTGCTCACATAAAAACAATAAACTATCAAAATATGTGAATATCGTGGACCCTCCTCATTTTATAGACTGGGTGACTTGTTGAGCAAGTCAACCTCCTTGGCCCCATCCAATGCACCTTCCTTGACTAAGTAGGAAATTTCCTGCTTTTCGAAACTTGCTTGATTTCTCCTTTTTAGAAACTACGCCTTCCTCACCTTTCCAAATGTTTCATGTTCTTCATACTGTTTGGATTTTTATTCCTTTTTGGAAACTACACCCTCCCTACTTTTCATGAGGTTTCTTGCTTTTCATACTAACTGGATTTTATCCTTTTAGGAAACTGTGCCCTTCTTTGCTTTCTAGAAGTTTCTACTTTCCTCACATGCCTGCTTTGTACACTTGCTTGCCAGGGATAATTGTAAGGACCCATACTTCTTTAAAAGTGTATAAACCTTTGCGAATATTACCAATTTGTAAAATGTCAACTATAAAATATTTGGCGATATTTTTCTAAAATTATTTCAATTTATAAGGATTTTATATAGTTAATATAATAATTTGGTGATTTTTTAGAGTGAAAAAAGTTTACCCCATCAAAATTGGGCGAAATGGGGCTTCAAAAAATGCAAATTGGCCAATCTTTTTTTTGGAAAAAAACATGGAAAAATAGCCCATGGGTTAAATTTCGCCCCTAAAATTATCCTTGTAATGACTGCTTTATGCCCTGCTTTTGTCAGTTTCTTTTTTTTTCCTGACACCTTTGTGCTACTTTCCTCCACTTTCTTCTTTGGTGTGACAACTCATAAGGCTAGCCTTATCTCTCCATGCACCCTCATGGGGTCCTTATCATCATCCAACTCATCAAAACATGTAATTAATAATTAAATATAAAACAATCATTACATCACTTCTAAATTAATTAATTAAACAATTATAAGATAAATTATTTCTACTTAATAATTGTCTAGGATAATGTTATCCCCCCTTTTATTAATTAATTCATTGGTATTCTCTAGGATCCATGGGGTTTGGTGGATTCTTAGCTTCCCTTGTTACTGTAAAATTGGGGACATGACATCATCTCTCCCCCTTTGACATCAATGGAAAAGAGATGACTCCCCCTGTCTTCAGGGATGACTCCCTCTATCTTCATGCTTCATTTTTCTGCCGATCATCTACACTGATGTCTTTTCATACTTATCTTTGATTGCTTTTATAATATAGATGTTACATTGTTTTTTCATCTTGATCTCTTGTTCGTGTTGCAACACTTCGTCATTCCTTGCACATAAATCCTTTCGTGCTAACTACAGAATGCCAAATTCAGTCTTCTATTGATTTTACATTACGCTTCATGCGCCTGACTACTTCATCTATCGCATTTATTGCACTATCATAGGACCTTGTCGCATTTAATGTTGTTTCATCTCTTGCAATAACAACCAAAGATATGGATTTTTTTCATTCACCAGCCAACTCGACATACAAGCGGACATGACACTCAGTTCGTGTGCAAACGATGACATTCTGCTTCTGTACTCGAACCTTTTGGAGCAACATTTCCATCATAGGGTGCAATGAATTAAATTTCCACCCTTTTGTACTATTTCCAAAAATTCATTAACTCCAGCATTTAGTTTTGGTGACTCCACCACCTTCTTTGAATTGCAAGACATTAAATGCATATCTCATCAAATTAATTTCATGTGCACAAATGTCTTTCACTCAGCTCTATAATATTTTTGTGAACAATGTCTGGTTCATCGCTACTTGCATCTGTGCTCTTCTGTATCGCATTGTTGTCTAATCTTTCTTCATTTCTTCCAATGGATTCCTTCTATCAAAGAATGAGTTCCTCCCTTGTGAATGTGCACCATGTCGTTCAGTATCAACAATATGAGTTTTCACACCTTAGATTTGATATGGGAAACTGGCAACAACAAATGGAGGAAGCGAAGATACACTATCAATACACTTAGTTGCAAATATGTTACAGACATACTGAGCAACAGATTCTCTTGACTTGTTGGGTGGATAATCTGGATCGTCAACAATAACAAATTTTGGATGAACTATCTTTGCTTCAACTACAACATGTTGAACTGTTGTCGTATGCAACTCTGCAGATTCTTCCTCTGCACCCATCTTTAGAGTGTACTGCACTAGTTCTGGTTGATTTGGAGCTACCTCATGCAAACCGGCCAAACACATAGCTTGACCTCGAACTTCAGCTATAGAATGCTTCTGCACTTTTAGTTTTTTCCATCTTTACTATCTTCTTGTATATGCCATCCTTTTCCTTGGTATGGAGTCTTAACTCATGCAATTTTGCAATCATACCCAATTTTGAATATAATAAAAAGATCCATTTTGCGGAGTCTCATGTCTTTCATCAATGTTTGATTCTTCATGTAAACATTTTCTTCTTGTGTCTGTACTAATGAATTCAAACTAATACTTACATGTAGTGTAAATATTCAACCACTTAATGTATGCATGTATTTGAATTTTCCTTTTTCTGCAACATTAACAACTTAACACATAACCTTGTGGGAACATAATGAATACTATGACAAACACATTCTATCCACATACACATTCTAACCAAACGACTAACTAAAATCCAATTGAATTCCTTAAGATGCATCGTGTTGAATTCAGGGGTTTCACACAATCCTTATGAGACTATCCAGAGAGGCAACAATTGCTTGCTACATTGGATGCTCCTGGATTGTCTACATATTTAGTCCACTTCTGAGGATATTTCTTTACCCAAGCCTTGTTGTGTACACTTTTGTTTTGATTCTGCTTCGGAGATTTCTCACTATAGTCTCTTTGAATGTGATAGAATTTGCACAATGAATCTTCATTTGGATATTTCACTGCCTTTTGACAGTACGTGGCTCTATGTCCAAACCCATCACATGCATAACATCTCACAGTTTTACGATATTTTGAAATATGACCAAAATGATTGCATCTTGCACACTTCCCCTATTGATCCTTCTTTGATTAGTATATTGAAAATATTTGTAGTTGAAGGATTCATCATACCTGAAGCACTTAACATGATTTGGACAATGTTCTCTGTCACAGACCTTCTTTAGTGTCTCTACATAACCGAGACATGTTTTGTCTTCTGGTGTTCTATGATCCTTCAAAATCATTTTTAGCATTAGTGTGTTGTCTTTTAACTTGTTCTGCACTTCATCTTCATATTTTGTCTTGTCACTTTTTTATTGTGTGCAGAACGATTGTTGCTTGCAATAAGTACTTGCTTCTTCCCCTTTATCTCAATTATCTTATCTTCTGGACGAGATATTTCTTTGTCCTTTTCTTCAAGTTGATTCATTAGCATTATGATGTTCTGCACCAATTCTTTTAGTGAATCTTTCAATGCATATTTCTCTTCTCAATTACTTCAACTTTGTCTTATGCACAACTCAGTTAAATCTTATAGCTAGTTATATTTCATAAACTTCTGCGATGACAAATTCCTGACATGGTTTGTCATTTTCTTCATAATTTGACAATTGTTCCTGCAAGAGTTTATTCTTCTTCTTTGACTTCATTAAGACATCCATGGAACTAATCAATTCACCTTCTCAGTCAATCTAATTTGCAATGTCTTCATCATCATTTGATTGAATTTCAGTCTTAACCTATGCAACGGGTTTTGGAGGTGTGAAAGGATTTGTAGGTGTTTTCAATGATCCACTAAAAAAATACTTGTCTATTGATTCTAGTTTTTCTTCTGCAACTGGAGTGTTCTTCAAACTATTCTTCTTCTTTTCATATTTTATTTCTACATGAGCCCTGAAGAGTAATTCTTTTGGTTCTTCATCGTAGTCAGTTCCTATAGATGCATTGCTTCCTTCCTCAGTGTATAGAATCTTCCTATGTTTTGGACTCCTCCTTTTATTTTCAGGTCTGTGTTATGAGCACACAATTTTTCGATCATATGAACTAGATTCCTCATCACTATCGATGTCTCCATTTTCCTTGTAAGGACACTTTGAGTCATAATGAACTACTCCTCTACATATGAAGCATTTGAAGGGTAACTTACTTTTATACTTACCTCGTCCTCTTTTTTAGCTTCTTGACAAATTTTGATTCCTCATCATCCGACTTATAACAATAGTCTTTGCCATGATCATGCTTATCCTTTCATGTGGCTTTAAGAGGATTTTCCTTTCCGATGGGGGTCTCTTTCTTAGTTCTCATCTCATATGTAGCGAGAATCCCTTGAAGCTCATCCTTCATCAAGTCTTCAAGATTGGCCCGATCTTGTAAGACAGAAACCTTTGCTTCAAATATTTGAGGCAACGTTCTCAAAATCTCGTGCACCACTGATTCTTCATCCAATGTGATCCCAAGACTTTTGATAGAACTGACTATCTCGTCTATTCTTAATAAATACAATGTAATGTTCTTTTCACCTTTCATTCTCAACGATTCAAATTTCCCATAGTAGTTTTGCATATTCACTTTCTTTACCTTATCATAGCCTTCATAGATACCATTGAGTTTGTCCCAAAACCTCCTTAGTTGATGCACAGTGCATAACCTTCTTGAATTCATAACAGGTCAAGCCACACAACACAGTATTTCTGGATCTAGAATTGATTTCATAGATTCTCCTTTGCACTGGATTGACTCGCACAACTGTCGGGACATCATAACCACCAGCAATAGATTTCCAAACATATGCTCTCAATGATTGCAGATAAACTTCCATACGTACCTTCCAAAAAATATAATTGGTGTCATCAAATCTTCATGCTCTGTTAGTGTAAAGGCCTTTCTTTTTATCCATCTATTACTGAAGACACCCGCTCTGATACTAATTGTTGAAATTGATTTAATACTAAGAGGGGGGGGGGGGTGAATCAGTATTAGTGCAGTTATCATCATTTTTTACCTTCTTTAATAGATTATGCTTTACTTAATATTTATCTTCATTTATGCATCAATAAATAACTACATTCATCCATATATGCAACAAGACAAAGAATGCATAACACACAACATTTTTACATACAAACCAAAACGGGAGAAAACCACCGAATGCTTCTTTATAATGAGAAAGAATACATTCAAGAAAGCACCAAATTCCTGATTTTACCAGCACCAAATGGAAGGAGGCACTGACCCTGTGGTTTTATAGGTACCGACGTAAAGGAAGCACCAACTCCCTGTGTTTCTCAAGCACCAACTGGAAGGAGGCTATGATCCCATGTCTTCTTGCTATTTTACGGGCACCGACCTGAAGGAAGAACCAACTCCCTGTATCCTTGCCCCTTCATGTCACCCTCATGTCCAATGTATGATTTTGTCTTACTAAAATTCATCTTCACGCACTCTTTTGATCTTCTAATAATATTTTTGTTGTGCGCTACCTTCGTATGAAGTCGATTCTCTATCACTTAGCTGCATATATTACTTGACTTATCATTCCTCTTAAATCACATTTCTACTAATGCTTACTTCATGTATTGTGTACTCGCTGATACTGCAGTCTACGTTGAGGTATGCCCTGTCATTCTGCTACGGCACTACTACTTTCATCCACTGATACTATGCTTTCAATTGATAGTTTGCTGCTATGAAATTATGCACTAGAAACAAATGGAACTTTGCACTTTCTGATGTGCTCATTTTGTTTAATGCACTTGTATCAAACCATTGGCATCATGACGCACTTTCTGGATCCTTCTCTTGCTCCGTCATATCACAGCGAATGGACTTCTCAACTTCGCACACTTTCACTTTTGCTTATGCGCATCGGCCAGACATTTGCGCATCATCTAATATATATCAGTTTTGTCTCTCCACTTTTGTCTTTACAACATCTATGAATTTCTGCGTGGTGACCGTAGTAGTGTCATTCAAAACATCAAGCACTTACGCATATTTTAGTATTTCTTCATTTTTATACTTGCGCATCTGTCACAAATCTACAACATCATTCTATACACCATCAATACTTCATTCGGTTGCATGTGCGCACTCGGCTCGTTGCTAGATCATACCGTTATGTCCTTAATCCCTTTGATTCCCTGAATATCATACTGAAACTTCTACTTGAAGCTCTTATGCTCTCGCCATCAAGCTTACATAAAATCTCCAACTTGCAATTCTATCCAGATACAAGTCCTACATGAATTGTATGTCCACAAGTTGGTTGTGGCTTCCCTTCTTCCATATTGCACGGATTGTGCATTTTCCACGTGTCATCTTCCACGCTATTGATGTGCCGTCTCTTGTGTGTCTTGTACCTTCATGGTCCACAACTTAGTGGGAATATACACCTTGGTGGTGTACCCATGCGCTCTTGATGTACCATTTCTTGGAGATATGTGTGCATTCTTGCTCTTCAACTTGATGGGATTTTTACCCTTTCCTTGTCATCACTTGTGGCTAATGCACACTCAATATATTGATGCTTTGTGGATTATCCACATATACGATCTTGTTGGGGCTTTGACTCTTGCTGCTTCATCACTTGTGGGACTTGTGCATCTGTTGTACCATCGGCTGTGGAATTTTATCATAGACTTATTTCAACCATTGTACCGTTCTAGGAAACTGTGCACATTCTACTAATCGAAATCATCTTCTGATTGGCTAGACTTGCACGTTTTCATGACTGTCCAACAATAAGTTGTTTCTAACTGCTTGTGCACTCCCAATATTTGACCAAGTAATGCTTACGCATTCCATATTCTTCTTTCGACATGGTTTCACACATGTACCATTTTCTTGACTAACTCATTGGCTACTTGTGCACATGTACCATTGTCCAACCAGCCCTTTGACTCCCTCCTTGAGAGAGTATGACTTGGTGGACTTGATCTTTGCATAGGTACCATATCTAGTAGGATACATTACTTCTGTTACATTCATCAACACATCCATAGCTCAAATCCTTCCAAAAGAGGACATCTCATTTTGGGGTCCATAAATCCTATCTAGCCTTGCTTGCACCCTTTCCCTCCCTTGATGAAAATTTGACCAAGTGAACCAACCTCCATAATCCAAAATTTTATTTCCCCAATTAGGATCAAATAGTTGAAGGGTAGCCTTGCAGCTTGACCATGCATGGTTCTTTATACCACACACCAAAGAGCGTGAGCTACCACCTTGACCACCAATAAACTCCACCTTGTTAAAGTCACCACCTATTATTCATTCTGCAACTGGAAGAGAAGAAGACATCCAATCCCAAAGATGAGTTCGAGGAGAGCTGATGTTGGGTGCATATACTAAACAAAATCCAATTAGTATCTCGTGTATCAAAAGAGTAACCCAGATGCACTCATTATCTAGGTCACAACCAAAGGATGTCACAAAACTTTGAAGAGAAAGGGATAGAGTAACCATTGTGCCCGTAGAGACCTTGAACATGGTTTGAACTCCAAAAGGGACCATTCCACATATAATTTATGAAGATTCTCTTTTTTCATGGAATGTGAGATGGTTGATGATCCCTCGTAGAAAACAACTTGTGTGGAGGGTCTTGCAAGAGGCTAAGGAAGATGTAGTACTTCTCCAAAATATTAAATATAACCATTAATAAAATTTAAGATTTAAATTAATTCTTTTTTTTTTATGTTAAACATCTTAAGGTTATTTAATGATGATGGACAACCAATTAAACAAGAAAGTTAAACATCTTCCTATACACAAATAAAGATTTTACATAACAATTTTTAAATTTCAACTTTCCATGCTAAACACTAAACCACAATGGTTCAAAGCCCATTAACTCGTCCTTGTAAAACAAAAATCAAATTTAATAAAATTAAAAATTAATGCATAAACTTACGATGATATCTTTTATAAATAATGAAAAACAAAAATCAAATTTAATAAAATTAAAAATTAATGCATAAATTTACGATGATATCTTTTATAAATAATGAAAGGGAGATAACGTTAGCATAAAAACTCCTAGGATTGAGGAGATCAACCAAAGTAAGTTAAAATAAAAATATTAAACAATATGAGGCATAAGCCTAGGAGTCACGTTAAAACATACTGGAAAGCTTTTCATATTTACTCTAATATTGTGAAAAAGTGAAAAAGTAAACCGTAGGGCTATCACAAACGGCTAGTTGGGGATTTGAATTTTTTGCTAGCTTTCTATTTCTAGTTCATTCTTCGCCTCATCGGTTCAGTTGCTAGATTTAGCTGATTTGGGTTTTTCTTCATTTGTGTTCAGCTGAGCTCTGTCATTCTCAGATATTTACTAATCGAAAAATATTTTTTATTTCAAAGAGAAATAATGGAGAAGAGGTGGAATAACGTGCCCAAAAATCGTCTGTTTAATGCAACTACAAATGTACAGAGGCACAGTCAATTTGAACCCTCGTCTTCTGCAAATCCTCTCAAGGGTCAACCTCCAAGAGAAATAATGGAGAGAAGGTGGAATAACATGCCCAAAAATCGTCAGTTTAATGCAACTACAAATGTACAGAGACACACTCAATTTGAGCCTTTGTCTTCTGCAAATCCTCTCAAGTATCAACCTCCAAGAGAATATACCATTAATGCAACCCCCCAGGTACCAATTGGGGACAGTCCATATCAGAAGGCAAAGCAAATGCAGGTATAGATCATGGATGTATTTTGGTAGTTTTTTTCTGGTTTTTAGGATGTGTTTGGATAAATTCTGACTGACAGGAAATGGTTAGGATTTGGCTTAGTTGAAATGGATTAGGAGTTTAGTCTTTTTTTGAGGAAACTGTTAAGAGTTGAGCTTCAGTGGTAAGGAAATTGTGTCAGGCAATTTGTCCGGTTTCTCTATTACAAGCTTTAGCGTTTCTCTATTCTCAACCATTTTCTGTTTTGAGGCAACTAACATTGTCGACCAACTTGATATATATATTAATATTTGAAATTATTCCTATGGAAATTTAGATGAAAAAAATGGTTTTATGGGGCAACATTTTGTTCCATTTCACTTTCTAATCATGGATTAGGCTAAACAGAAGATAATGCATAGGTGAACAGTTTGTTCTATTTTGATTAGCTCGCCT
Source organism: Larix kaempferi (assembly GCA_027924585.1). Lineage (NCBI taxonomy): Eukaryota > Viridiplantae > Streptophyta > Pinopsida > Pinales > Pinaceae > Larix > Larix kaempferi. Next base: position 37,104,170 of record BSBM01000091.1, on the reverse strand, counting down.
TGTGAGTAAATAGCAGGAAGCCAATTGCAATAGATTTTACTAAAAGTTCGTTTGCTTAAGCCTGAGTAGAATTTGGGCTGGCTCTGTTTTCCATTCTGGTCCTTGGGTTTTTTTAATGGAAACGGTTAATATTTGGGTTAGATGAGAAAGCATTTGTGGAAAAATAACTTAACATGTTTCAATTTTTTTTGCAAGATTTTGTTTTTAAACATATAAGTGATTAGGATCGAGTTACGTAACATGCCTTTTGAAACAGTAAAGCTTTATCTGTTGTCGAAATAGATGCCATTTGAGTTGGTTGGGTAGCATTGCTATTATCTAAGAATCAATTGTAATATGCGGTGTGAATGTTCTTATGTGTATGGCAGCTGATCCACAAGGATCCAGACAGGGCAATAGCATTATTTTGGGCTGCAATCAATGCTGGAGATAGAGTAGACAGTGCTCTGAAAGATATGGCCATAACGATGATGCAGCAAAACAGGTGTGAACAGGCAATTCAATCGATTATATCATTCAGGAACCTATGTTCGATTGAAGCTCAGGAGAATCTGGAAAGTATTTTGCTAGAGTTATACAAGGTAAAGTGCTTAGACTTCTGCTTAAGTTCATTTCATGCAGGCACTGCTAAGGTCAAATTCACACACGACAGACTGTGGCAAACTCAGATGCATAGCAAGTGTAAACAAACTTATACTCTCGAACATCTTAGAGAGACAAAAATGTCGTTCATTTTAATCAGGGTTTGCTGCCTGTGTTACTTTTATTTCTCAGTTACTTTCTTACCAGGATTCTAGCATTTGTCCTCGTATAGGTTTGTACATGTGGCCTTAGCGAAGGTAAAACCATCTAACACATTAAGGTAATTGTTCTCTTAGGATAGCATATTGCAAAATCAGTGCATGTTAATTACAAACTATGGCTAGGTTTTCCAGATAGCATAGAAGAAATGAATTCCTTCTATAGTCGGTGATTGCATTTTCTAGCTAAATTGTTGTTCTCTAAAGTAAGAAGACTGCAATGTCTAGGCAATTAGTTCACCAGTTTTGTCTTCACAACTTTTTCAAAACTGAGGAAAAGGGGCCTTCACTACGCATATATTAAACATAAAGTCACTAGATTGGATATGGGTTTTATAGGACTGGCAGGTCCACATGTACATGACCAACAGTCACATGCATATGGAATTTTCGACAGTCCTTTCTATCTGATTCGTGTTTTCATTTTCTATAATGATGCCATTGCAGAAGTGTGGTAGACTGGACGATCACATTAAACTACTGAAACACAAGCTTAGTGTGATTAATCAGTACTTAACATTCAATGAAATGAAAACCCAAACAGCTAAATCTGGGAGAGGGAAAATTCAAGTTAACATAGAACACAAGATGGCAGCATTGCTCAACAACTTGGGTTGGGCTTATATGCAGCAATCAGATTATATAACTGCAGAGGAACAGTACAGGTACACAAACCAAAATAACAATTTCTTGATTACCTCTCTGATATTTTTTCTTCACTTTTCTTCTGAATCTAAGATTGCTTTCATTCCACGAATGCAGGAACGCTTTTTCAGTAGAACCGGACAACAGCAAAATGTGCAATATTGCTGCATGTTTGATACATCAAGGAAGGGTTGCTGAAGCAAACACGATTTTACAAAGTGTAAACCCTGCGTCTTCAAATGGGTCGTGGGGAGATGATTGTCAATTTAATTCTTACAAAACAGCCCAGGGGATGCTCAGAGTATTCGAAGCTAAAACAAATAACTCTGACTCCGTCCACGAAAATTCTGATGGAGGCCTCACGCCCACTATGCCGAAATCCTTGCAATGCCCATGCGAAGTACCTAACCAGTGCGACCATGAGAAGCCTAACTCTGATTCCGGGTATTCCGAAATTACCACATTAAATGCAACATCTGAGTTTGGACCCTCAGAGCATGACTTCTTGTTGTCCTCTGATAAAAGATCACAATTCTCTATCTTTGACAATGCTTGGGTACAAAACAAGACAGTGGAAGATGGTTTCGGGGATGAAAATATAAATATAAACAACATCGGCAGTGTATCCGCTTCCTCTCAAGGTAGGGCCATATCTAATTTTCCTAAGAATTCTCAACCTCTACAGAGCAATAGAGAAGCCTTCAGTCAGCAGCTCCACAAAGATTACTTGAAGGAAAATGCCAGTGTCAAGCATCCAGCAAATTTTCTTCCTTTGGATTCTTCCTGTACAGAGCAACCAAGTATGAATAGAGCAGCTGCTCCCAGTGTTTGTAAATATCCCAATGACAGTGGCAGGCAATCTATTTGTTCAAATGGGTTAGGACCAGGAGCAAGTTTTGAAGAAAGCGTACCCAGTAAATTTGATCCAATATATGAGCCGAAAAAGAATCCATTTGCAGGGAAGAATATATTGGGCCCGATTGGGAGTGGCCGTTTTAAAAACGGTGGAAAAAGTACGTCTGAAAACAGAAATACAGTGCCACAGAGAAAGGTTTTGGGTCCTATTAGTAATGGCTGCTTGATCGGTATTTAACGGTTCAAGGCGGGCTGGCCTCTCTCCCCATTGTTATATATTGTTATGTGTATATTTTTATGTTGATAGCTTCCATCGACAAGATTGTTGCAATTGTTAATAATTTTTCTGAGTTACACAGTTGATCTTTATCGTATAGTTTTTGAATAATAATTTTAGTAAGAACAGAACCTTCACTCTTTCCAGTCATGTTGCGCCGCCCTTACATTTTCGGTGCAACCCGCTCTTGCTCATTTAGTTACTCAGAGATATAATGGAAGCAGATACTAATACAATAGAACCAAATTTACAACACCGACAATAGGTCAAAATATTTAAATGCATGTTCCAATAAGCCTCACTTCTGCTGTAATTTCTGAGCAAAAAATTCTTCATAAAAACAATAAGAATGTCCGTTGATCTAAGTATTACCCAGGCTTATACTGGGATTTTCAGGCTTGGTTCTTATTGTCTTCTGCAACTGTCGAGGCTCTAGTGACATTAACTTCTTTATCCCCCCGACCATCTCTTCTTCGTTCCTCCGTTCCTGAATGATATTCAAACAATATAGATATCAAATTTTACAAGCCTATGTTTTTTTTTATAAAATGTTATCTCATTTTTTATCAGAACATTAATTAAACATATGCGATTAATAATGAACATATTTATCAATAAGGGCAACTGATTAATTTATCTTATCAAGAAAGACAAATGAACATATGTTTTAAGAAAGACAATTGATAAATTTATCTTAATAGTATTCTAATAGTTTCATTACCTAATATGAACAATTTATCTGAATAGAATTCTAATATTTTCATTACTTAATATGAAAATTTGATGTTCAAATTGTTTTTTGAAGATTGATTTGTAATCTAATGAAAGTTGGAAAAATATTATTTACTCTTTTTACTTTATAAATATATATTATTTTAAACTTATAATTTTACTTAATATTATATATCATAAGATTCATGATTTCTAGTTAGGATCTTAATTTTCATGCTCGTTTTCTGATCCCTACAAAATCTACTATTAGTGTTCAAGCTAACCGGGTTCATTTCAATGGTTGTGGAGGGATCGTGCATCCCTCTTTCAATTAACATGATCGTGGAGCACCCAGTGATTTGGCCATCAATTCTTTTTGGTGGATCTATACAAGGGAGAGGGTTTATTAAGTATCTAGAGGGATCTATTTTCTTAAGGTGTATTTTTTTTTTAATTTAAAGTCAAGAAATTTGATATCTCTTGATTGATAGATTGAGGTCTAAGTTTTAATTTTTTATTTGATAGACAACATGGATTTTTTTAGTTGTTTTTCATAACGTTTTATTTAATGAGCCAACATGGATTTTTTTAAAATACTTTCCATAATTTCTTATTTTATGAGCCGACATGAATTGTTTAAATTATTTTGTTAGGAATGAAAGTTACATCATCTCCTCCATATTGGGTTGTAGAGCACCTAGCTCCTCTCAGTGCAAATATAGTAATCCCGTGCTCTCGCCTATCCATTTATCCTACTTGGATGATTTCAACTACGTGGCACCCAAGTGAGTTTTGTTAATATAAACACATTGCTTGAAATATCTTATTTTTTTCTTGCTTGATGGTGTTTTCAAACACGGTACCAAATGATTTATTTGCAGCATCGATGCATTGTACTTGTCTTGTACGCACTGATGAATTTATTATGTATAAATGCACTAAAAAATACATTCACTGAAACCTTTGCTCACTCACCTCACCTAGTGACCTCCGCTATAAACAGATGTTTGAGCTCTTTTTAGAGTTGAATCCGCTATAATCTCCTCAAAAAGGCATTTTCCATAATTCCATCATTGTGATTACAATGTTGCTTGGAGAATTAAAATTTGTGTAAGTTATTTACATAGAAGCTAGCAGAAAGAAATGATTGTTTCCCTCCCCACCCAGGTTCAATTCTTGTAAGTGACATGATGCTCTTGTTGAGCCCCATTGTAATGATTGTATTTCAAGCTTTCCTTGATTCTTTGAAATAACACGAAAGTGATTTTTCCGCAAAAAGAAAAAAGAAACTAGCAAAAAGCAAACTCCTCAAACTTAAAAAACACAAAAGATACCTAGCACAAACCTTTTCACCAACCCCTTTTTCAAATTTTTGAATATAGTAAGAAAAAAAGTCAAACTCAGGTGTGTGAGTCAAATAAATGCAGACATGCAACTTGGATTCCTAAGACCATGCACGCTTTCCCTTAAGGTGTACCGAGAGATATTCCAACTCTTATGAAGATTGTTCCAAAAAAATTAATCTCAGCATACCCACTTGGATTCCTAAGACCATGCACGCTTTCCCTTAAGGTGTACCCAGAGATATTCCAACTCTTATGAAGATTGTTCCAAAAAAATTAATCTCAGCATACCCAAGAGGGTCTACTTCTAAGAACAGCCCTCCAAAATAAAAACTTCAACGTACATAATCGAGGGTGCCTCTTCTCTTGCATCAATTTCAAATACATCCATTTCAATAGTTCGCACCAAAAAAACAAATTCATATATCAAAAACAATATTACAGAACATTGGCAGAAAGGTACCAGATAATGCAAAGAACGAGCAAGATTAGTAGCATAACTTATATTTGGGCACATGCCTGATCAATATCTAACATTTTATTCAGAACCAATCATAAAGCATAAAAATGTTTTGACACCATGCCATTATGGGTTTAGTGTGTTTAGATTCACTCAAATAGTATGTGTCTTTCAATTGAAAGTAAAAACATCGTAGAGATCACATGTGTCAGTTTCAATGAAAAGAGATAATTTTTCTCCACTACCCAATGTCACATCTAAGATCCGTCCTTCACCTTATGCCTTCACCTTATGATCAAAACCTAGATAAGAATATCACAACAAAGCAAATATAAGCATAGCAATTTCAACTTTGGCCCTTAAATATTCACATTGCAAAAGTGTACTCATGGACTATACCAAGTCCAAATATATTACACAAATTTTAAATACCACAAAACATAAAACAAGAAAGAAACTATAACAGACAACTTAAATATCAATAAGCGTTGAATTGATTACAAATCATGCATTATTTTATATTGTACTCAACCACATCTAATATTTGAAAATGAAAAGACTAAGCTTGAAAGCCCCAATATAAAAATGGATTACATCCATAGAAAACACCTATGCAAACACTATTCTATAGGAATGTCCAACTCTTCTTCACAACATTTACCAAGTACATTGTGTTAATCATTGAGGTGATGAATTCTCTAAGTACATTGTGTTAATCATTGAGGTGATGAATTCTCTAAGGGAGTCTGGAAATTCTGAGGAGCAAAATTCTAATACACTACCATTCTTTGGTGAAGGAAAATATATATGTAAAAGAAATACCCCCATTTTCGTTATTCACCATTGGATCATCAATGCGGGTCAGTGCAAGCTAATGAGGGTCACTTTTGGCACGTTAGATGCAATAGAAAACAGAAAAAGCAGACATCCCTCAACTTACTTGGATTTTTTGATCTACTTACGCAAAATATCTTGCATTGAGTAAAAAAGATGAAATGTAGGAAATTGAATCACTTTTCTGAATATATAACTTTTATGTATTGAAAATTTGCATAGCTATGTCAAGTTTCATTTTTCCTAATAGACACTTTTTATTTTTCAGGCAAATGATAAGGTATATGTTTGTGTGGGTAGAGCCTTTGAAGGCCTAAATGATGGAATCAAGCTACAAAAATCGGCATGCATGTAGAAAACACATAGCACTTGTGCGCCATTATTTTTCGAAAATTAAATTAGTAATTTTATAATTTTTTTATAATTGTCTAAGTGATCAAACCTCGAAAATAGTACCTCTTTTGTGGGTAGAGCCTTTGAAGGTCTTAATGCAAAAATCTTCAAATGGGTTTTTCATAGAACGTGGAGGTTAGTGTCCTCTTGTGCACCATACAATTTTTTTTGAAATGATTGAGAATTGAAAAAGTTATGGAAGAAACACTAACAGTGTGTTTCACGAGTTAAGGAGGTAGGACAGAAAAGAAATTGAAAGAAAATAGGAAAAATTAATATTTCAAAATAAAAGTTACATATTTGGAATCTACAGAAAAAATGCTATTTGTGTCTAAGATTTCGTCAAAAATGACTCTGTGTAGCATATTGTAACGAGTGGCTAAGCACAGGCTTCTCCAGAAACTGGAAGAAATACCCAATTAGCTTTGGTTTTTCATTAACATAGCACAGGTTTGGAATTACCGAAGCAAACTCCAAAGCATACACATAGGATTATTGTTGACATGTGAGCATGTGACTCGGCCTGTTTAAATTCAAAAATATTGCCGCGCTTTTAGATGTAAATAACACGTACGCGTTATATAACTACATAACGCGTGCGCGTTATATAAATACTTAACACGTACGCGTTATATAACTACATAACACGTACGCGTTATATAGTTACAAAACGCGCTCGCGTTATTCAAATCATAAAATACATGTTTAATACTTGAGAAAGAGGGGGTGTGGAAGTCAAGGGAATTTTTGTTTAATATTTGAGAAGGGGTGGGGAAGGGTCAAGGGAATCTATGGTTAATATTTAATAGGGGTGGGAAAGGGTCAAGGGCTTAGAAGGATGTTGGAATCTTGAGTGGGGAGAGATGAAGGGAATGAGAACATGATGGGCTACAGGGGGTGAAGGGAAGTGGAGCTTGAGAGCACTATTAGGAGTAGAATAAGTTCTGAAGAGGTATAGGGTTAGAAGTTGAAAGTGAGACTTGAGTGATAAGGGGGAATGGATGGAGGCAAGGGGGATGTGAGAGAGAAATAAAGAATACAAGGGGGGGAGAGACATAGAGCGAGGGAGGGAGAGGGACAATGGGGAGGAATGGATTTGGAGGGAGTGAGAGATAGATGGGGATAGAACGAAATAAGAGATAGGAAGGGAGGGATAGAAAGTGTTGGTGGGAGACATGCAGAGAGTGGTGGTGATGGAGAGAGAGGGAGTGATGGAGAGATTGGGATAGGTTGAGGGAAAGATGAGGGAGGGATAGAAGGTGAGAGACAGGCGATGAGAGAGGGAGGGAGAGAAGGTAGGGTGAGGGATGGAGGGAGAAAGTTGGAGATAGATATGGATGGAGGGGGGATGGGTTTGAGAATGGAAAGTGACATAATGTGTGTGTATGTGTGTGTGTTTGAGAGAGAGAGAGAGAGAGAGAGAGAGAGAGAGAGAGAGAGACATTGATGGTTGGGGAGAGAGAGACTAGAGGGAGTTGTGAGCATCATATTCTCCATCAGCATCATATTCTTCATCATCATAATCTTCATGACCATCATCGTCATCATCAACATCTTCATCATCATCACCATCATCATCATCATTATATTCCTCATCAAATTAACATCTCCATCATCATTATCATCATCTTTTGAACATCATCATGATCATCATCTAAACATCACCATCACCATCATCATCAACATCTTCATCATCATCACCATCACCATCATCATCAAAATCTTCATCGTCATCACCATCACCATCACCATCACCATATTCATCATCATTGTCATCTCTAGGTTCCCCATCAACATCAACATCTCCATCATCATCATCTTCTTCATCATCATCATCATCATCATCAACATCTTCATCATCATCACCATCATCATCATCATCATCATCTTCCTTGAATCAGATCAACATATCCATCATGTCACCATCATCTTCTTCTTCATCATCATCATCATCTAAACATCACCATCACCATCACCATCATCATCATCTTCATCATCATTACCATCACCATCATCATCAACATCTTCATTGTCATCACCATCATCATCATCATCATTGGCATTTGTAGGTTCCTCATCAACATCTCCATCATCATCATCTTCTCCATCATCATCATCTTCATCACCATCATCATTAGCATCAACATCTTCATCATCATCATCATAATCATCATCTTCATCGTCATCAGGTCAACATCTCCATCATCATCATCTTCTTCATCATCTTCACCATCATCAACATCATCATCATCTTCATCGCCATTTCCATCATCTTCAACATCTCCATCATCATCACCATCACCATCATCATCATCTTCATGACCATAAACATCTTCATCATCATTGTCATCTCCCCCTTCCTCATCAACATCTCCATCATCATCATCATCATCATCACCATTTGAACATCACCATCACCATCATCGTCAACATCTTCATCATCATCATCATCAGCAGCAGCAGCAGCAGCATCAACATCATCATCAAAATCTTCATCGTCATCACCATCACCATCTTCATCATCATTGTCATCTCTAGGTTCCCCATCAACACATCTCCATCATCGTCATCTTCTTCATCAACATCATCTTCATCACCATCATCATCGTCATCAACATCATCATCATCATCATCTTCCTCATAAGATCAACATCTCCATCATGTCACCATCATCTTCATCTTCATCATCATCATCATCATCATCATCATCATCATCAACATCTTCATCGTCATCACCATCATCATTGGCATCTGTAGGTTCCTCATCAACATCTCCATCATCGTCATCATTGGCATCTGCAGGTTCCTCATCAACATATCCATCATCGTCATTTTCTCCATCATCATCACCATCATCACCATCATGATCTTTTGAGCATCATCATGATCATCATCTAAACATCACCATCACCATCATCGTCAACATCTTCATCATCATCGCCATCAGCATCATCATCAAAATCTTCATCGTCATCACCATCACCATCTTCATCATCATTGTCATCTCTAGGTTCCCCATCAACACATCTCCATCATCATCATCTTCTTCATCATCATCATCTTCATCACCGTCATCATCGTCATCAACATCTTCATCATCATCACCATCATCATCATCATCATCTTCCTCATCAGATCAACATCTCCATCATGTCACCATCATCTTCATCTTCATCATCATCATCATCATTACCAGCACCATCATCATCAACATCTTCATCGTCATCACCATCATCATTGGCATCTGTAGGTTCCTCATAACATCTCCATCATCATCATCATTGGCATCTGCAGGTTCCTCATCAACATATCCATCATTTTCATTTTCTCCATCATCATCACCATCATCACCATCATGATCTTCTGAACATCATCATGATCATCATCTAAACATCACCATCACCATCATCGTCAACATCTTCATCATCATCGCCATCAGCATCATCATCAAAATCTTCATCGTCATCACCATCACCATCACCATCACCATCACCATCTTCATCATCATTGTCATCTCTAGGTTCCCCATCAACACAACATCTCCATCATCATCATTTTCTTCATCATCATCATCTTCATCTCCATCATCGTCCTCATCAACATCTACATCATCATCACCATCATCACCATCATCTTCCTCATCAGATCAACATCTCCATCATGTCACTATCATCTTCATCATCATCATCATCACCATCATCATCATCAACATCTTCATCATCATCACCATCATCTTCATCAACATTATCATCTTTATCATCTTCATCTGCATCATGATCATCTTCATTGTCATCACCCTCCTCCTCCTCATCATCTTTATCATCTTCATCTACATCATGATCATCTTCATTGTCATCACCCTCCTCCTCCTCATAATCTTGTGCACTTATGCACTTAGGGATTAATGTTTAGAAGAGGGTCTAAAGGCCTTTATGGGGGAAGGGCTCTAGGAACAAGGTAAGACAGAGAGGGCAGGGGGGAGGGATAAATGCGTAGAGGGTTAGTGATTAAGGGAGAAGAAGGAAGAGAGTGCTATAGGGAGGGATAATGACGAAGATAAAGAGAAGGTGGAGAGATGGAGAGTGGGGTGGTAGAGACATGGCTGGAGTAAGGGAGAGAAAGAAACATGAAAGAAACATGTAGGGAGGGATGTAGGGAGAATGAGGGACAGATATTTATAAAGAGATAGGGGGTATCTAGGGATTATTGGGAGAGAGATAGGGGGTATTAAACCATACAAAACATTTGTTTTGTATGCAACCATATAAATTATTAGTTTTCTTTGATTTTGTTCGTTGCCCTAGCTGTGCACCTAACCTATTTATTGTGCTTGACTATATCGCGTTCGCGTTTTTTCACTACATATCGCGCACACGTTTTGTACTTCTATAACGCGTGCACGTTTTGTACTTCTATAACGCGTGCGCGTTTTGTAACTCCAGAAATAATGGACTGTTGCTGTTCGAGAGCAACTTCACTCTGTCCGAACGAAAACAACAATCCCGCAATTTTTCGAACAGCACGAGCCCGCCTCTGAAAATTTTCACATTCTACACCAACTCCATCATTTTTTTTTATGCAAGTGTAGCATTGAGGACATCTTTCATGGTTTCTCACTACGGTGTTGGGTTATATGGCCATATTTGAAGAAAATAATCAGCAAGCTTGAAGAATCTCCAATTGAAGAACACCAAAGATAAGGCCTTTGAAAGATTCATTTTGCCTATATTTGAGGAGCACACAAGATAAGATATCAAGTTTCAAGACAAACAAGGAAGAACTTCCATTTGGTTATTATTGAAGAGCTTGTAATGGAGGAGCAACAAAAACAAACTATATTGAATTGATCATTGTGGTGATAGGGATGCACGTAACCGAGTAAACAAATCAACAAGGAAGAAGAGACCTCAAGAAGTCGTTGAAGAAGAGAAAGAAAAGAAAAGAATATACATGATGAATCGGAGGCTTTCTTTGGAAACTAATCCAAATCCAATTGTAGAGGATACCATGGTTCATCCTATTAATCCACGACAAGAGGGACCTTCAATTTCCACAATAGTTGTTGAACAAGCACCCCATGGAAGTAATCAAGAAGCAAAACGTAGGTGCTCATTAGGGGATGTTTCAATTCCCACTTCAAGTCAAAGTGATAAGTTACCATCTCAAGATGAATCTCACGAAGAAACACCCAATTTGCTATCCGGATGTGGTTATACAAGCGATGAAGTCAGAGAGGCATTGGACATTTTGCCTACTGTTGAAGAAGAGAATGTTATCCACACCATCGATGAGGATGTTGGACTTCCACAAGGGGATGTTGGACTTCCACAAACCATGGATGAGGATGTTGGACTTCCACCATCCAACTACCAGGAAGAGAATGAAGGACACCAAGCTACTACTGAAACGCCAGAGCGTCTTGGTGATGCGCTACATGGTACAATTCCAACCCCCTTACCTCCATTAGCAAGCACACGTCTAAGAACTCCGAAGCGTATACAAGTTGATGAAAGACTTATGAATTCCATTGAAGGTACGCTATCTAAACGTAGTATTGCTTATCAAGCTCAACAGATACTTGATAAATATTTTGTTTCTAAATGTGATGGAGATAAATGTAGATTATTTTTATCATTGTTAAAATCTAGGAGCATGAATGTTGTTAGGAAAAAGTTAGGGATAAAGATGATAAAGAATTTTGAACCAAGTTCTCATATATTTAAAAGCCTAGTAGATGCATTTGGTAAAATTGGTAACACACGTTCAAAGGACCACAATGTTGCTCGTCGTGTGTTGTCACAATCAATTGCAGATAAGAACATCAGGGCCCTTCATATTCTCAGGCCTACATCCGAACTAGTTAATTTGAATGTAAAAACCCTCTGTAGGTATTCTATTAGAAGAGAACATCTTGACACAACCGATCAGACATATTTTGGGCCTTTGTTGGTCGGTTGCCACATCGTGACATGAAGCTAGTTGATGCAGTAAAGGGACTAGTGCACAGTTTTTGGCATGATCACACAAGGCCTTCTTCAAACCGGAAGGATGTACTAAAACTAAGAAGGGGTTCAAAGGATCGTGAACCACATACTAAGCATCTTCTTGATATAACACAGACAGAGCTTTACGAGAAATTTAAGATTGAGCATAGACAATTGAACTTGGGGCAAAGATCTTTTGAGAAATGTAAGCCATGGTATGTTAGAATAAATACTCTTCGTAACACTTGTTGTTGTAGATACCATGTAGAATAAGAATATTACTATGAAACATTTTTGTACATTCGTCGTGTGTTGCATACTAACATTGTGCAGGATTGCTCCATGACAATACCACCGACTTCATCAAGAGAATTCATTCATAGCATCATGTGCAATAGGCCCGAGGGGCAAACATACTATGCAAAATCTTGTTTGTATGGAACATGCTCCAACTATGCTGGAATGGCATTATTGAGCCAATGTATTCACGAGAATGGAGACAGTGAATTTGGGAAAATGGTTACAGACATGAAAAGTTTCAAATATATCAACTATGAAATAGTCCCAGGGAAAGAAAGCAAAAAAATTCAATTGGTGACATCTCAGGTATGCATTTATATCTATAAAATTATGTTGTAACGGTTACATTTCAATCCTTACTTACAACAAAAAACTGACATTGAGATCATTTTGTGTCACCAGGTACAAGTTAGTGACTTCATCAAGGAATTTATTGAAAAGACAGATCAATATGTTCAGCATGTCCACGTGGCACGATGGTAGGATGAGAAGTTTAGAATATGCAGAGATACATTTCCCCTTGGTACTATACTTTCAGTTGTTGATTTTGCCGAGAACTACACTCTGCAACCTCAAAATGAGATCCAAAGTCAGTATTATCACTCTGAGCAGGTTTCCTTGATGGTCCATATCACATATAGGCATGGCCCAAATAGCACTGAAGAGCAAAGAGAAATTCTGAAGGAATATCACTTCTACATAAGTGATGATAGGTGCCACGACTTCCACTATGTACATCATTGCTTCATCATGTTCTATGATCACTTGAAGGGAAGGAACATACAGATGGATTGACACTGGATTTGGTCTGATGGGTGTGCTGGTCAGTTCAAAAATGCATGCATATTTCAGTGGTTGTCCGGTTTCTGAGTTATGTCGAGTTGCAAGTCGCATGAAAATGCGGTTCAGGGACACTTGGTGAATTTCCGCCCATTTTATAACTTAAGCCACTTTTAAATATTTGAACTTCCATATTATTTTTGAAAGAGTATAATATTTCAAAATTCCTAAAGAGACAAAAACACAAATACTTGTCATGCTAAAAAGTCTCAAATCTGGTGTGTAAAGAATACTTATTCAGTGAACACAAAGATAATCTTCAATCAACAACAGGATCTTGGAAAAAAATTCATTACAGATTCAAAAATTTCCAGTCATAATAACTTAGGCATGTTGTTAGCAAGAGAATCGTGGAATAAATAAAAGCATATTGTTGTTGTCCCAAATTCAATGCTTTGTAGCATATTAATATAGTCTGAAATATGCCCTATTGATCATCAAATTTGTTCATGGAAACACCTTTTATACTACCCACGATTTGTGTCATAATCATTCATGGAGGAAGATTTTGTGGTTGGAAATTTTCTATTACTGTTGTGCATATATTGCATAATTCAAAATACAGTAATACCAAGATCGGATATATGTTAACCATGTTAGGCTCTATATCTATTAGGGGGTGGAAGAAACATCAATGCTATCTACAAATCCAACCAAGTCATGCCTTTATACATGTAGAAAGAAAATAATTAATATGAAATCATGTTGTTTTTGGTTGTATTTAAAAAGCCATGGGGTAGCAACACTTCCAATTTAAAGTCACGTATTGATGAGGAAGGATGGATGCAAAGCCCTCTTAAGGAAATCGCATGCATATTCTTGTCTTGGAAAAAAATCAGCAGGACTATTTCACACATGAGTTCTCCTTCTAATGAGCACTAAATATGCCAATGATTTAAGACCTTTGATCACAATATTGTTTCCATAAAAATTCTCTTTGCTTGGTGACATATATGAATATCACGAGTTTCTATGAAACTTTCCTTGCAAGTTGTGTAATGAATGTGCATAAAACAATTCCCTCATACAAAGATATGCATGCCACCATTTTAAAAGACAACCGCTTTCAAATATCCCTATAATTCTAGTTTTTTGATGATTGTTTAGGTTAAAAAACATAGCACATTATATGGATTATCATGTACAAAGATAAGTGAAGATGGTATTATATAAGTGGCTACAAATGGTTCTCAATTTACGATCATCAAGGAAATATTACCCATTTTTAAAGAAGAACCTCATAATGTTAGACTTTCATTGGTAGTTGATGGCAATGGGTGTGCATGAGTGAGTTCGTTGAAATCTTGAAAACATTGTATTGCATTTAGTTTGATTAAATTACACGAGCAAGAACTTTGACATAACTTGTAATGATCATCCAAAATCACAAATTTTAATTAGATACGAATTAGTGCATGCATGTAGTGAATTCGTTGAAACCTTTGAATATAATAGTTTGTTCTTTTGACATAGTGCATTCATGAGTAATAGATAATCCACACAAATCAATACATTAGATTGACACAAGTACATGTATCCAAAAGTACATATATATCCAAAAGTATCCAAAAGTGCATGTCTCCAAAAGTACATGTATATCCAAAAGTATCCAAAAGTGCATGTCTCCAAAAGTACATGTATATCCAAAAGTATCCAAAAGTACATGTATCCAATGAAGTGAATGTACATGTCTCCAAAAGTACATGCACAATAAAGTCAATGTACATGTCTCCAAAACTGAATGTATCGAAAAGTACATATATATACAAAAGTATCCAAAAGCACATGTGTCCAAAACTATCCAAAACTATCAAAACTCAAGCTTCCTCTTGTTCTTTCCCGACGTTGATCCTCTAGGCACATCCCTAGGATCAATGTGCATCCCTGGATCCTGCAAATTAAATATCAATTGTTAAATTCAACTAACTATGTACACTAATACATTAGCTCAACAATTAACAACTGGTGCATAGAAAGTGCATGAAACACTTGGTCACTGAAGGAAAACTCACCTCAACTGACAAAGGAGATTGCGTTGCTTGTGTAGCAGATGGAGCCATTGGTTGAACATCCAGGATGGTCGAACCAGGGGGGCCAGGCACTGCTCCTGCTGGTGGTGGCTACAATGAAAAAATGTTGAAATAGTTAGAAATGCATGAATAAACAATAGGTCCAACAATAATAAACTATGTAAAGATAATGTTGAAATAGTTACATACCTGTGTGTGATCAGTCGCCATTGCAGATGCGGCACTAACTGTTGCATAAACCATCGATGCAAGGTTCTCAGTAGACAAATCAGGTTCCTGATGCAGTAAACATGCAATTCAAACATTAACAAAAACGATTTATGCACTGGATTTCAAGTTAAACAACAAATATCATCGAAGGATATACATTACCGTGGTGTGAGTAAGCCCATGGTCGTGGGCAGCTGGAGTCTTTCTAGGAGTAGAACGCCTCACATACACACAACCCTTGTTCACGAATGGCCTGGAGGGAGATGCAAATCCAGGAAATGGGCCAGATGTGTCGGATGGTGCCTACAGTCAGCAAGTGTTCATGTAGTTAGACATGCATGATTCAACAAACAAACATGTATTTAAAAAATGTCATTTTTAATTGTTTACCTGGATCCCAGATGTTTCAGGGGACAATATGACCATGGGTACTACCTCCACATTACCTTGCCCCAGTGAAGGATCTACCATCTGCAAGTTTAATATTTGTAAATATTAGACCGTAGATAGCATTAATGAACTAAAATGTAAAGTATGTGGAAATTAACAAATTAACAAGTATTAAAAAACTGAAATTTTAAAATGTTTACCTCGGTGTGAGATACGGCAATAGGTGGTATATAAGATGGGCTTACCGAATGGGTAGCATCATGCCCCCCTGTAGAGTCTGGAACATCCGGCTCTGGGGCATCACTGCCGGCATAAAGCATCAACTGCAAGTTCACAAAATTAATATATTAGCTCAAACTATATATATGTGTACAAAGACGAAAATAAATGAAGAATTTATTACAATTAACCATAAACATACCTCTCTCAAAAACCCACTGAAGGCAACATCTGAGGAAAGACCATAGCAGGGACGACCACATGATGTGCACTCGTGAGGATCAGTACTAGGATGGGGATGTGTCGATGGTCCTGCACTAGTGGATGGTCTTGATGGTCCTGCACTAGTGGATGGTCCTGATGGTCCTGCACTAGCTGATGGTCCTGCATGGTGACGAGCTGGTGTATGTACCACACCAGGGACAGATGTCCCTTCCTCACCCATATGTTGAACCATCGTGCCATGGCGAACAACCGCCCGTGCCAAACTCAAAAATGCATCCCGTGTCTGCGGAATAATGCGATGTGCTGGTGGGACATCTGGCCCAGGCAACTGCTTGCGAGGTGCAGGGATAGGGCGATCCTGGTCTCGAAGCCTGGCATTGGGTCGGTTTTGGGGCATCCCCCCATTGATCCCCTGAAACTGTAAGATGTCAAAATAGTTAACGTGTTTATGCAACACGAACTCTGTGTACATCTTTCGAAGGAAATATAAGGGAATTTCCCTATTGTTGTGTGGTGGCATATCAAAAACCATGTACCATCTGTCCATCCAGTTATCAACAAATGGTTGAAACGTGCACCACTCAATGGAGATATGCGGCTTGCTTGCATTTGGGATTTTCCCCGTCCGAGGGTCCCTAAACAATGCAAATATAAGCTCTTTGGATATTTTCAACTTTTTTACTGCATTGTAATCTAGCCCATCAGCATATTGTTGTCTTTTTCTTTCTCTGTAAGATGCAATATCATATAGGACATTCGTAGATTGTGAAATGGTGTCCACAATTGCATCCAAGGTTGATGCAAGTGAACGGCGAATCCTGTCACCACCACTAAAAGCTGCACTTATGCCCCTCAATTGGGCAAGCTCAATCAATATCTCGGCATTGGTATCCATAGCCGCAACTGCAATAAAGACATTAATACGAAAATCATTAGAAACATATACATGGTATATAATGACGTCTCTTCAAAATTGAACATGTATTAAATCAAACTCACATAAACAATTTAATGGCATCCACTTACATACATTTAAAACTTAAAATTAAATATTTGACAATTAAAAAGTAAGTTAGTCAGATTGGCAGAGAGAAGGAGGAGGAGGATCAGGGCAGTGATGAGTTTGTTGATTTAGGCATGGAGGAGGAGGATCAGGGCAGTGATGAGTTTGCATCCATGTCTTTCAATGTCTCATTGTGATTTGTGATTGTGAATGACAAATGTGTTGTGATTTGCGAATGATCTAATTTCTATTGAATATTTCATATTTGTAATTGTAAATGTAATTTCTATTGAATATTTGTAATTGTTAATGTAATTTCTATTGAATATTTGTAATTGTAAATGTTAAATTTTATTGGATCTATATGTCTATATTTTTAAATTTTAATATATTTTAAAAATATATTAATTCTAGGGGTCACCGTGTCCTACGTGTCATAATTTCGGGGGTCACCGTGTCTAGTGGGGACCAAGGATCAAATTTGAAGGGTGGGGTCCCATTTCACTATGAAGGGCTATGAGATATTGAACACTATTGAAGGGCTATGAGAAATTTATTAATATTTATAATTCTATGTGTATATATGGATGTGTTCATGTTGCATGGATTGGATTCTAGGTTAACCAAGGCCTTTTTAGAGCAAAGAATGGGGTAATTACTATTTGGGAACAAGTTTTTTATCAAATGTAAATTGCGGTGATGGAAGATATTGAGGGTGCCACATGTTGTGGAGAAAGTAGTATTGATTCCTATGACGTAATAGGGAGTTCAAAAAGTCTGGTTTCAAGTATTGTCATGCGTAGCTCGATTGATTTTTCTCGCGCTAGGGTTGTAGCAACTGTTATGGCCATTACTGTTAAAAGGATTGATGGGGTGGAATCCCGTGAAACGATGAGTTCTTTTTTTAAGACGTAGATTCAGTGAAATTTGGTGGGAGTCTTATGTTCATTTTATGCACAAAATTCGATTACTTGATTTTGTTGCATTGTTAACTCTCCTCCTAGCCATAGCTACAATCTCTTATATAATTGTGAAGGTTATCAATCCACTCATAATATTAAAGTTGTAGTAGGCCAAAATCATCAACATATTTATTGTACTCACAAATGTTGACATTCCAATTTCTATGTAGAGCGCCCATTAACATTAGATTGTATGGGACATGTTTTTGAGGCATGATATCATTATCTCATAACAACAAGCTTTTTATCCATAAATATGTCACCTACAAGCCAACGGAATTGTTCCTATTCCTTTATAAAACTTTGTCATAATTATATCAATACCAACATCCCTACCTATTGACTTAGCTTAGAAGATATTACACCTTCGGATAACCAAACCTGATTCCAAGGTTGGTAATCATAAACGTAAAAGCATCATCATAAGGAAATAGCATGTTGTGTTGAGGAAATTCCTTTTTTTCCATTTCCTTCTCAGGATAATATTTGGTTGTGGATCATTTAAAATGTATAATTTATTTTAATATTGGGAAGCTAAATTCAAATTCATTAATATATTAATATGATTTGATTTTTTTATTAATAATAAGTTATTCTTTTCATTTGAAAATGTAATAGTACATCAAAATTTCAATGTTTACTGACGTTATAAAGTTGAGAGGCTTTATTTTTCAGTGGATATAGCAGACCTGTAAATTCATAGGATGTCAAAAATCTAGTCTGCCTTGAAGTTGATCTCCTCAAAGAAAACGAATTTCTTTAAATATGTTTATGGCAGGCTGGCATTGCCAGCTTCGCTCCGCAAACTATCCTGGAGGATTGGAGGAGATAGGGTAGGTGGAACTTGGAAGTAGCTCAACCACAGTGGAATAGGGGTATAAGAAAAATCTTGTTTCTATTCATGCAATATTATATATTGATGGTCGGAGCCATGGAAGCATGGAATTCGAGCATTGCCTTGATACAACAAAGAAAACAAAAGGTGGAACTCGAGAGCTGCAGGATTGACTTGATACAACAAAGAAAAAACAGGGTGTGAGGCTGGGAGCCGTAGACGGTAGGATTAACTTGATACAACAAAGAAAATACAGGGCTATAGGTAGGGGCCACGGGCAGGAGCAACAACCTGCAACATTACAAGAAGTTTATGGATTGTGGATTTTGTCTGAAATGCCAAATTCGCGGGGGCACATTAACATAATATATTATACATTGAATACTCAATTAACTCACGGAGTCAGCATTCACGAATTGGTATGTGATAACTTGTAACTTGGTAAGCCCGCTAGCAACAACACGTATGAGCCACCTTCCAGGTTTAATAATTTTGTTGATGCCATTAAATGTGTTAAACATGTAAGCGCTCGCTACAAACACGAGAACTTCGAAGTGTTCAAGCCATGGGCTACTCAGTGTAAGACCGTCCACGTAAGTTGATCAATGATATTATTAGAGGCCCAATGGTCCATGATCCATGGATGATCGAACATGTGGATATTGGAGAGTAACCGAGTCCCACTCCCAAGTCACCTAGCTAGTAGCCGCATTCCCAAATTCCCACTAAAAATTGTTGATGGGTGAAATTTGAAGCTACCCTTCTGTTGCAATTTTAAACAGTAGTGGATAATTTAATTATTGAAGGGCTTACCATGAAATTAAATTTTTTTTGCATGGTAAAATTTGAAGTGGCCTTCTATGACGTGTGGGTAAAATTTGAATTGGCCTGAAGGCTTCAAATTTGAAGCTTGGTGGGGACACTCGTGTCCCGTGTCCTCGTGTCGGGTGACTTAGATGAATACATTGTAGAAAGGGGGGAGTTTGATTTTTTTCAATTTTTGGTTGGATTATGAATTTTTGAGTTTTTGAAAAGGGTTTCATTTTAATTATTCACTAATCTTGGTTGAGGGAGGTGTGAATTTAATTAGAAATTGGGTTATTCCCAATTTTATCAATATTACAAAACTAGGTTGTTTTAAACAATAAAAAAATAGTAATTTGGGTTAAAAAATCACAAAAAAATGAAATGGGTGAATGAATTACCTGATTAGATGACAATCCACCGGTGAATTTGTCTCCCCTCCAGCTAAATCGAGCAACACAGATACTTGAGTGGGCCACAAACCGTCCTCGTCTAAGGTCAATTTCACCTCTATTTCGCGTTTCTGATGCGTGAGTGCCGCGGGTGGTCGGCAATCGTCGGGACTGTGTATTTAAATTCATTTTTAGATTTACATAACGCGTACTCATTTTGTAACTACATAACGCGTACGCGTTTTTTAACTACATAACACGTACGCGTTATGGTTACCTAGCCTACATGTCCAATGACATGTTAGGCTCGGGTCTTACCATGGCAGGTGCTAAATATCAGAAAAGCGTTATGTTTTAGGTATCAGGAACGAGATTTGAAAAAAGTAGCATTGCATCTAAAGTGACCCTCATCTTCTTGCACACACCCATGCATCTTGCATATTTGTCTAGGATGCCCCAATAGAGTTCAAATTTGTCCTTTAATCCCTCCCAGGCACCATTTTCTATAATGGATTTCATCATTGTACTTCGCTAGAAGTTCTTTCTCCAGATGACATAGAGATGCGATGTCTTCTCTCCTATAGATAGATTAGGCCCTGGTGTTATACAAAACTGTAATTCAGTTTGAAAATTGGTCCCAAATGGGACATTAGGTGCGGCTAACTATTAACATCACCATTAAACATCCCTTTTTAGCTCTCAAATACCTATTTCCTTGTTTAGCTTTCACGCGACCAACCATCCTTGAAGGAGCGTTAAAGTATGTGACAATTCTGTATGTAATCCCATTGTCCAAATTCTTCCATGGACCCTCAAAAATATCTTTTGTATTATGTGGAGTGGCAAGGTCATGTACAAACTATTTTAAAAAGGATGCCATACAATTTTCCCACACTCACTGCATAAGAATGATCAATGAGAATTATTCCTACCAAAGGAGTAATCATTTCTCTTTCTTCCAGGTCAAATTTGGAATCATCTTCAAAAAAGGAGGAAGAGACAAGAACTTCGGTGTGTTCAGGATTATTACTGATTTCAGAGGAACTTGAATCCACAACTGATCTAGCTGGTGAACTCCTACTAGATCTTGCACCATTCCTAGACCTTTTAGAGAGTAATGATGACAAATGATTGACAAAACTTTGTCGATATGAATTTTTTTCACATGATTTTTTTTTACTAGAGGATACATCATTATCTGGTGATAATAAGGAGTTGGATGAGATTATTCGAGAAATTTTTGGAAGGTCTAGTGTATGGGAAATAAGCTCAGAGTCTGGTGTTAAAGAAATGAATAAAGGTTCTCATCTATCATTCAATGTTGAAGTGGTATTTGAATCATGTCGAGCATTATTTCAATAGCTATTACCATGAAGGGATAATTCCAGGTATATTTCTCCTGCCATTCAAAATCCTAAGAATTAGTAATGAAACTAGGAATAATATCTATGAATAACTAAGAGTCAATGAAGGCATTAAAAACAAAATTCAATTTTCGTTTCTATCATAACTATTACCCGCATATTTGTATGGGTGTGCCCCAAATATAGCTGGGCTATTTTTTGCATCATTCCAAGCATTGTATTTTCCTAAATGGGGGGTATGGGAACTAAGCACTCATGAAAATAATGCAAGCAGCCATGAGTTAACAATTCTGGGCACCTCAAATAAGCAGGTATCCCATCTCTTTAATTATGGGTAAGTTTGTTGCAAAAACAATATCAGAAAGAAGCCAATCTTTGATGTAACTCAACAGAGATCTGGTATAACCAAAATTACAATAATGAAGTAGATTAAGAAAATTTATGTTAGTTAAAAAAAGTTTCATCTGAAAGACTATAAATCAATGAGCATCCTATTGGAAAGGTTGTTTCATTCAACTCCAAATAATGTTATGCAACCATTCATGGCCTAGTCAAAAGCACCTTATTTCATATTTGTTTTGTATGGTTCATTGCCAAAACCCAATCATCGTGTCGTGATTTAGGGAAAATTTTCTTTGGCATCAATTCAAAGGGGACATTTCCAACCTTATTTTCAACTTAAAATAAATCAAGAAAAACATTAGATCGATCTTCAGATGTGAGAAAGCCAACTTGTGTCTCAAACAATTTAGAAATTATTTTGGGTTTGACATGTTTTAGCAAATATTACTTAGTACGGTCGACCTACAAAAATAGTGTTTAGATCTGACCTATGCCTCGTAAACATCTAGATATTTCTTGTATCAATTTTTTGGTGGATAAATTAATTATTTATATAGTTGGGTTGGACACATTATTGGTATGATTTTGTGCTTTGTTTCAAGTCGTAGAAGAGTAGCATTATTGTGTAAAAAATAACCTAGAGGCCCTTCTAAAAGGGGCAAATTTAATGGATTTCCTATAGCAATGATTTGAGTGTACAATCAACAAAACCTGAACGTGGACTCTTAAGATTGTAAACTCAGCAAAATTGCATCTCGGAAGGATGACCTAGTCAAAATGTGATATTTGTGTGAGTGCAATCAACAATTTTTCTTTCATCATCAACAAATTGGAAAAGTGAGTGATCATAGAACACCAACGCACCTCACCTCATCCCACTTGTTGATAGGACATAGCCTTGAAGGTATACATTTGCAGTCCTATGCTGGTCATAACTTGTTTTGAAGGGATTCATCTCACTATTGCATACCTACGGTGGAGGTTATCATCATTTGCAACTAGTATTCAATCCCTAATGAAGGAAACTCCCATCCTTTCTATGCATAGGATAGTTGATAGCTTCTGAATCCTACTAAGAAAGGACATTGGGTGAAAAAATGAAGATGGGTGTCTATTTTGGGGGGTCTCGTGAGAAAATAATTCTGGTTTTTTCATGTTTCTCAACTTCGGGCGAACAAAAGTGATATTTTTGTTTAAAATTTCACTTTGCCGTAAAAAGAAAACTTTTGTAGAATTATGTTAGCTTTCTACTCATAATTTTTTCAATTTTTTTTATTAAGATTTGATATGTCGATTTCGCAAATGTTTGACAGTGTGTTCTTATAAAATGAAAAGACTACAAAAGAGTTATGATTTGTTGCACCACTAAAATCGTTGTTAGACTTGTGTTTTGCAAAAAAAGAAAATGCTACGACAATCTACACACAATGTACTAGTGCCTGACTATAAGTTTGCATCCAATGGATCTATATACTAATTATTATATTTTTTTAAAGTCGATCAATGGGGAAACTCAGTCGATTTTCAACAACTTTTTTGTTGCACCACTTTTCTCTCAATCCGCTATAAAAGCAAGAAATCTACAAACACCCTTTTGAAGTAGACACGCCAATGTAGAGTCCCACATTTTTTTCGATTTTTTTGGTGTTGTATTTTTAAAGTTATGGATTTTTCTTTTCACTGTTTTTTTAAAGAGTTGAATCATAACTCGACACATGCTATGAAAATAAAACTTAAAAAATATCAGTTCTTATCTATATACAACAAAATTTATACCCTCGTAAAGTAGATTCAATGATGAATATACTCGTATGAAGTCCGACATTCGTTTTGTTGTGTAAGAGGTGGTTTTTCCCTTCTGAAAATGGAGAAACCTGAAAATTCTGCAGAGATCTGAATCTTTCATGTTTCAGAGATTATTCGGCCGAAATAATTATTCGGCCGAATAACGTTTTTCCGTAACGGCGCCGTGAATTATTTCAAAGGTTATTCGGCCGAATAATTAAACGGAAAAAAAAAAATCTCGTCGGTTGGAAAAAAAAATGTTTTTTATACTCATATAAATAAACCTAAAGTTAATTCATTATTTTCTCAATTTTCCTATATTAGGATCATATACATGCATTAAAGGGAAGACATTCCACCTATGGATTTGGAACTGCGCCCAACTTTTAACAACGCCTTAGCTCAATTGTAGGGCATGTTCAAGGAATCATCCCCATAAGGGTTGTCTCAAAGGAATTATCCCCTTCCTTGTCATTGCCTTGAATTCCTCTCGAAGGAATTATGTTTGGGTACACAGGGTACTCCCAAAAGACCAAACACCTAGAGCAACCACTTCACAAAAACAGATCATAGATCAATACATCGATACTTTGACGTGGTTTAAACCCTCGAGAGGGAAACACTCGATGGCCCCAGCCAAATAGCTTCTACGGAGCAGTTTATTATGCAAAAGAAAGAAAGTTACAACTGAGCTTCTCATAATCGATCAACTAGACAATGACCCTCCATGCTATTTAAATAGAGATCATGGACCAATTGGGTGTTAAGCCACGGATCAAGGGTAGGTATGATCTAAGAGAAGTTGAGCCGTCGGATCACTCTATGTCTAGAACATATCGTGACTGTCCGATTAAATATTTACAAATACATACTAACACATACTAAAAAAACACACTTTACCTAATAGATATATTACACAAGTTCATCTTAACTAACTCTTAAGTGTCTAAATACCCTAACATCCCCCCTTAAGAATAACTTGGGATAGGATTGAAGGATTTACAAAAGTGACACTATTAGGAGAAGGAAGGAGGCATTAGAGCTTATCCCCCCTTAATGACAAATTCCTGAACTCCTAACATAGATCAAAGTTTAGAAAACTTCGATTCGGTGAGAGACTTGGTGAAGATGTCGGCAACTTCATCATTTGTAGGGAAAAAGAGCACTTCAAGAACATGATTATGAACAAGATTTCTGATGAATTACATATGTAGCTCAATGTGTTTGTTGCGTTGATGTAGAACTAGATCTTTGGCGAGCTTGATGACACTTTGATTGTCGCACCAAAGTGAAGTAGGCTACTGTTGCTCGAATCCAAACTCAGAAAGGATCTATCGAAGCCATAAAGCTTCCTGGCTGGCATTAAATGCAGCTCAATATTCTACCTCTGCTGAAGAAAGAGAAAGAGCTTGTTGTTTTTTAGAATCCCAAGTGATAGGTCCAGATCTCAAACTGAAAACATAACTTGCAGTAGACTTTCGATCATCAGGATTGCCAGCCCAATTTGAATCAGTGAAACCAACCAATAAAGGTTCCCCCCTATACTACAATTGATCCCAAACTGAATTGTACCTTGAATATATCAAAGTATTCTTTCAGCTGCTTTCTAGTGACTTTCGTGAGGTGTTTGCATATAGCGGGCAACACGACCAACGGCAAAGGAAAGGTTAGGATGGGAATGAGTCAAGTATAAGAGACTACCAACAAGCTGACGATACAAGGTGGCTGGGTGAAATCGTGAACCTGGGAAACATTTTTGTGACAAACGGAGTGAAAAAAATGGAGTGTGGGCAGATGATCATGCGAAAATAAGTCAACCTCAATCTCCAGGCCGAGAGTTTTGAGATTTCAAACTCTCGCCTGAGAGTTTAAAAAAAGTCTAGGCTGAGAGTTTGAACCAATCATCGCGCTGTATTTTTAAAAAAACTCTTGGTTGAAAGTTTGAACTAAACTCTCGGTTGAGAGTTTGGAAGATATTTTTTTTCCCAGAGTTTATGGTCAACAAACCTGCGAAAATATATGGCATCTTTCCGAAACCTGCAACTTCAGCAAGCCCGAACCCCTGCAAATTCTAAATATTATTTGTCGAACTTGGTAGCAATGGATTCATCTCCGAATCTAGTTTCCAATGATATAATAATTGTTTCATTTCGACTTGAATTTCTATTTATTAATACTTTTTTTCTAAACCTTATCCCTTAGGAATTTATTATTTTGAAAATCACCCGAAATGAAAATTCAATATCATAACAAAGAAAACACCAAAAAATTTGAAATTTCACAGAGATCATAACTGGCTCGTCCTCTTCAAAAGGGTACTTTTATTTTTTCCAATAAGAGTTACATTTGAAAGAAAATGTGAAGACAAAAACATGTGTCGATAATGCACCATTTTTTGAACATACGTTGTTTCGATAAATAATAAAAAATAGTTCCCAAGTCTTAAAAAACTCAAAATATAGTCCAAGATCTAGTGTAGCGTGTGTAGATTATGAGCCTACAACTTTTTTCCCTAAAATGAATAACCATCTATCAAAAAACCATCGTCAACACAGATCACTCATTATCCATACCTAAAATTTTCAAGTATATGTCGTATGTTAACAACAAATTTGTCCCACGATATGTCCATAAAAAAAAATTAAAAAAAATACAAGTAGAAACCTAATTCAATTCTTTAAAACCTTTGTGTTTACTTCAAGATGAAATTCCTAAGGGAGATATGGGTTTGAAGAGGTCAAAGTTGAAAAACATAAAATTTAGTAGTTTTGTTTGTAAAAAACAAGCCAAAATTGTTTCCCAGCTTCATGTTTTCACTAGGCATCTACTTCAAGTGAAGTACAAGTGGCAAAAAGTTTGACTCCAGACTGGAAGGGAGAACGGGTTGGTGTGCAATCTTCCATGTGAAAGCAATGAAGAAGGTCACACGCATGCTTAGACTGAGAAAGAAAGATTCCTTCTTTGGTTTGCAGGATTTCATGGAGACCAAGAAAATAATGCAAATGTCCTAAGTCTCATATTTCAAAAGTTTGCTTAAGACTGGAATTCACATGGGTTAAAAGCTTAGGGTCACTACCAGTAAGAATAAGGTCATCAACATATAGAACAAGTATGATGAGATGGTTTCCTACTTTCTTGGTATAGACATTAGGGTTAGAATGGCATCTAGAAAAACCAGTGTCAAGGAGAAAGCTATCCATTTTGGCATACCAAGCTCTAGGAGCTTGCTTAAGGCCATATATGGATTTCTTAAGGCGATAGACAAGGCTAGAGTTATTCTGAACATATCTAGGAGGTTGTTTCATGTAAATTTTATCTTGTAAATCACCATGTAAGAATGTAGACTTGACATCCATTTGATGGACTTCCCAGTTATGTACGGCTGCAAGGGAAAGAACAAGGCAGATGAAGAACAAATTATATGCTTCCTCATCATTGCCTTGAATTCCTCGCACATAGTGATAGGTTCCTCTCTTGCTATCCTTACTTTTGAAGAAAAATTCCCACCAAAATAATGAATGTCAAATACCAAACAATCTTTCATTTATCACTACATTTAGAAAATTTCCCACCAAAATAATGTATGTCAAACAAGGGTTGCATGCAACTTAGTCCCTGCCTTAGTTATATTTAAATAAAATATGGTATTTAACCTAAAAATACAATAAATTATTAGTTTAATTTTTATTTTGTCTAAAAAAAAACACTACACCTTCTTTTACCTCTTGAAAAGTAAGCATAAAATATATGTGTAACGTCACTAAAATACGGAAATAATTTTTTGTTTATGTGGGGTATTATTGTCGTTCGGATCTAAAGTTTATTTAAAATTATCTACAACACTTTGTATTATTGTTGAGACTGATATAGGTATTTTGTTTGGAAGATCTTTCATTTACAATTTGTATGGAATATTCGTAATCTTACTTATGATATTCTAATGGTTTAGAGTGTATGGTAAAGACTTGAAAATCTCATATTGGTGTTTATCATCCTATTTTTCTTTGATTAAATTGATGGTAATGGTTCCATTATGGTTGTTTAAAGATGATCTTAACGCTCTGTGACGTGCCATATTTTATACATATTAAAATACTTGTCTTACTGGTTGAATGTGTGCTGTGTTTATAAACTATGTCGAAGTAATTTTTAAGTGTCTGTACTTTACCTACATGTATCTTGTAAATATTATAAACCTGTTGACTCAGACCCAGTCGACAAGGGTTCCCATCACTGTCAACACCAACCCACTGTGAACTCCCTCAGCATTTGCCCAGATAGGTTTTACCCCGTCCAGCAACACCGACAAAGCAAATGAGGTCTCACTCGAGATGTTCAAGGGAGAGTCGACGGAACCATGTTTTCGCCAAATGAAGGAGGATATTGCAGCTTAATCACTTAACTTATCGTGACATTCAAAGATAGATCTATGCACTTAACTTCAACATCATTCATATTCATAGCATCATTCAACATAAACTTTCATCGCAACAAGTATAATAGTAAAGCATTAATTGCAACAAGAAAACATATCATTATTCATATATCGCAGCATGCATTACAATAAGTGAACAGAATATGCAGAGGGATTTTGCAAAACAGTTATGTCATGTCATATTAACTCATCAAAACCTAGATACAATATCTCCGCAAACACACAAATATAGCATATCTCTCTTGATCTCAGATACACAGTCAAAAGAAGCATATATCAAGATGATCCAACACATACGACTCGATCACTTATATATACGCTTCCGCCTTTACATTGCTTGTCCACTTAGTAACAACTTCCTAACCGACACTTTGGAAAAATGACTCAAGGTCTAATTGACATGGTCCAAACGACCCAAAAACCCACATACTACGGTACAAATGACCCAAAACCTGCATACTGTGTGTAATGTCCCCAGCTTGACCCTATTGCATTAATATTGTAAATGATGTAAATATTGCTATTTAGTCATGGTGAGGAGCTCAAGGCCAAGGCCCCGCCATTGATTTAATGTTCTATGTATCGGCAATTAGAATAGATGCATAGAGTTCTTGTGCTAGGGGTGCACAATGTAAAATCGGACATCATGTAAATATGCAATTTTAATGAAAAATACCCACAACCAGCTACGCAATGCAACAAAGAGATGGGGGCATGATCTTTACAAGGAATAGGGGGGGGGAATAGCCAAAACCCTTGAGCCATGGTGTTAAGCCATTTCATTAAGGAAACCCATGAACTCTCAACTACCCATTTGGTCTCATGCACCCAATCATTTAATCCTTCCAAGAATTGGTTGAGACAATAAATGCCTTGGGATGGGAGAGGTATGGCTGTCAATTTTCGTGCATGGGCAACCCATCAACTTGGAAAATCGTTTTTTGCTTGTGGGGCAAGAAAACCCCCACGAAATTGGCCCAAAAGCCATTCTTCACCCATGGCATTCACTCTCTCACGCAGTCTGAGCCTGTTGGGGTTCTATCCTTCACGTTTTTCACCATTCCCTGTGTTTTTCCATGCCCATAAACTTGATTTTGGTTAGCTCATTGGTTGGGGAGAAGAGAGCCACGATTTTTGGGGTTATGGAGGCCGTTTTTGCCCACGAAATGCCCATGAGTATTCTTCTGAAAACGAATCTGCTCTCTTGGGGTTGATTTCCCATTTTCTCCTTTCGTTTTGGTTGCCCACGTTTTTCTGGAACCGTTAGAAACTCATTCTTGGGAACTTCACTATAGAAC
This sequence comes from Larix kaempferi, assembly GCA_027924585.1. NCBI lineage: Eukaryota > Viridiplantae > Streptophyta > Pinopsida > Pinales > Pinaceae > Larix > Larix kaempferi. The sequence continues at coordinate 37,074,434 of BSBM01000091.1, read as the reverse complement.
TGTTTTTCTCATGCCCAGCACTTACTCATTTTGCTGTTATATGCGTCCATCTCCTAGCCACCTCAAAAACCCAACTGCCAGTTGATATGGCTAATTCTGGTGTATCTATGGCTATGTGAGACCCTGTTGTTCCCTAGTTCCTTGTGGAGATTATTCCCATCTTGGGGGTGGCAGTGGTGCTGAGAGATTGAAGAGCACACTGGCCTATGGTTGGGTGGAACGTTGCAGAAGTGTAGCTGGTTGTTTGGGACTACTTCATTAAGATAAGTATTCTCTTGTACTATCTTTCAATTGCTTAATTGATGAATATCTTGAATGTATGATGGATGTGTTAATGAAGTTACTTCCGTTGTGTATTCAAATGATCATTCAATTGCATAGGTTCATCTTCTTCTTAAATTGAATGTTTAATGACTGATTTATGGGGCTAGATGCCCGGTTTAACCTCACGATCCTCTCCATCTAGCTGGTAGGATGGGAGGGGGACGTGACACTGTGGTACACTTGACTCAAAAAGACATAAAATATTCTCCTTCACGCCTAGGTTTCCACCTTCTGTGATATCTTCTAACTTGTCGCAGCATCCGCGATGCTGCGAGGCTACCTTACCAATCTGCCTGCCAACAAAACCTGAAAGGTGAAGAACAGTGATCATGGTTCTGGGCTTACTTAGCTATTTGCTAAAACATATTTTATACTTTATTTTGCAGGTGCCCTGAATTGATCCTAAGCTAGCACTTAAATTTGTATTAAAACATAAAAGAACCTTTTTAAAAGACAAGGTGAGGGGATAACCTAAGCTATGGTAATTGCAATGAAATCAAATACTTGTAAAGAAACCAAGGTAGCTTCCCCACTATAGGGAGTGGGTAAATATCGCGTTAGTAGTGGAGGTAGTTGGAATTTAATGCAACCCATGTGAAGGCCACATGGTTACCCTTCTAAGCTCGAGGGTAAGTAAACCCTATGCTCAAGCGCTCAGTTTGGTTTCGTTGGTTTTGTGGAGGGATAGCAGAGATCTCAGCTACCTCCATGGTTATGGGGAGCCTGCGCTTGAACTGAGCATTGCTCATGGTCTGCACTCATCCGATCGACGAGGTCGCGTGGAGAGCAATGGAAATGCTTAAGGTATACTATGTAAACTTTTGCATTGCCACAAACTCTTGTTTGTTTTGAACATTTCTCTTTTGGTTTGCTTATTAACTCATTCGATAATGCCTAGTTTTTTCTTTTGACAGGGGGATTAGCAATGGAAGTTTCAAACTCTGCATTGGTAGAGTGCTAGGAAAAAGGGGTTTAATGGCACGAATGTCCCTCGTAAGCCTAGGTCCATTGCAACCCTGCTCCCTTTCATGCGAATCGATGTATGTTCATACTCTGATTGTAAAATTTTAGCATGCTCAGTTTACGTGGTATATCACGGACATACTTGTTGTATGGGAAGCTTTCCCAAGAAAATGTATAAGTTAAAACTATAAGCTTGTAAGGCATTTTGATAGAGGAAGATTGTTTATGTTTGGCTCCTAGACTGTGAGATCCTCAGGTCTAGTTTCGTGGTTGTATTTACTATTCCACATAAATTTTGATCTCTATTTTTTATTATGGGGAGAGCCTATGTCTAGATGGCAAGGTCGTAGATGTAACTGCTTCAGGAATCTTGTACGCTGCGTTTGACTTTGAGAATTTATTTATAAAATCTTAGTTTCATTTTAGTGTTGACATGTTGGATCTAAACCTTGGCTAAATGCCATTTTAAATCTTAAGTTTGGTGCTGCAAATTCAAATGTTTGTGTGGGAATTTCTTCAATGCTCGTCATTCTATTATTTATGCAAATGGGATTACAGTGAAGATATATTTAGTTCTTTTATATAAATGTGTAAATTGTTTATGTCTAAATAAACCCTAATTACGGTTCTGTCCTGTAAATGTATTCTTATATAAGCTCGGAAGGAAATATTTAATGGAAATCACTTCCATGCTAATTGTTCTAATATTGAATGATTTGGTTTTTAAGTTTAGCTCTGTTTATAAGAATGTAAAGAATATCGTGTCAATTCTTAGGTGAAGCTTGGCTCTGCCATTGCAATTCTAGTTATGCTTAAAGGTGCTCCTCGTTTTAAAAGCCAATGATGGCTCTGTATGGTTTATCAATTCTTTTGGAATCTTTTGCTTGGTTTAGTTATTTCGCAGAGGTCTAGGTGTTACCCTAACTTTGTCAATAAATTATTTTAAACAAATTAATTAAGGGAAGCATGGCTCTCAGCCAAACGCTATGTCTAGTGTTGAGGTATAAATCCTGGAAACAATGATAGCAGAGGATTTAACCCCAAGGGATTTGATCCCTGAACTTATGCCTATTGGATTGTATGTGGTTTACAAAAATATTATCGTGGTCCCTGTTGATGCTTAATTTTTTTTATTAATTGATTATTTATAATATCACATCTGTCCTTTTAATTGATTATTTATAATATCGCATCTGTCCTTTTATAAATGTTATGCTGGTTGATTATTACTATGGAAGTGAATCGCTTCATGCCTGTCAGGGCTTGATTAGACTGAGTATGAATTATGTTTAGCATGTTTTTTATTTGGTAGTTGGCAATGTCTATAATTCTGAATTAAATTAATTATGGTTGAAACCTAGGAACTAGGTTTAATGTTTAAAGAGAATCAATCTCTGACTCATGATGAGTTTAAGAGAGGACTCTGCAGTAGAAGCTTTAAAACAGTAGCTTGTTTTGTTCACGTTTAAGACCCTGCGAATCTTCCAGGGTTGGAATATTATAACGTAATCTTGTTTAAAATAAAATAAAACTTAACAAAGTGTTTTTAAAGGATTGGGATATAGCATAAGCTAGCTTTGCTAGCTCTGCTAGATCAAAAGTAGTAAAGAAAGAAAATTTTGATGATTAATAATAGCTATGCAAAATTAAACTTTCAATGTTTAAGAAGAAAGTAATGTTTAACCCAAGGAGCGAATGCTTCTGCTCGTGCTCACGAATTAACAATGATAACCATAAATCTAAAAAAGAGAAATTTATAGTATCATAAGGAATTTACCATACTCATAAATTTCAGCCTGTAATACTATAGGAACTTTGAAATACAAATACAAGTTCTTACCTGAAATATACAGATTGGATCTCCTTTAAATCCTGCACACTTCAAACACTAGTTAATGGAAACACATATTCTTAGCTGACTTGTAGAATGGTAACCAAATAACCTTAGAACTGCCACGTTCCTCCAAACCTTTGACCCGGAACCATTCCTGGTTCTTAATGGGATCACCCCTGAGTTGTTTCCAACATGCAAGAAGATCTAGAGTACCTAGGGATGAGGCTGCTGATATATTCGAGTTAATCACTATTTGCTTATGAGTGCTAGGTTTTGAAATTCTCTCCAAACTCACCTCGAATAAAAATCAGATCCCTCCCTCTCTTGGCTCTTGCCTTTATATAGATTTTCTCTCGAAAGGGACAGTTTAGTTATCTTGAGTTACATAACTATTTTAATACCTTTTCTTGAAATAACTCTTAGTTTGAATTATATATAATATATTTAGAGGCTAGTAATTTTTGATAACTAGGAACTTTTTACTAGTTTCTATTTGATTTTAGAAAAGGGTTTTATAATATATATATATATATATATATATATATATATATTTTTTTTTTTTTTGCTTATATATATATATAGATATATATATATATATATTTATATATATATATATGCTTTTACTTAGTAACTTTTGTTATCTTTTATTTCCTTTTAATCAGTTCAAATATATATTATTAGTCCCTGCTGTAGGTAGGAGACTATATGTTCCAGTTATTTCTATTAATTGCAATCAATATATTTTTTTTCTAAAGTTAGATTAATGTTAACATAAAATTTGTATTTATAATTAGTTAGAGAAAAGAAATTATTATTTCATAATTGGACAATAACCTTGAATTGACTATTTTTTCTCATTGGGCGACATTAAAATAAATAAATAAATAGATAAAAAATAAAACCTTACCTTAAAACTTTACCTGAAACTTCACGCTCTAATTTACTTGTAGTGCAAGAAATCACCTGCAATTTATAAAGGCTGCAACTATAGATCAAATGATTCCATGCATGAATTTATGCGTACTTGGATTTATGTGTGCATACAGTTGAATGCATATCCTCCACTTGTAGGATAAACAAATTTCTATCACATGGCTCCCTTCTAGAAAGCTTGGATGGATTGTGCAATTCGATGACAACAACTTCATTAAAAACTACTGAACCGTGGCCTCATCATGCTTCGTCGTGCTTCTTAATCCTCTACCCCAACTGATCCGCAAAGGCGTGCATCTTCTCCCTTTGGTCTTGAGAGAATTTTGTCCCGAAGCATTTCTTCATAGCGGATGAGGAAGACCCGACGCCACGCCCGATTAGGCCTCGTGTAGGTCCGGGTGGCCGAGTGTGCACGCGGAACTCAAGGACCTTGATGTAGTGCTTGGGCTAGCTATTCTATGTTGTTTCTTCAGGCTAAGATGGTAGACAATTTTAAAAAATTTGCTATAACATTTGTTCATTTAAATTTGCCAACAAAATGTCATAGTTTCCATTAGTGTTTTTTTTTAAATTGTAGCCTACATCAAAATTATGGACCGGGGGCGCAGGTCTCTGGAAGAGTGCCATGGTCTAATCAGATTTCTGAGCTCAATGTAGAACTGTATTCTGTTCAAAATTTCATACAGGGTAAAGAATGGCTATCCTCATCCAACAGTACATAAATAAACAGCGTTGTTTTTAATGGTTTTATGGCTATTTTTCCAGTAACTTATAAACACCAATCGTTTAAACTAATACTTCTTCTCAATAGCATAATGTTATCATCAATTTTGTCTTGATTTCTACATGTTTAAGTACATAAAACATATAAATATAGAGTTCTGTATATTTGGCCATGGTGTAACGTCATTTATAATCTGCCATTCTATTTGCTTGATGTTCTCTCTGTATTTCTTGAAGAAATTTTTGAGAAGGAATAGTGTCTCCCTTATGAAGACTCCTGTATTTAGGAATAGTGTCTCCCTTATGAAGACTCCTGTATTTATTGCATTTATAAACAAACATCGGGGATTTTCATTAACCCATTGTTCTTAAGAACATGCTTTAAAATATTTAGTGCACGAACTTGTTTTGTAATTTCTACAGGAAAGCAATAATGAGGGCTTTTATCACTTACGCACTGGACCTTCATTCACGAAGCCTTTGGGCAATATGATGATGGTCTGGAGTAAGCTTAGAATGGGTCCCACAGCTCTGTTTTTTCAGGTAACGGCTAGGGATCCTCTTCCTGTTACAATTAGTGTGTTAGTGTGGTTCGCTTAGCTTTTATAGCAATTATCGTCCTGTTATCCACTGCAACAAGCACTAGCAAGCTCCAGTCAACTAGGCAGTAACTATTGTCGAGAGGTTCCTATCCTGCTCCAAGTTCCTTTGTAATTTCTAAATTATCCCAGACCTATCTAAAGCTTAGTCTGATATATCAGTCCCTATATCAATTTGATATATCAGCCCTATATCAAACCCAGTTTTAAATGGGTCTTAAATAGTATTTATATTCAATACACCCAGCCCAAACAATTACTACATGGACACTCAGATTTTGTGAGTATTTATATTCAATACACCCAGCCCAAACAATTGCTACATGGACACTCAAATTTTGTGTGCCCCTAGTCTCACAATAAGATGGAACTGACGGTATTAAGAGTTTGTGTGCTCTTGAAGGTTGATTCGAGAGTCGTGTATTGTTGAAGGATTTCCATGCATGAATTGAAATGCCAAATCTTTAATAAGAGCGAGATTGAAATATAAAGTCAATATTAAAGCAGGGCTCTCGTATCTCATCAGTTACATCCCCTAGGAATTGGGATCTACGAAGAAGGTTGTCCAGTATTTAAGAAGGACACTACAAACAATTAAGAAGTAAACCCTTGGCATTTGCAGTGTATTTAACCTACATACTTTCCATTATAGTGTTTATATTCAATACACCCAACTCAAACAATTGCTACATGGACACTCAAAGAGTTTCTGTGCTCCTAGTCTAGCAATAAGATGGAAATGCAAATATCAAATGATAACCTTATACCATGCTTAGTAGGTAGGAGTATTTGACAGTGTATTAAAAATAACAATTTCATCAATTTGGATTGCACTTTTTCAAGATAATTTTAGTGATTTAGGTGATTCCAAGATAAGTTTAGTAATTTCAAGATATTTTTAGTGATTTCAATGATTGCAATAATTGACAGTATTAGAATCTGTATTTCAATCAAAGTAATATTCATCAATCCAAAGTTGTATTTTTCCAAGATAGCCAAACATAATTTAACTTTAGTGATTTCAATCAATCAAAGTAATAATTCATCAATCCAAAGTTGTAATTTTCCAAGATGGCTAGACATAATTTAATTTTAGTGATTTCAATCATTGTAGTGGTATCATAATTTAATTTCAGTGGTTTCAGTGATTGCAGTGGTATAACATTATATAGTGTACAACAACATCACAAGGTACATGTTTTTGGGGATTTGACCCTAGGTTATAAATTGGATAAAAGGAACATATGCTCTTCATAATGTTATGTTAAAACATATAGGGGGGATTTGAAAGTAAATTAAATAGTGGAAGAGAGCAAAATTTATTTTTAGGGAGTTTCAAGAGTAAATCACAAATTAGTCCAAACAGGTCATATAATCCGAATCATCTTTGTTTGTTGTAGTTTTTAAATGGGATATTTTATCACTAGACCAATGTTTAGGACATTTTTCTTTACTATTTTGAAGAATCATTTTTGTGTAATTCATTAAAGTTTATTTTGTTGGAATGATAAGTTGCTCTAACGTCTTGTGAACTTTATGATATAGTATAATAATAAAAAATGAGAAATCAATATATGAAAATGCATAGTACAAATAAAAAATGTAATTTGAATTTTACATATAAATATAAACTACATCTTTCTATAAAAAAATAATTATGTAATCTTTTGACAAACTACGAGCTTGTATTAGCTATTGCAAGTTTATTGGCTATAAGATGTAAACTTTTTACGAGTTTGTAGTGATTTTTATAAAACTTATTAAATTATAAAGATTAACTATGTAATGTATAATTTTTACAAATTTGTATTGATTTTTAATAGAAATCTTATTTTCTTACAAGCAAACAAATTCATGGATTGTGACCATGCTAGTTTCTAATTTTTAAAATAGATAATTTAATGCAATTAAAAAGGCTATACAATTTAAAGTTTTTGCAAGCTTATGTTGGTTATATGAAATATGAAATAATTTAATGTATTAAAAAAAAACAATATAAAGATTTTGCAAGCTTGTATTGTTTATGTGATGTTGATAAAAGATTCTAAAAAGATTCACACCTCAAGAAATTTGATCCCTATGAATGTTTGAGAATTCCAATTTAAATTAAATTTATATTTATTTTAATTTTTTTAACTTCTATAAAAATAAAATTTAAAGTGGTATATGTCCAATACATTACCTACCTAACAACATCTCCCCTTTATTAGACTAAAGAAGTGCACTACATTGAAAGGAATTTCATTTTCCCCACAAAATTTGCTAAGAAAATAAAGGAAAAAAAACATACTATCACCCATACAATTAAGAAGAGTACACAATAAGAGATCCACACCTACCCAAATAGCCCCCACCAGATATCAACAACACTAGTCATAGAATACGATGATTAAAGATCAACTATCCATAATTCATGAATTTGATTGACCTTTTGATTTTTGGATAAGTCGCAAATTCAAGTTCATTATCTCACACGTTTATATAACACATACTTAATCATAATAAAGATCTCTAAATGACTTGAATATTAATAATAAGATATCTAAAATGATTTCCATCAAGTCAATAATATATTACATAAATTCCTCCTTACTGGTTGAGAAATTTTAATCCATAATGTATCATGCAGGTTTATCATAGTGTGATGATGCATGTTTATGTCCTTGAGTTAGATCCATATTAATCGAGTTGTTGTATTATTCCAACTATGTTTTTATGTAAGTATTGCATAAAGATAGATGTACGGTTGAAATATTATTGTTATACAGTGTATTTTTTAAGATTAACTGTCTAATGTATCCAACGTTTATGCCCATGAATCAATTAATGCATATTTTTATTTTAAGTAAAAAAAATTGTCTTAATTATATATATATTTTATAATTTATTGTATCAAAACTATAGGTAAGATATCTTATTCTAGTAAATAATAATCTATTTAACAAAAAGTTGCAAACGTTGATCATATTGTAGAGTTAAATATTTACTAAATAAAGTTGGATGATTGTTTTTATAGCACTTCGATTTGTGGTAGGGGCGTTCCATCCTTTAAGGCTAAATATGATAAGGTGGATGATAGTGAAGAGTGGCGTGAACAAAAGGTTCAAAGTAGGTAGTTAACTATTGAAATAGAACTTGAATCTAGAGTCTTCTAAGCAGTCAAAACTCTACGACCCTTAATAGTACCAAGTGGGATATAAAAAAGTTCACTCTATTTTTATTGAGTTAAAATTCTTTGCATAAACAATTGCAACCCACCAACTACCATACATGCAATGTGGAAAATATTACCACCTCATAACTCTTATTTTAAAACAAAACATCACCAAACAAATTATACTTACTACTACAATAAAAACAAATAATCATCAAACAAATTAAAAAATAAAAAATAAATATTTTTTTAAACAAAACCTCATCAAACAATTCAATACATTAAATGCACTAATCAAAATAGCTTTGAATGGCCCCGATGCACCTAAAACTTACTAAATCAAATTTATTCAATATGGAAAAAAAATATTTATTTGAGATTTATTTCTACATTAAAATAATGGTTATATAATTTTTATATAATCATCTTTATGTTATTATAATGTGTTTCTTATGGTATAAGATAAAATATTTTTAAAATATATTTTTATTTCTTAATATGATAAAAATATATATTCACTTATATTTTAAAAAATAACTATGAAAATTGTATTTGTAATGTGTTTAATAATTAATTACAATGTTTTATTGAAGATGGAAACTATATATTTTGAAGTGTTTTTTTATAAATATTTAAGAATTGATATTTATTATAAATTTAATTGAAATTATCGTATTGATAAAATGATTTATGGAGGGTAGAAAGCTTATTTTGATCTTCAAAATAATTGTAAATGAGCAAACCTTGTGATGTGGGATAAAAAAGTTTCTTTTTTAAACTCTCGTTACTCAAGTTATCTTGTACAGTTATGAAGTTTGGGGTTGCAGCATATCTAAAGAATCTTGGAGAAAGATTAAGAAAATCCATTAGCGTTTCATAATGTATAACCTCAAAATTGAAAGAAATACACCCGACCCTATTATCCTTATTAACACGGGTCTTCCCCACATCGAGAGCACTGTTATGACTAGGTGCCTAATGTACAAGTACAAGATAAATAACATTGGGACTAGAGATTTCCTAAAATTGCTTTAAAATCGAGTCAAGACCAACTTTGGCTCAAGAGAGGCTGGTATAAAGATGTCATGGTCTGGTTAAACCGTTGGGGAATTGACGAAAATGTCACTTTGCAAGATATCAATATTATTGAAATTATTATCGCATCTAAGTTTAAAGATAAAATGTAGGGAAAGAAAGAATTAGAGGTTAAAAGAAAATTAAGATACTATAAGGAGTTCATTAACCCTAATGTAGAAGATCAAAATTATCTCTATGTTTTAACTAGTTCGAAGAAGAAAATTAATATAGCCAAAATAAGAACGAACTCTCATGAGCTTCATAGTGAAACACAATGTTGGACAATTCCTAAAAAATCGTGAGTGGAAAGGATTTTCCATCACTATGAGACTCTCAGCATTGAGGATGAAAATCACTTTCTCTTATAATTCCCTACATACACCCACATCATAATGCAGTTTCATAATCTTTGCTACAATACAAACCTCCCTAACTTTCTAACTCGCCAAAACTATGGCGACCTAGGAGTGCTTCTTTCTGAGCTTGTTGAGCAAACAAATAAAATTTAACAACAGTCCAAGTAATCCTCTTAAAGTATGACAAACCAGAGTTTAGCTAAGTGGATGTTAACTACCATCATCATCATTATCATACTCAATATAATTTAACTAAAATAAGTTTTTTTTTTTTAATATTCTTGTCGTGGAAAAGAGATATAGTTTTCATTTTTTTTAGTTTTAGTTGGTGATAAAAAATTTAAAAATTATTATAATGTAACCAAAGTTCAAATAAATTATCGATATAAGTTTTTAATTTAAATATTTTTTTTAGTTTCTAATGGACCATAATGCAATTTCTATCATTGAAAGTTTTAGGCATTTTGGTAAGTGGCATGGTTAATGCTTTGTTGACTCATGCCACGTAAGTTTTTAATTTAAATATTTTTTTTAGTTTCTAATGGACCATAATGCAATTCCTATCATTGAAAGTTGTAGGCATTGTGGTAAGTGGCGTGGTTGATGCTTTGTTGACTCATGTAATGTTAATTGCATCAAACACTTCTAAAGGTTCCCTTTTCTCTCAATACTTGCAAAAAAAAACATTCTAGAACAATCGAAGCATCTTCTTTCTTACCCATATGATGCCTTGCTTTATAGTCCGATATCCGCCATACTTATGTGTTTCTGATTTAATAAGGGGACACCACTACCTCAAGCAATAAATCAAACAAGAGAGTGGTTTACCAATCGAGGACTAGATAGAAGGCTTACCTCACAAAGAAGTGAGAAGACTTACCAATAAGAGAATCTTTAGATCAAGTTATAATGGGAATGTAGATTAATTTTTCAGGTTATTTATGTATTAAATCGGGTGCTTGAAGGTGACTCTCTCTCTATCTAACGCTATGCATGCTCTTTAACCCTCTCTTTTCCGGGAAGGCTAATGAGTTTGCTTGCTTGAAGGCCAGTCGTGGAGGTTCAAAATTGGATTGTCACTATTGCATGCTCGTCTACTCTCTAGTATCTATCTATCCAACCTCTTTTAGCCTTGTAGCTCGCATCTCTCCATCTAATCAGGAATCTTATCCCTAGATAGACAATCAATTTCCTGAAGGAAGGCCAACTAGTAGGTTTTTTCGAAGAGGAAATAGTCGTATGTTGAGGTGGAAGCCCAGTCAGGTTGGGAAGCTTATCCTTACTATCTCTATTCAACCAGCTATGCATGACCTTTACCTCTTCATTGGCACAGGTGTGGCCCTTCAGAGTGTAGATATAGCAGTGAGAACAGACGTAGTTCATGGAAACAAAGGAGAATTTTTGAGTGAAATTTTCATCTCGAAGCTCTAAACTAGAAGAAGCATGTGGAACTTTTCTTGAGACTATAATATTCATAGAAGCATCACAAAAATTTCATTTGGGTAGTGTTGCATAGAAACTTCATGTGCTTCTGTTGGTCATCTGACGATGCATGGTAGACATTGAATGTGATGGAAGGAGAGTCATTTCCTCAATATTATCTATTTAAAATTAAATGTAGAGAGCGCCAAATTCCAAGGATAGGGAAAAATTTTACTATCATTAATGACATTAAACCATGTAGCAACTTCAAACTTGTTTTATCACTTGGGAAAATATATATAAATGGAATGTGTATTTTTTTTTAAATTTTTAAATATTGTTTAAGATAGATAAATTATTCAAAGACATAATAAAATTACATATTTTAAATGCATGAAATATTTTCATAAAGGACTTCCTCCCCTTGACATTGCATTGTTACAAAATTTAGACTTCCTCCATTTGACATTGTATGTATGGTCTTTTCATACACTTGTTTTAAAAAGAACTTTGTCAACTTTCCATTGTATGTATGGTCTTTTAAGTCAATGTAATGTTTCAAAATGGACTTCCTCCACTTCACTCTATATCTATGCTCTTCTAATATATTTCATTATTTCAAAAAGGGCTTCCTCCACTTGACATTATATCTATGCTCTTCTAAGATATTGTATTATTTCAAAAAATAACCTCCTCCACTTGACATTGTATCTATGGTCTTCTAAGACACCATATTGTATCAAAAAGGACTTCCTCTACTTTACATTTTATCGATGGTTTTCTAATAGATAAATAAAAAAATTCAATGGAAAAACTATGAAAGATCAAATCATTTATTTATCAAGATACATTACTGTACATACAAAAACCTTTACCCAAAAGAAAAAAAGAGTCTACTTAAACTTTTTCCATGACTTTAGATAAATAAACTTATAGTACATGAGTAGTTATTGTACAAAAAAAAAAATATAACAATGATATTTAAAGAGTATTATAAATCATGTATGAAGATAGTAGAAGTTCTAACATGGAATTTGATCAGGATTAATTGACCTTTTGCAATGAATTGTCCTGTCTTTGAAGGGGAATCAACCAGTATATTATGTTCCTTAATATATGAGAAAATGAAATGAAATCAAAACTAGAGTTTATCTCTTTTAAATTGTTTTCCAATTCAATCCTACCAACATTGTGTTAGTCAATGGTGGACATTATAGCAACACCAATTGCTTTGCATCATATAAAAAAATAAAATGGAACGATACCCTCTCAAAATTTAAGTTCTTTGATTCATGGAAACTTCCCCTTCCTAAAGGTGTTGTCACGAGGATGATTAGATAGAAGAGGTGTTTTCCCTTGAATCATAGTAGTGTTAGTGCTTGTATCACACTTCTCATAAGATGTGGGAAGGGCTTCAACATACATTACAGATTCAATGGCTTGTGTAAACTTTGTTAGTTGTACCCAATCATGAGTTACTAATGAGTCTTTCCTTGGGGAGGGCTCACTATTCTCCCACTTTTTACTTGATGATTCTTTGTCTTTAAAGGAAAAAGTGTAACTTTCCCATGTTGAACACAAATTTTGAAATGGAACGAACTATGTTCATAATTCGATAATTAAATTTTATCATGAAGTTATTTACTGAAATTGAAAAAAATGTAAATCGAGGTGTAACATATTGATATTCTTACTTAAAATGCAAACCTTTATTCATGATTCTATAATTGAATATATTTGCAATATCAACCTAATATCTCTATGAGTCATGATACATTACAAAGAAAATTACCTAACTCATTATCAATAATTGAGAGAGATTTAGAATGTTGATATGATATTTGAGAGAAAAGCTTATAAATTTACTAAACATTGAGACCTTTATTAATCAATATCATAGTTGAATACATTAACAATGCCACCGTAATATATATATCATATATCGCAAACACACAAAGATAAAATCATTATTGATGCACTTGAGCATTGGTAGATTTAAGCCAAGTGGTATATTTTTCATTAGTAAAATATGTACATGTCATAGTTCTTGTACCCATCTCATTAGCAATAACGTCGGTAAGTGATACATCCAAAATATGCACATTTAAGTCAACGTTCTCTCTTTCCACATACGATATACAACCGAACAATAAAACTCTTTGAGTTTTTAGATTTAGGGTTAATGAGGATCAAATATAGATAATAGTGAAAAGACTTGTATCAATTTAGTTATCAATGTTTATCGAGATTGTGTTTTCCCTTAAGATTTATAATAGGGAGAAAACTCTTACTTAATCATTGGATAGCTCGGTCAAAACATTTTTACAACTTATAAGCTACATGCTTTACCTTTTCTATGGAATATATTCTTTCTACAAAAGTAGTAAAATGCATTTATTTTGTAGGATTTTGAAAGGAGTAACATAATCTCTTTTTGGTGGGGATTGTGATTTTATTTGTAGGTTCTTAAATTTGAAATTAATGTAAATGAAGCTTAAAACAATAGTGGAAATCTCTCACCTAAATGTTTGGTTGTATCCTGTTAAGGGCTATCTTGCACAACCTAATAAATTAACTTGGCTGATTTAGCAGTCACCTCTATTAAGATAAAGTCTATTAGATTTTGACAAAATTGAAAAAATAAAACAATGTGCAGTCTTTTAAATGAAATATATTCTAGAGAACAACTTACTCTAAGATCTCTACGATCTATGCCACATTATTATCCATTTCCAAATGTCAAAGGTATTGTCTTGATTATTTATTAATTCACCTCGATCTAGATCCTTTTTTTTAATAACTTGGATTTCCAATAATCAAAATGGTGATAAATATTATACTCTAGAGAATGCTTCCTTTAATGCTATGGCAATATTATCATTAACACTATGGCTAAGAACTATATAAATTACCATATTTGGCCTTCTTATGTAGCTTCTCAACACAATGCAAAAATAGTATAGTAGGAGAGAGACCATTTTCATATGTTCAATCAATGTTGAAATTTGATGGCCACCATTTCTTGTCAAATACAAAATTTAAAATGACCAAATATTTTCACTTCCATTTAATTTATGTTCAAACAAATTTAAATAATGTTGCACATAAAACGTTGAAAATAAATGGGTATTTACCTCTAAGCTACCAAAACTAAAGCTTAGAAAGAGATGCACTAACCCTAGATGTTGATTTTTTTTTCAAGATGATTCTCTAGCTCTCAATATTCTAATTTCTTTTTCCTACCCACTTAGTGTATTGAAAATTAAGTAAAATTACTTTATTGGAGGCAATTACCAAGGTTCACTTTCCCCTTTACGATGTGGAGTTGGATGAGTCTTATACTCAAGTGACAATAACTTTTTTAGATTGAAGGCTGGGCTAGGATGGGGGACAAATAATTTGGTTAAGTTATTTGCTTTAAAATTATTACTTATGCTTGCTATAGGGATATCATTTTGGTTTTTCTATCTTGTTCATAACGATAGATAACAATAATTTAAAAAATGGGTTTCTCAATACTACGTAATAGTTTTGTTAGATTGATAATTTAATATGATTTATTGAACATTTTTTTTTTCGAAATCCCAAATTAATGAAATTTGGCGTGCATATTCTAATGTTAATGGGATTGATTAACTTTCCTTTTTTAATTCTTTATAATTTTTTAAACCTAAAACGAAGCTCTTGTTCTAATATATGTATCTAGACTTCACTTAGATCTTCTATCTTTATTTATTCAAAATAACTTTACATATATATTTTTTCATATATGTATAAAGACAGAATTATTTGATTTATTCATCTTATAAATACCCATGCATCATATAAAATAATTGTTTATTCCATGCTTCCTTAGTTTAGGTTAATTCTTTAACAAGGCCCCATGTGGGGTTTGGTCGGTCGACTAAGATAGGTAGCCTTAGATTTCCTTGCATGTCAGATTACCTCGTATTCGTGGCAATATCTTTCGGTCTGTGATGAGAGATAAATAGTGATTGAATTAATCATTTCAATAAGTATAATGACTGTTGGTTCTATTTAGAGCCTTTTCAACTCAACACCTTTAATTAAAGTAACCCCTAGTGCTATTTAGAGCTTATGCTCAACACTCTCAAATGGGTGTTACACTAGTGCAATTCCAGAGCTTCTAACTCACCACTAATACTAGGATGCATTTGTAAGATACACCTAGGGATACAATGGCCAAATATCCGATACTCCAGAGCTTATGCTCAACATCATGTTGGAGTGATCCCAGGATTATGCCCAATACTAAATCATTTATTTGTTGGGGTTACCTATGTGCTCCGCAGCTTACGCTCAACACATAGTCTTGTAACCCATGTGCTCCAGGGCTTATGCCCAACACATCATAGAAGTCAAAACATGTATACAAAAAATTTTGCATAGTACATAACAAAGGTCATCTCAGTATATTAGGGCTTATACTCAATCACATAATAACATCAGCCAAGTACATCGGGGCTTATGCCTAGTACATAAAAATAATTAGTGTTCATCAAGGTCCATGCCCAAATATATATCTATAACAAAAGTAAATCATGTACATCTGGGATTGTGCCCAGCATATATAACAGAAGTAAAACATGTGCGTTGGGCTTACACCCAGTATATATATATCATCAAAATAAATCATGTGCATCGGGGCTTACGCCCAATATATAGGATAACCATAATCAATGAAATTCAGGATATTACATCCCTCCCCTCTTAGAACAACACCGTCCCGGTGTTCTAGGGACTAGAAATGAAATCATGAAATAAGGCGGAGTAATCCTCCTTCATGGTGGTTTCATTTTCCCATGTGGCCTCCTCAGGCTTGAAGTGTCTCCATTGCACTTTAGTTGGATGATAATTTTCCTCCTAAGCTGTACTTCCCTCTTGTCCAATATGTGAAGGGGTTATGGCATAAAATCCCCTATGGTTCTACCTGTAACAAGGACCAATCAATCACATGCTTAGTATGATATAAATATATCTTTAATAAAGATGCGTGAAAAAAATTATGAACTTTCACGTGATCTAGCAAGGTTATTTCATAAACCACTAGCCCTTTCTTGGCCAGTATCTCAAAGGGTCCACAAAATATGGGGGCCAACTTTATGCATCTCCCCAAGATTAAAGAGCTCCACTTTGCATTCACTTTTAAGAAGACATGTCCACCGACTTGGTAATCTTTGTCTTTTATTTTCTTATCTGCATAACTCTTCTGGCAGTCCTGTGTCTCTTTTAGGTTTTGTTGCACTATGGTGACTAACTGTTCTAGGTCTTTTAGTAAGCCTGGCCCTAGCATGAGTCTTTCTACTGGGGTATCCCAAGTCAGCGGTGTCCTACACTTTCTACCACAGAGTACCTCGAAGGGGCTCATCTTGGTAGAGTTCTAGTACCCATTGTTGTATGGAAACTCTGCGAGGTGCAAATAATCCTCCCATTTAGTGGGATTGTTCATTACGTACATTCTAAGCATATCCTCTAAGATCTGGTTTACTTGATTTGTCTGACAGTCTGTCTATGGATGGTAAGCTATACTGAATTTTAACTGTGTCTCCAAACCAGAGAACAAGGATCTCCAAAAATTACTGGTGAATTTTGTGTCTCTATTAGATATGATTGCCTTGGGTGTTTCATGCAATCAAAAGATTTCTTTTAGAAAGATGTCCGCAATGTGGACAACTTTGTACGTCGATTTTATTGGTATGAAATGCACTGCTTTGGATAACTTGTTGACCACTACAAAATTGGAATCATTTTGTTTCTTGCTCTTTGGTAATCCTGTAATGAAGTCCATACTGATAACCTCCCATTTCCATTCTGGAATGGATAGCGGTTGTAGCAACCCTGAAGGGTGTTGGTGTTCCGCTTTGACCAGTTCGCACTCCCAACATTTGGTGATGAATAATGCTATGTCGGACTTTAACTTCAGCTAGAAGAAGCGTTTCTTTATTGTTGATATCATCTTTTGATATCCCGGATGTCATGTTGGTAGGTGGTTTGGTAGAGTACTATTGCAACATCTCCGATGCTGTGAAAGGTAGAAGATGGCGCAAATGGCGAGATGATGACGCGAATGGCGATGAGTGGAAGATTAGTTATGCATTTTACGTCAATTGTACCGTGGAATGCGGGTTTTGGGTCATTTGGACCACATATTATGTAATGTTGAGTCAGTTATACCGCAGAATGCGGGTTTCTAGTGATTTTTGATAAGTCAATTAGATATTAGGTCATTTGTCCATAGTGTCAGTTAGGAAGTCGGTAGTAAGTGGACAAGAGTTGTAAGGCGGAAGCCTATATATAGATAAGAATTGTAGGTGTTGAGATATAATTAGGGATATTCGATGAAGTTGAGATGGGAGATATAATTCACGGGAGAAGATTGTGAAGCTTTAATGTTGCATGATTTCCGGGTATGTTTTGATGTCAAGAGTCATTGCAGAGATCTAGTTTTTGCAGAGGCATTGTATCTTGGTTGACAATGATAATATGATGAAGCTATTTTGGTGCAATCCCTATGCTCAATTTGTTCAGTTATGATAATGTGATATTGCACTACACGAATAATGTCATGCTTCTTTGATGCAATACTTGCTTTACAATTACTATTGTTGCAATGATGAATGTTTGGGTTGAATATTGATTTACTACTATGTTTAATACTTAAAGATCTCTGTCTTAGTGCTGCAATAAGTTAAATATGATAGCAACAACTGTCCTCCTTCATTCGGCGGAAACATGGTTTCGTCTGCTCTTCCTGGACGCCTCGGGTGAGACCTCATCTGCTCTGCAGGTGTTGTTGGACGGGATAAACCCTGTCCGGGTCGGTGCTCAGGAAGACTATGGTTGGTGTCAACAGTGATGCGAACCCTTTTCGAATGGGTTTGAGTCAACAAATGGTTCCATTGCCGAGACCATGTACGGAGTGAAAGGAGGACATGTTGTGGCACCCGACGAAACTGAAGATCCAAGAATGGTTTGATCAGAAGTTGCAGGAATTCATTGAAGAGGAAAGAAGGAACACTCGATCGATAGTAGATCAGTGGGTGGGTAGATACATTCACGACGGTCCGCACAAATGGTTCTTCTGTGAATTTCCAGTCCTATTGTTCGAATGGTTGGCAAATTTGACCTTCAAAAAGAGGAACTTCCAAGGTGGTGAACCAACGACCTGGACCCCCGAATCGATTCAGAACTGCAGGAAATTGATAATAAGGCATCGCAGGCTGTCGAAGTGTGGTTCGATAGCCATTAGAGAAATTTTGAGGTCAAAAAATGGCCTCAAAACAAAGAAAATGTACTATAAAAAACAACCAATCACATTCTAGTAGATGACATCATCCCCCTTGGTGAGGTGGCATTGCATGAGTTAAGAATGCTTATTTGTCAAATTTTCTATGGTGGATGAAAACACATAGTTAACCAAGGTAGTGGTGTAAGTACTTTTAAGTCATAAAGTAAAGTACTCATAATGAATGTCTTTTCACACTTTCTCATAAAATAATATTATTGTCATTTTCAAGTGAAGTACTCTTAATTCATAAAGAAAGTCCTTTCACATTTTTTTATAAAATAATATATTCTCATTTTTATATTTTAAATTTTAAATTATATATTCACTCCATTCTATTTAATAACATAATGTCAAACTAATAAAAAATAATAATATATTTAATAAATAATAATAATAATAATACAATGTGGATTATAATAACATTATTAACATTTTACATGTAAATAAATTCTCAATTAAATTACATTATATTAAATTCATGAGAAAAGTACTAAATATAAAAAGTCAACATTAAATTAAAAAAATAGCTCTTAAAAATATTTTTTATTATTTAATTTCATTTGCAAGTTCAAGACAAATAAATGCTAAAGGACAATACATTTTTGGGAATTTGCAATGAATCTTAGTCACATCAATGTAGACTTATTGTACTAATTTTATTTCTAGTGAATTTTGAAAAGCAACTCAACCATGGTTATTTATATTGTGCATAGAAAATAGTGTGGGAGGTGACTTGTCATATATACCTACCCCATAAAACTCTCAATTCATAATATTTTAATATATCTCATATTTTTGTAGTACATCTCTTAGGAGGTCATTTTTTGACCTCAAAATCTCTCTAATGATCCTAGAAGGATATATCACAGAGTTTGCGGTTGATACTCAGAAGTCATATAGTGAAGCTGAAAGATATTTTTTCTGCGAACCTCGAGGCAAGTTTTTACTGTCACCTTAACTATTGATCAAGATGCTTATTTGCAAAAAGGGTATATTGAAGATGCATCTTGATCAGTAGACATCCTGTTGAGCGAAGGCCATGGGTACTGCGACTGTTGGGGGGAAGTACATGGAATGATAAGTGGTGGATGGGTGCAGGTCATGATGAGACTGTGAGTGAAGCCGAGGAAGAAAGTGGAGTTTGACAAGGGGAGGGGCAAGGTTCCAACAAGAAAAGAGGCAGAGGACAGGAGAAGGTCCTGCTGTGGTCGAACTGCAAGACCATGAACGAAGTCCACATGGGACGAAGCGACCTCATAGTCCTGACAAGGAAAACCAGGCTACACCCAGGATAGAGGCAAGACCAAACCTCGGCACCAACGTACCCACACCTCCACTCACTATCTCTCAGATAGAAAGAAATACCACTTCAACACCGCCAAGTTCATCAATTCCACAAAATTTAACTGGTAGTAGTACAACGAAAGGAGGAAGGAAGCCCAGAATGGCGGGCGATGATGCTAAGTTACCATTGTTCCATAGTAGTGCGACAGACAACCCAGAACAGTATTGGTTTTTGTGTGAAGTGGTTTGGACCATAAAACAGATCATCGATGATGCTACTAAGAAAGGATAGTTAGCGACGACTATGCGAGCTTGTGCATTAGATTAGTTAATAAAGTTTGTTCTAGTCCCTACAAGAGCCCCAGAGAAGTCACTGGATGAGATTCAGGATGGGTTGATTGCCAAATTTAGAAGGCCCAAGTTTGAGGCTCAATATATTATAGAATTGAAGGAAATTAAGTAGTATCCCAATGAGACGGTATGGTATTTCGACCAACGATTCAAGATGTTGATGGCAAGGCTAGTTTTGATATGAGCCCTGTCCAACATAAGGAGTGGTTCATTGCAGAACGGCTACCACACATTCGGTTTCTATTGATGCAACAAAACATCTCGACGCCCAGTGAAGCTCTGGAGATTGCAATGTGATTGGAGGCATCGCCGATTGGAGATAATGCAGCCGGGATGTCACAGATATAGACATAGCTCGCTAACTTGACTATACAGCTGCAAGATTTGAAGAAGGGCAAGGAGCAGCGTGAAGAAGTATGGTGTACGTGATGCCGAGGAGAAGGGCATATGAAGGACAATTGCCCGGACTTCCGCAATTATTTGGTTTAAGGAGCGCCTAATCCATTGCATGGTGGTAGCATGCCATGGTGTCATGTCTGCCACGTGTATGGGCATAGTCACGACAATTACCCTTATAATAGAAAGTGGTCACAACCCCAAGAAATCTTTATTGCACATTTTCCAAGTCGGTGGGTCATGATGACAAAGATTGTCGTGCATATGGGTTGCTACAAGAAAGAATGTATGATGCATTCTACGTCAAGGATGATCAGCGTGCCGTACAAAAATTGCAACCGTAGCCGCACGTAGCCCAGCCACTACCTCAATCGCAGATGCAATTTGTACCATAGCAGCAACAACCGCTGTTGTTCTTGCCGCAATATGCTCCGATGCATATGGCTCCACAATAGCCACAATATGTACCGCAACCATAGTATGCATGACAAGGGCAAGGGATGAAACCGACACCAATGCAGCAACAATTTAACCAACCACAATACCAACAGCAGGGAGGATTCTGGGGAGGATACCGAGGAGGACGTGGTGGAGGATTTGGTCGTGGAGAAGGATGAGGTGGTCGTGAACCTATTCAATGTTATCACTGTGCAGTATGGGGACACTATCAGCAAGACTGCCCACTACTGCAAAACTAGTGTACGTTTTGTTTTGTTAACGATCATACAGTTGAGAATTGTCCACAATTGATTGCACGATGAAAGGTAGGGAACACTCCCCAGTTGCAGACACAGCCCCAAACATAGCAACCCGCTAAGAACCAAGTACAACAACTAGTGCAGATCCAGAATCTGTAGCCGAATCAGAACATAAATCAAAATATCAATTAACCGGGGAACGTACCACTGAATCAGCAGCAGGGTGCAAACATTGCGACAATTTCTGCAGAACCAAGACCGCAAGATGATTTCGTTGCTGTGGTCACTCGAGGAGGAAATACAACTGGAGAATATATCTCAATGATTCAGTTAGCTAGACAAAAGAAGGTATCATTTGGTATTGATGCGGAACGGGAGACGTTTCTTCAGGAACAATGGGCCTTAGGGAATGACCGAGGTAAAGACGTCATGGATGACATGCCCTCTTCTTTTGATGCTACTTCAGAGGTTAGCCCGTTGCAACAATCCAGCAAAATTTGAGCATTTTTGGAACATTGTTTGTCCCTGGAAAAATATCCTGATGCTCTTGCTGCGATTGAAGCCTTGTTGCAACGACCAACCCAGGATCGACAAGAGCTCGCGGTTAATTCCTTGCAACGACGGAAGATGGGTAAGGAGACGTGGATGAATATTCAAATTGGCGACTATGATGTTGATTCAGTTATTATGTATCTTGGTTCAGATGTCAACATCTTGACCAAGCAGGCTTGGCAGAAGATGGGGAGCCCCCCATTAAGCTGGTCTCCTATACAGCTCCGATTGGTGAACCATGCGAAAGTAACACCCATTGGGTGAGTTCCGCGGCTAGTGGTAGATATTGAGGGTATGAAAACCTATGCCGACTTTGATGTCATAGAAGTTGTCGAAGGTGGCAGCTCTTATCCCACGTTGTTGGGGATTGGATGGGCTAATTATAGTGGAGCTGTAATCAACTTCAAGTGATGGATGATGACTTTTCAAAATTGCGATCTCAGAGTTATCGTCCCATTAGATCCGGCTGAAGGATGCCTCTACATAGAGCCAGTGAAGGATGATGATCCCAATGGATGGGACCATGCATTCAATATTTCTGAAGATTATATACATCCGACTTCCAACGGTGAGCTAGGATGGCGCTGTGACAGCTCTACATCTTCCGACTCTGATGATGTGCTGGAATATTGGAAGAATTGCTTGCACGAAGTGTCGCTCCGTAAGTGTGGGTTGGTCACATAGTCATTATGCCATTTCTCGACTGAAAGGGTCACACTACCAACACGTGAAGGACTACCTAGCTTATCCGAATTCATGATGGAGTTCGAAGAAAGAGTTTTCGAACCACAGTGCTTGCTGGCATTGAATGAAGCCTTGAAGGATGCTCCAGCACGCTGGTGGGCGACACATAAGGCATCGATTGATGGATGGTCGAAATGCCGAAGATTGATGATGGTACATTTTGGTGATACTAAGGTTTACCACACTGGAAAGTATGATGGTCGGACCGATCCTGGTGGTAACTTGATGGAATGTCAATGGCTATGGGTATCGTGACCAAAAGATGAGTGGGTCCATGCTTTTATCCATACTTTGGATGAGATTCCACGTTCATGGTATACTGCAGCTAAGTTGTGAGGGGAGATTTCTACTTGGTTGGAGCTCACAGTGTGTTTTACTCGTACATTCAGTTTTGCGGATGTCGATCTAGAGGTTAATAACGCATTACAGCTCATCCGTGATGTAATTCTGCAGGTTGTCCCAGTAGCATATCCTGTGGATCCGCTTACGCACTACCAGATGCAGTCTCTCATGGAGTGTTTCAATATCAGTGGTGGGCCAGAAGATGGTGATGATCCGCGGAATGTGAATACCCCGGAGTCAGAAGGAAGTCGTGCTGTGGTACCACTTGATGCGCTTAGCGGCCCAATTAGTCAGCCACTGAAGCTCTGCAAGATTAACATTGGGACAGAGGACACTCCGAAGTTCGCAAATGTCGGGGATTACTGGGATGATGAGTTGATAAGAAAGGTCACTGATTTGCTCCATGAGTTTCAAGACATATTTCCTACTAAGTTTTTCGACATGAAGGGGATTCTAGGTGACTTACGAGAAATGAAGATTCCATTAAAACAAGATGCTAAGCCAATCTGGCAACGACACTATCGATTGAATCTGCGAAATAAGGAGCGGGTCAAGGTTGAGATGGATTGCATGTTGGACGCTGGTATTATTGAACCAGTTGAGGAGTCGGAGTGGATTAGTCCTATGGTAGTGCAGGATAAGAAGACTGGTGAAGTGTGCATTTGCATTGATCTCAGGAAGCTAAATGACACATGTGTGCACGATCCATTCCCCACTCCATTTACCGATGAAGTGCTTGAAGGTGTGGGTGGCCAGGAGATGTACTCCTTCACAAATGCGTTCTCTGGTTATCATCAGATCCGCATTGCTAAAGAAGATCACCATAAGACAACTTTCGTTACTGAATGGGGTTGCTTTCAATACACTGTAATGCCGTTTGGTTTGAAGAATGAACCTGGGATACTTTCGCAGGTTGTCATTGCTGCATTTAAAGACTTCATTCAGAAAGTTTTACAGGTATACATGGACAATTGGACGGTCTATGGTTTGGTCCGTGATCATTTGGTGAATCTGCGGTTGATGCTCGAGCGATGCCGACAGCACCAGATATCTCTAAATCTGAAGAAATGCATCTTTTGTTCACCGTTTGGGATATTGCTTGGCCATATTGTGTGTAAGCAAGGGTTGTTGGTCAATCTAGCTAAGATTGCACTTGTTTTAAGTTTGCAACCACCGACCACTGTTAAGCAGTTGCGCGAGACTCTAGGACACATGGGGTGTTAGCACCCCAAATATTTTTTTGATTAATCGTCTTTTGACAGCATTAATCGTCTTTCGGCAACATTGGCGGTGCAAAATAAGAACACTTTTCATGACAGGAGGTTTTGAAAGCTCGATCGAGAAGGAAAAATTTGTCCTCAGTTGCAGATACCATGGTCGCAAAAGAAAAAATGTTCTACGGGTTTGTGAACTAAGTCTTTTTTGAGGGGGGCTAGAGAGTTCTTTAAACCTAAGACAAATAAGGAAAGGATTTTTATAAAAGAGGACGCACTAAGGTTTTACTTTCATGAATTAACCTAAGTGAAAAGGTTATGAGGGAAGGACTTTTGAGTTCTATATTCTAAATGATAATAAAGCCAAAGTTTAAGAATTAAAAACAAAAGGTTTTTAATTAGGGGTTTATGCTAAATGGAAGTTTTGATTTTTATGGAAAAAAGCATTGTGAAAGGTTTTAATTTTTATAATTTTTGGCCAAAGTCTAAATGTTATGAAAAAAGGTCTTGATTGTTTATAAAAGGGGTTTTAATTTTACAATATGGACTAAAGTGAAGACATTAGGGAGAAGGCTATTATATAAAAAATGATGTGGGAAAACGCTTCGATTAAAGGATTGTTTATAAAAGGGGTTTTAATTTTACAATATGGATTAAAGTGAAGACATTAGGGAGAAGGCTATTATATAAAGTGAAGACATTAGGGAGAAGGCTATTATATAAAAAATGGTGTGGGAAAAAGCTTCGATTAAAGGTGGAGCAAAATAAAGTGAAGACATTATGGAGAAGGCTATTATATAAAAAATGATGTGGGAAAAAGTTTC
Source organism: Larix kaempferi (assembly GCA_027924585.1). Taxonomy (NCBI): domain Eukaryota; kingdom Viridiplantae; phylum Streptophyta; class Pinopsida; order Pinales; family Pinaceae; genus Larix; species Larix kaempferi. The sequence goes on along the minus strand of BSBM01000091.1, from coordinate 37,049,335 downwards.
GATTAAAGGATTGTTTATAAAAGGGGTTTTAATTTTACAATATGGACTAAAGTGAAGACATTAGGGAGAAGGCTATTATATAAAAAATGGTGTGGGAAAAAGCTTCAATTAAAGGTGGAGCAAAATAGGTATATCGCCGAACATCAAGGGCATGCCAAGGGACCAAGAGTCGAGCCATAAGGGCCCTACAGATCGTCCATCAGCCAAGTGCCCAAGGCCAAAGTCCTCCTCTATTTCCTACGTGATAGACATTGAATGAAAGAGGATATATAGAGTGTGGAAGTCTTCCCCTCATGTCGCATGTGGGATAAAGTCCCCAAGATTAAGATGTGAATATAAGTGAATGTTCAAGCTAGCATTTCGATGCCAAAGCAGGAAGGAAATCAACGGCTCACGGTGCACCTCACACCATCCAAATGCTTGGGACATAAAGAAAAATGCAGGTGCGATGAAGGAACCACTATCCGACGTGTCATTTTCTGGGCCCATCGCATGAAGATGAGCTGGTATTCGAAACCATTTAAACCCATACGACACCACCTTTGCCGATAGAAGTTGTTTGGGAAGTATATCAGAGGGCGTCTTTTTGCAGGTGGCTTATTTTCTTTCCAGTTGGCTGAAGTGCCAAAATTCCAAAACCGTAAAATGCCAAAATGGATAGGGGAGACTGTGCCATTTATCCAAATATGGGGAGTCGGCCGCAACAATGAGGAGTCAGGGTAGAAAAAATGAATAAATGAATTGCCCTCCTTCTCTAATATGATTTCTAAAGATTCATGTAGCCACGACTGTCCTCCCTTCCATCCAAGTTTAGCAGCTCCACGCACAGGGTTTGGTGCTACCATCATTTGACGTAGCAGAGAAAGAGATACAATCGTTGCAGCTTTGGAGGTCTCAACAAGCAAATGAAATCGCCCAGTTTTTTAGAGATGCGTGTATCCACAACTTCGTCGAGACCTGGCTTTTGTACACCCGATGAGTAATTGCTGCCATGCCACCATGCCACCATATTTGTGCAGATGGGGAATAATGTAGCCCATGATGAGTCCATTTTTCCCTACAGCCTGGTTCTTTATCCGGTTGACAGGCTCGTTGGGGTTTAACGCCATGACAATGGAGAAATGATGGGGGCGTCCAGGTCGTCTCGACCAAACCCACGATGGTAAGAGCATTTGTAGAGCTCGTGGGGGATGTGACATGCATATGTTTCACGCAGCCGCAGTTGAAGCTATGGGTTCGATATGCAATGGCTCTAATAGCATCAACTACCCATTGGCGTGGTTTCTCCAAAATGATGCTGCTAATGTATTATCCATTCCTCTCATGTGCAAGACACAAGCAGATGGGCTATCACTATTTTGTATTGTCTCACCGACAAAGTGTAGGAGAAGGATGAGCAAGTATTTCATATGTGGGTTGAAGACAAAATGGATGCTGGGGTCTCTAAGATATTTCCAACCAAACCAGTGGTTTGGGAAAAATGGTGCAGCCGTTTACTTGTGTTTTTACCCAGCTGGTGGTGAAGGAAGTGTCCAAGAAGATGATATTGCTCCAATACGAGCTTAGTTTTCATTTTTAGCACAGAGTTGGCCTTATTCTCGTTTCTCCTAATGCTCATTTCTTTCCATTCCACAAAAGAAGAAAATTATGAGCTATCGCTGGGTGGGCCTGTCTCTAATACTGTGCAGGTTTGAAAAAAGTTGATTCCATGAAAGAAAGCTGCTGCAGCCATCGTAGTTTTCCAAGGTTATTCATGATTCTTAGAGAAGTTTCTGGGACACGTGTTAAGCAGGTAAATGTGTAGTAAAAAATGCTATTGGAGAATGAAGAATAACTCCTAAAATCAAATATTCTATTTGAAAGCTCACCAAGGGTTAGGGTTTATAATTTTCATTTCAACCATTTTTGTGAAGTATAACCCCAAACTATTATATGGAGGCGTTTTGTGGTCACAGGCTTGTTTATATGGATTATCCAACTATAGGCATCTTGGGGATTCCATAGCTCAATATGTTATACCAGATTTAGTGGGGCATGGGAATTCATTCAAACATGGAATTGTCCATAGACAGGATCACTTCAGAAAATTATGATATTTTGGGATTGTACAGGTTTGGCGATTTTTGGTCATGCTACAAGTAAGAATGTGTCGTGACAAACCAAAGAGACTTGATGCAAAGTGTGCAGCCCCAGCGTTACAAGCAAAGAAAATAAAATGTGAAAATGTAAGAGAGCTATTTTCAAATACCTATTGTTTTCCTTTGTTTCCCTCATAGGAAAAGAGAAGAAAAATGGCAGGGAAACGTGACATTAAAGAAGAATGGAAGCCACCTGACATTTGAAATACAAACAAAAACAAAGAGTTCAGAGTTAGAGGAGCAGCCACCTAGAGGACATCTATAATATCTTCTGTCTTTTGCTTTGTAATAAATTTATAGTTTAGTGAAAATCGCTGCTGGATGTAAAAAGGGCAATTAGGTTTTATTTCATTTTTATGTTTTGAAAAGATAGGTGGTAGATTTTTACTTGATGATGTGTCACCAAACATTGTAACCATTTTCTGTTAAGAATTAGGTCAAATAGGAGGCTCCAGGAAGCTATATAATCTTTGTAATAGAAGAACTAAGGGTGAGTGAATCATTGGGCTGAAGCCTAGGAGAGCTCAGCTCTGTTTTTTAGATTTTATTGTTAAATATATCAGCAGTGTTTGGGGCTGGGTTATTTGCAGAGAATTCCTGTGTTATCTTTCTTGCAATTTGTTTCCTTCTTTTCCAATGTGCAAATGTGTTTCTCTCTTTGTTATTCCATTCTATGTTATTTCCTTCATGCTTGGATCAGGGTAATAGTTAAGTAGAATTCATAGAGATTATGCTCTGCTTATTCCAAGTATTTCACCAAATATGTTCTGCTAAAGTTGATGTAGGATTCATCCTTGTTAGATGCCTTATATTGATGGACTGTTCATTCCTCTTCTGTTTCACCCCTTAAAGCTCTCTGACTATGCGTGGGTGGATACCTTGCCTCTGTTTAGATTCCTTACGCAGCTGCACTGTTATGTGTTTTATGATTTATTTTTTGACTCCATTGCCCAATAGTTCTCCTCCTGATTCTCTTACCAAGGTTTTAAACAATTTGTTTCAACAGAAATCTGATCTTCTGCACATGTTTTTCATTGAATATCTTAAATGTTGAATGCTGGTCTGTTTCTTCATTATTGACAATCTTGATGATTTCCAGCTTTCTGAAAGTTAAATAGAGAGCCCTCTTTGCTTGTGTTAGGTCAAAAGCATAAGCCAAACACCGGTTAGTGGTTACCCAGAATTACCCTCTCCACAACCTAGGGGGTCAATTTTGGTGTTAACAAATTGGCGTCATTGACGGGGAAGAGATTGTTTCACAATCCCTGGGAGAACGACAAAGTTCAGATCTGAATGCTGACGGTGAACAACAGGAAGACATCAAGAAGGTTGTATCATTCACTTGGCTACTCCACTCAAAATATTTCCAGTGCGAAGGTGACTCCACTGGGAGGATCAGTGACTCCATATCAGAATTTGAGATGTTGAAGGTCTCATGGCAACTCCACATTCAAGAAACCTAGCAGCCTATTGTTTCACGGGCTAATCTCCTCAATCTTCAAAGCAAAATTTGCAGCCTCAGTGTTTCAAGATGACTTCATTGTCAAGAAGGTATGCTCCTTTAAGCAAGTCTCATATTCCTAGTTTTCCAAATCAAATTCCTAAAGTGGATTGGAAAACCTACTTACCTAAATTCAGAAATGAAAAGGAAGACAATGCTGCTTTGCATTTAATCAAGTTTCATATGCATGTACGTAAAATAAAAGTTCAGTGGCATGAAGATTGTCTTATGAAAATGCTTATGGCCTCCCTGGAGGGGAAAGCTAGGTCCTGGTATGAACAGTTGTCGGCTCCTAGTATTTATTCCTTGAGGAATTTTCATACAGTATTCTTTGAATATTTTGAGAAATCTTGTCCATTATTGTTGCTAGTAAACGACTGTTGTGTATGCTTTGACATTTTTATTCAAAACCTGGAACATGTTTATAAAGATGATGAATTCTTAGATGATGAGATCATAGAAGCTTTGCATGAAATCCCGTTTCAACATTATGAAATTCAAGAAAACTCTCAAAACACAGTAGCACCCTCAACTGAAAATAAAGAGAGCAGTGATCCTATTGATGATCTTTATATTTTTTCTCCCGAGGAGGATGAGAAATGTTTTTAGTTTTGTTAATCATCTTTTGTTTCTGAAGAAGACCAGATCAGTTCCATTTCATGTGATATTATTTCAGAAGCTGTAGGTCTAGAGAACTTTGTCTTGTTTGATTCACTTGAAGGACAACACATTGATGTTTGTCTTGAAACACGAGAAGCAAATCAGGTCTCAGATGATGATGCTGGTTTTTCATTAGACAAGAAATATGAGCATATCCTTCAGAGTGTTTCCCAAAGTTCTCCTCTATCTGAAGATGAGATAGATCAGCTCCCAAAAGGTCATGTTACAGCCTCACTTGAATCAAATCTGCAGGGTTCACACAGTCCAAGATATGTAAGTGAAATTTCCTCTATTTTTGAAAATGTAAATCTGAATTTAAAGGATGACAATTATGATAATATTTTGAAGAAACTCATTCGGGACGATGATTCTCTACAAGGAAATCAACTATTAAACACCATTTCCTTTCATCAAGAAGATAGGACTGTCATGTCTAATGATTTGGAAGAGGGTTTGTTGTTTGAAGATGTTTTAGATTATGATATGAGGGAGTATGAATATGAGACAGATAGTGTGCCAAAGAAAGAACCAGAGTTGCTCATGCTTGAGGGAAGTACAATCAACACTCAAGTAGCACAAGGTCACAATTCCCTATACATTCTCAGGGATTGACAGCCAAGTATTCATGTAGGTCAGATTGAAAGAGGTACTTGCATTTTTGCTAAATATCAAGACATGGTAATATTTCAAATTATTGAAGATCCTTATGCTAAATTACTACAGTTTGAGGGGAACATGAATTTTCTTGCACCTATGAGACATGAGCTCATAACTTGTGGATGTTTGGAGTGGCTTGTTGGTTGTTTTTTTTACTTGTTCAAAGGAAGTGCGAGCCAGGTTCGGGCAAATGGCCAGTTACTGGATTGGCTTCACTGGCACTTTTGTGTCATTTGATTCAGTAGTAGCATTTCAATGAAGTAGGGTAGGTAGCAGGAATAAGTTTGCTCAACAAGCAATTTTCAGTATGTACAGTGTTATTTTTTAAGTTTTCGGCATGTTAAGAAAATTCCAGTATGTTTTTAGTTTCGACAGTTAGCAGTTTTCGGGTGAAAGACAGGTTCCAAGTTGCAGTTGTCGGGATTGGGAGCCGCCCAATGGATCAGACACTTGGTCTACGAGTTTTTTGCTACCTCACAAGGAGGGTAGCATCCCCGACTGGAGCCAGTTGTTAGCACCCCAAAATGTTTTGTGATTAATCGTCTTCTGTTGGCATTAATCCTCTTCCGACAACATTGGCGGTGCAAAATAAGAACACTTTTCATGACGGGAGGTTTCAAATATTGGTCGAGAAGGAAAAATTTGTCCTCAATTGCAGACACCATGGTCACAAAAGAAAAATGGTTCTGAGGGTTTGTGAACTAAGTCTTTTTTGAGGGTTCCGAGATAGTTCTTTAAACCTATGACAAAGAACGAAAGGCTTCTTATAAAAGAGGAGGCACTAAGGTTTTACTTTCATGAATTAACCTAAGTGAAAAGGTTATAAGGGAAGGACTTTTGAGTTCTATAGTCTAAATGATAATAAAGAGAAAGTTTAAGAATTAAAACAAAAGGTTTTTAATTAGGGGTTTATGCTAAATGGAGGTTTTGATTTCTATGGAAAAAAGCATTGTCAAAGGTTTTAATTTTTATAATTTTTCGCGAAAGTCTAAAGGTTATGAAGAAAAGGTCTTGATTGTTTATAAAAGGGGTTTTAATTTTACAATATGGACTAAAGTGAAGACTTTAGGGAGAAGGCTATTATATAAAAAATGATGTGTGCAAAAGCTTCGATTAAAGGTGGAACAAAAAAGGTATATCACCCAACACCAAGGGCTTACCAAGGGACCAAGGGACGTGCCATAAGGGCACTGCACATCATCCATCACCCAAGCACCCAAGGCCAAAGTCCTCCTCTATTTGTCACTCAGTAAACATTGAATGCAAGAGGATATATAAAGTGTGGAAGTCTTACCTTCATGTCGCATGTGGGATAAAGTCCCCAAGATTAAAATGTGAATATAAGTGAATGTTCAAGCTATCATTTTGATGCCAAAGCAAGGAGGAACCAACGGCTCACAGTGCACCTCGCACCATCCAAATGCTCGGGACATAAAGAAAAAAGTAAGTGCTATGAAGGAACCACTATCCGACGTGTCATTTTCTAGGCCTATCGCATGAAGACGAGCTCGTATTCGAAACCATTTAGACCCATACGATACCACCTTTGCCGATAGAAGTTGTTTGGGAAGTATATAGGAGGGTGTCTTTTTGCGGGTGGCTTATTTTCTTTCTATTTGGACGAAGTGCCAAAATTCCAAAACCCTAAAATGCCAAAATGAATAGGGGAGACGGTGCCATTTATCCAAATATGGGGAGTCGACCGTAATGATGAGGAGTCAGGGTAGAAAAAATGAAACACCCTCCTTCTCTAATATGGTTTCTGAAGATTCATGTAGCGACAACTGTCCTCCCCTCCGTCCAAGTTTAGCAGCTCCAGACACAGGGTTTGGTGCTACCATCATTTGACGTAGTAGAGAAAGAGATACATTCGTTGCAGCTTTGGAGGTCTCAACAAGCAAAGGAAGTCGCCCAGTTTTTCAGAGATGCGTGTATCCATAACTTCGTCGAGACCTGGCATTTGTACACCTGATGAGTAATTGCTTCCATGCCACCATATTTTTGCAGATGGGGAATAATGCAGCCCATGATGAGTCCATTTTTCCCTCCATCCTGGTTCTTTATCCGGTTGACAGGCTCGTTGGGGTCTAACACCATGACAATGGATAAATTATGGGGGCATCCAGGTCATCTCGACCAAACCCATGATGGTAAGAGCATTTGCAGAGATCGTGGGGATGTGACGTGCATATGTTTCACGCAGCCACAGTTGAAGCTATGGGTTCGATATGCAATGGCTCTAATAGCATCAACGACCCACTGGCGTGGTTTCTCCAAAATGATGCTGCTAATGTATTATCCATTCCTCTCATGTGCAAGACACAAGCAGATGGGCTATCACTATTTTGTATTGTCTCATCGATAAAGTGTAGGAGAAGGATGAACAAGTATTTCATATGTGGGCTGAAGAAAAAATGGATGCTGCGGTCTCGAGGATATTTCCAACCTAACCAGTGGTTTGGGAAAAACGGTGCAACCGTTTACTTGTGTTTTTACCCAGTTGGTGGTGAAGGATGTGTCCAAGAAGACAATATTGCTCCAATACGAGCTTAGATTTCATTTTTAGCACAGAGTTGGCCTTATTATCGTTTTTCCTCATGCTCGTTTCTTTCCATTCCACAAAAGAAGAAAATTATGAGCTATCGCTGGGTGTGTTAGGAACCCATGTCTTTACTTTGTTAGTATGTTGTTGTTGGACGCATATGTTTTGTAAGTCGTCCCGTAGTATTTGTTAATCAATAGTTTGTGTTATTGTTGTTGGCGCATATGCTTTGTAAGCCGCCCGTAGTATTGTTAATCCATAGTTTGTAACGGCCCATGGTTTCGACCCATAGTATTGGCGCCTAGAATTAGTATATAAGTGTGTGTTGAGACCTATGAAGGCACCGTGAAGTTATTTGTATTGAGCTTGCTCAAAGGAGGTTGCCCCCTCGAAATGGCCTGTGATCAATACAAAAGTGATTATGAGTTCTGTCATTTCTGCTATTTCGCGTATTCTTGTTAATTAATTGTTGCAGGTGCCTTACATCTGGTATCAGAGCACTTTCTTGGGCTCGTTGGGTGAAATTTCTGCCAATTTTTTTTTTTTCACATCTGTTGCAGGTTCGGATTTGGGAATAATCCCCATCTGCTTAACTGTGGGAAGTACTTGGGCATAATCCCTAAAACTCATTGTGAGGAGTACCACAGGAACCCCGAAGTAGCTGGCCCATTGAGAGGACCTGCCAGCGAAAAGGGCAACGACCCCTACCTGATTGACTAGTTTCCACCCGTGAGGTAAACCAAGAGCTGTCGTTTGTGGCAAAGCGGTTATCAGTTTTACCTGAACCGTGGAGTGAGGGGTATTGCCCCAATACGCAAGCCGTCAGACAGCATCGGTGGCCGAGTGAAACCCCTGAACTGTTAGGAAGCCGCACATACCTGGGGTCCATATCTACTTTCAGCTGAACTATTGTTGATCACTGCTGCACCGTTTCAGATCTATTTTGCAAGCCGTTTCAGATTCATCCGTTTTCAGTCCATTCGGCGCTGTTCCAGATTTCTTTCGAGCCGTAGCCACTCCAGTCTATTTGGCGCTGTTCCAGATTTCTTTCGAGTCGTAGCCACTCCAGCCAATTCAGTATTTTCTCCATATCTCGCTTATTTTTACTCTGTTTCCCTTGAAATTTTCAGGGAACCCCTGTCATCCCATTTTGCATATTTCAGTCCTGAGGACCCTATCCTCAATTCCCTTCCCAAAGCCCGAAATCCCACATTTGTCTATTTTTAGGGTTTGCCATAACTTCCTCAGATTTCACCCAATCACCTTCAAATTTTACCACAAAGTTCCTTTTTGAATTCTACTTCTTTGTTTCCCTCTGCCAAATTTTCCCATTCTTTCACCTCGCTTCTGAAATCCTCATTTTTGCTTCCCTATCTATCCAACAGTGTCCAAAACTTAGTCAAACCCCAATTACCCTTCTGATTTTTTCCCAAATCCAAATTTTCCCTTACTGAAGTAGTTCCTGTTTTTGTTTTCCTACCCCGAAAAAAAAAAAAAAAAACAAAAAAAAACTAAACTCCTGGTTATGGTTTTCACTCGTGCAGGAGCAAAAACCATGGAGGAACCAACAGTGTCCAAAATTTAGTCAAACCACAATTACCCTTATGATTTTTTCCCAAATCCAAATTTTCCCTTACTGAAGTAGTTCCTGTTTTTGTTTTCCTACCCCGGGAAAAAAAAAAAAAAAAAAAAAAAAAAAAAAAAAAAAAAAAAAAAAAAACAAAACTGGTCATCCAGAGCCCAACTGGCCAGACTTTTGCCAGCTCCTTTTGCAACGATTTGGTCCTAGTGCTTTTGATGACTTCACAGGAGCCCTCACTAAACTTCGCCAAACTGGCACTGTGAGAGAGTATCAAACGGAATTTGAGAATCTAGCCAACCACACCGAAGGATTGTCTGATGAATTTTACCGGAGTTGTTTTATCAGTGGTCTAAAGGATGCCATTCGCTCTGAGGTCAAAATGTTCTGCCCCAACACAATGATGGAAGCACTCGGGTTGGCTAAGTTGGAAGAAGACAAGCTTGCATCCCAACAACGCTCCAAGCCCACTTTTGTTCCCTTCCGAAATATGGGTTCTCAACGACCACCTATACCGCAGGCTCCTCGACCGACTCCTATCAAGCGTTTGTCTGAAACAAAGATGCAAGCACGTAGAGAAAAGGGGCTTTGCTATAATTGTGATGAGAAATTCACTCGGGGACATAGATGTGTTCAGCAAAAGCTCTATCTCCTGGATGTGGAGTCTCCGCCTGCCTCGAAAATGGGTGACGAAGATCCAGAAACATTGGATGCTCTAGTCGACAGTCAGGAACCGCCTATTGACCCTCCGTCTCAGGATGACCAGCCAGAGATATCTCTCCATGCTTTAGCTGGAATCACCACCCCCCAAACAATGCGGGTCAGGGGTTACTTCAAGAAGCTTCCTCTTACAATCCTCATTGATTCTGGTAGCACTCATAATTTCATTGACCCTCGGATCGCCAAACAAGCTGATTATTTTATCCATCCTTGCTCCAACTTTGAAGTCATGATTGCCAATGGGGGCACCTTACCTTGCAAAGGGAAGTGTCGAAATGTGCGTATCTCTATGGGAGATTATATCTTGCGCTCAGACATGTTTGCCTTGCCCTTAGGCGGATGTGATGTGGTTTTGGGTGCTCAATGGCTACGCACACTCGGCCCTATATTATGGGATTTTGCCGAACTTTGGATGCAGTTTTCCCTCAATGGACACAAACACACATTGACAGGATTACAACCAGGTTCTCTCAGCATCATCAGTTCACATCGCATGGAAAAACTCCTCAAGAAGAGTTCACATGGTGTCATCGCTCAGATCCATTCCATCCAGATGCAACCATCAGCGGTCTCCACTACTCCTTTGGATCTACAACAAATTCTGGATCGATATACAGGTGTCTTTGCTGAACCAGTGGGATTACCACCTTCCAGGCCAGAAGACCATCGTATTCATCTCCTTCCTGGCAGCGTTCCTCCCAACATCAGGCCCTATCGCTACACATTTCACCAAAAAACGGAGATTGAAATGCTCGTTCGGGACTTATTGAAGCAAGGTATTATTCCCCCAAGCACTAGTTCCTTTTCTTCTCCAGTTATTCTTGTCCGCAAAAAAGATGGGTCATGGCGCCTCTGCATTGACTTCCGAGCACTTAATCACCTCACAATCAAGGATAAGTTTCCAATTCCTGTTGTTGATGAGCTTCTTGATGAGCTTCATGGGGCTCACTTTTTCTCCAAGTTGGATCTTCGTTCTGGGTATCATCAAATTCGGGTTCATGAGGATGATATTCCTAAAACAGCTTTTCGCACACATGATGGCCATTATGATTTTTTGGTCATGCCCTTTGGCCTCACTAATGCTCCTTCCACATTCCAGGCCTTAATGAATAAAATATTTCGACCCTACTTGCGGAAATTCATTCTGGTATTCTTTGATGATATCCTCATCTATAGTAAAACATGGGATGAACATCTCCAGCATCTGGATCTTGTCATGCAACTTTTCTCTGACCATCATCTCCATGCCAAGCAGTCTAAATGTGTTTTTGGACAAAAGGAAGTTGAGTATCTCGGGCACATTATCTCAGCACAAGGGGTTCGCGTGGATCCTGCCAAAATCGAGGCCATGAACAATTGGCCACATCCTCAGACACTCAAGAGCCTTCGTGGTTTTTTGGGGTTGACTGGCTACTACCGCAAGTTTGTCAAGGATTATGGGAAGATTGCAGCTCCATTAAATGCTCTATTAAAAAAATATGCTTTTACATGGACACCTGATGCTCAGTGTGCATTTGACAAACTAAAACAAGCTATGTGTACTACACATGTGCTAGCTATGCCCGATTTTTCCAAGCCCTTCACTATTGAGAGTGACGCTTGCGGCAATGGACTTGGTGCTGTTCTCCTTCAAGATGAAAACCCCATCGCGTTCACCAGCAAAGCCCTTTCAGGTAAGAATTTAGCTGCCTCTACCTATGAGAAGGAAATGATGGCTATTTTGCATGCAGTACAGAAGTGGCGTCCATACCTATTAGGGAATCATTTCTGCATCAAGATTGATCACCAGAGTCTGAAATATTTCTTGGACCAGCGTGTCTCCTCCCCGGCACAACAGAAATGGGTTAGCAAACTCATGGGTTATGACTATGAGATCTCTTACAAGAAGGGTAAAGACAATATTGTGGCAGATGCTCTTTCTCGCACATTTGATGCCCAAGGTTCTCTTTCATCTATTTCTATGCCTGTTCCAAATTGGTTGCAATCTGTTCAACAGGGTTACGTCAATGACTCTTCCTTATCTCATATCATCCAACGCTTGACCAAAAATCCTTCGGCTGTCCCACATTACTCTTGGGATGGTGCTTCTTTGCGATACAAGGGTCGTCTGGTGCTTCCCCAAAGCACAGATCTTCAACAGGCTGTCTTCTATGAACTCCATGCTTCTCCATCGGCCGGGCACTCTGGGTTCCTCAAAACATATGAACGAGCATGGCGTAACTTCTTTTGGCAGGGCATGAAAAGGACAATTCAACAGATGGTGGCCGAATGTGATACCTGTCAGTGCAATAAGGGTGAAACAACACTCCTTCCAGGATTGCTTGAACCCTTGCCCATACCTACACGGATTTGGACAGATATTTCTATGGATTTCATTGAAGGGCTCCCTAAATCTGGCGGGAAGACAGTGATTCTCGTTGTGGTTGATCGTCTCTCCAAATATAGTCATTTTTGCGCTCTCAGCCATCCCTATACAACCTCCTCTATCGCTTAAATTTTTATGGACCAGATCTTTCGTCTTCATGGCATCCCTTCTTCCACTGTCTCGGATCGTGATGCGACTTTCACTAGTCATTTTTGGACAGAACTATTTCGCCACACTGGTACCAAACTGAAGATGAGTTCAGGGTATCACCCACAAACAGATGGTCAGAATGAAATTGTGAATAAATGCTTGGAAACTTTTCTTCGTTGCTTCACCTTAGAACAACAACATCAGTGGGCAAAGTGGCTCCCTCTCGCTGAATGGTGGTACAATACCTCTTACCATACTGCCTCTAAAATGACCCCATATGAAGCAGTCTACGGTCAGGCACATCCAGCTCTTCTTCCATACACCCCCACCAGTTCACCAGTTCAGGAAGTTGACAAGGTCCTTCGCAACCGCGATCAGATTCTTCACATTTTGCGAGACAATCTTCACATGGCAAGAAATCGCATGAAGCAACAAGCTGATCAGCACCGTTCGGAGTACACTTTTCAAGTCGGCGATATGGTTTTTCTTCGTCTCCAGCCGTACAAACAATCCTCCTTGAAACTCAAAGGGCGTCGTAAGCTCGCTCCAAAGTTCTATTGGCCATATCGGATCCTTCATAGGATTGGGTCCGTTGCTTATAAATTGGAACTTCCTCCTTCTTCCCGCATTCATCCAGTCTTTCATGTCTCTTGTCTGAAGAAAGTTCTTGGCACCAACATCAGTGGCCAAACGATTTTACCCGAACTGGATAATGAAGGATCCATCCTTTTGGAGCCAGAGGCCATCCTCAATCGGCGCACGCGTCAGCTTCGCTCTCGTTCTATCACAGAGGTCTTAATTCAGTGGCACGGCATGCAACCAGAGGATGCTACATGGGAACCACTCCTTCATATTCAACAACAATTTCCACATCTAAAGCTTTGAGGACAAAGCTTTTTTTAAGGGGGAGGGGATGTTAGGAACCCATGTCTTTACTTTGTTAGTATGTTGTTGTTGGACGCATATGCTTTGTAAGTCGTCCCGTAGTATTTGTTAATCAATAGTTTGTGTTATTGTTGTTGGCGCATATGCTTTGTAAGCCGCCCGTAGTATTGTTAATCCATAGTTTGTAATGGCCCATGGTTTCGACCCATAGTATTGGCGCCTAGAATTAGTATATAAGTGTGTGTTGAGACCTATGAAGGCACCGTGAAGTTATTTGTATTGAGCTTGCTCAAAGGAGGTTGCCCCCTCGAAGTGGCCTCTGATCAATACAAAAGTGATTCTAAGTTCTGTCATTTCTGCTATTTCGCGTATTCTTGTTAATTAATTGTTGCAGGTGCCTTACAGGGTGAGCCTGTCTCTAATATTGTGCGGGTTTGAAAAGAGTTGATTCCATGAAAGAAAGCTGCTGCAGCCATCGTAGTTTTCCAAGGTTATTCATGGTTCTTAGAGAAGTTTCTGGTGCAGGTGTTAAGCAGGTAAATGTGTAGTAAAAAATGCTATTGGCGAATGAAGAATAGCTCCTAGCAGGTTATTGCAAAATCAAAGATTCTATTTGAAAGCTCACCAAGGGTTAGGGTTTATAATTTTCATTTAAACCCTTTTTGTGAAGAATAACCCCAAACTATTATATGGATGCGTTTTGTGGTCAGAGGCTTGTTTATATCGATTATCCAACTATAGGCATCACAGGGAGTCCATAGCTCAATATGTTATACTAGATTTAGTGGGGCATGGGAATTCATTCAGATTTGGAATCGTCCATAGACGGGATCACTTCATAAAATTATGATATTTTGGGATTGTACAGGTTTGGCGATTTTTGGTCATGCTGCAAGTAAGAATGTGTCGTGACAAAACAAAGAGACTTGATGCAAAGTGTACAGCCCCATAAATTTGGCGTTACAAGCAAATAAATAAAAGTTGAAAATGTAACAGAGCTATTTTCAAATACCTATTGTTTTCCTTTGTTTCCCTCATAGGAAAAGAGAAGAAAAATGGAAGGGAAATGTGACATTAAAGAAGAATGGAATCCACCTGACATTTGAAAGACAAACATAAACAAAGAGTTCAGAGTTAGAGGAGCAGCCACCTGGAGGACATCTATAATATCTTCTGTCTTTTGCTTTGTAATAAATTTATCATTTAGTGAAAATCCCTGCCTGATGTAAAAAGGGCAATTAGGTTTTATTTCATTTTTATGTTTTGAAATGATAGGTGGCAGACTTTTACTTGATGATGTACCACCAAACATTGTAACAATTTTCTGTTAAGAATTAGGTCGAATAGGAGGCTCCAAGCAGCTATATAATATTTGTAATAGAAGAACTAAAGGTGAGTGAATCATTGGGCTGAAGCCTAGGAGAGCTCAGCTCTGTTTTTGATATTTTATTGTTAAATATATTAGCAGTGTTTGAGGCTGGGTTATTTGCAGAGAATTCCTATGTTATCTTTCTTGCAGTCTGTTTCCTTCTTTTCCAATGTGCAAATGTGTTTCTCTCTTTGTTATTCCATTATGTGTTATTTCCTTCATGCTTGGATTAGGGTAATAGTTAAGTAGAATTCATACAGATTATGTTCTGCTTAGCTCATTCGAAGTATTTCACCAAATATGTTCTGCTAAAGTTGATGTAGGATTCATCCTTGTTAGATGCCTTACATTGATGGACTATTCATTCCTCTTCTGTTTCACCCCTTAAAGCTTTCTAACTGTGCCTGGGTGGCTACCTTGCCTCTGTTTCGATATTTTATGCAGCTGCACTGTTATGTGTTTTATGATTTATCTTTTGACTCAATTGCCCAATAGTTCTCCTCCTGATTCTCTTACCAAGGTTTTAAACAATTTGTTTCAGTAGAAATCTGATCTTCTGCACATGTTTTTCATTGAATATCTTAAATGTTGAATGCTGGTTTGTTTCTTCATTATTGACAATCTTGATGATTTCCAGCTTTCTGAAAGTTAAAGAGAGAGCCCTCTTTGCTTTTGTTAGGTTAGAAGCATAAGCCAAAGACTGGTTAGTGGTTACCCATAATTTCCCTCTCCAGAACCTAGGGGGTAAATTTTGGTGTTAACATGGGGTATTATCGCAAGTTCATCAGGGGTTATGCTGCAATTACTGCCCCTATGGAGAGGTTGTTGAAGAAGGATGCGGAATTCCAGTGGAGCTTAGAATGTCAAGCTAGCTTTGAAACACTGAAGACAAAGATGGCGTCGACACCAATATTGGTATTTCCGGACTGGATTAAGGAATTCCATGTCCATGTTGATGCCTCATCAATTGCATTGGGTGTCGTATTGGCTCAACCAGGAGAAGGCGAGCTTGATCACCCTATTGCTTTTGCAAGTTGGAAGTTGTCCTTTGCAGAAAGAAATTACACTACCACTGAGCGGGAAGGTCTGGCAATGGTCTACGCACTGCAAAAGTTTAGGCACTATTTGTTGGGTGGGCACTTTAAAATGTTCACCGACCATTCCATATTGAAATACCTAGTCAATAAGCCTGTGTTGGTGGGGAATATATGCCGTTGGCTACTTCTTTTTTGGGAGTTCGATTTTGAAGTTATTGTGAAGCCAGGCCGATTGAATGCTAGTCCTAATCATCTCTCGTGGATCGATATAGGAGAGGAGCCGACCAACATTAAAGATGGTTTACCAGATGCTCAACTGTTTCGGGTTGAGGTTGCAGATGGCTACTTTGCAGAAATCATTCAATTTCTGACAACGGGTACTACACCAGACGAGTTCACCACCAGTCAAAAGAAGTAGTTGGTAGTCAAAGCTGGAGACTTTCAGCTAATTGCAGGAGAGTTATACAAAATGGGTGCCGATGAGGTATTGCACAGATGTGTCTTGCTGCATGAGCAATCGTAGATATTAGTAGAAAGCGCATGGAAGAGTAGTCGAAGGACATTATGGCGGTAGGGATACTGCTAGGAAAGTGCTGAGTGTTGGGCTATGTTGCCCACACCACATAATGATGCGACAGACTATGCGTGGTCCTGTGATGTTTGTCAGCGAATTGGCAAACCATCCTGACACGATGAGATGCTTTTGATGCCCCAGTTGACATTGCATCCATTGGACAAATGGGTGGTGGATTTTGTAGGACCGATCAATCCACCAGGGAAGCGCATGGGTGCACACTATATTATCACCATGACAGAGTATTTGAATCGATGGGAATAAGCTGCATTAGTCACTGATTGGTCTATGGCCACAGTCGCGCGGTTTCTCTTTGACCACATTGTCACTCGCTTTGGCTGCCGCAAGATATTATTGGGCGATCAAGGCAGCCACTTTCTTAATCGCACCATCAGTGCATTGACGGAGGAGTTGCAGATACAACATAAGAAGAGTACACCCTATCATCCGCAGGTGAATGGCACGGTGGAGGATTTCAATAAAGTATTGGAGCATGCGCTGACAAAGGTGTGTAACGTGAACCGCGATGGCTGAGATCTCAAAATCCTAGCAGTATTGTGGACCTATCTCACCACATGTAAATGGATGACAGGGAAGACACCATTTAAGCTGGTGTATGGACAAGAAGCAATTATTCCCATGGAGTATATTGTCCCAATTTTGCGCATCGCGGTCGCAACAGACCTAGATGATGCAGTGGCACTAGATGAACATCTATAGCAGTTGGTGCAGTTGGAGGAAGATCGTTTCATTGCTGGGTTCCACCAGGGGGTAGAGAAGGATCACGAGAAAGCATGGCATGATCGACACATAAAAAGAAAACAGTTTTAGCAGGGTGATTTTGTGCTGTTGTATGACAGCAAGTTTATGAAACATCCAAGAAAGTTGCAGATGCATTAGCTTGGTCCGTATCACATCAGTAGTATTACTTCAGGTGGTGCGGTTCAGCTGCAGTAGCTAGATGGGGCGATGCTCCCAAAATTGGTGAATGGTCATAGGTTGAAGCCCTATCAACTGGGATTGGAACACGGCGATGCCTGAGTCGCATCGAGAAAGAAAAAAAAAGAGAAGTAGATTTATTGGTGGCAGGATGGCATACCAACAGAGATGGAATGCGGAAGCAAGGAGGCTTCTGCCGCAAGTTTGGAGCGGTCGGAGACACATGGCAACATTGCAACCGGGTCAAATCAACAATAAATGCCAAAAGTTAAGACAGTTAATTAATAGCTCTCATTCAAATGATGGGCATTAATGGCGGATTTGGCCGATCGACAGATAGGATCGATGGCGGATTTGCGTCATTAATACAGGATTTTGGTTGAGTTAATGCATGATTTCGTGATGATTACGACAGATTTGGCTGGATGCTATAAAAATGAATCGAAGCTGGTCGAAATACACCAAGAAATAAGTTGAGAAGTCTTGTTGCAGAGTCCAGTCGTGAATTGAGCAAGGTGCTGATAAGCATATAACGAGGTTCCTTGAGGTATGCTAGGCGAACTGGAGATAGTTGAGATTAGCAGTGAAGTGGAGTCTCTGTTCATCCCAGTGGTCGTTGAACAAGAAGTTGTGTCATCTTGAGCTGTTGATCTTGGAGTTGAAGTTTCCAATATGTCAATGGGAGCATCAGTCGTCGTTAAGAAGCGACGGGGAGGTCAGCACTCGGGGTCCCCACAGAGTAAGAGGGTGCTTCGGTCCTCCGCTGCAACAGTAGGCGAAGCTCAGGAATAGGTGGGGCAGTCCAGTCGCCCCATTCCTGAGTCTGCCCCATGGGTGGGACTGTTAGTTGGTGACATCATTGGGTATATCCCTCCCGTTCGGTTGGATGCCACCCCATGCAAGATAAACCCAAGACAGAAGTATGGTGTGAAGATGTCAGCGCTCCCGGTTGGAATGGAGTGCTCTGTGGATATTGGGTTGGCGTTGATGCGCCTGCGCTAGGATGACGATGATATGGTGGCCTACCTTGAAATTGCATCCGTCCCGTATGTGCCGAAGATGTTCCTTTCATCGACACTGACTGCACACGACTGGGCACGAGGATTGCGGTAGGCCGGCTTGTAAGGGCTCATTAACATGCCACATTTTGGGCAGCTGGCAGAAGTGAATGCGTGTGTGATGCAGCTTCTTGCGTTCTTCCATGGTGGGTCGTTGTGGTTGGACAGATAAGTCCCCATCACCGTCGACTTAATTTCATATATTACCGACCTGCCTAAGAATGGAGTTGATACAACGCAGTTCATCCAAGGGAAAGCAAATGACAAAAAGAGGGCGCTGCAGTTGGCACAGAAATACGGCTTAGAAACGGATGGGCATGGGTATCACATTAGTACGTGAAATGATCAGGCGGTACTCACGAGCATTAAGATCCTATCCTGCAAGGCGGTTAGGGGTGGTCGACCTAACCAGTGCAACTCAGGGATAGTTGCATGTGCAGAGCAATGTGCAGAATGGGTCCAAATGAACTGGTCCCTGTATCTCTTCAATCAATTGATGGAGGATGATGTGGTGGTCAAATCAGGAAAGGGTGCCTTCGCATACAGTTGGTTGTTTCTATTGATTGCCTTTGTTGCATGGAAAGAGTCTGGCAAATACTAGGGCATGGACTGTCCGGCTGCAGCAGAACGATGGGGGGCGCGATATCAAAATCTATGGTATGTAAGAGAGCCAAAGAGACTTCGGTATTGCCAATTGCATTTTTGGCTGTATCGGGAGATACTTTGTACCACGGCAACACAGGTCTCGTGAATATCTGAAGAAACTGTAGCACGGTTCAAACCTGTCATGGTGTTTGCAATTCGGCCGCATACCATACATATCCAAGGCCGCCATGATCCTGGTCGATAATGGTTGTCAACCTCGTATAAGGTGACATCCAAAGATTTGGAGGCTACTGTGACTGAGTGACAAGAGGCATGGTGACAACCCATGAGTTTAGTAGAGATAGAAGCCAGTGGCCCAACGTTGGGCCCAGATGATCGAGTATCGACACAGGACGAGCAAAGTCACCATGAATCAAGGCACTAATGCCCCAAAATGATATCAGATGATAGTGATCGGGAGCTTGAAGAGAACCACTCGAAAAGGTATCAAGAGCATGCAACGATTAGCGGATTGTCTTTTCCCGCTAAGGCACAGTTGGGCCACCTGGTCACAGTGATCAATACTGCATCCTCTACAGCAATAGATAAGATGGCAAGGAAAGTGGATGAAGGATTCCATGCGATCACGGTTCAGTTAGAATCTTTGTATGACATGGTTTCCGGCAAGGCACGAGAGAAAACAACAACATCAACCTTTGACACAATTAGCACTGAGCCACGGGTCAGGAATGTGGAGATTCCCCCAACTGCGATTGTGACCAATGATGCAGTAGTAAACACGTTGCTGCAGCAGATGAAAATGGTGACCATCAATGTGAATGCCTTTCCCGTGGAAGGATTGACTACTCTGTAGGCTACTTCCAACAAGGAAACGACAGACTGACTACGGTAGATCAGCGGTATGTGTGTTCGACTGCAGGAAAGCAAGGCCAATGCACAATGCATTATCAAAGAATTAACTGCCAGGGTTGCTTCTACACGACAGGCCATGGATGACCTTGAAGCACACATCAAGGAAGAACGGGCTGAGAAGGCACGTGAAATCGAAGGACTGAAAAAGGAACATGATTTCCTTATTGTGGAGAAGGCTCGTATGTGGGATGAAAGTGTACGGGTTGATCAAGTGATCATGGAAGCCTATCAACATGTACCAGAGCCCACTACAGAGGTAGATGTGATCCACTGAGTGCAGCGACTGGGGGCTACCACTATTCAGTTGCGACAGGAGAATCACGAGTTGAAGGCCCAGATGAAACCGAGTACACCTCAGGATAAAGTGGATGATCAAGGAAGGGTAATTGAGGAAGTTTCCACTCAGATGGAGGAGCTGGAAATGTAGGCAACCAGGCTCACAGTTGAAACGGTACAATTCTGGGGACTTATTGTTCTCGATGAGCAGGTTGAGCAACTGACTAAGTACTGGCAGGAAGCAGAGGGACAGCTAGCCACATTAAAAGATGCAATGCGAACAATTCCACCACTGGAGCAAGTTGCTAAGTCTCAAGAGATGAAAGACCTGCAACACCATGTCGCTAAGGTAGACGAGCGAAAGAAGACACGCGTGGCCCAATTAGAAGCATTCTAGGACACTAGCGGCAAATTTATGATGCAAGCTAGTGAAGCTCTGCAGGTAATACAGAAGTGTCGACAGCAGGTCCTGCAAAAGCTTACAGATCACCCATATGTAGACTATGTGGTTGATAATTAGGCATCATCTACGGAAGCCAAGGAGGTGGTCCGGATAGTTGAACAACTGTATGAGGAATTCAAAGTAAGAATGACAGAGTACACTATATCCTGTTGACGTGGCTTGAGGGCGAGCCACAAGATTGTGTTGGGGGCTTATTGGCAAGTGGTTTGGTAGAGTACTATCGCAGCATCTCTGATGTTGCGACAAGGCAGAAGATGGCACAAATGGCAAGAAGATGACGTGAATGGCGATGAGCGGAAGATTAGTTATGCATTTGGGGTCAATTGTACCACGGAATGCAGGTTTTGGGTCATTTGGACCACATATTATGTAATGTTGAGTCAGTTATACCGCAGAATGCGGGTTTTTCGTCGTTTTTGATAAGTCAGTTAGATATTGGGTCATTTGTCCATAGTGTTAGTTAGGAAGTCGGTAGTAAGTGGATAAAAGTTGTAAGGCGGAAGCCTATATATAGATAATAATTGTAGGTGTTGAGATATAATTAGGGATATTCAATGAAGTCGAGAGGGGAGATATAATTCACGGGAGAAGATTGTGAAGCTTTGATGTTGTATGATTTCCGGGTATGTTTTGATGTCAAGAGTCATTGCAGAGATCTAGTTTTTGCAGAGGCCTTGTATCTGGGTTGACAATGATAATATGATCAAGCTATTTTGGTGCAATCCCTGTGTTCAATTTGTTCAGTTATGATAATGTGATATTGCACTACACGAATAATGTCATGCTTCTTTGATGTGATACTTGCTTTACAATTGCTATTGCTGCAATGATGAATGTTTGGGTTGAATATTGCTTTACTATTATTTTTAATGCTTAAAGATCTATGTCTTAGTGCTACAATAAGTTAAATATCATAGCCGCAACCGTCCTCCTTCATTCAGCGGAAATATGGTTCCTTCTTCTCTTCCTGGACACCTCGGGTGAGACCTCATCTACTCTGTAGGTATTGCTGGGCAGGATAAAGCCTGTCCAGGCCAGTGCTCAGGAAGACTATAGTTGGTGTTGATAGTGATGCGAACCCCTGTCGACTGGGTTTGAGTCAACATGTCCCGAGTAGGGTTTTTAATGAAACTCTATTAAAATGCTAGACCTAATGTCTTTGTCATCCAAGACACAGAGTCTCTCTTTCGACCATAAAAACCCTAACTTGTCGATCCTATGTTCCTTTTGTTGTTGGAATAGCCTATCCTCCTGAATATTTTTAAGGATTTTGACATAGAATCGGCCATCCTTGCTTGTCGTTTTAATCCTGTTGTGCAAGTCCGGATCGGTTTGACTCACAGTTACCTCATATAACATATGAGCTCATCAACTTAAAGCATCGGTGATCTTGTTCTCCTTCCCTTTTATGTGTTTCAACTCAAAGTGGTACTCGCTAAGGAATGCCAACCGTCTGGCCTGCGTAGCATTTAGGTTAGGCTGGTCAAATAAGTACTTCAAACTCATATTGTTTGTCTTCAACAGGAACTTCTTCCCCATAACGTAGTGTCTCCACATCTTTAAAGCATGGATGATGGCGGCTAATTCAAGATCATGCATGGGGTATTTATGTTCGTGTTCTGTTAAATTCTTTGAATCATAGCAGATTGTGAAGTCATTATGCATGAGGACTCCACCAAGTCCTTCTTTGCTTGCGTCCATGCAAACAAAAAAATACCCATCGGGATCAACAATCCATAATATAGTTGCGCTAGTCAAAAGTTGTTTTAGTTTCTGGAATCTTTCTTCCCATTTGGTTGTCCAAAGGAATTTGTTTCCCTTTTTCTATAAGGCATTCAAGGGACAAGCAATCTGTGAGAAGTTCTCAATGAACTTCTGGTAGTAACCTGCTAATGCTAAGAATGGCCTTATGTCGGTGACGTAAGTAGGTGTAGACCACTCCTCAATGCCTTTAATCTTTTCTTGGTCGACCGCTATTCCCTTCTCTGAAATGATGTGACACAAATATTGTATTTGTGGTTTGTAGAAATCACACTTTCTAAATTTGGTGTAAAGTTGGTGCTCCCATAATACCTGTAACACAATTCGGAGATGTTCCTCATGTTCCTCGTTACTTTTTGAGTACATTAGTATGTCGTCAATAAATACTAGTACGGACTTATCCAAATATTTACTAAAGATACTGTTCATCATGCACATAAAATTTGCTAGTGCATTGGTTAGTCTGAAAAACACCACCACGAACTCATAATGGACGTATCAGGTTCGAAAGGTAGTCTTACTAATGTCTTAGTTACAGATCCTTACCTGGTGGTATCCGGATTGCAAGTCGATCTTCGAAAAGATCTTGGATCCTCCGACTTGATCAAACAAGTCATCTATCTTAGGGAGTGGGTATCAGTTCTTGATGGTCAACTTGTTGAGCTGTCAGTAATCGATGCACATTTGTATCATCTCGTCCTTCTTCTTTACGAAGAGTATCAGCGCTCCCCAAGGAGACACACTCAGTTGAATGTATCCTTTTTTTTTATCAATTCTTGTAACTGCAGTTTGAGCTCCACCAAATCTTGTGCGCTCATGTGGTATGGGGCCTTGGAAGCCAGTATTGATCTAGATGTTAATCCTAGGGAAAATTCTAAGTCCCTCTTGGGTGGTAGTCCTGGTATTTCCTCAGTAAATGCGTCTTTAAAATCTACACGAAATGGAAAGTCCTCGATTTTATGTTCTCTCTCGGCTTCTACATTTTGAATGTTAACTGGAAAAGGTTTACAACCCTTCCTTATGCACTTCTTCGCTTGTAAGGAGGATATCTATCTGACGGAAACCTTCTTGGGTATGCTTTGGATCTTTCTTTGATTCCCTTGGCTATCCGTGCTTAGGAGTGACTTGTTCAAATAGTCAAGCATGAAACAGTACTATTCCAACCAGTCCATTCCTATAAGTACATCATACGATCCTAGTGGTAAGATATTTAAATCTACCTTAGTTGGAAAACCGTTCATATCTATCTCGCATTCCTTTACTAGTTCTGATACTTTCCTTTCGGTACTAATGGCTAGTTGTACGAGCCATGGTTTCCCAAGTTTCTCTCGCTTTAGTTTACAAGTGTCGACAATTTTGGGGGAAACGTAGCTTCGGAAAGCACCGGGGTCGATCAAAATTGAAATAATTTTGTTTGAAACCTTACCTTCTATCTCGACCATAGTGGCTTGATGGTCCACTTGTCGGCTGTTGAGTGCTACATAAATTCTTTGTGTCCCTGCCATGTCCCCTACTGTTGGGTTTTCTTGTAATTTGTGTAAAACCCCATCCATTTTGTTGGGACAATCTCTGAAGTAGTGGGGCCCTTGGCATTTCCAACAACTAACTGGTGGCAGGGTAGCCTTGTCTCCTTTATAAAAATCTGGTCTGTTGGTGTTTGGTGTGGGCACATTTTCCATTGCACTAGGTCGGTTGAAGTTTATGTTCGGTGGGAAAGTATTATTTTGTTTCCAGTATGGCGGTGGCATAAACCCTGTTCTTCGGTTGTCGGAAAAGGACCTGAATTTTTCCTGACTTCTGTTTATGTTATCATTTCTCGGTTGTCTATGTTTGTATTAGAGTATAAGTTTGTGCAATGTTACGTTTAGAGTCTTGGGCATGTCGAACTCAATTTTCTCTCGAAAATTGGGAGAAAGGAATCCCAAAAACTGTTGTATCTTGACCTTTTCATATTTTATGTATGGTACAGAATGTAGTAGATCTAAAAATCTATTGATGAAGACATCCATGGTTAGGGAGCCCATCCTCAGTTTGTGAAATTCTTTGATCTTTTTGTCAAAGAACCGTTCTGACATATACTTGTCTTGAAACAACTTGCTAAAAGTGCTCCATATGATATCTTTTACTTTGTGCTTTTTAGTATGCTGTAGGTCTCTCCACCACCTTGTTGCCTTTCTGTTTAAGTGATAAATGACCAGCCGTTCCTTCATCTCGTTCGAATAATTGTGCACTTTGAAATATTTATTCATTCCTAACATCCACTCTTCGGCCTTTTCCCCTGTATTCATTTCTCCTTCATATGTTGGGGATTTGATCTTTCAAAAATCTCCCTGCAAACAATTTGTTGGGAAGATTAATTGCCTAATTAATAAACAGCTGAAACTCCCAAAACATAAATTGTCAACCCGAGGAATTCTTTTATTTCAAAGCTATCGTGCAAGATCTATGCAAGCACAATTTCTACCTGACATTTCTATCTATTGGTATGAAAACAAAATTCTTTGTAAACTAGATCACACCTTCTTGAAAATAAATAAAACCTCAAACCTATTCATAAAACCAAATTGTAAATCTAATCACACTTCCAACAAAATCAATTCTTATGAATCAAGATCTAATTGCATAAATCTAAAAGAAGTGCTATGTTTGCCAACGATCTATCAAAATGAATTAACATGAACACAACAATGATAAATATAATGAATGAAAGCATGAACTAAATAATAAACAAATATACACAATAACACACTTACAATCAACACTATCAACATCTGCTTGGGGAAGAGGGTCCTTCCTCCACTGAGCAGAGATGGATCTCCACAATGAAAGTCTACAACTCTAGAATTAAGAAATTGTCAGCATGTATTATCAAAATTAAATTATTACAACAGAGTCTAGATCAAATTCTATAGCATAACATTGCTTTCTCTCCTCCTCCCATATATGAGAATGATTACATATTTATACATAAAAATATCTCATGAGAATGAGAAACCGAACTCTCAACTTGGAATATGTTTCAACAAATTTTCTAATTTGAAAACCGACCGTAACTACAAATCTGTGAATTACTTGTTTAGAGAACCAGATTTATATCTCAAACTATGGCGTTTTTTTTATATTTTCTCAGAAGTTAGGTATTTGAGGCCATTACACACAAAACCCATGTCCCATATTTTCTAGATTCTTCTTCGCATGCCCGGAAATAACGACAAAAATCAATGTGTTCTTATCTGGCACACATTTTTGGTTGGAACCATTCGATCATAAGATGGAGGCTACCATGTTGGACTTGGGAACAAATTGAAATCACAAATCCACATAATCAATCCTAGGAATGAAACCATGTTGTGAATATCCATGTGGACATGTGCTAGCATGCCAACTTTGGAGGCTTGAACCATGAGTGCTACTGCTGTTAATATCAAAAATCACTCCACAAACCATCATCAGTAAAATTATCCATAATAGTCTTCAATTCATCAAAAATAAAGGGAAATAATCATAATTAACCACTAAATCATGAGACTAATATGACATTTCTTGAGCAGTTACAACAAATGGATGGAAAATTGAATGATAAATGGGAAATAATAGGAAGAAGATGGATGAAATAGGTGTTGATAAGTAATGAAAATAGGGACAAATCCGTGACCCAACATCTCCCCCAAACTGAACTTGTTGCATGTCTTTATGCAACCCAATACCTATGTAGCATCCAAACTAGATGGGCTCATTCAATTGTTGCTTTCGTTTTACCATGCATAGTGACCACTCTACTTTCCCACTGATGATGTTAATGGAATATGATGCTTCTTTCCAAACAATACTTGAAACTCCTTCAAACAACGGTTGTTGCATTTCTCATGAAAGGATAATCTTCAAAAATAGCACTCAAGTGATCTCTAGCAATTTTGATGGAGTTTCAGCAATTAGCGAAAAATTTAGCAAAAAGTTTAGCAGAGAAGTTGGTCGTGTTTCAGCAATTTAGCGGTGTTGCATCCATTTAGCGTTGTTGCAGCGATTTAGCGGAGAATTTGGGAAAAATTTAGCGGTGTTACAGCCATTTAACGGAGAATTTGGCAAGAAAATATAGCGGTGTTGTAGCAATTTAGCGAAGAATTTGGAGGAAAAATTTAGCAGTGTTGCAACCATTTAGCAGAGAATTTGGCGGAAAATTTAGCAGTGTTGTAGCCATTATAACAGTGAACTTCTTAGAACATTTTCTCCCCAAGTACAAAGTGGATTTTGTTGGAATTTTGCAAGCATGTTCATACTTACCCAATGATTCTTCAAACCACAAATCATGAAAATTCATTTCACCGATCCCAAGATATAAGCAAATAAACCATGTATCAACAAATAAGCTACTATAGGTGTTTCAACAAACTTCCTGAATCAATATCTCACAAATACAAACCAGGTTTGGCTGAAATTTTGAAACCAAGTTCTTACTAGTCTAATGTATCTCCACATCGAAAATAAGGGATACCCACATCACATATTTGGGGGAAAATGCAAATTGGATGTAGGTGATGATGGTCATTTTTTCAAAATCCATGAAGATTTTTTTTATTTTTTTTCTGAACATTAGTGAGTATATTCCTCTTACCACTACGATTTTTCTCCCCAAAACTTAAATCCATATGATGCACGGATCTGGAGATATACGCGAAATGGCTATAGGTGGTGATGGCCATTTTATTGAAAACCATGCATGGATTGAGATAAAACTTACTAAATTTTTTCTTCATGATGTTATGCATTCCCTCTCCAAGTTTCATGAATATCTAGCTTACCAATTGAAAGATATGCTCAAATCAAATTCTGCACTTTTGTAGTTTTGAGAATTGCCATGAAAAATGCTCCACATCTTTCAATGAAAACGCTAATAATGATTTGTAAATACTCAAAATGGATTTTGATGCTAGACAAAATTATTCACTCATCAAGCATTGATTCAACTCTCTACATACCAAGGCTTCCTTCACTGGCTTCTAGGAGAACGTTGCTATAAAAATGATGACTAAAAATGTGATTGTCGTAGGATTCATTTTTTTTTCATACCACTAAGTGTAGCAACCTTTCATTTCTTCCCCAAACTGAAATTTTTACCTGTCCTCAGGTAAAAGAAGAGTTTTCAAGTAATTCATCAAATTCCATTTTCTCCAATTGAAATATAAATCATGCTTCATTGGATCCCTCTCATTTTATCTCTTGTAACTTGTTTTGTTGAAGCATGTGCAATTGGGAATCAATTATAGTAGGCAACATAATTTAATGCAAACAATCTTTCACATTGTTGAATTTCTATAGGAACATAACACTCTCAATTGATGCAACAAAAAGGCTTCTTATGAGTACAACGATGCACCTCTATATATGATCTCAATGAAAGTGTAAATAGATTTTTCTCATAAAAGGAAGACCTGATAATTGCATTTGAAGTAGAAAATCACAAGTTCTCCTGTAGCATCCAATAGTGCCAAATAATTCAAGCATAAAGAGTAGGATTTTAATCAGTAATAGAACAAATCGATAATGTTTTGAGATAGGTCTTATTGCAAAATTTCCCCCTCATTCCAAACATGCATGCTATTTACTTCTCATCTTCCCCAAGGACAGACTTTTGTACTGCTCTAAAATGTAACCCTCTTTAATTCACAGAACAAAAGTAAAGGCATAGTTTTCAAACAAATACTAGAACAAGGGTTGAACATGACTTATCACAATGCTTCTTGTTGAGCTTTATGAAAACCTCCTTCAAGATTGCGAAAGTTATCAAATTGTTATGTTATTATGATCCGTGTAAAGTAGAGACTGTGATGACCAACGTTATGTTATAAAGCAGAGACAGGAAAATGAAAGCATCGAAGGATCAATAAAATTCAAATCTGATTAAAATCTTCAGGTTCAACCATCCATTGTTCAAATAACAAGTAAACCTACCAAGATTTAATGGAAGAGTTTTGAATGCTCCATGTTCTGGGTTTGCCATCAAATGCTTGATCATATGTATAAAATGATTGACATCCCAAATACCATATGATACATCCTCCAATAATATCATTTTGATGTATGTGGATGGCAACCCTTTGAATGTATTCTCTGTTGAATGGCTACATAGGATTTTTCTACTATAGATTCTTGTGGCCAGCTTGTGTTTTTCTTTCAATAGTTTCCTTAGCATGTGTATCAATTGCTTAATTTATTTTTGCTGTTTGGTTTTTGTGTGGTAATAGAGCATCTTTTCTCAAATGATGGCTCTTGTGGGAATCCATCTCTTTTTCTTCCAGTAATTTGTGGGATCTTATATGTGTTGAAAGAGATGCTTCTAATAGCAACATATATTTTCTACCTACTACTGGTTGTTGTGTGGCAGCAGCAAGGCATCTTCTCATGCTTTGGATGATACGAATGTAGAGGAATAAAATGATGACTTGGTTCAAGTGAAGTGAGGGCTTAGGATTGAGTGGTAAATGATGGAAGTGAATAGATAAAAGGTGGTATGGTTAGGATAGGTAATGAAGAATGTATAGAAATTGAAAATAGAAGTGAAGAATGCATAGTCATTTTCTTGAAATATTCCTAAATATTTAATAAATAAAAACTCACACTATTTTACCTCAAGTTTTCCCTCCATGGAAGCCTTGGTTGACATGAATGTACTGATGTTGGAGCAATGTAGGCCGATCTGATGCTGAAACAGATGTATATGAGAGTTGAAACTGAATCATCTGAAATGATGTCGTGCTGGTTGCATGTAAGACTAACTATTGAGGCAAATGATGAGGAGGAATTCTACCCCAAAAGAAAATAGCTCCTTCTCTTATTCTGAAAATCAACTGCTAGAATGAGAATGGAAAGGAACTGAAAAACTATTGAAACAAATGATATTACAAGTCACTGTTGAAACCATTAGATCACATAATATTCAGTTGCTACAAAATCGAGGTACAATTATTACCATGCGAATGAATGTGTTGAAGTCGAACATGGAATGGAATCATTGGATTACCAACCATTAATGTATGTCGTTAAACTATGTGAAGCAACTCACCTTTGGTGACAGTTAGATCTAAAGTACCTTAGTGCATCTTGACAAGTACGAATGAATGTGATGGAGTCAAGTCACCGATAAGATTTTTCAATCAAGAGGCATTGATGAATACCCATGATTGCCAATAAGGAAATTTTCCATTGATTCATGTAGATGCCAGGGCACTATAAAACTCTAATCTCGATCCCAGATGATGTGTTGGAGTCTATGGAACAATACAATTGGAAGGTGGACCTTAATGAATTCCACATCATCCAATACGAGTACAAAATAAATGATTGTGAACAATTATAGTGAAAAATTGAACCAACATTGAACTTAGAAGTGGAAAGTATATGTGAAGTCGTGATGTAGTAGTGATAGAAAATAAAAAGGTTTAGGTTGATTAATTAAGCAGTGGAAAATGGGACTTCGACATGAATGGATTTTAGAGCTTTGAAAGGAGGAGGGTGACTGAATCTACCATAAAACAATTGGCTTCTTGAGAGGTTTCTTTTGGCAACAATTGGTATGACAGGTGTGATGAGCTTAATGTCGTCTTAAAAGGATTCTTGGCATGTAGCAATGGGACTTGACTTCATAAACATTGGTCTCTGTATGGTTCTCACATCAATCTCTCCATTGTTTTGTGTGCTCAATCCATTTGCAAATTGATAAAAAGTCTTCAAGAGTCAGTTGTGCATGCATTGACCTTCTTCTTCGCAAAAATCTAGCACTTGCCTGCAATAAAATATGAGATGATGGAAGAAGAGAGGTGATTGGTCTCTCTTCACCCAATACTTATGAAATAAAAAACAAGCAATTACTTATAAAACAAATCCAAGAAAAATGAACGAAGCAAATTGAATTTATACCTGTGGGAGAGCGATGGCCAATTGGACTCACTAGCAACATTTTGATCATAAATTATTTGTTCCTCGTCCAATTTGAGTGATTCCAAAGAAATATTAAAATATATTTATAGGTATATTTCCATTAGAAACAAGTTTTAAAAATTCTATGCGGTGATATTCCAAATTTGTTCAGTAACAACCTGCATGACAAGGTGTTTTTCGAATTCCAGACTAGATCAATAGTCATGGTTTTAGGCATAAATTTTTTATTTGATAATGGATTGAAATAATTCCAATTCGATATTAAAGTAGATTCATATAGGTGTCTCAGTTTGAAATAGTTTTTCAATCCAAAAATAATTGATGGGTCAACTATGCTAATGAACCATCTAGGAAACCAAGTTTTTAAAAATGTTGATTTGTGATAAGTAGTTGGTACTTTAGTCATAAAATTTTTGTACGATATCAGAATTGAGTGATTTAAATTGATTTGTAAACTATATTCATAGGAGAATATATTGATGAATCAAATTTTCAAGATATATCCAATAAGGCATCCACAAAGTCATTGTCCCTTCTCTGTTCCTACGCTTCATGCTTGACACCTCCTTAGTATTTTGACAATAAATTTTTCGTTTGATTCCCAAAATGAAAAATTCAATTTTTTTTGGAAACTAGATTCAAAGGGATACTTATAAATGAAACAGGTTTAAAAAATAATTCCATTTGGTCTCCTAAAAATGGACTGTCCCAACTGTGTTTCAGAAAAAATTTCAAGCCAAAATGCCACAAAAATCCAATAAATTAAATATGGCTCCCAAAAGGTGATGGGAATAGGGTGAATGTTTTTAATGATATAAATTTCAATAGAACACATTCCCATACCCAAAAAATTCAAGCATTGAGTACCTAGATTGATTTACACAGTTTGTTGCAGCAGCTGCTGCAACTCTTAAAAAAATGATATAATGTTTGAAATAAAGCATGTGCATTTTTATGGATGTGTTATATAGAAATGAAATCTAAACACATAATATGATGATCGCACAAGTTTCAAGCTTGAAGGTTTCCATAATTGTTTGGCTCATTTTCCGGTGGAGTCTTCATTCACCAATGCTTCCTTCCTCGTACCACCTTCTTGTCGAAACTTGCGCAGCTTAGAGAATCTCCTTTTGTTGATGTCTCTTTTGAGTGATTCCAAAAACCACATTAGATCTAATTACTATAATTTTGTTTTCAAGAAAAACTTTTGTAACAAATAGAGACAAAATAAATTTTGAAAATTGAAGACAAAAAAATGATTTAAGCATTTTGTTCAAATTGTCAACAATTCCAAAGCATTCCTGAAAACATCTCATAGTCGTTCCTTATCTTTCTACTTTTTGATCTTCCAGATCGCAACAAGGAGCGGGAATAGAGCATACTTATTGAAAATAAAAACTACAAAAACAAAACACATGGTTTATTCTATTATTCTATCCTACCCTATTCTACTTGGAAAAAATTGTTCAAGTGTATGCATATTTCCAATGTAACCACATATGTAATAGGATTATAAACATATTCACACTCAAGTTTGAAAAATGTTATTTAAAGCATATGAGAATGTGAGAGACCAGCTGCGGAAAATAATATGATACAAATAAGGAAGGAAGAATGAAAGAATGATGCGAGCTGGTAACTACTTCGAGCCATATTTCAATAGAACTATGATACTCTTGATTCCCTTCTTGGTTTAGATCAAACTACATCTCCTCTTTGGCCTCCTTGATATCAAGTTCGAATGATTGCTCCCCATTAGATATATGTGACTCATGGAATGTTGGTTCCTCTTTCACTTCTATAGAGGTGGATAATTTTTTAACTGTTGTCAAGATGTGCTCTTCTTGAGAAGAAGAGATCCTAGCTGCTGCTAGGATTTGAGAGAGTTCTTCCAAAATTATGTTCATCGTTGAATCCATCTTACTAGCAATCATGTCTTCATAATTGGATTAGTAGAAGGGGGCATTCCTACAGCACCCAAAATTTAACTACAATCTGAAAAATGAATTCAAATAGATGCATAAATAAAATCACTCTTGCAGAAAAGAAATAACACACACTTGCAAAAATAAAAATCACACCACCCTTAAAACCAAATTCAATCAAATGAAAAACAACCATTCATCCTACATGCTCTACTTTAACAATGCATCTACAAAACAATGTCAGATGTACTTTTGCACCAATGATAACATCCCCAGAAACTATGCCAAAATGTTGGGTAGATTAATTGTCTAATTAAATTAACAGCTAAAACTCCCAAAACATAAATTTTCAATCCGAGGAAGTATTTTATTTCAAATATATCGTGCAAGATCTATGCAAGCACAATTTCTACCTGACATTGTTATTTATTGGTATGAAATCGAAACTCTTCATAAATTAGATCACACCTTCTTGAAAATAAATCAAACCTAAAACCCATTCATAAAACCAAACTGTAAATTTAATCACACTTCAAACAAAATCAATTCTTATAAAGCAAGATCTAATTGCATAAATCTAAAAGAAGTGCTATGTTGGCCAATGATCTATCAAAACAAATTAATAGGAAAACAACAATGATAAATATAATGAATGAAAAGAATGAAGTAAATAATAAACAAATCTACACAATAACACACTTACAATCAACACTATCAGCATCTGATTAGGGAAGAGGGCCCTTCTGCCACTGAGCAGAGTTGGATCTCCACAATGAAAGTCTACAACTCCAGAATTAAGAAACTGCCAGGATGTATTATTAGGATGAAATTATTACAGCAGAGTCTAGATCAAATTCTACATCATAACATTGCTTGCTCTGATCCTCTCATACATGAGAATGATTACATATTTATACATAAAAATATCTCATGAGAATGAGAAACCGAATTCCCAACTTGGAATCTGTTTCAACAAATTTGATAATTTGAAAACTGGCCTTAACAACAAATATGTGAATTACCTGTTTAGAGAACGAGCTTTATATCTCAAACTGTGGCTTTGTTTGGCGATTTCCTTAAGAGTCAGGTATTTGAGGCCATTGCGCACAAAACCCATGTCCTATATTTTCGAGATTCTTCTTCATCTGCCTGGAAATCGCGACACAAAGAAATGTGTTCTTATCAAGCACACATATTAGTTGGAACTGTTCGATCATGAGATGGAAGCTTCCATGTTGGACTTGGGCACGAATTGAAATCACAAATTCACATAATCAATCCTAGGAATGAAAACATGTTGTGAATATCGATGTGGACGTGTGCTAGCATGCCAACTTTAGAGGCTTGAACCATGAGTGCTACTGCTTTTAATATGAAAAATCATTACACAAACCACCATCAATAACATTATGTATAATAGTCTTCAATTCATCAAAAATAAAGAAAAATAATAATGATTAACCACTAAAGCATCAATGAGACTAATAGGGAATTTCTCGAGCAGTTACGGCAAATGGATGGAAAATGGAATGATAATGGGCGATAATAGGAAGAAGATGGATGAAATAGGTGTTGATAAGTAATGAAAATAGGGAGAAATCAGTGACCCAACACTATCATCATTTTTTCGCCTTTTCTTGCAAGGGGAGGATGAACCACCATTAGAAGAGCTTTTGTAGTCCTCTTCGATGAAGTCAGGTGTGTGTTCTTCTTGTCCCTCATCTTTAGGACTGATGGACCTTTCTGTATGATGATAGTGTTATTTGGATCGGTTTGCTGAATGGGTGGACTGTCTATGGGGTTTTACCCCTGTCAAGATCTGAAGTAGAGCTTCATTTATTGCTTGTTGTTCTCCTCTTTCATTCATGTTGTCATGTTTAAAACTCAAACTCTGTATTGTTTTCATTAAGTTAGAATTCAGTTCCACCACGAGTTCTTCTTATTTAAGTGGGGAATTCAAGTTCCCATGTCTAATGTTGTTCTCTTATGCGTCCATGATTCAGATTGTTTTTTATAGTTGAAATATTCAGTGAGTGAGTAAAACAAAATTATGTTAGTTTTTGTAAAATCATAAGTATATTCTTGAAATACATTTCTGCAGCAGATGTCTTTGTAGTGAGCCCATAAGGTCTCTTGGTGGTGTAACTAGTCTCTGATAACACTTGTAATGTCCCTAAAATACGGAAATACAATTTTTTTTATGTGGGGTATTATCGTCGTTCGGATCTAGATTTTATTTAAAATTACCTTCAACACTTTGTATTATTGCTGAGACTGATATAGGTATTTTGTTTCAAGATCTTTCATTTACAATTTGTATGGAAAATTCCTAATCTTACTTATGATATTCTAATGGTTTAGAGTGTATGGAAAAGACTTGAAAATCTCATGCTGGTGTTTATCATCCTATTCTGCTTTGATTAAATTGATGTTAATGGTTCCATTTTGGTTGTTTAAAGATGATCTTAATGCTCTGTGACATGCTAGAGTTTATACATTTAAAAATACTTTTCTTACTCGTTGAATGTATGCTCTATTTCTAAACTCTATTGGTGTAATTTTAAAGTGTCTGTATTTTACATAGATGTATCTTGTAAATATTATAAACGTGAAAGGTGAAGAAGAGTGATGATGGTGCTGGGCTTACTTAGCTATTTGCTAAAACATATTTTATACTTTATTTTGCAGGTGCCCTGAATTGATCCTAATCTAGCACTTAAATTTGTATTAAAACATAAAAGAAACTTTTTAAAAGACAAGATGAGGGGATAAACTAAGCTATGGTCATTGCAATGAAATCAAATAATTGTAAAGAAACCAAGGTAGCTTCGCCACTATAGGGAGTGGGTAAATATCGCGTTTGTAGTGGAGGTAGATGGATTTTAATGCATCCCATGTGAGGGAAACATGGTTATCCTACTAAGCTGGAGGGTAAGTAAACCCTATGCTCAAGCGCTCAGTTCGCTTTCGTTGGTTTTGTGGAGAGAGAGCAGAGGTCTCGGTTGCCTCCATGGTTATGGGGAGCATACGCTTGACCTGAGCATTGCTCGTGGTCTGCGCTCACCCTATCGATGAGGTCGTGTGCAGAGAAATGGAAATGCTTAAGGTAAAATATGTAAACTTCTGCATTGCCCCAAACTCTTGTTTGTTTTGAGCATTTCTCTTTTGGTTTTCTTATTAACTCATTTGGTAAGGCCCAGTTTTATCTTTTGACAGGGGGCTTAGCAATGGAAGTTTCGAACTATTGGAGTGCTAGGGAAGAGGGTTTTAATGGAACAAATGTCCCTGGGAAGCCCAAGTCCATGGAAACCGTTCTCCCTTTCATGCGAATCGATGTATGTTCATACTCTGATTGTAAAAAATTGCCACACTCAGTTTACTTGGAAATTCATGTACAGATTTGTTGTATGGGAAGCTTGCCTAGAAAATGTATAAGTTAAAAGTATAAGGCTGTAAGGCGTTTTGACAGAGGAATATTGTTTGTGTTTGGCTCCTAGACTGTGAGATCCCTAGCTCTGGTTTTGTGGTTGCATTTACTGTTCCACATAAATTTTGATCTTTGTTTTCGATAATGGGGAGGCCCTATGTCTAGATGGAAAGGCCGTAGATGTAACTGCTTCAGGAATACTGTAGGTTGCGTTTGAGTTTGAGAATTTATTTATAAAAGCTTAGTTTCATTTTAGTTTTGACATGTTGGATCTAAACCTCGGCTAAATGCCATTTTAAATATTAATTTGTGTACTGTGAATTCAAATGTTTGCGTAGGAATTTTTCAACAATCGTCATTATGTTATTTATGCAAATTGGATTACAGTGAAGCTATATTATTTCTTTTATATAAATGTGTAAATTTTTTATGTTCAAATAAACCCTAGCTACGGTTCTGTCCTGTAAATGTATTCTTATCTAAGCTCGGAAGGAAAGATTTAATGGAAAGCACTTCCATGCTGATTGTTCTAATATTAAGCGATTTGGTTTTTATGTTTAGCTTTGTTTATAATAATGTAAAGAATACCATGTCAGTTGTTAGGTGAAGCTCAACTGTGTCAATGCAATTTTATGTATGCTTAAATTTCCTCCTCGTTTGAAAATACAGCGATGGCTATGTATGGTTTATCAATTCTTTTGGAAGATTTTGCTTGGTTTAGTTATTTCGTAGAGGTTTGGGCATTACCCTAGCTCTGTCAATAAATTCTTTTAAATAAATAAATTAAGGGAAGCGTGGCTCTCGACCAAACGTTATGTGTAGTGTTGAGGTATAAATCCTTGAAACGTTGATAGCGGAGGATTTAAAACCAAGGGATTCAATCCCTGAACTTATGCCTGTTGGATTTATGTAGTTTACGAAAATATTATTGTGGTCCTGGTTGATGCTTAATTTTTTTGATTAATTGTTTATTTATAATATCGCATATGTCTTTTTAATTGTTTAAATGTTATGTTGGTTGATTATTACTATGGAAGCGAATTGCTTCATGCCTGCCAAGACTTGATTAGACTTATTATGAATTCTGTTTAGCGTGTTTTTTGTTTGGTAGTTGGAAATGTGAATAATTCTGACTTAAATTAATTATGGTTGAAACCTAGGAACTAGGTTTAATGTTTAAAGAGAATCAATATCTGACTCGTGATGAGTTTAAGAGAGGACTCTGCGGTAGAAGCTTTAAAACAATAGCTTGTTTTGTTTAGGTTTAAGACTTTGTGAATATTCCAAGGTTGGAAGATGATAACTTAATCTTGTTTAAAATAAAAGAAAACTTAACAAAGTATTTTTAAAGGACTGAGATCTAAGACAAGTTAGCTTTGCTAGCTCTGCTAGATCGAAAGTAGTAAAGGAAGAATAGTTTGATGATTAATAAGAAATATGCATAATTAAACATTCAATGTTTAAGAATAAAGTAGTGTTTAACCCAGGGAGCCAATGCTTATGCCCTTGCTCATGAATTAACAATGATAACCAGAAATCTAAGAAAGATAAATTTACAGTATCATAAGGAATTTACCATACTCATAAATTTCAGCCTGTAATACTATAGGAACTTTGAAATTCAAATATTAGAGAAATTTTGAGGTCTAAAATGGGCCTCCCAAGGAAAATTATAAAATAACAGTGGAAATAATAAAATAATATTAGCATATCTCATCAAATTTTGGAGGAAAAAGAAAAAACTTCTTCTTCAAGTCGTATTTTCAACTTATCTCCCTATATATTCACTCAAGTTTCGATCGGGAGTAGTCGTTGGATGGGGAATTCAATTCCGCATCCAAGGAGTACCCACTCAACATACTTTTGATGGACCTTATTGCCCCAAAAATAATAAATACTTGGGAAAACGTGATGATGACACGTTCCATCAAAAGTATGCTGAGTGGGTACTCCTTGGATGCAGAATTGAATTCCCCATCCAACGACTGCTCTAGATCGAAATTTGAGTGAATATACAGGGAAATAAGTTGAAAATACAAGTTGGAGAAGTATTTTTTATTACTTTGACCTTTGACCTTTTAACCCTTTTACCCAAAAAATGATGATTCATCCCCCATGGTTGACATCATCACCTTGAATCCTATTGGTTGATTTTTAGAGTACATTTCTTTTGTTTTGAGGCCCATTTTTTACCTCAAAATTTCTCTAATGACAAGTTCTTACATGAAATATACATATTGGATCTCCTTTAAAGCCTGCACACTTCAAACACTAGTTAATGGAAACAAATATTCTTAGCTCACCTATAGAATGGTAACCAAATAACTTCAGAAATGCCACGTTTCTCCCAACCTTTGACCCAGAACAATTCCTGGTTCTTAATAAGATCACCCCCGAGCTGGTTCCAACATGCAAGAAGATCTAGAGTGCCTTGGTATGAGGTTGTTGGTATCTTGGAGTAAATCTCTGTTTGCTTCTGAGTCCTTGGTTTTGTAATTCTCTCCAAACTCACCTAGAATAAAAATCAAATCCCTCCCTCTCTTGGCTCTTGCCTTTATATAGATTTTCTTCGGAAAGGGGCAGTTTAGTTATCTTGAGTTACATCACTATTTTAATACTTTTTCTTAAAATAACTCTTAGTTCGAATTATATGTAATATATTTAGAGGCTAGTAATTTTTTATAACTAGGAACTTTTTACTAGTTCCTACTTGAGTTCAAAAAAGGGTTTTAATTTATTTATTTAGTTATAAAATAATATATATATATATATATATATACTGCTTATATATATATATATATATATAGACTTTTACTTAGTAACTTTTGTTATCTTTTATTTCCTTTTAATTACTTCACATATATATTATTGTAATATATGTATGTAGACTTCACTTAGATCTTTTATCTTTATTTATTCAAAATAACTTTACATATATATATGTATAAAGACTTACTGATTATGTCCCATAAGGGGATCATATATGTATCGCCAAGAACCTATTATTTTGCAGCTAGAGGCTATAAATTATTCCTCAACTATAGTCTGAACTATAATTTGAAATGTATTATGTCAAATGGAAATTTTAAAAATGATTTTTTTTTAAATTCTTATTGGTTGCAGGAGGATGACGTAGTCCTCATTTTTCCCTTCTCAGGAGGGGGCGGCGGGCCTATTTCATCTTGGTTTAAATGTCTTATGTGTTCGCATGAGTCTACAAGTTTTTAATGTACTCATGACTCTTGAAGTTTTTAATGGTCTTGGCTCGAATAGAGGTAAACCTGCATTGCATTAAAGACTTCCGCCTTAATCCCAAAGAAGGAATACCACCAAAGAATGTATTTATATTTTTGATCCTTGGTACCCAATACCGGTCAGGAGAAGGGTCAGCTACTAGCATGCATGTCGAGGAAGACTCATCAGACTCAAAATAGTGCTTGGTCAAGCTTATTTGTGTGGTTTGCGAGGGAACCACAGTGCTTGTTTAGTGTTCAATGTTTTATTTTATTTTCACATTCCTGACACAACGATGGTAACAACTGACGAAGGAATGAAGGAATCAATTGCTTAGTCTTTTGATATTTGCATTTATGACTCTTAATTATTCTTTTGATCTTTGCATTTATGGCTCTTAGTCTGCGTATGAAACAAGCAATCGAGTTCAATGTCTGCCGAAGCGAAATGACATAGTCTTAGATTTAGTTTTAATGTAAACTAGCTTGGTTGTTATGAGATTTAGTTTTACATGAAGGAAATCTTGAGGTTGGCAACAACAGTAAGAAGGCATAAGCTGACAATGGGAGCCTAGAAATTTTGGTTATGTGGTAAGCCAAAATTGTTCCTTTCTTATTGCTTTATTGAGAAAAAATCAAAGGGAAGAAATGAGGGATTTTACTTCATGTTTTGGGGAACATGGAGTCCAAATCACAGATTCTTCATCTACAAGTAGCAGGATGACACAAAATCTGGTGACATGTATGTATCGAACAAAACTTGGGGGTCATTCTCATTCAATCATAGTAACATGGTGCAAGAATCCGATGGGTCGGGGGCTTAGTGTTAACGTAGATGATCAGTCATGTCAGTGCATCTGTAAAGTGGATATGAAGCCTTGGTTATTTTCTAAGAAGAAGGGGTTCAAAATTTTTGAAGTAGGTAGCAACAAAATTGATGTGTTCTACGATTTGTCATCTGCTATGTATGGATCTAGTCCTGAGCGATTAGAGGGCTATTTTTTAGCTGTGGTTTCTGAATCTGAGATGGCTCTTCTAGTTGGTGATATGGGAAAGGAGGCATATAATAAGACTCGCGTGAAGCCCGTATTGGGTGAAACAATCCTCCTTTCAAAGAAAAAGCATGTTTTTTGTAAGAGGGTGTACAATACAAAGGCTAAGTTTTGTGATAACTGGAGGACCCATGATATCATGATCGAGTGTCAGACACTAGGTTTCAGAGAGCCTTCACTTTCTATTCACATAGACAAGAAGATGGTAATTCAGGTTAAGCACTTGATGTGGAAATTCAGAGGCAATGAGACAATTTTGGATGATCTCCCTGTGGAGGTGTTGTGGAGGTGTTTTGGGATGTGCACAATTGGATTTTAACCCTAATGTAGGAAATGTAGTGTTCATGTTCAAAACATGCCATTCTACCGAGAAATCATGGTCCAAACTCTTGTCTTGCTCTTCTATATTTCGTTGGCCAACTACTCAAAGCCTTAAAGAGAGGGATTCCCAAGGTCTAGGATTTTCTCTACTACTCTATGCATGGAAGAGTCAGTAGACTAGATGCGACTGAGAACCTGTAGCATGGAAGCTTGAGTAGACTGGATGCAACTGAGAACCTATAGATCACCCGTGGTTTTATTGCTTTCTTTGACTATTTAACTGATCATGAATATGTATCAATGAATGATTTGTAGCTTTTGTGGAAGTGGTGATAAATTTGATGAACAAGTTAAATTGTATTTAATGATTGGACCAACTTAATTTATCAATAGGGCTCCAATTTTAGTGGATTTGTTGACAAATCATATGGAACCTTGAATGTTAGGTTTTGATAAAATGTCAATGGTTATGAAGATTCATAATGTACTTTGTTGTAACCTAAGCAAATCACCATTTATGGGTTGTGTATTGAGTAAAGGTACCTTAGTAGTTGTCTGATTTAACAACTCATCTTTCAGCTGGAGATGATTTTTGATGATCTAATGAGATTGGGCGCCTAAAATGGGTCTATTGCAGATGTTATTACTCAAAATATCAATGCCATCTTTGGTTTGTTTGATTTGTGCATACTTAGTTACAAGGAGGGTATTTCTTGACAATTGTGACATAGAGATGATGGACTTAGAAGAAAATTGCTTCTTAAAGGTGGTGAGTCTTATTCTATACGATTTTGACCATTGTAAACTTTAAGCCCCTATCCATGAGTAATGTATTTTGAAAATTGGATTTTATTTAATTTATTTTGAAAATTTGTTTGCTTCTACTCCGAATTAAAAGATCTTTGCCTCCATTGGTTGTTATTGCTCTCAAATTCATAATCTTTTTATTGTTGCTTGTCTCCATTGGTTGTTATTGCTCTCATAGGCATTGTTTGAAATGCTAGCATATATATACATTTATGTTATTTAAATATTTTACTATAAGCAAACAAAAAACAATTTAATGTTTATGTACATATTAGCTTGATGGCTTTTTTTAAAGTTGTTGGTTTCCAAAAAACTTATTCGCTTTATTGCCTTCTTCCTTCACCTATAAGAAATGCTTCAAATCTTCACCATGTTGTAGTATGTAACGAGAGGTAACTCGATTCATAAAGACATCCAAACCTTGACGCTTCAGTCTAACAAACTCCGTACTAAACAAAACTTCTCTATGGCACCTTTTTTCTGGAAGTGGTGGATTTTGGAAAAAATTCCCTTCTTCTTTTATGCCAGTTGCTCATGCGATCAGAAAAAATTGTATCACTTGATGGCAGATCGCCTTTAGAACTTTTATAGATTTTTAATTATGTTCTCTAAACTTCCTGTGCGTGGTGTGAAATATGGAGGACGCGATGACCTTCCGATTATGCGTGCATCTTGAATATTTGAAACTTATATTATATATAATCTTTTTTTTTACAACATTACTTGAACTTGAATTTATTCGAATGATGGATTATAGTGTTTCCAGTATGCCTTCCAAATCATGCTCTTTTGCAGTCAAATTCTGTATTGGATTAAACAGTCATATATGCAAAAAGGTTTGACAACTCAACCTTTTTCCTCATACTATTACTGACACCCCAACAATACTTTGTTTGCATTAATTATGCTGAATTTGCATCTGATCTTTCAATAACAGAATTTTCAGTACTAATCCAAATCCCAACAAAAATTCCCTTTAGTTCATAACTGCAAACTTAGGAATTATAAGCTTTGAGAATATTACAGCTCTCACTCACTCCGTCTAAATGTTGATGATTATTTTTCAATAATTGTTATATAAAAAGCAGAAGTCAATATTTTAATACTATTTGTTTGCATTGTGATGAAGCTAAAATTTATACAATCTTTAATACTTGTCACCTGTATATTATCTCTATTTGGTTTCCAAAAGCAACTTTAACCCTACCGAACGCTTTGAAACGAAGAAGGGAATTAAACAGACGGTCATTATCACTTGCTTACTTTTCAAATTCTAGATAACCAGAACCAAGCTTTTGAAGACTTTTGAAGTTTGTTGTGTATATTTTTGTTTTTTCATATGATATATATCTCACATTTTGCAATAACATTCATATTACTCATCGAAGAAATAAGTTTTATGAGTTTGTGATAGAGCTAAGATAGTCTAATTGTCATATCATTGTAGTTACTAGGTGTTAGTATTAGATGATAAAGGACCTAATGTAATAAAATAAAAATGTCACATTAATAAAGGAGAGGTAGACATGTAGTGTGTTAATTATGCTTTAATTACGTCTTAACCCAATAATGCTAGTTGGTTGTGAAGGTGATTCTCTCTCATGAGACTATGAGTTTTGTATCTTATATTCATATTGAAAAAATACGATCAGCTCTCTCTCTCTTTCTGCAAATTCATGTTATAGTTTATTTATGTGTGTGTGGGTGTGTCCAAGTGTGTCCACACTCTAGTATGTATTCCAACATTGGTGTGTGAGGAATGTATTTTAGCATTGGTGTGAGAGCAATGCATGGGTTATTCAGTGCCCAAGGCTCCAAGGGATCATTATATGCTTGATTTAAGTGGATAAACGTTGTTTAGCGTGTTTATTTTGAGCATTTGAACATATAGGTAGTTTTTGTAAGATATTTTTTTCCCTTCTTAGTTGTTTCCTTTCAATAAATCTGAAATCACATGTCTACCTTTTTTTTAGATTTGCTTTATATCTTGCAAGTTCTCTGAAGTCAATTTGTTTTGCAGGTTGATTGTCCCCATTTATAGCAGCATCCTTGAACTAGATTTATATAGGCCTAAGTTATAGAAGTCGGATTACCTAGCATGTGTATGTACTTTACAGTGTAAGGTGTATAACAATGGAAACATGTACTACTTGATTCAAGGAATTCTTTGCTCTATCTACTGAAAGTCAATTTTATATATGTGTGTGTTTGTCCCCTCAATTATATATATATGTTTGTGTGTGCCCTTAAGATGCAAAGTATGTTATCTAATTCTTAGTTTTTTGGATGTAAGACAATTATTAATCACATATCAGCTGACTACACAAAAGATGTTTCTTATTGCGTTTCTTGTTGCAGAAATATGGCTAGAAAGCTAGCAGAACTAACCAATACAATAATTCTGTAAGTTTTTAATGTATGCATGAGCCTGCATGTTTTCAATACCTATAAAAATAAACAAGCATTATGCATATTTTTTACTTGGACCATTTATATTGGTTTAAAATTCTCAATCAAAATTTATCACAAATAAGGATTTTTATGTCAAATGAGGATTTTAACCCCCAATTCAGATTAAGACCTTCATCCAGATCTTCAAGGTTGTCCTTTAAGTAAAGATGTGCAAAGACCATCTATGTATAGCATGCTTGCCACAAAACTCTAATAGATCCTTTTTAAGTCTCAAATTGCTTTACCATCTCACTAATATTTTTATATTTAGAAAATTAAGTTGACATATGAAGTTTTAATTCCTTTATAAGAAAATTAATGCAAAATGCAAAATGTCTCTAGAGTCTTAGTTGCGAACGCTTTCCTGGTTGTAAAAGCATTGTTGA
Organism: Larix kaempferi; assembly: GCA_027924585.1. Taxonomy (NCBI): domain Eukaryota; kingdom Viridiplantae; phylum Streptophyta; class Pinopsida; order Pinales; family Pinaceae; genus Larix; species Larix kaempferi. Next base: position 37,005,606 of record BSBM01000091.1, on the reverse strand, counting down.
TTCTACACCATAGTTTCTAACTATTTCCAAGGTCAGGGACATTGCCACCTCGTGGATCTTGTTTAATTTTATAATCTTATAAATACCCATGCATCATATAACATAATTGTTTATTCGATGCTTCCTTAGTTTAGGTTAATTCTTTAACAAGGCCTCATGTGGGGTTTGGTCGGTTGAATAGGATAGGTATCCCTAGATTTCCTTGCATGTCGGATTACTTCGTATTCGTGGCAGTATCTTTCAGTCCGTGATGAGATATAAATAGTGATTCAATTAATCATTTGAATAAGTATGATGACTATTGGTGCTATTCAGAGCCTTTTCAACTCAACACCTTTAATTAAAGTAACCCCTAGTGCTATTCATAGCTTATGCTCAACAATCTCAAATGGGCGTTACACTAGTGCAATTCCAGAGTTTCTCGCTCAACACTACTACTAGGATGCATTTGTAAGATACACTTAGGGATACAATGGCCAAATATCTGATGCTCCAGAGCTTATGTTCAACATCATGTTGGAGTGCTCCAAGGATTATGCCCAACACTAAATCATTTATTTGCTCGGGTTACCTATGTGCTCCAGAGCTTACGCTCAACACATAGTCTTGTAACCCATGTGCTATAGGGCTTATGCCCAGCACATCATAGAAGTCAGATAATGTATACCAGAACTTCTGCACAATACATAACCAGCATAGATCCATCCCAAACCCAGATCTATCAAGCACCGAGAGGGATCCAATGTCTTGAGGTGTAAATTTATTTGTTTTATGTTAAATTTTTTACACATTAAGAAAAAAATTACCCCTCAAGAAATTGGATCCCTCTCTTTTAATTTGTTAATTATTTTTATTTTTATTTTGGTAAGTTATGAGTGAACATGAAATTTTTAATTACTTTTGATTTTTTATAAGTTATGAGCCGACATGGAAACGTGAAAAACGTGACAAATGTGGCAAATGTTACAACATCTCCCCCATCCTGGGTTGTAACATAACGTGACAAACGTGACAAATGTGACATGTGACAAACGTTACAACGTCTCCCTCATACTGGGTTGTAACGTAGCATGACAAACATGACAAATGTTACATGTGACATGTGACATCCATTATAGGATATCCCCCATACTACAAACACGACAAATGTGACATGTGACATCCATTACAGAATCTCCCCCATACTTCAAACGTGACAAATGTGACATATGACATCCATTACATGATCTCCCCCATACTAGGTTGTAAGCACCTCATTTACACTCGGTGAAACAAAGGTCATCTTAGTATATTAGGGTTTGTACCCAATAACATAATAACATCAACCAAGTACAAGGCTTATGCCCAATACATAAAAATAATCTGTGTTCATCAAGGTCGATCCCCAAATATATATCTATAACAAAAGTAAATCATGTGCATCGGGGCTTGCGCCCAGGATATATAACAGAAGTAAAACATGTTCATTGGGCTTACGCCCAATATATATATATATATATATATATATATATATATATATATGTCAATCATCAAAATAAATCCTGTGCATCGGGGCTTACGCCCAATATATAGGATAACCATAATCAACAAAATTTGGGATATTACACTATGTTGTGACGAAAGTTGATTGGGTTCTAAAATATTGAAAATTTTTGTGATGATATGGATTCCAACTAGAAAGTCAACACCTCAAATGTGTTGTTATCCAAAAGGCTTCATTTCATTTTCGACTTCCTGGTAAGTTTGCGGAAGAAAATTTGATATGGTTAGTATAATGTCAAGTCTAAACATATTACACTTTTTCCTCCTCTATTATGCTGAAGTGTATTTTAACCTGGGAAGCCAACATTACTAACTCTATAGTTTGAGCACGTGAAGTACATTGATAATATAAATTTGAATCAACCTTAATATCATGGCATGTTATTAAAAAATAGTTGCAATGCTAGGTAATTGATGACAGTTTGAAAATGTCTAACATTTCTATTGATGTATTTGTAACCTTGGAAGATATTCACTTGTATATTGTATGTATTACATTTGTACTTTATTGTATTCCCAACGGAGATGTATTATTCCTCCGATTAGAAGTGTTGTCATTTGTATTTGCAAGTGTCGCAGGTATTATTGTAAGTGTCGCAACTTATATTTGATGGGTTATTAGACCACCTTGGTGGGGTCGGCCCTGTATGAGTTGTGTGGGTCAAAGGGTTATTAGACCACCCTAGTGGGGTCGGCCCAGTGACATGTGGATGGGTTATTAGGCTTCCTTAGGAAGTCATCCCAGTTAGAGTAAAAGGCAAGTCAAGTCATTGTCTAAATAGAGAGTGTCTCTCTCTCATTCTATTCATTCACTCACTCACTCACTTCACATTAGTGAGAGAGAGGAGGAGTGCGCACAAGTGGAGGAGGAGCGGTTGCTAGGAGACTATATCTTGTTGTGGGGTTTGATCTTTGTGATCTTTGTATTGGTGCTCATTCCATCTCTGAGGAAGTTGCTGGGTTTTTCACCTTCTTGGTTTTCCTTGGTGAAATGTTTTGTGTCTCTTGTCTTTTGTGTTTGATATGATGTACATGTTGTTCTTTCAGTTAAGATCCTAGATCATATTTAATTAAATAATGAAAAAATAACATGGTATTACAGCTAGCTTGAACGAAGGCATTGTATGGAATTTATGACACTTGTTTCCCTTGCGACAAATTGGAAGCTAGGGCTTGGTATAGTAAAAACCAGTCATCATGGAACTTTCTCTATAACGCAGTTTTGGAGAAGGTTCAGGATCTAAAACTTTTACAGGTTGAAGATGAAGTGTCCATGTACCTTGTGTTCGAATTCCAGCCTCATATTCGTTGTACTTTGTGAGATATGATCCGTACAATTAGGGTTTCGGCCTCTTCTAGAATGCAGTCCTAAATAGGTGACCTAGGAAAAAAGGTCATATCTAGGGCTAGGAAGCTCCAAATGGAATTCCATAAAAAGAAACAATTAGGAAACGGACTGTAGTTTCACAAGTCTGGGTTCCATAGGCCGAATTTGAAACAGAGACACATGGAACTCCGTACAATTTCACTATATTGTTTCATCCCATAAAGAAGTCATGTTGCGACACTTTCCATATCTCTCTATCAGAGAATCCATTAGAGCTCAGATCTGTGGGGTTGGAAATATGGTAGGTCATTCTACCATAGGACAATTTTTTAGACCCCGAGGATCTGAAATTTCAGAGATACATCAGAAACAATATGACATATAATTCTGTTCAAACCAAAATTGGATTCTGAGCACTTTCATTCTTGGTTTATCACTAGTGTGGGAAATTAGGGTTTTTGAAAAAGTTGGAATTTCTGGAATCGGAGATGACAGCTAGATGCTCCTCATCAAAATAAAAATTTAGAGACCAAGATCGAATTTTTTGGTTGGGTAGAACCCCGGGCTCTATCAAACCCTAGTTCGGGATTTTGACGAGAAAACGAAAAAAATGAGAAAACCAGAATGTGACAAAAGCTGCAGATCCGAAACTTTCAAAGTCAATTTTGAGGGGTCAAATTTTGGAGATTTCAAAATTGAAGTATTCCAGCTTGATCATCTCATCAAGGCACATCTTTTCATCGAATTAGAAGTTTTAATTTTTAGGGTTTCTCTGACAAACCCTAATCAAGCACGAGATCTAGCTTCAACAAATGAAAGTGGATTGGGTTAATTCTAGAAGAGTATGAATTGTCACCTATATAAGTGAATAAGTTCTAGTTCCAAAGGGAGATGAGGCTAAGGCCTTACATAAGAAGACTACAAAAAATCCCGACATGTATGACTTGAGGAGATACAAGAAGCAAAGATCAAGAGGGAGCACACTTCAGTAGTTCCTGCAAGGAAGCAAAGATTGAGAGGGAGTCCACCCAACAACAAAAAAAAGACAAGTATTTGAATTGTCATTTATTATATATTTGATTACTTAAATGATGTTGTCCAGTCATGTACATGTTCCTAGATTTAGGATGTATATTATGCATTTTAGAAAAGTTGCATTAATGAACAAGATACTACTAATATGCAAGTAATGGGTAAGTGTCCTATGGTACTGTAGAACATTCCATTGCTACATAGATAGAATGAAACCTCTTTCCTGACATGTTGGGAGTTGTGCACACTCTTAACAATGTTTTGGTAGAGATGGAAGGCATCTAGAAAGTTACGGGATATGGATAAATGTTGTATTGAAGGATTGGCTAAGATAATTGCATGACTGTATGACACATATCATTATGTGTAAGACTTTGTTTTGTAAACTATTAGAAGTTTCTAATCATGCAATTGAATTTGAATTGTAGGAAAGATTGTGTACAATCACCTTCAAAAGAAGGACTACAACATCTTTTCCAGCAACGAAGTTCAAGAAAAACTATCTATTCAAGATATTGACGAATCTGAAGTTCCCAGGATCCGGGATGTAGTAATGGAAGAATGCCATGATCAAGGAATATAAGTCGATCATGAAGAATGATGTTTGGGATGTGGTCCCAAGACCAAAAGGGAAGTCTGTTGTGACTTCCAAGTAGATCTACAAGATCAAGCATGCTGCAGATGGTAGCATAGAGAAATACAAGGCAAGGTTTGTGTCTCGTGGCTTCTTCCCGAAAGAGGGGATAGATTATGAAGAAAATTTTGCACCTGTAGCTAGATACACTTGCATCAGAACAGTACTTGCTCTGGCTGCAGTGATGAAGTGGAAGATACACCAGATGGATGTCAAGACAACTTTCTTGCATGGTGTATTCGAAGAGGAAGTGTATGTGGAGCATCCACTTGGTTTTGAGACACATGACAGGGAGTCATATGTGTGCAGATTGAAGAAAGCCTTGTATGGCTTGAAGCAAGCACCCAAGACATGGTATGGCAGGATAGACAGCTTCCTGTCCAGTTGGCTATTTACCAAGAGTAAAGTGAATTCCAACCTTTACTACAAGGTTGAGGAACGAAATCCAGTGATACTCCTACTGTATGTGGATGACCTGTTTGTGCCAAGCGAGATTGGATTGATTGTTGATATGAAGAGGAAGATTGCTGCCAAGTTAGAGATGAAGGAATTCAGTATAATGCATTACTTTCTAGGTATGGAGGTGTGGTAGAGTATAGATGGAATCTTCCTTTGACAAGGCAAGTATGCAGTAGAGATCCTGAAGCGATTCGGGATGATGGACTGTAAGGCCATGACCACACCTATGGCAATGAACATGAAGCTATTGAGTGATGCTTCATCAGTGTTGGTTGATGCCACGATACATCGTCAAAAGATTGGGTCCTTGATGTACCTGACGAACACGAGACCATATATTTGCTTTGCAGTGAACACATTGAGCTAGTTCCTGACGGATCCTAGGCATGTTAACCTGATTGCTGTAAAGAATATTCTGAGGTACCTAAAGGGTACGGTTGATTATGGACTTGAGTATGATCCAAATCAAAAGTTTAACCTAGAGGGTTATGTTGATTCGTATTGGGCAAGCAGTGCTGTAGATAGGAAGAGCACTTCGGGGTGTTGTTTCAGTATGGGATCAGGTGTGATCTCTTGGTTTAGCAGGAAGCATTCCTGTGTAGCACTGAGTATAGCTGAAGCAGAGTATGTCGTAGCTTGTTCGACTAGTTGTGAGGTAGTATGGATTAGGAAGCTATTGTCTGATTTATTTGATCTCCATTTGAATGCTTCCTGTATCTTCTGTGACAACCAAAGTTGTGTGTAGTTGTCATAGAACTTAGTGTTCCATGACAAGTCAAAGTATATCGAGATCAAATATCACTATATCAAGGATATGGTGTAGAGAGGAGCAGTAAAGCTCCAGTATGTTGTGACGGATGAGTAGATTGCAGATGTGTTAACCAAACCACTAGCCAGAGTGAAGTTCGAGTACTTCAAAAAGAGGCTTCATGTACTTCAGATTGAGGTTCCTTCCAAGGGGAAGTGATGAGTCTAGAAGACACAGATTCACATGGGAGTTTCTTACATGGTTGTAGATGTGTTCTCCCATGGTCGTGATGTAATTCCCGAGATTTTTCGACATGGTTGTAGATGTGTTCTCCCATGGTCATGATGTAATTGTTGATCCATCCTCACATGGTGGTAGATGTGTTCTCCCATGATGAAAAAGTAAGGGCTGGAGCCTTCCCTGAATGGTGGTAGATGTGTTCTCCCATCTCGGTGGTGTAAGTGTTGTATGATGTGCATCTGGGCTTTCCTCCGTGGACAATGAGATGATCTGAAGAGGATGATCATGAGATGATGATTATCAGGACAATCACATGTGATGAGCATCAAGACAATGCTCTAGATGATATGCATTAGGACGATGCTGTGATGATGATCAGGATGATCATCTGATGATATGTATTAGGATGATGCTATGATGATGATCAAGAGGATCATGTGTGGCGAGCATCAGGTCGATGCTCTAGATATTGTACATCAGGATGATGTATTGTATGATGATGATCAAGATGATCATATGTGATGAGCATTAGGTTCTCCAGATGTTGTACATCAGGATGATGTATTGTATGATGATGATCAGTACGATCATGAGCATCAAGAGGATGCTCCATGCGAGGATGATCAGGTGGATCATGAGTATCAGCTCGATACACTGTGGCTGCGAGGATGCTCCAAGAAATTTTTTAGAGAAATCTTTGTTCTACTCAGTGTTTATGTGAATTTGAATTGTGGATGATTTCACCTTTTCTTTGTTTATGTGAAGTACACGAGGGAGGTAGACCCTACTTATTTTATTTTTTGATCACCTAAAATACATTATTTAACCCTAAAACTTCACACCATCTAGGGAGATGAAAATCAAGAGTTCAATTAACTATAAATTTCTTTAGAATAACACTTTGTAGAAGGTTTCTTTAATATTAATATTTTCAGGACAAATGTGCAATATGAAATATCTATCAACAATTCCTCATTGGTGTAAATGTAAATGTTCCTTGTCTTGCTTCTCATTCATCCATTTCACATATCACATGCGATGATTTGACTGTAAGTGAAGATGATTCACGGATGTTTTTTGAATCAACACCAACTAAATATTGTATGGGGTTTGAACTTGATCCAACACCCATTAACAAATAAGATGTTGTTGATTAACATAGGATATTTGTTTTAGGAGAAGATATTGTTGTTAACCATATTAATAGATTTGTGTGTGTAACAATGTATGAAAGGATCAAGATCCAACTAGGTGTTCTATGAATAAAATAAATACCCAACCTTGTGGATGTAATTTTTAGTAAGTCATTCTATCTATGGTGCCTAGTTTTCTTCGTATTTACAAGCTAATAGCATTGTAGTAATACCCACTAAATGTAAGTTATTCCTTGTAATGTTCCAGGAATAGATTTAGGCATATAGCAATGATTTTCACGGTGAGATACAATGTCTTTGACATTAGTTCAAATTTAAGATGCACCTGCAAAATTCAAGATTTCAAAGTGAAGCCTACGAAATAGAATATCTAAAGCTAGATCTAAGCTTGAAAACAATTGAAATAGAACTAGTAGGACAAATATGTACCTCTATCAATCGATCAATCATCATTTCCCTTATTTTCTCATTGATTTCAACTTGCCTTGACATATAATCTGAAGTTAAGCAGGTCATGTTCTAAAAACCAATAATTGAAAGAAAAGAGCAAAGTTTCAATGAAGATGAGAAAAGTTGATCTACACAAGCTTGGGAAATTTATATTGAGTTCTTTTTATCTAAAAGGGGAAGTAGACAAAGAAACAAAAATCAAGGTGTTAGAGGAAAAGGTCAAATACCCAATAGCAATTGGGAACAAGTAACAAAGTTAATGAATGCAACATTATAGACCAAAATAATGTGGAATCAAATCACTAAGGAATTGCTTTAGAGAAGGAAACAATATTTAAGAAAAATATGGAAAGAACAAGAAATTTCATCTTTTAAGTAAGTCCCTCCTATTGATGTTTGGGTTAGCTTTGGGTAGACATCCTCCTAGATGTATCCACGATGTTTGGCTCAATGGGTCATGGTGATTTGACATGTGGAGGATGATGTTGGTTCACTTATTGGTGTATGTGAGGCCCCTATATGTAGCATTTCCTAGTCATGGTGCTTGGCTAAGTGGTAGAAGGTTTGGATGCTTCCAGATCTACTCCAGGGTTTTGGGAGGCCCTAGTATAGTCATTCTTGATCAAGTAGCATACGAATTGGTTTTCCCATCATGTTCCTAACTGTACTTGGTATTCCTTGTAATAATATAGTGGATTTGACTTTCCATTCTTAGGGATGATATACCCCTGTTGGAATGGTCAAGTATACTTTGGTGTGGATATACACACACTAGATCTCTTCTGACATGTATGGAAGTGCATGTGAAGCAAGCTCATGGAAATCCTTCTTGGGATATGAAGACTAAGATTCTTGATCATGGTCTGGTTTTGGGAGGCCCTGATATCGTCCTTCTTGATCATGGCACTTGATCAAGTGGTATAGGACTTGGTTTTCCCATCACATACCTACCTTTAATTGGTATTAATCGTTATAATATAGTGGATTTGACTTGCCATTCTTATGGATTAACTACCCATGTTGGAATAGTCATGTCTACTCTAGTGTGGGTGCACACACACTAGATCTCTTCTGACATGTATGGAAGTGCATTAAAGCCAGCTCATGGAAATCCTTCTTGGGATATGAAGACTAAGTTTCTAGATCTTGTTATGCACATAAATGATAGTTAAAGAATAGTTGATGGTATGTACAAATAAATAAATATAAATAATATAAATAAGAGGAAATAATGAGTTAAACATTAAAATGAAAAAGATGAACAAATAAAATACCATGGGAAAATACCATGGTTTTATGAAACTGTGGAGAGGCAATGATATAATATTAAATTAAATATTAGAATGAAAAGATAAAGAAATAAAATCCCATGGGAGAATTGATGATATATTAATTAATTAATTAATTAAGCATTTGAATAAAGAGTAAAAGGACGTGCCTTTTACATTTGAAAAGGAACAATGAGACCTATTTAATGGTCCATGTATTGTATTGTATTCATTCATTTTTTATCAATCATTCATATTTTACATAAAACATTTAAGGTGTAACATATGGTTGAATATCTCAGTGTATAATTATTTTATGAAGAATCTGCTGAATAAAAATTCATAAGGGAAATAAATATCATATCTGAAAATGGTAGAATCACCATGGTATCTGAGAAGAAAGGTTTCAGATCTCTATTTTAAATACATATCAGGATGACATGGTCCTAAATAGTGTACTAGGGCAACTTTATTTGCAGCTATTAAGCATCTATGGTTGGGACCTAGGGTCAATATAGTGACCATTTTCAAGGTTGAAGACATACTTGATGGTGTTATGAACTTCAGATCCAAAAGACCAAAACACAATTCATCCTAGAAGAAAATGAGGTTAGTATTATGTAAGCAAAGTTATTCTTCAACCTAAAGATGATGATGAGAAAGCTAAGAAAAATAAAATGAATCTAAGGAAAAAAGGATTCTGGTTGAGTCAGTAAAATATCACTTGATCACATTCATTGCACAATTGAAGACATCTAAAGAAATGTCTGATGCTTTGAAAGGTCTAATTGAAATCAATAATCCTAATAGAAAGTTAGCATTGAAGAATAAACTTAGTGACATCATGATGACAAAGTTAGATATTGTTGCTACATACATTATGAAGAATATTACTTAGACAAGGGATTAACTCATAGCTATTGGAGAAAAATTTGATGATGAAGAGATTGTATCATTAGTTCTCAATGGCCTTCCCACTTCATGGGAACCTTTCATTTAGGGTGTTTGTGCTACGAATGCGCTACCATCAATTGATCGATTTTGGTTTGATTATGTCCAAGAAGATGGAATAGTTATGTCTTGAAGTGGTCCTAAAAAATCTCAGGATGAAGAAAATTTAGCCCTTGCATCTCAAGCAAGAAAAGGGAAAGGAATGAAATTTCCTTATAGAAACGAAAAAGGGACAAGACATGCTCCAGGTCATGAACATAATACAAAGGATCTCTCTCATACCAGGTGCTATAACTGTTATAAGTTTGGCCTTTTTGCTAACAAAAGTCCTAATAAGAAAAGAAAAGGGAAGAAACATGCATTTGTTGCTGAAGCAAAGGAGCAATCACAGAAGACGACAAAATAATCACAATTTGTTGAGCTTGATGAAGGTATTAGGAAGGAGTACTACTATATCTCTGCTCTTCCAGGATCCATTACCAATAGCAGTGAGATTTGGTTCATAGATAATGGCACTTTTAGACATATGACATGATATCAGAGTACTCTAACAAATTTGTTAGAAGAAAATTCTTCACTACATATGGAACTTGGGGACAATTCCATATATGAAGTGAAGGGTTTTGGATCTGCATCCTTCTAGTTTGATTCAAGAGACACTATGCATATGAATGACATAATGTTTGTACCAGGAGTAAAGAAGTTCACCTACTATCTATTTTAGTCTTGGAGGAAAATGGCTTTAGAGTTATCTTTATGGATAGTCAGGTTCTGGTGTGGCATAAGGACTCAAGCATAGATTCAACTAAAGTGATTGGTTTCCAAGAGGGAGCCTTGTATATGATGAAAATAATCTCAGTTCAAGGATTGATCCATGGCATCATCAGTCTATGTAAACTATGGCATAGGATATTATCCCATCTACACTACAGACCTCTTCCTGGGTTAAGGAAGATTGTCACATGTTTACCAAAGCTTCAAATGGAGCATGATGGTGTTTGCAAAGGATATGCACATGGTAATAATACTAAGGGATATTTTTCGAGTAACTTCCAAATGGATCTACAAGATCAAGCATATGGTTGATGGTAGCATCGAGAAACAAAAAACAAGGTTCATGGCCTAAGACTTCTCTTAGGAAGAAGGAGTGGACTATGAGCATACATTTGCTCCAATGGCCAGGTACACTACTATAATAACTATCATTTCACTTTCTTTAGTGATGGTTTGGATGTTACATTAGATGGATGTAAAGACATCATTTTTGAATGGTGAAATTGAGGAAGAGGTGTACATAGAGAAACCTTTGGGATTTGTGATACATGGGAAGGAGTCCCATGTATGCAAATTGATGAAAGCGTTGTATGGACTCAAGCAGGCACCCAAGTCTTGGTGGATAACTGATGAGTTTGGGCTTCACCAAGAGTGTTGTGGATCCCACCCTTTGCTACAAGGTTGTTAACAATGATCCTGTGATCTTGGTACTATATGTTGATGACATGTTTCTTACTGGAGTAGAGTATCTCATAGTTGAGTGCAAGAGGGAGTTAGCCTATGAGTTCGAGATGAAGAATCTAACACTAATGCATTACTTCCTAATATTGGAAGTGTGGCAGAGATCAAATGAGATCTTCCTTATTCATGGGAAGTATGCAGTTGATATCTTGAGGAGATTGGGTATGGTGGACTACAATTTCATGACTACAATGATGGTGACAAATATGAAAAAGTTGGGTGATTCTACTTCAAATAAAAATTTGATGGATTCCGCTCTGTACATGAATCTTATTATATCCTTGATGTACCTGTTTAAGACTAGGCCATATATTTTCTTTGCAGTAAATACCTTGAGCTAGTTCACGGTTGAGATGAGGCAATTGCATTGGGTGGCAGCAAAGCATATGTTAAGGTATTTGTATGGTACACTTGGATATGGTCTCAAATATGTCTCGGGTGGTGATGTGTGGCTGCATGGTTATACAGATTTTGACTGGGGAGGGGATGTGGTAAACAAAAAGAGAACCTGTTGGTGTTGATTCATCTTGGTATCATCCATGGTTTCTTGGTTTAGCTGAAAGAATAATTTTGTAGCATTTAGTACAGCAAAGGCAGAGTATATTGCATCGAGTCATGCAAGTCGTGAAGCAGTGTGGCTTTGGAAGTTACTTGCTATATTATTTGATCAAATCCTAGAAACTACCTTGATAAATTGCAATAATCAAAGTTGTATCAAGATTTTGGAAAATCCACTCTTCCATGAAAAGTTGAAACATATTGAGATTAAATATCACTTCATCCAAGAGATAATGCAGAAGGGAGTGGTTCAACTTCAACACATATCCAAAAATGAGAATATTGTAGACATTCCGACCAAGCCTTTGTTCAAGGAAATTTTTTTACTTCAAACACTACAAGCTTGGTGTAGTGGAGAATGTCTCACTCATTGAGAGGGAGTGTTGATGTTTTAGGAAGCTTCGGGTAGACATCCTCCTAGATGTAGCCATAGTTCTTGGCTTGATGGGTCATAGTGATTTGACCTATGGAGTATGATTATGGTTCACTCACTGGTGTATGTGAGGCCCTTGGATGTATCCTTTCTTGGTCATGGTGCTTATCCAAGTGGTAAAAGGATTAAATTCTTGTGGATCTACTCCCTAGTTCTGGGAGGCCCTAGTATAGTCCTTCTTGATCATGGTACTTGATAAGGTGGCATAGGACTTGGGTTTCCCATCACATGCCTACCTCGCTCTAGTATTCCTTGTCATAATAGAGTGGAAATTACTTTCCCATTCTTAGGGATTAGCTACCCTTGTTGGAATGGTCAATTCTACTCCTGTCTGAGTGCACACACACGAGATATGTTCTGACATGGATGGACATGGATGTGAAGCAAGCTCATGGAAATCCTTCTCAGCATATGAAGGGTAAGTTTCTAGATCTTGTTACGTACATAAATGATAATTAAAGAATAGTTGAGGGTATGTGCGAATAAATAAATATAAATAAGATAAAATAATGAGTTAAACATCAAAATGAAGAAGATAAGGAAATAAAATACCATGGGAAAATATGATGATATAATAATAAATTAAATATTAAAATGAAAAGATAAAGAAATAAAATACAATGGGTCAATACCATGGGAAAATAGGAGAAGCGATTATATAATAATTAAATAATTAAGTATCTAATAAATAGTAAAAGGACTAGCCTTTTACATTTGAAAAGGCACGATGAGACCTATTTAATGGTCCATGTATTCTATTGTATTCATTCATTTTTATCAATCATTCATCTTTTATATAAGACATTTAAGGTGTAACATATGGTTGAGTCTTTCAATGTATAATTATTTTATGAGGAATCTGATGTATAAAAATTCATAAGGGAAATAATTATAAGATATGAAAGTGGTAAAATCAACAACTCCCTGCTCTCGATCCCTCATTCTAAAATCTATTATTAATTCTCTTCCCTTTACACACACACACACACACAAATATATATATATATATATATATATATATATATATATATATATATATATATATATATATATCTTGGTGTCTGTAATGGATGTCTCTTAAATCAAAATATTGAAAAATTATGTTCTTAGAAATACTCCTCTCTCCATCATAACCAAGTTCTTCACTCTCTATAGATGGCCTAAGGTTATTGATTTTTTTTCTCTCAAACCTTACCTTTAAGTGGGAAGCTCCGAATCAAAACCTTTGGAAATACTAGAGTCTTTTTATAAAGTGCCATACGGAGAGATGGATTTGAAAAAAGAGAAGAAGAGGATCTGAGTTTGTGAAATCAAAGTTCTCGACGTTTCAATACTTACTGTAGGATCATCATCACGAGACAGCGAAGTCTGAGGAGGAGATTGTGATTGCCTAATGACCATTGTATATGTAGTGACGGTGGAGGTTTGGTAGATGGAGGTAGTTTAGGTGTCGGCTCAAGTTAGATTTAGGGTTTGTTGGTTTATAGGGATGAAAAATTATTTAGATTTTTTAGAAAATTAATAATAATTATTATTTTAGATAATTAATTTGATTTTAATTTAACTAACCAAAGTATTTTGCGGTTTTTTATAGTTTGTAGGAATAAATAAATGTTTTTTTAATGTTTTCCAAGTTTAGAAAATTATTTTTAATAAATGGTTTAATTAAATTAATTATTTTATTAAGTATCATTTAGTCATAAATTGAACATTTGTTAATAATTATTTAATTAATTTAATTTTATTTGAATTCTATAACCTAGGGTTTAAAGGGATGAATGTTTAGAGTTTTAGAAAATTATTAATAATAATTAGTTTAAGTAATTATTTTTTATTTTAATTTTAATTAACCAAAATATTTTAAGGTTTTGTTAGTTTATAGGAATAATTAATTGTTTTTTAATGTTTTTCAAGTTTAGAAAATTAATTTTTAATAAATAGTTTGATTAAATTAATTAATTTATTAAGTATCATTTAGTTTTTAATAGGGATAAATTGAACATTTGATAATAATTAGTTTAATTAATTTAATTTAATTTAATTTGAATTCTAATTTGAATTCTATAACCTAGGGTTTAGTTAAATAAAAAACCCTTGTTTTTTAATGTTTTCAAATTATTTAGATTATTAAAATATTAACTAACTTAATAAGCTTTATTAGTTTTTTAATTTAAGTAGAGTTAATTAATCCTTAAGTTTAATACCTAAATTTAGTTTTTAATAAAAAATTTAAGACTTACATGTTAGGTTTTTTCAATATTTGTTATAAACGTTCCTTTTTCTTTTTTCTTTTTTCTTTTTTATTTATTTAATTAAAAAGGGTTTTCTTTCAATTAATTATTTATAGTTTTATTATAGGTTCTGAATGGTATATTTTAATGTTTTTAATAAATTTTCTGGTTGATAAATTATTTAGGTGAAAAATGGTTTATTAGCAAATTTGATACATTTCACAGTTCTTTAAAAATCTTAATTTTAATTATTAAATTATTCAAGATAATTAGTGTGCGTGATGGGTGCTAAGTTGTGAGTATGAACGAATAGAGGTAAATTGATGATTAAATACTCCTCAATTTTCTTTATTGGGGTGCCTTAAGTTTAGCTTGTTCTGTAAAAAATGTATCAGGGGTTTCCAAGTATCACTTAATTTGGTTCCATCATCTCTATTGAGGCAATTTCCACAAATCTCAATTTCAATTTTCTCCCTAATCTTTCGTTTTGTGAGATTGTCTTCTCTAGCTATGAGAGAAGCCTTTTCTAAGCAGATTTGATGTTGGGTTAGGTGAGAATGTTCTGCTAGGGCTGATTTTTTATGCCTATCGTGCCTAAGGTCAAAGTTATGTTCTTTTAGTCTTGTTGCTATTGACCTACCCGTTTCTCCTATGTAAGGCATGCTACATGACCAAGGGATGGAGTAAACGCCTTTGTATGACATGGGGTCTCTAGGGTCTTTTAGGGAATCTAATAGGTTTCTTATTGTGTTGGCTGGGGATAAGATAACTTCGAAGTTGTGTTTCCTAAGAATTTTGGCTAGTTTATCCGTGGTTCCTTTAATGTAAGGGAGGAAAATTCTATTCGATTCTATGTTATCTTCTTTATTAATTTTATTCTTATCTTTTTTAGGTTTCTTGGCTGATTCTACAACATTCTTGAACTGATTATTATCATATCCATTGTTGCTGAATACTGTTTCTAAATGTTCTATTTCCTCGTCTATGTGTTCTTTATCCACAATTCTAAGGGCTCTTGTTACTAATGTATGGATAACACCGGTTTTTTGTGGGGGATAATGGTGTGAATTGGCATGAAGGTATCTCTCAATGTGGGTATTTTTCCTATATACCTGGTGTGTTATAGATCCATCCTCCTTTATTGTAATTAGTACGTCAAGGAAAGGAAGACTATGGTTCTCTTCAATTTCCATGGTAAATTTTATGCTGTTGTTTTGTGAGTTAAGGTGTTTGAGAAACTCGACTAATTTGTCTTTCCCATGAGTCCAGACAACATTTGTATCATCTACATAGCATTTCCATCGTTTAGGTTTAAGGGGGGAGGATTCAATAGCTTTAATCTCAAAGTTATCCATGTATAGGTTAGCTACTATAGGAGAGAGAGGTGATCCCATTGCAACGCCTTCCACCTGTTCGAAGAACCTGTTCTGGAATGTGAAAAAGGTTGATTTAAGACAAACCTCAACCAGCTTTGCAATATCATCATTGGTAAGCTCCCTTATAGTTTCAATGGCATCTTTGATTGGAATTTTTGTATAAAGAGAGACTACGTCAAAGCTAACGAGGATTTCATTGTCTTCAAGTTTCTCAGTGCTGATTTCTTTCAGCCAGCTAGTGGAATCTTTGACAAAGGAGTTAGTTTTTCCCATTAAAGGTTTGAGTAATTTAGCAAGGTGTTTAGCTAGTTTATATGTGGGGGAACCAACCGTATTGACAATAGGGAGAAGAGGGACACCTGTTTTATGAACCTTGGGAAGTCCATATATGCGTGGGATCGCTCCTTCTTTGGGGAGAAGTTTCGTCTTCAGGTTGTCGTCCAAGTTTGAATTTTTAATGGCATCTTTAACTATTTTCTGAATTTTATTGCTAGGGTCTTTCTTCAGTACCTTGTATATTCTGCACTTCAGATGTTCATTCATTTTCTTTATGTAATCGGTGGTGTTTAAGATTACAGTGGCGTTCCCTTTATCTGCACGTGTGATTTTGATGTCTTTGTTATTTCGCAGGTTTTGTAGTGCCAATCTTTGATCTAACGAGATGTTGGGCTTGGGAGGTTTGGCTCTACGGATTACTATAGCACAATCTTGACGAATGACCTCGGCTTCTTCTTCAGGGATGTTTGTTAGGCAATCCTCTATGCTGCATATAAGGTCTTTCATGGGAATGGATTTGGGTGCTAGAGCGAAATTCAAACCAAGTTCGAGAACACTGAGGGCGTTGTCATCGATGGTGGCATTGGACAGGTTAATGACAGTTTTCTTCAGCGATTTATTATCAATGTTCTTTGGTATCATAGCGTTCCCCACAACAGTGTGTTATGTTATGTTATCAGTGTAGACTGCTATCTTATCATCAGCGTTCAAATTGTGGTTTATTATATTTTCAGCGTGGGCTTCCATATTGTCCTGGTTTATTATATTTACAGCGTGGGATTTTATATTATCCTGGGCGTTCATAGCGTGGTTGTGAGTATTAATTGCCAACTTATAACTTAAATTATTATCTTGGTTAGTGTTCGTGAGATTGATTTGCTCATGTCCTCGCGTGTTGTTTGGATCATTGTTGTTCTTACGTAGCAGGTTATTAATTTTCTTTTTCTGTCTTATCGTAGTTGTTCTGTGTCTACAGGAACTTTTCATGCTAATTGCAGAGTCTATTTTATCCCATAGTTCCGGTTTGATTATGCTGGGTAGTCGTAGATGCAGACGATATGAAATTTCTGATAGGCATTGTAGCTTGATGCAAGTTCGTTTTAGTTCGGATCTAATCAATGTTAGACTCATAGTTGTGAAAATGGCATTATTTTTGGAGTTATGGAGCGGATGCTTAATGAAGGCGAATTGGGGAATACTGTTTTTATCTCTACAGGTTTTCAGGAAATCTAGGTCCGCGGTTAGTTGGGCAATCTTCAAATGGTTGTTTTCCAATGACTTCACATCAGTCAGGATGTCCCTTCCATGGAGGGAATAAACCTGTTTATAAAGTGCCATACGCAGAGATGGATTTGAAAAAAAAGAAGAAGAGGATCTGCGTTTGTGAAATGAAAGTTCTCGACGTTTCAATCCTTACTGTAGGATCATCATCATGAGATAGTGAAGTCTGAGCAGGAGATTGTGATTGCCTAATGACCATTGTATATGTAGTGACAGTGGAGATTTGGTAGATGGAGGTAGTTTAGGTGTCGGCTCAAGTTATATTTAGGGTTTGTTGGTTTATAGGGATGAAAAATTATTTAGAGTTTTTAGAAAATTATTAATAATAATTATTTTAGATAATTAATTTGATTTTAATTTAACTAACCAAAGTATTTTGGGGTTTTTTGATAGTTTGTAGGAATAAATAAATGTTTTTTTAATGTTTTCCAAGTTTAGAAAATTATTTTTAATAAATGGTTTAATTAAATTAATTATTTTATTAAGTATCATTTAATCATAAATTGAACATTTGTTAATAATTATTTTAATTAATTTAATTTTATTTGAATTCTATAACCTAGGGTTTAAAGGGATGAATGTTTAGAGTTTTAGAAAATTATTAATAATAATTAGTTTAAGTAATTATTTTTTATTTTAATTTTAACTAACCAAAATATTTTAAGGTTTTGTTAGTTTATAAGAATAATTAATTGTTTTTTAATGTTTTTCAAGTTTAGAAAATTAATTTTTAATAAATAGTTTGATTAAATTAATTAATTTATTAAGTATCATTTAGTTTTTAATAGGGATAAATTGAACATTTAATAATAATTAGTTTAATTAATTTAATTTAATTTGAATTCTAATTTGAATTCTATAACCTAGGGTTTGGTTAAATAAAAAACCCTTGTTTTTTAATGGTTTCAAATTATTTAATTACTAAAATATTAACTAACTTAATAAGCTTTATTAGTTTTTTAATTTAAGTAGAGTTAATTAATCCTTAAGTTTAATACCTAAATTTAGTTTTTAATAAAAATTTTAAGGCTTACATGTTTGGTTTTTTCAATATTTGTTATAAACGTTCCTTTTTCTTTTTTCTTTTAAATTTATTTAATTAAAAAGGGTTTTCTTTCAATTAATTATTCATAGTTTTATTATAGGTTGTGAATGGTATATTTTAATGTTTTTAATAAATTTTGTGGTTGATAAATTATTTAGGTGAAAAATGGTTTATTACCAAATTTGATACATTTCACAGTTCTTTAAAAATCTTAATTTTAATTATTAAATTATTCAAGATAATTAGTGTGCGTGATGGGTGCTAAGTTGTGAGTATGAAGGAATAGAGGTAAATTGATGATTAAAGATTCCTTAGTTTTCTTTATTGGGGTGCCTTAAGTTTAGCTTGTTCTGTAAAGAATGTATCAGGGGTTTCCAAGTATCACTTAATTAGGTTCCGTCATCTCTATTGAGGCAATTTCCACAAATCTCAATTTCAATTTTCTCCCTAATCTTTCGTTTTGTGAGATTGTCTTCTCTAGCTATGAGGGAAGCCTTTTCTAAGCAGATTTGATGTTGGGTTAGGTGAGAATGTTCTGCTAGGGCTGATTGTTTATGCCTATCGTGCCTAAGGTCAGCGCTATGTTCTTTTAGTCTTGTTGCTATTGACCTACCCGTTTCTCCTATGTAAGGCATGCCACATGAGCAAGGGATGGAGTAAACTCCTTTGTATGACATGGGGTCTCTAGGGTCTTTTAGGGAATCTAATAGGTTTCTTATTGTGTTGGGGGGGGAGAAGATAACTTTGAAGTTGTGTTTCCTGAGAATTTTGGCTAGTTTATCCATGGTTCCTTTTATGTAAGGGAGGAAAATTCCATTCGATTCTATGTTATCTTCTTTATTAATTTTATTCTTATCTTTTTTATCTTTTTTAGGTTTCTTGGTTGATTCTACAACATTCTTGAACTGATTATTATCATATCCATTGTTGCTGAATACTGTTTCTAAATGTTCTATTTCCTCGTCTATGTGTTCTTTAACCACAATTCTAAGGGCTCTTGTGACTAATGTATGGATAACACCGGTTTTTTGTGGGGGATAATGGTGTGAATTGGCATGAAGGTATCTCTCAGTGTGGGTCTTTTTCCTATATACCTGGTGTGTTATAGATCCATCCTCCTTTCTTTTGATTAGTACGTCAAGGAAAGGAAGACTATGGTTCTCTTCAATTTCCATGGTAAATTTTATGCTGTTGTTTTGTGAGTTAAGGTGTTTGAGAAAATCGACTAATTTGTTCCCTTAAGCATTGTACCCTCTATGGTGTATTCTTATTCATGGGAAAATTTATTATTTTAAAAATATCCAAACACACTCTCATATGGGGATATAATCTTGAACATATTCAATCAATAAGGAGTAATATTTGTTGTTGAGTAGAAACCTCCTTCCTCCTTTCCTAGAAAATAAAATGAAAGAATGTTTGGCTCCATTTTTATATTCCAAAAGAGGATTTATTTCTCTAGTTGTTAGCTCATGGGAAACTACTAACTAGCTAAAGGAGGGGCCTTCGAGAAGGCCCCTTTTCAAAAGCGATGAAAATGCATCCGAGAATTTTTTATTTTTGTATGTAACATTTCAATCCAAGTTGGGAGATCTCCTTGATATCATAGAACGAAAACCTTAACACTATCCTTTAGAGCCCAAATGTTAGGAAATTAATCTTCTTTATTATATTGGAGATGTCAAGAATATACCATTGTTGACTCTACAATTTGGTATAGTATGCCTAGAATCGAATCGAGGATTTTTTTTTGGTTTAAGTATGGTCAATTTTTAAGACAATAAGTTATGCCCTAAGTGTATTTATTATGCATGTCAACCTAATCATTTACCTATGTGGTTATTAGTTTTCCCATTTTCTATATTTATTATTCCTGTGGAGAGTGTGCTTGCAAATGAGTTTGAGGATGTAAAATCTAGCCAACATATTGTTGAAGCTAAATCCCATGTGTGGGGATTTTTAATATCTAAAGCACTCATTTTCTGAGTTAACATGAATTTGGGAAAAGGAGGTTTTATTTTTCCTTTTACTGATATGTGAGCATGAGTAATTGTTTAGTTGGTTTTTTTTTAATACTTTTTTGGTATTTGCACACATTGACTTGGAATTTAGAGGATATAAGTAAAGGTTTGGTAGCACAACAACTTCTATCAACAATGGTTGAAAGAGGAAAGACAGTGTATTTTTCTTTGTGCATAGGAGATGGTAGATCTGATGAAAATATATTTGCAAGTATTGCAAGTGTGATGGCACAATCATCTATGGCCTCTATAGTAAAACTATTTGCATGTATTGTTGGACAAAAACCAAATGAAGAAAAGTATTATGTAGATGATACTATTGAGGTCAGGAAAATTCTTCAGGGTCTAGCTACAACTTCTTATGTAACATCCAAAACTCTATATACTCAAGTTTCTTTTGAGATCTTACCTTGAATGGGTAGGTAAAATGTTGTTATCTTTTCTATCAATTCTTTCAACTCTAGTTGTGCTTTTAAATTGATATCCAAGGAGCATGAAAAAAATCCAACATTGTCGAGATAGAGATTTGTGGGGATATGGATGAATTCATCTGGCCTATTGAAAGGGATAGCATTTTGTATATGATTAATGGACCTGAATGGTTGATGCAAAAGTATGGGACTATGAATAATCCTTGAAGTAGGTTTATTTGAATGTGTTTGAAACTTTAGTGATTGGGGGGATCTCTTTTCTATAGAGGGATGGTGACCTTCTCATGTAAGGAACAAGAAACCATTATGAGATAAGACTTGCAAAAGTATGCTACATTGTGCAAGATATTTGATCTAATTATGCAAGATATGTGTATGGGTGTGCCCCTAATGTAATTATGGGCTATTTTTTTGCATCATTCCATGCATTGTATCTGCATAAAAGGCATCTATAGGTGCTAAGCAGTCATAAAAATCATGCAAGAATCCATGGATAAATAATTATGGGAACCTCAAATAAGTAGGTATCCCATAACTTTAAATTTGGCAAATTCTTTTACAAAAAAACCATAGAAAGAAGCCATTGTTTGATGTAACTCAACACAAATCTAGTAGAAATGAAGTTACAGGAATGAAGCGGATTAAAAATATGTATGTTAGTTAAAAAAAGATCCAAAAGATTGTAAATCAATGAGAAATATGTTGGAAAGATTGTTTCATTAAAATCCAAATAATTTTCTGGAACCATCCACTGGCGTTGTCAAAAGCACCATGTTTCAGATTTGTTTTGTATGGAAGTGCCAAAACCCAATCATCGTGCCTAGATTTAGGGAAAATTTTCTTTGGAACTAGTTTAATGGGGATGTTTTGAGCCTTATTTTGAACTTAAAAGAACTCAAGAAAAACATTAGATAGATATGAAGATGTGAGAGAGATGACTTGTCCCTAAAATCGTCTAGAAATTATGTTGGGGTCGACTTGTTCTAGAAAATGTTATTAGGGTTGTAATACCCCGTGTGTTAAGACCCAGACACATGTAATAATTGTTATTAATGTGGCACAAGGTGTTGGAACAAGTGTCCTTAAGGAACTAGAGAAATTGTTATTATTTTCTAAATAATTAATTAATGAAAAACAACTAGCATACCAAAGACCACAAAAGAGTATGGGAGGCCTAGATCCACAATGTGATGGAGAATGAGGACATTCCTAGTACTTTAGAACTTGTTTGGTTGAGCTTGGACGGTATTTATTCCTTGGTGGATTTATTATTTGATGATCACCCAAACATTGTACAAAAAACCCCAGGTTTTGATTATTTTACCCTATGTTGGTATTTTGAGCATTATTCATAATTTAGTGGGCCTTCCTTGTGCTTTGATTGATCCCACATGTCAAATGTACTCCTTTGGTGGTTTTGTAACTCATTTGTCGAGGTTATACTTGTTTTTGTAACCCCCACTTGCACAAGCGTTCCCTCACTAGATATTTTTAGCCTAGAAACCTCAAAAGTTGGATAACTCCTTGTGTAACCCTTCCTTTGCAATTTTGGGAAGAAGCATTGGTTTGTGTAACTCCTCACCTCAATAATTTTGATTCCTCTCCATGGATGATGTGTCCACACATGAATTTGAGTTGGGTAGAGTGGCTTGGAGTCACTCTCCTTGGAATTTGAATTGCTTGGGTTGGTTTAGAGTTATCCTCTTGTGGTTGATTTACCCCCCTTGATTTGACTCAAGTTAGCTTACCTCGGTTTATTTTACCCTCTTCGGTTGGATTTACCTTCTTTGGTCTATAAATCCATGGTTGATATCCTTGGTTAAGGTTGATGGTTAATGGTTTTTTATTATTGATGGTTGTTCTTGGTTGTTCATTCCATTAATGTTAAGAGCTTGGTAACCTTGTGAGCTTGGGAAGTCATGTACACTCTTCTATATGAATGACCTTTTTGCTTGAAGCACTGTGATCTTGTATGGTGTTTGTGGTAATCCTAGAAAACTCTAGTATATTTCCTCTATTTCCACTACTTGTCTCCATCCTATACCTACACATAAATCTTGATGGTGAATGGCGATGTCGTGAGGGACCTAGGTGGTGAAGGGATTACCATTACACCTGGTAGTGAGGTGGAGGAGAGAGAAAGTGGTGATGAATTGAGTTGTGGATTCTCAAACTGATATTTGATCTATTCTTGAGTGCACCTTTGCTTTTGGATCAGTGGCTTCAGCTCCAGGTTAGCCTGTCCAAGAGTATTTGGCTTGGCAGTTCCTATGGCTGGGTGGAACATGGTCCAGATGATGCCATTTGCATATTATTAAGATAATTGTTTTATTTTCTGTAAATTCATATGCTTATATTATTTTTCCATTGTTGTTATATTTCCCTTAATGGATGATATATTCATAGTTAATTGTATATGGTTTTCTATCAATGTTTAGATGTAGATTTGATGGTTTAACTATTGGAAACTTGTATATTTTCCTTGACTATGAGATCTGGTCTTGATGGAAGCATGGAATATGTGATTTATGTTTTTATTGGTTACAGATTACTCTGCAAATTTTCCCTCTATGGAAGATTATATTAGTATATAAATTTGTAATTGAAATTGCTTGGTTTCTGGAACTCTAGTCGAGAAATCTTGCTTGCAAAATTGGTGATTTACTCTTCTATTGGAGATTTGATATTAATGGAAACTTGAAATATGTTTAACCGTGTCTTTTTTTTTCTTTTTTCTGTAGCATACTCTGAAAGTGTTCCCTCCATGGCTTATCATATATGTTCTATGATTCTATAGTTGAAATTACAGAGTTGTGATCACTAGTTGATGGGGTTTTTTGATTGGAAATTGGATTGAATTGATAGTTTCTCCTTAGATCTGATTATCATATATTGTATGGACATATATGAAATCTCAAGTTAACCCTTGTTGGATGTAGAGTGAACCATATAGATTGTATTTTTTTTTATTTGGGACTCACAATTGGTTTTGCACATATTTGGATGCTTACAGGACGATTCGGTAGCGATTTTTATAGCAATAGTAGATCTGATATTTGTATGAATTAATGGTTGTATATCATAGATTTGTATTTTCCATTTTACATTATTGAATGATTTCAAGTGTTATTTTCATATCTTACCTAATGAGCAATGCAAAATTGTTAATAAAAGTGTCATAAATTGGATTTACAGGAGTGCCATAAATTGCATAGTTTTATGGATGAAAGATCTAGTTTGCAATTGTTTGCAAAGAATTACATAACTATGATTAGTTAGAATTATTGGGTTGATATTAGTCACCTTTAATGTTTTAATAATTCTAAGTTCCAATTTTATTAAAGTTTGTAAAACTGGTTGCATTATCATGCTAGCACGGTGTTGCATCTGCATGAGCTCAGGGAGAGTTTTATAATTATTTATAAAGTACATCACAGTTATTTTAAGGGTTGTATGTTTGATTTAATTAGCTTGATGGTATGACACCATATCCTTTGGTTAACCTTAATCCACTATGTTATACCTTTACTCAACCTTTCGTTAGGTTTACATTTGTCTTTCACCTTGGTTTTGGGGTCGGTTACACTACAAGGGTCGACTTGTGCAAATAAGGTTTAGATACAACCTATGCCTAGCAATCTTATAGGATTGTCTTCCATCAATTTTTTGGTGAATTAATCAAGTATTTATATAGATGGGTTGGACACATTCTTGGTATGATTTTGTGCTTTGCTTCAAGTTTCATATGAGCAACATTCTTGTGTAAAAACTAACCTAAATGCCTTTCTAAAAGGGGTAGATTTAATGGATTTACTATAGAAACGATTTGAGTGTATAGTAAAAAAAACCTAAAGGTGGATTCTTAAGATTGTAAAATCATCAAAATTGATCCCTAAACGATGGCCTAGTCAAAATGTGGTTGGTGTGTGAGTGAAACCAACATATTTGCGTCCATCATTAGTAGATTGGAAGAGTTCAAGTGGTCAAAGGACACCAACGTACTTCACCTCATTCCACCTATTGAAAATACACATCCTTGAAGGTATACATTTGCAGTCCTATCCTCGTCATAGCTTGTTTTGAATGGATCCATATCAATATTTCATACCTATGGTAGAGCTTGCCAGCATTTGCATCCAGTATTCAGGCTCTAATGAAGCTCCATCTCTTCAAATATTCTATCTAGAGGCAATCGCTAGCATTTTTGTACGCATGGGATAGTTGACATCTTCTAAACCATGCATATCAAGGACATATTTGGTTGTATTAGGATATGAACCATGCATTTAAGGGAAGAAGTTCCACTTGTGTCTTTAGAAGTGCGCCAAGCTTGTAATCGTGCCTCATCTCATCCATAGGGTATATCGAAGGAATCAGACCTGGAAGGGATATCTCAAAGGAATCGTTCCCGTCCTTGTCATTTCCTTGAATTCCTCCCACTTAGTGATAAGCGACTCTCTTACTATCTTTGCTTTTGAAGAAAACATTCCCACAAAAATATTGAATGTCAAGTAACAAACAATTTTCCACTTATCACGAAATTTGAAAAATTTCTCACCAAAAAAATGCATGTCAAATAACAAACAATCTTCCACTTATCACTAAATCCATGGTATCCAAACTATATCCAGTTCCTAAGTTATCTAATTATAGTAATAAAACTACTTTCAAATTAAGTATTATTAATTTATTACAAAGTTTTATATGCATGAGTGTCAATAAATATGTAACAAAGTTATATTATATAAAAAAATTATATTGCCTTGCATCTAACTTCCTTACTCATGGCTCATAAATTTTATTTTGATCTTACAAAGCGGAATTACATGACATCTCAATTTTTCTTGCAATCTTGCAAAAAGTGTCCTCTGAAACTTGTAACTTTTTGTGACCTTATAAGGCGGTAAGTATTGTAGATTCTCTCAATCTTGCATTTTTTTATTATCAATTTGCAAGGATGGTTTTTAATTTTTCCAATTATTTTATAACCTCATTTATGAGGAGGTTTTGGGTCCTCTAAATCATGTAATTTACTATGATCCTAAAAGGGTGTTGTGAGCTTCTTAAATTTCTAACATTTTTTTCAAACCATAAGGAGGATGTTTGAATAATTAAAATAGTGATTTTTTTCGATAGACATGAGAATAACATCACAAAAACAATAGAATCACAAACAAGAACATTCACAAAGCACAAACACCTAGAAACAATGTTAGTATTAGAGAGAGGAAGGATGCTATCGCATACACTTTGGGGCATTACCATTAAATTGGACCTCCCAAATGGTGAGGACATAATGGAAATATCCCACACACCCTAATTCACAAAGACAGGGAGAATGAATTATGGCAATGTGAAATGCAATCTCTAACAATGAATATGCTTCTATTATTTTAAAATTGACAACTTTCTATCTCCAACCATAAACTTAAGGGGTATTACCTCAATAGTATTATAGTAAGGGAGGATTCTATTACATTTCCTAGGACTTACAACTAGAAACCATCGGATCTAATTTGGACTTGCATCCCAAATCTAGCATTGAGATCGACAAATCATTTTGTGGGTGATGCATTTTAAATCAGATTCATCTCACATTTGTTATGCATGTAAAACTATTAAAATATTTTGTACGGGTTATGACATCTAAACCATCTCCACCTCATAGTTGTAATACATGTAAAATTATTTACAAAACGTACATTCGATGGTAGCATTAACACACATAATTTCTAGTTTTGGGGATTTTAACATAACCTTATGAACTGGTTTTAATGACCACTTGAAAAACTTTAATCTTATGTTATAAATCACATACTGGTAGAAATATGAAGGCACCATGTGATTGTTCATTAAGCTTATGTGTAATATCATCAAACTCGTGCATACCAATCATGATCATGAAACCCACCTTTAAAACAAAAACATAAATATGAATTCAATGCTAATACTTCTACTCCCATAATAGAGATCTATGAAAATGGGCAACTGAAGGATGTTTTTAGTGTTCTACAATATTTAAAACATACCAAAAACCCTAATATTTATGCCATTATATTGTAATCATGTGCCAATGCGAAAGATATGGAATATGGGATATAAGTCCATGCACACAAAATTTTATGTGCAATTGAGAAAATCTCATTTTTATCGAACAAGCTTATGGGTATGTATGTTGGTTATGGGATTTTTGGGATGCGCACCAAGTGTTTGAAAAAAAGTCTCAACCAAATTTGTTTTCATGGAATTCATTAATGGGATGATATGCAAGGCAAGGGAATTGTTGTGATGTGCTTTTCCTCTTTTACTGAATCCAAGAGGTAGGAGTTATGTCCAAGAAAAGAATTTGAGATGGACATCTCTTGAAGGATTTTTATCACAACCTTTTATACAATATTGTCCAAGACTGGAATTTGATATGGACCACATGTTGCAGATTCTATGTATTTTGTAGTTAGTTAGATTGAGACACTTTCAAGAGTCAGATTGACATTTCGTTTGAATTTATACAATAATTGCTTCCATTGGTAAATTACTGGATCTAGACTTCGCAATTACTATCATCGATACAAATAACCTATGTTTCATTCAAGGGGAAAGTTTTAAATTAATATTGTATATTCATCATCTTGGACTCATAGTGTAGGGCCACTCCTGTAGGGTCCCTCTGTGCTTAACTTGAAACTCAACAACTTGATACAAAAGAGATTAGAAACCATAATTACTAGAGAAATAAAATAAATTAACTAAATAACTTAGCAAATATAGACAAAACCATAACCTATCAACCTGATCCAGCTCGTCCATTGCCGTCTGCGTCTTCCCTAGGATTCCTACAGCAAAGCTCGTTTCCCCATAGGCGAAGCAACCATTAGCTTCACCACACAACCATAGGCTCATGCTTTCAGTCGCATGGCCACCCCCAAGCTTTGGATCGTAAATATCACATACACCTTTCAAGAAACTCCTCAATGGGTTTCCCCCCCACAAGAATTTCTAGCCAAACCCTAATAGCAGCAAGTCGCATCTATCACAAGAATTACAATATCCATCCAAAAATTGGGTCCCTTATCCCTTCCCAAGCCCTTCCTTAAGTAGGAAAATCCATTGTGACACATGTCTCTCCATGCAATAATATTTAATTTATTAAATTTCTAATTAAAAACAACTCACCCATCCATGTGTCAGTTTTTCTAGGAGATGCACAATCATTCCTAAGTTTGCTCATGTTTGTCCCCAAGATATTTCACTTAACTCCTAGATTTGTGGTGTAGGTGGAGTTGACTAGATGTCCATGCTTAAGATTCCATTTTGCTCCTAAATAAATATTTATATTATTTTTAAATACTCAAAAATATTCTTTTATGTGCAAATACATAAATAACAATTTCTAATATTTTAAATGCCAAAAATATTCTTTTATGTGCAAATATCTGAAGTATTAATTTCTAATGTTTAAAAGTACTAAAATGCATTTTTCTAAGTAAATGCTCTAGGTGCAATATATACGTTTTTATGTTATTAAGTTAACAATCATTTTTACTACCTGATCTCGGTGCCACGCCATTGGGCCTCCCCATTCCTTAACTTCATTTCCTTGACATGGCACCACTTCGTCAGGTCCAGTCATCTGTCCTTTCCATTTCTTGTCAAGGTACCACATCGTCGAGTCCTTGTGTCCACTCTTTCCATTCTCGACAAGGTAATGCATTGTGAGACCCTTCTGCCACCATCCTTTCATTTTGACTTGCGGGAACTTCATGTAGGGATTTCAGGAGTCGTTACCTTCGATCCCCAGTCTACATGCTATTAGGGACTAATGGTGCTGAGGATTAAGTCCGTCCTTATTGCGCACCCCTCAACTCGTATGTGACCAAATCCGTTGTGGTCCACCTGCATGACCTCACGATTCTCCTAAGTAAGCGGATCAATGGTTCTCTACTCATGCGTGGCCTTCCGTCGGAAGTCGACACCGTTCGTGTTCTATCCGTGTGTGATTTACCTGTACTCTACAACCCTCAATTTCCCTTGTGTGTCCATCGGCGAACCGTTTCACCTACCACTACACACATTTCTCACAAATATATATTAGTAGTACCATCCTCAATTATCATAATCCAATTCATAAATCTTCTACTTCGTTAAACATTTATAGTTTACTCAAAACATTACTCGTTCATCTAATAAAAAATGCATCTCGTCAATATTTACTTTCTTCGTTCTCATCACATAATCAATCATACAGCTAGTCGTTAAGCATCATTCACATGTCCATTTTTCATAATCAAAGTTAATCCTTAAACAACATGTAATCATTCATTTACCTCAACTATCCAGATACACATATATTATTATTTTATTGATCCACAATCAATCGTATTCATGAACATACTCAAAATGAAATCAAAGGGTCATTTTATAAATGGTTCAATGAGTCGTGTCACTCAACAGGTTCCCTCAAGGTCTATGGTAGTCTAGGAGCACTACATACACCCCTCCTTATATAGAACTTCATCCCGAAGTTAAATTTTGTTCTTGTAATTTCGATATTAGGCTTTCCTTTAATTTCCTATTTTTATCTTCATGTCATTCTATTCTAATTTTCTCCAACAATAATGGCTATAAGCACAAGTGGTTCAAATCATTAGTTCCTATATCATCTAGTATGGTTACAACACACCCTCAAGAACTTAATCGTAACTTCGTCTCATATCAATCCGATAATACTTTCCATACTTGTGAGTCCCAACTAGATTTCCTATATCTCTTATTCGTTCACGTGGGTCTATGATGTTCAAATTTCCAACAAGCTGCATTACATCAATAGCCACCCAATAATTTATCAACATAACAAATCCAAGTAAGGTTTCAAATTTATTTGGTTATTTTCTCTTCAAGACAAGTCACGATTTTTAACAAATCAGGAGAGACCCCCTAATAGTCCAAAAACTAAAATTCACAAAGACTACTTCCAAATCTCCAAATGTTTTAATAATGTTGGTTCTCAATAAGATAGGGTTCGAGTCGTCGAAATTTAGTGACATTGTAGAAATTGTTAAAGCTTATCTCTTAGTCCTTTCATTAGTAACATCATGTCCAAGTTAATGATCTTATCACATCCTTACCTCATTTCATCATTTCTGTTTCCATAGGATTTCTTCGTCAGACCCATCAAGTCGTACTATGTTCGTTTTCTCATCCTCATCGAGTTCTATCTCGGACTAGTCGTATTTTCATCAAGGGTTGACTATGTCCTCGGGTTAGCTTCATTACATTCAGTTCATTGTGTTGATATTATCCATGCTCCGTTTTACATATATCATCTTCATTCCCCCCCCCCACCTTGAGGTGGACTTTCCAAGTTAATCATCTTTCGTTTACCATTGCATAGTCATGCCGAGTTTGTACTTCTTCAATCTCTTCTTAACAACATCATCATGTTGGGAAAATTAGCGTCGTTGGGCTTAGTTCCCTATGCTAGTAACATTGATAGCCCGTTTTTCGAACTTCAAGTCTGTTTCACTTCCTTGATAAACTGTTGAAGTCTCGTCAATCTGAGCATCCCATTTTATTATGTCTTTTATCACTATACAATAATCATGCGACCAATTTAAGGGGAAAAGAAAAAAATAAAATATTTACGTACTTCTATTCATACCCCATGATTTAGATGACACACGTTGAAAATAGTAACTGTATATCATACTCCCATTCACCCAAAATATAAAAGCAACTCCTAACATAAGTAATTATTTTATTTTATGTTTCCAATCTCTTTATGTTCCACAATTGCATATCTAATTAAATATTCCTAAAAGCAATAAATTCTTCTCAATTTAATCTAACATTTCTATCTCTTCACTGAACGAATATAGATTTTCATAATTAATATGAAATAATCATAATTGAAATAAAGATTAAATATCCGAATTACAATATTCTTCTCTTCAACATATAAACATACTTTTCCTAATTCAAAACAAAATAACAATAATTGAAATGTGGATTAAATATCCTATTTACAATATTCTTCCTTCTATGTCTCTTCCTTATAAAAGAAGGTTGACATAAGGTCACCCCATATTACTTTATTCCATATAATGCAAGTGTCTTAAAATTATAAATACTTAATTTTTAAATATATATATATATTTTCTACCTATCAAGTATCTATTATTCACATATAAAGTTTTTTTTTTCCTATATAAAAAAAATTCACAATAGTCATTATAATATAATATGGACCATCATTCTTAATAGCAAGCAATGCCTTACACTAATCTTCTCAACAATTGTAATAACAGTTATAAATTCTAATAACCTACATTATTTATAACCAGCCTAGATCCAAATCCTAGGCTCTATCAAGCACGCGAGCCACCTAATCCTAAGCTCTAAAGTCTCTAGTTTAAGTCTCATATTTACTTTTTACTTTGTATTATTCTGTTTTGTTTATGGCCAACATAATATTTATTACTTTTTACTTTGTATTATTCTTTTTTGTTTACTTTGTATTATTTCATTACTCGATAAACACTCTAAAGTCTCATATTTACTTTTTACTTTGTATTAAAAGTAAAAAGTAAAGTCTCTAGTTTAAGTCTCATATTTATTTTTTACTTTGTATTATTCTTTTTTGTTTATGGCACATAATATTTACCAGTTAATCCTAAGCTCTAAAGTCTCTAGTTTAAGTCTCATATTTACTTTTTACTTTGTATTATTCTTTTTTGTTTATGGCCGACATAATATTTACCACCTAATCCTAAGTTCTAAAGTCTCTATTTAAGTCTCATATTTACTTTTTACTTTGTATTATTCTTTTTTGTTTACTTTTCATTATTTTGTTACTCAACAAACTCAAACACTCACATGTTACAAGATCTCCCTCATACTAGGCTGTAGAACGCCTCTCGACACAATAAACATAAAGATGCCTTTATTAACTTCCATTACTAATAGTTAACAAATGTTTATGTAATCTCCACTTCACTATTACAATAACTAATAAATATAATATTCATTCCCTAAACATTTAATTCTAACACCAACAATAATAACATAATTTAGACAATAAGTATTCTACAAAAGAAGGCACTTCTTTTAGGATCATAAGTATATGATTATACATCTATATACGCCCAACCTATTCACATATGTTCATTACTTAAAAATAATCTATTAATTACTGTATTACACATTTCATCCTAAATATATGCCTACCCTAAATACTAAAGATGATATTACCATATGAACAATTTCTATAATAGAATTACATTAAACCTTTAAACAAATACAATATCCCAAACTTTACAAACATTGACTCTACAATAAAATTGCATTACATTTTTAAACAAATACAATATCCCAGACTTTACGAATATTGAATCTACAATAAAATTACATTACATTTTTAAACAAATACAATATCCCCAAACTTAACAAACATTGAATCTACCATTAAATTTCATTACATTTTTAGACAAATGCAATACCCTATCCAATTTCATTAATTAAAAAGATCAATCAAAAGTAAGTCACGATGGTGAACATGACTATAAAGTGCATTGTCACTTGTTTTTTTTTATCTTTATAATAAAACAAAATCAAAGAAAGAATATCAGAGCCTAACTATTCTCTCCACATCTCCGAGATTTCTCTTCCAAACTGCCAAGTGTAAGCTCCATCTGCTGAACCCGAGAGAAGGTCGAGTTGATGCAAACAGGATCTCAATTACCAGGTCGTGACCTTAACTGCTCTTTTTCTGGGTGAAGGGCGTGTTCATTTCCAGGCTGTAATGAACACCTGTCACGGTTTCATTCTCGATTTACTCCAGGCGATCGCCACCAGCGCCAATAGTTATGGCAGGGTTAACGGAGAGCGTTTTGTACTCAGATCGCTTTCTCGGGACGGAACTTCCACTACGGATGAGGGAGTGAGAGTCCATGTATTTTCCTCGGATACTATTTTAAGTTTTGTTTTTTGTTTTTTGTTTTTTATCTACTTTTGTTCTAACTTCTAAGTTAGATTCGGGAGAGAAAAATATAAACCAACAAAGAATCAATGACAGAAACATGGCACATTCGCAAGTGGGAAATATCAGAGATATAGAAGCCAAAAAGGATGATGAAGATATAACAAATGAGGAATGAAAGGGGTATGGCATGTTGAATTCCATATAAATCAAATAATGATTACAACAAGAAGATAAGATTCGATTTACCCATGCGAAGTTCGAGATGCAGAAATAATAATAAAAGATTCGATAGTATTGAACCATACAGAGGAAAACAACATAACAAGGAGTAACGGAATTAAAAGCATATATGGGATGACCTCGATTTCTCTGAAATCCTACACGCAGAGATAAGCTTTCTTTCCCAAATATTAAAACTCCACCGTATACAAAAATCTAATTAAATTCATAACCTGGAATGCGCATAGATTTAAATAAAAGAATTTCACGAAATACACAGATTCTGAACAAGTTCGAATTCTGAAATATAACAGATCTAGAATTTAAAATTCCACCGTATTCACAGATCTAAATAAATTCATAACCTGTGATCCGCATACATCTAAATGAAAAGAATTTCACAAAATACACAGATTCCGAACAAGTTCGAATTCTGAAATATAACAGATCTAGAATTTAAAACTCCTTAGAAATGCACAGAATCTAACAAAATTCCCAGTCTGGAATATGTATAGATCTAACTTTAAAACTCCACTGAATACACTTAATCGCACTCAAACATAATTTTGAATATATATTAATTGTAATGTGCAGAGATTATATCAATGATAACCATATATTCATAATCCACTCGGTTACGAAATCTGAGTGAAATGTAAATTCTTCCATAATAGAGAAACTAAAACAAGTATAACAATAAAATTTAATTATTTCTAAGCTGTTCGAGATGATTGCAGATGTCAAGCTTGACGTGAGTTCAACACAGGGACAACTATCTTAGTCGAATCATCAAAGATCTTCCATGAACTACCGTGGAACACCTAAATAATATGAGTATGGTGCCCGCTCGGTCGGATCTGATACCAAATGTAGGGTCCCTCTGTGCTTAACCTGAAACTCAACAACTTGATACAAAAGAGATTAGAAACCATAATTACTAGAGAAATAAAATAAATTAACTAAATAACTTAGCAAATATAAACAAAACCATAACCTGTTAACCCGATCCAACTGGTCCATTGTCATCTGCGTCTTCCGTAGGATCCCTTATGTAGTGCCCCTAGACTACCATAAACCTCGAGGGCACCTATTGAGTGACCTACTGATTGAAACATTTATAAAATGACCTTTTGATTTCATTTTGAGTATGTTCATGATTACCATTGATTGCGAATCAATAAAATAATAATATATGTGTATCTGGATAATTGAGCTAAATGAATGATTACATGTTGTTTAAGGATTAAATTTGAGTATGAAAAGTGTACATATGAATGATGCTTAACAACTAGCTGTATGATTGATTATGTGGTGAGAACCAAGAAAGTAAATATTGACGAGATGCATTTCTGATTAGATGAATGAGTAATGTTTTGAGTAAACTATAAATGCTTAACAAAGTAGCAGATTTATGAATCGGATTATGATAATTGAGGACGGTACTACTAATATATATTTGTGATAAATGTGTGTAGTGGTAGGTGAAATGGTTCGCCAATGGTTGAGGGTCATAGAGTATGGGTAAATCACACACAGGGAGAACGGCGGCGGTGTCGATTTCCAACGGAAGGCAACACATGAGTAGAGAAGCATTGATCCACTTACTCAGGAGAGGTGTGAGGTCGTGCGGGTGGACCACAACGAATTTGGTCACGTACGAGTTGTGGGGCGCGCAGTAAGGACAGACTTACTCCTCAGTCCCATTAATCCCTAATAGCGTGTAGACGGAGGATAGAAGGTAACGACTCCTGAAATCCCTACATGAACTTCTTGCAAGTCAAAATGAAAGGATGGCAGCAAAAGGGCTTGATGATGCAGTACCTTGCCGAGAACAGAAAGCGTGGACGCAAGGACCCGACGATGTGGTACCTTGCCAAGAAATGAAAACGATAAATGAATGGACCTCATGGAGTGGTGTCATGTCGAGAAAATTAAGTTAAGGAACGGGGAGGCTGAACGGTGCGACACGGTGATCCTAGTAAAAATGATTGTTAGCTTAATGGCATAAAACTATATATATTGCACCTAGAGCATTTACTTAGAAAAACGCATTTTAGTACTTTTAAACATTATAAATTAATACTTGAGAAATTTGCACATAAAATAATATTTTTGGCATTTAAAATATTAGAAATTGTTTTTGATGCATTTGTTGGGTGTGTGAGCTATCTCAAATTAAAAACAACACCTAAGATTAATTATCAACCAAGGTAGAAAAAGTTCTACAGTTTCAGGTTTGTCAGACCTAAAAATGTTTAGTAAGGAAAAGATCGAAAGATCTTTCAAAATGAAAAACCGAGTTAAATATTTAAGAATACATTAAAATCAGAGATGAGAATAGTACTAGATCATACTACTCTATCTCTATGGTTAATTAATAAGAAAGATGGAAACAAATAATCGAACACAAACTACTTCTAGAAAAGTAAGAAACTACCAAATTCAACTTCCAAATAACAACTATGGGCAGAATCAGAGCTACGGATATTAGATGTTTAATAGGGAGAACTTGTAAATGTACATAAATTTAGACTAAACCATCTAATTCCACTTGTCTTGATTAGGTACATCAAATGTAATAGGAACCGGAGTAAATGTATTGTAATGACTTTCAAATGTAATGAGGAAGCTAAACGGAAATAAATCTAACTTAACTTCTACAAACAAATGTAAACTAAAAATCAACAAACTACTACCAATTTTAAACATTATGAACTACTGTTTATCCATATGTGAACAACATGAAACTAATGTAGGGAGAAGCAATCAGAAGACTTAACAAAGATGTTAAACTGAACTATATTAAATTTGGAAGCAAGTAGAAAACTTGATAAAGATATTTTGTTATTAATCCAGATCGTACAACATGAATATCATCATTACATAGAAACTAGTCTTAAGATTAACAAACTAAAACAACTCAACGAAATGGAATTATCAACTACAACTTAAAAATAAACTACTTAGGAACAATATTCATACATTCTCAATAGTAACCAAGTAACATAACAGATTAACGAACTAAAGTTTGGAAGAAAGATGAGAAGAGGATGAAGAAGAAGGAAGAAATGAGGAAATAATGATAACAAGTGAATTAAAAACTCTAAATAACATAAAACAAGATTAAAGGGTGAATCCATGAAGATGGGTGTTTATTTTGGGGGGTCCCATGAGAAAATAAATGTGAGTTTTTCATGTTTTCCTACTTTGGGCGAATAGAAGTGATATTTTTGTTTGGAATTCACTTTTCACTAAAAAGAAAACTTTTAGAGAATTATGATAGCTTGCTATCCATATTTTTTTCAATTTTTTATATTGAGATTTGATATGTCGATTCGGAAAATGTTTGACAGTGTGTTCTTATAAAATAAAAGGACTACAAAATAGCCATGTTTTATCGCACACATAAAATCATTGTTAAACTTGTTTTTTGCAAAAAAAAAATATGCTATGACAATCTACACACAATATACTACTGCATGACTATAAGTTTGTAACAAATGGATTTATATACTAATTATTATATTTTTTTTTAATTCGATCAATGGGTAAACCTTGTCGATTTTCAACATATTTTTTATTGCAAAATTTTTTTCTCAACTGAATATAAAACTAAAAATCTATGAATACCCTTTTGAAGTAGACACGCCAATTAACTGGACCATAGTTTTTTCAGTTTTTTTGGTGGTGTATTTTTAAAGATACGAATTTTTCATTTCACCGCATTTTAAAAGAGATAAAACCAAATTGGACACATGTTAAGAAAAAAAATAATTAAAAATATCAGATCTCACATATACACAACAAAATCTAAATATTCAGAAAGTAGATTCAATAACGAAACTAATGGTATGAAATACGACAGTCACTTTATAGTGTAAGAGATTCTTTTTACCTTCCGAAAATGGAGAAACTTGAAAACTATGAGGAAATGTGAAGTTTTCATGTTTCAAAAGTTATTCGGTCGAATAATTATTCGGTTGAATAACCTTTTTTCCATAACGGACACGTCACTTGCAGCAAAGGTTATTCGGCCAAATAACCAAACATAAAAAAAACTTGTCGGCCGGAAAAAAAAATGTCGTTGTCTAAACTTATATAAAGAAAACTAAATACGTTCATTATTTTCGCACATTTTAATTCCACATATTTCTGCTTAGAATACCTTTAAAGGGGTTTTAAAGGAGATTTTTTTTTCAAAGGAAGTTTTTTTTACAAGGTATTTTTCTTCCTATTTCTTTCCAAGGGGTACATTGAAAGAGTTTTTTTCTAATGCATTTTTGCAAAATGAGTTTTTATTCCAAGGTACTTTTGCACTTCTTATTTCTTTGCAATGGGTTTTTTCAAGGTGTTTTTTTTCCAAAATGATGACTTTAAAGAGTTTTTATTCCAAAGTATTTTGTGCAAATAAGTTTTTATTCCAAGTTATTTTTACAAAGGAGTTGTATTTTTCTTTCTTATTTCTTTGAAAATGTTTTTTTCAAAGAGTTATTTTCCCAAGATATTTTGCAAATGAGTTTTTTTTTTTTAAATGGGTTTTTTCAAAGTGTATTTTTTTTCTAGATATTTTTGCAAAAGACTTTTTTTTACAAGATATTTTTGCAAATAAGTTTATTTTTTTTTAAATGGGTTTTTTCAAAAAAAGTTTCTTACCAAAGGGAGCATTTACAGAGTTTTTATTCCAAGGTATTTTTATTTCAAAGTATTTTTGCAGAGAAGATATATTTTTCCTTCTTATTTTTTTGAAAGGGGTTTTTTCAAAGAGTTGTTCTCCCAAGTTATTTTTGCAAAATAGTTATTTCTTTGCAAGGGTTTTTCCAAAGAAATTTTTTTCCTAGGTATTTTTTCAAAGAAGTTTTTTTTTTCAGTGGTTTTAAAAAGAAGATTTCTTTAGAAGGTGTTCTTATTCTTTTCCAATGGATTTTTTCAAAGGTGATTTATTATCAAGGAGTTCTTATTTCATTCAAAGAAGGTTCTTTTCAAAGGAAATTTGTTTCCAATGAGTTTTTCTTCAAAAGACTCTTACAAGATTTTGATAAGGTGAAGTAAATTTCAATTCATGTGTTTATAAATTTCGTAATTGTTTTTAAATCTTAATTTTCTTTTTTCCAATAAAGTGATGATTCTTTAATTTATTATTTATAGATTAAACAATTATGGGCAGTAAGAGAAACCGTAAAAAAAAATATGATCGTAAACGTGATGATGATGATGATAATAGAGAAAAAAAACTTAAATATCATGCCAACAAAGCAACCCTTACAGAAATGCAAGCTACAATTATTGAAGATACAAATGCGGTTTTACATGATAATGTTGATGAAATGAAAATTGAAAATAAAGTATAAGAAGAACAAATTGAAGTTGAAGAGACCATTGTTGAAGATGTAAATAGTGATTTACATACTAATGTCGATGAAGTCAATATTGAAGATCAAGTTCAAGAACCGGAAATTGGACCAAGTATGTATATATCATGTATTTTCTAAAATCATTTTTTATAAGGAATTATATTTTTGGATACATGTTAAATTAAATTTAACTTGATGTGTAGGTACTTTCACCATTAATGATGAAACATTAGAAAACGTTGATTGCAACAAATATGGAAAAAAAATTACCCATACATGCTACATGATATCGGGCTCAAAGATTTTATGATGATGCTCTGAAGAATTATTTAGTGACAAGGCAAGCACAAATTTTGAGATGTTTATTAGTGACCAAGAAGTTAGAAGATGCTACGTCATTATTGGGTATTTACAAGGCGACCAAAGAATCAAAATTGAAGCATAATGTGATAAAAATATAGGTGATGCAATAAAAAAAATTGGAAAATCTAGGAAGAAAGATATCAGTATTGCACGAAGAGCAATTCATACAACAATTATTTCAGCTAATACTAAACAAAAATGTTTGACAACACAACTAGCAAAAGCAGTTGGAACCTCAAGAAAGACATTATACAAAAATAGCAAATTCAGAATGCAAATAGATGAAAATGATGAACTGGCTTGCTGGGAAATTATTTGTAGACAACCTTACAAAGATAGAATGGGAGCAGGTGTTAAAGATATTGTATGGGAATATTGGTTGACACATGCTCGAGTTTCACCAAATTCAAGGAATGCGATATGACAAAGAGTATCATGAGGAGTATATGTAAGCAGTCCAAAACATATAATGGATATGACACAAGTACAATTGTTCAATAAATTCAAGGAAGATCATCGTGGAATTAATGTGTTAATCACTGCATTTGTGCAACTAAAACCATGGTATGTTAGACCTACTACTATATGTGACACATGTTGTTGTCGTTATCATGTGCAATTTCAATTATATTATGACATGTTTCTTGAATTTGGTAAAAACATTTGGACAAATTCACCACCTTCGCCCACAATACGTGAATTCATATCTCAAACCCTATGTGAGAGAAATCATGATGAAGTATTTTATAATAAGAAATGTGTCAATGGAAAACATTGTAATTGTTGTGAAAATCTGGTTTTATTCCACAATAAATATTATATCGATATTGATCACTCCCTATCAAATGTAACCGTTGATTGGAGAAGATATGAATACATTACAAGTTTGAGTGATGCACATTCCAAAAGGATTGATTTGCGAGAAGATAAAATAGGTGTGATAGATTTTCTCAAGAAATTTGAAAGTGAAATTTATAAATACACCAAGCATTCACATAGAGCACGATGGCAAGAGCTTCAATTCAAACAGTCTCGTGAAGTTTTTCTACCAGGAACAAATTTGTCAGTGGTTGATTTTGCAGAAAACTGTTGATTTTGCAGAAAAATACACATTTGTTGAACAAAAAGAGATACAGAGTGAATACTATCATTCTGACCAAGTTTTGATATTTGTTCATATTTTATATAGACATTCTCAACAGGATGTTGATGGCATTGAAAGCACGTGTGACAATCGAGATGTGATTAAAGAATATGACTTTTATATCAGCGATGATCG
Source organism: Larix kaempferi (assembly GCA_027924585.1). Lineage (NCBI taxonomy): Eukaryota > Viridiplantae > Streptophyta > Pinopsida > Pinales > Pinaceae > Larix > Larix kaempferi. The sequence continues at coordinate 36,965,445 of BSBM01000091.1, read as the reverse complement.
TACACACGATACACATTTTGTTTAGCATTGTATTGAAAATATTTTCTACGATTCACTAAAGGGATGTGACGTTAAATTCAATGAGCATTGGATATGGTCAGATGGATGTGTATGACAATTTAAATTTTTGGGATCATTTTATTGGTTATGTTGACTTCATAAAGCATTGAACATTAAACATCGTTGTAATTTCTTTGAAACTGGACATGGAAAAGGTGAACATGATGGTGTAGGAGCATGCGTAAAAAAACACTTCAAAGATGGCAAATGAACCATAGTTCTGCACGATTTCATTCAGCTGCAGAGGTTATCCAATGGTGTAAATCACATCTAAGCCAAGATTATAATCAAGAATTAAAAGATGTGCGCAGGTATGTACACAAATCTTTTAATTTATATTTTATTGTCAATTTAAAAAAATGTACACTAACATCAAAATTTGTCATTTGTGTAGGTTTTTTCGGCTTGTTGGGGTCCAAGATATAAATAGATCAATACCATACGACGCTAGCACCATACATAGGACTAAATATTTTCAATTTAGTCAAACAAAAGCCTTCCAAAACATGTATGTATTTGACAGTAGAAAGCAATCATGTTTTTGTCATATTTGCACTGAAAATATTGAATCTACAGAATTTTTTGAAAACATAACGAACAACTACGTAAAACATTGGAAACACACACAAATTAATGCTAAAGGAAAAATGCCACTAGCAAGCATAGAAGAAGTAGAATCAAAAGAAATAACAATATCATCTAATGGCGATAGAATTTTAGATCTTGTTAGAGAAGGTAATGATCAAGTACAATTGTTTTGTCGATTGTTCATTCTTGTCCATCACCTTATACATGTATATTAGTCAATTTAATTGATTTAAAAATCCTAACGTCAATTGTAATTTGCACAGGGGATGCTTTTGTTGTGATTACACCTGTAGACAACAACGAAAAATGTGAAGTATTATTTGATGTGATGGACTGAAGGAAAGATGAAGTTATTGGAAGACTACAATGACAATGGATATACATACGAGAGAGGATCCATCATTTTAAAGGGCTATTTTTTCAGGAGACCCATATGACTGAAAATTATGTCTACTTTCAAGATTATGAACCTGAAGTTATATGTTGTCAATATAGTCATTTAGTATGTGCATCTCGAATAAAATTGGTTCAAGTTCCATCGAAAAAACAAATAAAAAATAAAAAATGGAACCTGTCCAAATATCACCATGAAGGAATAATTAAGGATGGCATTCCATTGCGATGTTTTTAACTATATATATCAAAAATTAATAGATCGATGGTTTTGTCCATGTCATTGTCAAATGTTGTGTACAATATATTTTTTTCTTTCAACTATGTCTATGATCTTGAAAGGGAACTAGAATATAAGAGTTTAAATGATCGTATTCTAGTATGCTGAAATGAATTCAAAAATTATTTGGTAATGAAAACATTAATGTGTAATTTCGTCTTAATTCTGTCTAAAATACTTTATTATTGTTCCCATATGTCTATTATGCCACTTAAGGGATGAGATAACGGATGTGGCTATCCCCACTCTCTGCCTCAAATCCTTACTTTAAAATATCACTTATGTAAGTTCACATAACTGAAATCATGGCAAATGGAGACAATGATCATTTTGATTTTTAATCACAAGCAAGGATTCCATGATTGTGAAGCTTATGCTAAATTATAAGAATGATTATTTACAACAAATCGATGAAAATTCATCAAATCGTTGTCTGAAATCATTTCTTTAATTTAGCACAAGCTTCACAATCCTGTAATCTTTGCTTATGATTAAAAAACAAAAAAACGTTAAATCCCCATTTGCCATGATTTCAGCTGCATAAAATGTACCTCAACATTGAAAATAGGAATCATTAGTTAAAAATTGAAAATATGAATCAGTTATACAAATTTCAATTTATCATTTATATATAAAATTCAACTTTCATATTGAAACCAAAATTATATATATCAACAAACATTCTTTCTTAACATTCCTAACATTAGATTTCACCTATCAAAACTTTCTAACATTTATTCTTACCATAACATTCATTCTTAACATATTCCTAACATTTCTATCAAAATTTGAACCTAACATTCATTTTTCAACTTCCTAACATTCGTGAACTTTGAACCTAACATTCATTTTTAAACTTTTTAACATTCATATTTCTATCAAAACTTCCTCACATTCAAAGATAACAGACATGTTCTTAACATTCAATCTTAACATTCATTTATTATTAAAATTCTTATAAAAACCTAACATTCATTCTTAACATTCATTCATTCATTGCACCCATCATAACTTCCTTAATATTCATTCTTACCATAGCATTCATTCTTAACATATTCCTAACATTCCTATCAAAATTTGAACCTGGCATTCATATTTCAATCAAAACTTTCTAACATTCGTGAACTTTGAACCTAACATTCATATTTCTATCAAAACTTCCAAACATTCCTAAACTTCCTAACATTCAAAGATAATAGTCATTTTTAACATTCAATCTTAACATTCATTCATTCTTAAAATTCCTATAAAAACCTAACATTCATTCTTAACATTCATTCATTCATTGCACCTAGATCATAACTTCATTAAAATTCATTCTTACCATAACATTTATTCTTAACATTTTCTAACTTTTCTAACATTCATTCTTACCATAACATTCATTCTCAACATTCATTCATTGGATATAACATTTGATCTTAACATTTCCTAACTTTAGATTGCACCTATATCAAAACTTCCAAACATCAATTCTTAACATTCCATACATAAATTTAATAATACATACATTCATAAACATGCAAAAACATATTTTTAACCTTTAAATCACACCAAATATGCTAAATAATTAACAAAAATAAATAAATCAGTTAAAGCAAATACAGAATATGTAAGTTCAATGTACATGTATATAATCATAAAAAACGTCCATGAACATGTGAATTCAATGCACATATGTATAGTCCAAAAATAAATCTCCTCGATGCCCAAAACAAAGTTACAATCTATATATCAACAAAAAAAGAAAATGTTCATTGTGCTATCCTCCACTAGGGCCTCCCCTTGGACTCAACCCACTCTGCAACATGTATAAAAGCAAATTATGAATATAATAAATTATTTAAACTAAATTCAAAAGGTTAAAATATTAAACTTATATATCAAAGAACAATTCAATTATCAACAAAATTACATCAAATTCTATAAATGCATGTCCACCACTATCCTCCAAAAAAGTCTTCCATTTTCCTACAAAAGATTGAAGAGGCCCAAGCTGCAACATGTATAAAATCAATTTATGAATCTCATAAATTACTTGAACAAATTTAAACTAAATCCAAAAAAAATAAAATATTAAACTTATATCAAAGCTCAATTCAAGTGTGAACAAAATTACCTCCGTGCCAATATCCGTTGCATTCAACAAAGAACCTATCTCTCCCCTCTAAAATTTAAATTGTGTCAATAAATAAAACATAGTGCAAACAAAAAAAAAATTAAACAATTAACTTAAAACTGAAACAAAAAAATTAAAAACATTAGCTCACAATAAATGGTAAATCATTTTAAAAGTTCTTATCTAAAGAAACCTATATGGATAAGTCAAATTAAGAATAAGATGCATAGTTAAACTAAAATTCAAAAAAAGATAATATATCAAGTTCAAACATAATTATAAATATGTAAATAATAAATATACCTCTTCAATATGCTCTACATTTTCACTAGTGGAAAATCGAAAAGAATGTTCATTCATTATTCTGGAAAATTGCAACCAATAAACATTTACATAATGTACTTATTACTATACATAAAAAAAGACATAATATCATTCATATAATGTAACAAAAAGTTCAATTCAAAATGAATAAAATATTAAATATATTGTAATATCATAATCAATAAACCTCTAATAAACTCGATGTGTCATTAGATATAACATTTGACACTATGTCATGACAAACCTTAGCATAAGCCCTGAGATATCCAATGCTCATTCCATCTGCCTCATCATCAGTTTTGTAAAAAAAATTTTGATTAATAGTGCCACGAGCCCTCTCTCGAACCAATCCCACATCCACTCCAACTAATGTTGACGATAAATCATCGCCATCAAAATCCCTTGCAGTTGCCCCATGTTGGGATGTGGGCTCTATCTCTGATCTTAATGCCAGAAGCCTGGGTGGGCGAGATATCTAGGGTGGAGGTCGAAGAGTTGTAGGGTCTCTAAAAGAACCTTTTCGATCATATATTCGACCCTTTCCAACTCCATAAAATTATGAATGTACATCAGTATAGTCTGGCTTCATATTTAAAAGACTCCGCATAAAAAAATCTAGTAAAATATTGAGAAACCTCATCATTTCATGGAAACCAACCATAGGCTGCGAGGAACCGATCATATAGTATATGTGGAAGGCGAGGGTGCTTGAAATATTGCACTTTCAATATTTCTCACTTTAGACCTTCTTTGAAGTAAAACATTGATTTGGCATGTTCTTTTGTCACTCTCTCCTTCACAATAGCCCACTTTTCTGGACCCATCACTTGTTCCCTTCGTCTTCGCATCAAATCAACACAACCATTCGTAGTTGGTTCGAGATTCTCATATGCCTGAATGAATTTTTGCAATGATCCCAAAACAATCTCCAAACTTTGTTTACTCTCTGGAGGGAGATCCATAGTAGACAAATCATTTTCCAACTTGCCATAGTGGTATCTACATCTTTCTAGAGTCATTTGATGATCACCACTTTCCCATGGAAGCTCCTTAGGTAAATCAGATGGATGCGTTGTAATGGGTGTACAACCCCTAGTTAGTTCAACATATTGCATTTTGGATCGACGATCATCACCATCTGTAGAATGACAAGCCTCTTGGTAACCTTTCTCTACACCCTCATCCGTTTCCCTTGCTCGCTCTACCTCCCTCTCTGTAGAATTACAATCATCTTCTGAACCATGCTCTATTTCAAAAAAAAAAAAATTGTGTAAACATATACAAACTTTGCATACACAAAAAAATAATTTGTATACATGTATTAAGAGATTGATGTTCATATCAAAAGAAGGTCGAGATCAACATTCTCCCACAGAAGATAAAGGGGAATCATCCGTACCCCTTTCATCTCGTCGATGATCAGCTGAATGTGAACTATACAATAAACTTGAATCTCGAGGGGAAGTTGACAACCTCCGATTATCATTTGAAACACCAACTACATAATACTGTGAAGACCTCCTATGCTTTCGCCTCAAAAACTCCTCTCTTTCCATTTGATATAATGTCTACACTTACACAAATATCAACTCATTATATATTCAAATTCTACATGTTAATTCTACAAATTCTAAGACCTAGCTTCTAAAGAAACTAATTTATGTAATAATGACCTATATATACCTAATATCATCTAATAGTTCTTAAAATGAGTATAGCTAATATAGTTGGATGTATAAGGAATTAATGTACCAATCTTCTAAGTGTTTTTGATGTTTAAAATGAATAGAACCAATATAGTTAAATACTAAGTTAAGGGTTACATCTAGATATTAATTCTACAAATTCTAAGACCTAGCTGCTAAAGAAACTAAGTTATGTAATAAAGACCTAAATATACCTAATATCATCTAATAGTTCTTAAAATGAGTATAGCTAATAAGGAATTAATGTGCCAATCTTCTAATTGTTTTTGATGTTTAAAATGAATAGAACCAATATAGTTAAATACAAAGTGAAGGGTTACATTTATTTATGTCAAAAAATGAGTTCATTAACATGTTAAGTTTTAAATAAAATCTTAAATTAATTACTTAATTGATATTTTAATAATTTAAACATAAATTATATCTAGAACTATTTTCATTATTCCATAGAATCATAAAAAATTAAAGATGCATGGTATTATTTTTCGCAAGTTTGGCTATGTTTCCCAAATTTGCCATGTTGCATAATGGTCTTCAGTTTGGTAGATAATACAATTGACTTTGTTGTTTTGGAAGGTCAGGGTTTTTTAAAAGTTTTCTATGTAGTATCTTTTGTTCTTTCTTATTACGTCTGAAGCAAAGTTTAATCATGTCTAAAGTTTAGTTGTGTCTAAAGTAAAGTTTAGTTGTGTCTAAAGTTTTGTTGTGTCTACATTAAAGTTTAGTCGTGTCTAAAGTTTTGTTGTGTATGTAGTTATGCATTAACATGGTTTATAATAAAACTAATATATTGATCTATGAACTCTGTCAATGTAGACAGAGTTCATGAACTCTGTCCACGGACAGAGTTTTGTAATTAGAAATATTTAAATTTAAATATAAAAAAGAGAAATATTTGTAGTCTTTAGTTAGTTAAACTTGTTAAACTATTGATTTTGCTTATGTGATTAGAAATGAAAATAAAAGTAGTTCTGTAATTCTATTTGCAAATGATATTTCCCCTTTATATATAGGTTTCCCTTCCATGTTGAACTCTGTCAACATGGACAGAGTTCATGAACTCTGTGGATAGAGTTCATGAACTCTGTCCATGTTGACAGAGTTCAACATGGAAGGGAAACCTATATATAAAGGGGAAATATCATTTGCAAATAGAATTACAGAACTACTTTTATTTTCATTTCTAATCACATAAGCAAAATCAATAGTTTAACAAGTTTAACTAACTAAAGACTACAAATATTTCTCTTTTTTATATTTAAATTTAAATCAATTTCAACATACGATTTGGATAGAATTCATAAACTTAAGTTTATCCAAATGGACTTAAGTTTATGAACTCTATCCATTTACAAGGTTCATGGACAGATTTCATGAACTTATGTACTTTTGAACAAAGTTCATTAACTCTGTCCAAATGTACATAAGTTCATGAACTCTGTCCATTTACAGAGTTTATGTGCAGAGTTCATGAACTCTGTCTAATTGGATAGAGTTCATGAACTCTGTCTAATTGGACACCATTCATGATCTCATTTATAGTACAAACTGAGACAAATTCAAAATTATTTTAATTAATACTTAATTCAATAATAATAAAAAATTGGGTTTCAGCTTACCTGTTTAAATTTTAACTTCTTTGACCCAGCCGAACAGAACTCAAGCGAGTTTAGAGAAACGAACCCAAGCACCAAAAAAACAAACAAAACCTGCAATAACAATGCAACATTAATATAAAAAATTTCAAAAAAAAAAAACACAAAAACATTTACCTCTGCGCAGACAACCCCGTGACGACAAGTCCACAACCACAACAACCCACTCCTATGCAAACATCCACCGATGAAAACCCCACCAAAACAAATGTCCCCCAATGGGAACACCCCACTACAACAAACATCCAACAACACAAACTCTCCAAAAATAGGAACGTCTGCCAGCAAGCAAACACTCCAACAAGAAAACTCCACCAAGATCACTCCACCAACAGACACACAAACGAACACTACACTGATAAATGAGCGCAACAACCAACCAATGCGTATATCACTCCGCCACGACCAGACACAAAAAGGAGGCGCAGAAGGGAGATGCAAAGGGTGGCGGAGAAGTGAGACGTAGGGAGCGGCGAAGGGGGTTGCAAAGTTCACCGACAGCCACTGCAGAGTGTCAAAATGGGTTGCTGCAACATACTGCGAGAAGGTTGGCACGAATGGTTGCAGCAGGCGGCGAGAAGGTCGGATAATAGAGTGGCATGAAGGGTTGCAGCAGGAGACTACAAGGTTGGCGTGGATGGGTCCGACCAAGTGGACACGGCCTGGTGGATGGAACAGTGGTGAGACGGGTGGTGCGAAGGCGGGGTCGGCAGTGGGTCTCAAGGCGGGGTCCACGAAAACTTGCTGGCAATGATGAAAAATAGCCACGACAGAGGTTTTATGCAGAATAATTATTCGGCCGAATAAAGAAAAAACGTCGTGCATTTTTCCCGTCCGACTAAACCTCGCACATAAATAAAGGTCACCGTTATGCCTAACGGTGACCCATTAAACATTAGTCAGCCGAATAAAGTAGACCTTATTCGGCCGAATAACTAACTTTATTCGGACGACTAACTAAATTTATTTGGTCGAATAACTTCTGCTATGTCTCTTCAGCGCCCGATTCTCACCAAAGTGTAACCCACCTTCGCGTTTCCACCCTAAATTATATCTCAAACTATTAATGAGGAATAAGAAGAATGATGATTAAGACGCAAAAGAAATTAGATTCGGAAAAAAACCTAAAATAATGCAGAAAACACACAGGTCCGAATGACGATCCGAATGTCGGTCTAAAAGGCGGTCCGAATGATGATGTGAATGGAGGAAAATGGTTTAAAGTGAGGAAAAGAAGAGTTTTTGAATGATTTAATTACCAGCTGGATTTATGCAAATGATCCTACAGTGCACAGGAAGCAAGAGAGAGATGATTGGAGGATAAAAAGTTATCTATGCAAAGCATTACCTAAGGGAAAGAATGATTCTATGAGAAGTAGGAAGAAGGTTGGAAATAGAAGAAGGGAGAAGGATGGAATAGAAGAAAGAAAGAATTAACCTACAGCAAACAGGAAGAAAAACTAACAAAAAAGAGAAGAAGGAAAGGAATGCTAACTATGGAAGAAGTTGGAAGAAATATCTATCTATGATGATGGAAGAAGGACTAAAAAACAAACTACAAATTATCAAACTATGGAACTATTGGTCGGCCATTCTACTCAGAAGAAGGGAGATTGTATTGACAGTAGAATATCAATTACAGAAAGATGAAGATAAACACACAGGAAAATGAACTAATTACACATATAAGAAATAAACTAGCTAATTGCAAGAAAAGAAATGTAGAAAATGTAAATAAAACCTCCAGCTGATGAGGGGCCCTTCCCAGCAATCGGAGGGTGAACTAGCTCAACTTAAATGACTACAAGTAAACATCAACAAGCTGCTACTTCCATTAACTTGAGAAAAATTACAGAGTCTATCTTCAAACTATCTACGACTGCTAATGCTTGGACTGAGACTGGAAAACCATTGTAAATTCAGAGAACTAAAGATTAAAAAGACTCAAACAATCCAAAAGACTAACTCGTCTTAATCATAGAGGCAACTATTTATAAGTTTCGATGGGTGAGAGGGTCGACAAAGTCGACCTCTCTAATAATAGAGGTGTTTAATGTCTTTAATTACTAATTAAATGATACATAACAGTGCAGGGGGCATCTACCCATCTCCTCGGCGTCAATCCTTTCCAATTTGAATAGCTGAGCATTCGTTCCCTCAAATCGTGAGCAGAAACATATGCTGGAGCATCAACGTGGGAACAGGAGTTACGTTGGCATACTAAGCCTGGACGTGGAAGTTATTTCAGCTAACTGAGTGTAAACAGGCCGACTCCTTCTAGAACGATGGCATGAGCGAGAGCTAAGCAGACGTACGTGATTTCGGGATGAATGCACAGACAAATCGAGGCTTGGAGCATTGATGTGGACATAGAATGCGTTGTTAGTATTGGAGAGCCTAAGGTCAAATCTTCTGGAACAATGGTTCATTAACCATCAGTGCCACATGGCAAACAAAACCCACGTGTCCTCTTCATTCAACGGTCTGAGATGCATCAACCACAGATTTTGAGGGCTGAATGATGAGCTGAAAGCGTTTTAGGCTGAGCACGTAGCGCATGGGCTTAATGATGGATAACCTGCAAATCGTAACCTGTCAACCAAAACCATAAATATTAATTATGCCGGAAAGCATCATTTACATCATAAATAAACCATAATATTCAAAATATAACAAGATTTGCATGGTAAATGAATTTGTGCATACCTGGACTGTTTGATGTGCTGAATGGCTAAGAAAAAAACTTACTATAGAAAAAATGATAGAAATAATTCCACTTCAAGTAAATTAAATGATAAAAAATGGTGACAATATTGGACACCAACAATCCCCCAAACCGGAGTCAGGCCAGGCCCCACTGAGCAAAACAAAAAGTAATTTACGAAGAAGGCTGAGCTGTGGTAGTAGCGATCTTTGACTCGAATGATGGAGATGCATGCTTGGCTTGGAGCTTCTTGAAATGGCTCCTTAAGGAATTATACTTTACTCCAAGGATAGCATTGGATGTTATTTTGGCGTTAACCGAGCATTCAGTGCTTTTCAACTGTGCACGCAACATCTTATTCTCTTCAAGGAGATCAAAGATTGTCTCCACATAGCTTTGACTTTGTTCTATTAACTGTTCTATCTCTTGGGTTAAATGATCCCACTTTTGGTAACTCAAAATAGGTTGTTCTATACCATGCTCCAAATCCATTTGAGAAATATTCTCTTTTGGATATGTCTCAACGTTAATAGTCTGTTCTTCAGAGCTTTTGTCTTTATTACATGTAGAAGGGCTTCTAGCAGCACAAGCTTCACTCTTCTGAATGGATGCATTAGCTAGTGTGAGGAGGGAGGATTCCAAAGTATGATCGTCCAACTGAATATTTGAGCATGAGGGCTGACTGATGGTCTGAATGTCAGGCTAATAAATGGATTGGTCATGATTTGTCTCTCTAGGTTCAGTAGGAGAATGTATTGAATGGATAGAGTGCATATCATCTAAGGAACTCTCATCAAATCGTAGACGTTTAGTGTTTGGTTCTTCTTGGTAGTGAAGGTGTTCTTGAGAAGAGAAAGATTTGACAGTAGATAAATGGGGGTTTAATATCTCAAAAAAAAATGGTCCCAAGTCTGACCTCTCTCTTCTAGCTGATGAATGATTAAAAGATTAATGAGACAATGGTGATATAAGCTGCCAGAAGGGTTAATGGTATTCTTTCTAACTTGAATCGACATCTTTTCCAAGCTCTTTAGAAACTAGAATGGGAAATTTAAGGTTTGATTATTGACAAAATGAGCTAGCAGTCTAATGTGGCAAGCTTTAAAAATAGTGAATTTACCCTTGCAGGTGACTAAGTGAATGATAATGGTCAAACGATCCAAGTACTTTGGCTTGATCTATTCTCTACGAAAACCTTTGGTGCTAGCAATGTGTTGAAAATCGGGCTTAAGAGCGAATTGATGAGCTTCTCGTGGAAGAAACAAATGCTTGTGCCATCAAGCACCTTGTCTAGGGAGCTTTGCAGCTAATACTATTGACTCTTCTATCACAGAGAAAACAAGATGGCCAACCTTGGTCATTTTTCCATCGAAACCTTTGGCAAACAGAAACAAAATTTCATGGTCATGACCATCAAGGCGGTGCAGAAACGGATTCCAACCTACTTGAGAGAATAACTCACGACATCTTTCAAACTTAGGAATATGAAGAAGATCTTGGTAGCTGCCTAGCTCGCAATGGTTAGGCATTACTGATAGAGGACAGGGGAAAACAACAGATAAATGCAGGGGATACAAGGAATTGATAGAGGACACATCTCGCAGAGAGAGAAATGAAGGGTGAACATAATGAAGCAGAAGTTCACGCAACCATCAGTTAAATTGAAGTCTGTTTGGATGGCTGAATGGTCATAGGTAAAGCATGTTTTGAAAGATCACACTTGTACTTTGAAGATCTTGAGTTAAGTGCCAGTATTGAAGTGCACGAATCTGGTAGATGCATGTTTGATAGAGCAAGTTCAACCATGTCCAAAGCCAAGCTTTGGACAATTTGAACGAAATTCACGTAATGGGATATTCTACATGTGGAAGATCACAAGGATCCAATCCATATGCTGGCAATCTATATGATAGGTAAGGCCATAGTGGTCATACAATGATTCAAAATGACACAAGATTCGTTAATTTAACAAGATGAGATGAATACAGAAATAAAACCAAGTGCGAGATTTGACGTTTGATTGATCCCTATCATCATTGGTTAGTCGGGATTTTCAAAAAAGAATATCTAGCATGCTATTTGAAAGATATAAGATAAAAAAATTCTTTGGCACTTTTATTCAAAACGTTGCTTATTTGCTGCATTCGTCACTTCATTTGGGATCGGCATTTGATCCGTCATTCAACCTTTCATATAGAATTTTCTCTATACAACTTTTATTGTTGAAGACAACTGGAACTGATTTTTGCAAGGAGTTTTTAAGGCTGTTAGTGCACAAAAAACGCTATAAACTTTGTTTTCTGAAACTTTTAAGTCATGTCCCCTTTTTTGTTTGTCTTTCATTAAAATAATTCGCCTTCTACTTTTGCATTAACCTGCAAACATGTATCACTTTTAGAGATAAATAAACTTTTTTTTTCTTTAATAAATATAAATAGAAAAGAATAGTTTAAAATAGTTCTAATCCTAATCCTCCCCCAAACCAAAGATATGGCTTGTCCTCAAGACAACAAAAAGAGCAATAGATATTCAATTATTTTATCAATAGCTGAAGAATGTTGTAATACTTTTCTCAAGAAAATGAAATATAACTAAACATATAGATGATTCAGAGATGTACATTTATCATAAAGAATAGAACAGTGCTTAAAAGAACCATATGAAGAATGTTAATATAATTTGATATGAAAGATGCCATAGGAAAACTAGCCATCCATGACTCAAAATATTTCTTGTCATCCCAAGATATAGATAAGGTGTACTGTAAAGCTTGTGAGATTTTCATAATTATGGGTCCCATTTCTAGGATAATAACATCCTAGATAATGTTTGAATTAGATGACAAGGTCCAAGTTCAACTTACAGTTATTCTCTAATGAAAGTATAGATTATTGGCCAAAACATGTGTTTGTATACTCAGGTTTCTTATATATGAATCATGTGCATAGAAATGCATTAACCGAGCTCTTTTTCCCGATATTGACCCGCTGCAAGTAGGCCTGTTCAGTACCCCGGTGGGTTTATCTTGGTGCCATGCAAGCATAGTCCTGCTTCCCGTGGGCCTGTTCAGTACCCCGACGGGTTTACTTGCATTTACCTAGCTTTCTTGTTGAAGATTTTACTTAGCATGGACCCGCTGCCAACAGGCCTGTTCAGTACCCCGACGGGTTTGCTTCGTATAATGATGTAGATGTATATATTTTTTTGTAAGGAAGCCGGTTGGCACTAGAGTGTGCTAATCCTTCTAAACACATAATTCGAAATATTAGAACGAACCTTTATGAGCAACTTTTACTCATAATAGCCAAAGTTAAAGATCATGTCAAAAGATAATAACCTAAAGCTGTTCTTTGATCTATATCAATATTTTTCATAAAAATTCAGTAATGTTCCCCACAGGAATAAAAATAACATTCACTTCTAAGTTACCTTTAAAAGATGCTTTAAGAGACAAGTTTTGATAATGAGTCTAGGATATGCCAATGATCGATAGGTGTAAGATAATATGTTCTTTTTTTTTTTTTAAGATCATAGCAATTAAGATAGGTATTTTAAGCAATAGTTCTAAACTATAATAAAAAATGTGCATGCCTGAATCAGGTACCATATTCATAATCATAAATGAAATGGTTGCAAGATAATATAAAGAACACTTTATCTTTTGCTAAAAATGTCAATTTCAACAATAATTGAGAAAAAAAAGAAGGGATTATGGTAAAAACAAATTCTTTTAAGTGCTTCGCTTTCAATAATATTGCATGAGCAGATAAGGTCCTTGTAATTAAGCTACAAAACTGTTGTTAGATGATTTTGATTTATTCAAAACAAAACATATGTACAAAAAAAATCATAAGAAATCTAAAAAGGGAGAAAAGTTTTCATGTTTTTAATGGCAAAAATTTCATAAGTTGATCATACCAATGAAATTCCCTGTATAAATACAATTAGATTGTCAAATATAACTCTTCATTATTATAATTAAAACAAAAAACTAATATATATACATATGTACAAATAAAGAAAATCCTTTAGAAATTTAGGGACTACGAGGGGAAGGAATGATTTCCTCTTCTACCAGTTCCATCTCCTATTGTTGTAAGGCATTCTTTAGAAAGACTTGTTTAGATATAGGTTGGTGATAAAGTCTAAGTCTATGGCCATTTACAACAAAGGAAGTTTGAGAATCATCAATTGTTTTAATTCTAACGGATCCATTATCGAAAGCTGTAACAATTTCATAAGGACCCATCCAACGAGTAGTCAATTTAGCTTTAAAATTTTTGTATCTCGAATCAAAAAGTAATGCCTAGTCTCTTGTTTTAAATTGTTTTTGTTTAATGTGACTGTCATGCCATTTTTTACATTGATTCTGTGTTAGGATTGTTCATTGGATGGCATCGTATCTAATCTCGTTTAATTCATTTATTTGTAGGATTTGTTGTTTATGTTCTTCTTCTAAATTCATTCCTAACTGAGCAGCCATACGAAATGTCTTAACCTTAAATTCAATGGGTAGGAGAACCTGTTTGCCATAAACAAGTTCATAAGGTGTGTGGCCAGTGGTGCTTCTCCAAGTTATTCTATAAGCCCACAAGGCTTCTGGGAGCCTATCTACCCAGTCCTTGTGGTGTAACTGAATGGTCTTGGTCATGATAGCTTCTAATACCTTGTTTGTGCTTTCTACTTGACCATTTTCCTGAGGATGATATGGTGAATATTTGCAATGTCTAATACCATATTTATTAGTAAGTTCATTCATTAACTTGGAAGTGAATTGAGATCCTTGATTGGTTACAATTTCCCTAGGTACACCAAAACGGCTAAATATCTCTTCATACATAAACTCTACCACTGATTTCTCTGTGGCTCGGAATAAAGATTTGGCCTCTACCCACTTGGTGACATAATATGTACAGACTAGAATGTACGTTTTCTTATGAGACATTGGGTAAATTGGTCCAACAAAATCTAGAGCCCATTTTTCAAAAGGCTCAATCATAACTTGAGGTTGCAAGGGCATCTCATCAGATGGCGTAGGTCTACCCATTCTTTGGAAACTATCACATCCTTTGACATATTTGGAAGAATCATTGAAGATGCTTGGCCAATAATATCCAGAATGTAAAACTTTATATGTTGTTCTTTTATCAGAAAAGTTTCCACCGCAAGGTCCACCATGACATGCATGATGAATCTCTGCCATCTCATCCTCTCGTACACACCTTCTAATAATAAGGTCAAAACCGATACGAAAGAGATCATTATCCACCCAAGAATAGTTAGAGCTTTGAACTATGATTCTACGTTTTTCGGGTGGAGAGAGATGGTTTGGTAGCTTACCAGTTGCCAAATAATTGGCTATGTCTACGAACCATGGGGTTCGAATAGATACAGGGAATAAATGTTCATCTGGGAAGCTATCATCAACCGGACTATCATAATTGTCAATTTGAATATGGGAGAGAAAGTCTGCTACTACATTCTCTCGACCAGGACGGTCAACAATGGTAATATTAAACTCTTGTACCAGAAGAAGCCACTGAGTCACTCTGCCATTGGTGACTAGTTTATTCATCAAAAATCTGATAGCAGAATGATCAGTATGTATGAAAATTTCATGTCCTATGATATAATGACAAAACTTATTGATGGAATAGACTACCATGAGGATCTCTTTTTCGGTAACAGTGTATTTTGATTCTGCAGTAGTCAAGTTTTTACTGGCGAAATAAATGGCATAAGATAACTTTTCGTCTTTTTGACCTAAGACTGCCCCTATAGCTATGTCGGATGCATCAGTAGAGATATGAAAAGGAAGGGACCAATTAAGGCCCATAAGTACTGCTGCTACTGATAACTTTACTTTTAAAGTTTCGAAAGCTTGTTGACAAGGTTTAGTCCTTCGAAATTATGTGTCCTTCATGAGTAGTTTGAACATAGGTGCAGCTATCTTAGTAAAATTTTCTATAAACTGCCTATAATAACCTGCATGGCCAAGAAAGCTTCTAACTTCCTTCGGAGTCCTTGGAGGAGGAAGATTGTGTTGATGTATATGTAACTTCGGAATGTATTTCATCTATGTATTTCATATATATTTATTGTACCCTTATTAGAGATGTGTTATCCCTCTATAAGGAAGTGTTGTCATGTGGATTGACAAGTGTCGCAAGTGTGTGTACTTGCTGATGGGTTATTAGACCACCATGTGTGGGGTCGACCCTAAAATATATATTATATTGTGCATGTACCTAGCTAGACAAGTCGGCCCCATAAGGTCACTGGGCAAACATGTTAGTATAAATAGAGATTAGGAGATCTCTATTTAGATCATTCGGAAAGTCATATCTCTCTCACTTAGAAAGTGGCACACTAGTGAGGAGGAGGATCATCTGCTTCTAGGAGACTATATCAAGTGTATTTTGGTTATACTTTGGTTGAGCCATTGCTCTCTCTATCTCTGAGGAAGTTGTGGGGTTTTTCACCTTAGGGTTTTCCCCATGGAAACTCTGTGTCTCTTGTTTCTCATGCTTTTGATTCTTGTGATGCTTGTCATGGTTATTGTGATTGTTATGCATTGATATACTGTATATGTTATTCTCTCAGTAAAGATCCAAGAGTATTGTGAATTAATGCTCAAAATTTAACATGGTATCAGAGCTAACGTGAGAAGGAGACATTTTACAGTGACGAAAACTTGAGTTTCTTGTTTATTGGGTTTCTCTCCATAGATTTTGGAAAAGAAGTATAGTAGATTGACTCTACTCATCAAGGAGAATCAATCTATTCAGTCAAAATTCAACTATGAGAATTTTTCAGATTTGGCCCTAAAAATTAGGGTTTCCACAAAAATAGGAATTTCTGAAATCTAAAGACATAGCTGGAAGCTCCTTGCAAAAATCAAAGTTTAGAGCTTTGGATCGAGATTTTTGGATGGGTAGATCTTTGAGAAACTCAAACCCTAATTCAGGGCTCTCCCTAGTGAACCGAAGAGGACAAAAAAGAAAATATAAAGGGTAAAGCCTGGCTGATCTCAAATTCTGAATACACCTGGCTGATCAGCTCATCAAGGTGCATCTTTCTATCTTTTCAGAAAATTGAAATTCACATTTTGAATTTTTAAGGTTTTTCCGACAAACCCTAATCTGGGACTAGATCTAGTTTTCAGCATTTCAAGTGGTAAGACCTAAATCTTTTCTATTTCCATTTGAACTAATCTTTAAGATATCTCACCACACCAAGCTTGAGGATAAGCTTGAAGGAGCTGATAACTTCCGAGCTTGGAAGTACAGGATTGGGTTAATCCTAGAAGAGAATGAGTTGGACTCATATGTAAAAGAATACATCCCTATCCCAGAGGATGAAGAGGCTAAGGTATTGCATAAGAAAAACTTGGTCAAGGCAAAGAGAATCATTGTTGATTCTATCAAAGACCATCTCATACTCCATGTGTCTTCTCTAAAGACACCCAAGGAGATGTTTGACTCTTTGACCAAGCTATTTGAAGGGAAGAACATAAATCGGAAGATGACCCTGTGGAACCAATTGAAAGGAGTAAAGTTTCATAATGGAGAAACCATTCAATCTTATTTTTCAAGGGTCTCCCAGATCAAGGAACAACTAGAAGCAGTGGATGAAATGGTGGAGAATGGTGAAGTGGTGATGACCACTCTAAATGGCCTACCCAAGTCATGCGATTCCTTTATTCAAGGAATTTGTGCAAGGAAGAAGTTGATCTCCTTCAACAAATTGCGGGAAGAATGCTCTCAAGAAGAAGCTAGGCTTGTGCCCCGAGAAGAAAAGATGGGAAATGAAGATCAAGCTCTCATAGAACATGCCAGGAAAGGAAAGTCCAAGAAGGAATCATCTCATAATAGGAGATTCTCACACCACCATTATCATAAAGATAAGAAAGATCTCAGATGCTTCAATTGCAATGAGAAGGGACACTTTTCTTTAGATTGTCCCAAGAAGAAGAAAGACAACAACAACAACTTCAATAAGAAGAAGAAGAATAACAAAAGAAGATATCATGCTCATGCTGTCGAAGATGATGAACCCCCAAAGAATAAGGCTAGGGCAGAAAGTGATAGTGATGATGACTCATCAAGTGAAGAAGAATATGTTCTAATTTCTGTTCTCACAGGTACTATCTCCCATGATTGTAATGATTGGTTGATTGATAGTGGGGCTTTCAAACACATGACTGGGTTTAAGGGATATTTTGTGAATCTATCTAAACATGAATCACCCCATAAGGTGAAAATTAGGGATGATTATCAATACCCAATCAAAGGAAGTGGTGAAGCCTCGTACAACCTAGATTCTAGAAAATCTTTGAAGATGAAAGAAGTACTTTATGTACTTGGGATCAAGAAGAACTTACTCTCCATATTTTCATTGGATGCAAAAGGTATGAGGGTTGCATTTGTGGATGGCCAAGTCCTAATGTGGCCAAAGGGAAAGAACATAGATGATGCAGTAGTGATTGGAGAGCAAGAGGGAGGTTTGTATAAATTGAAGGGACAACCTAAACATGCCATGGTACATGAATCCATGGAGCCAAGTGAACTTTGGCATAGAAGACTTGCTCATATGCACTATAGGGCACTTCCAAATTGCAAGCAAGGCTGTAGAGGGTCTTCTTGAAATCAAGACCAAACATGAAGGTGTTTGCAAAGGATGTGCAAAAGGTAAGAACATTAAGAAGGCTTTTCCAAGCAGTGAAAGCAAGGCAAAAGACGTCCTGAAAATCATCCACTTAGATGTATGTGGTCCTATGTCATCCAGTTCTCTGAGTGGGTATGTTTACTATGTCTCATTTATTCATGACTTCTCTAGGAATACTTGGGTACACTTCTTGAAGAACAAAGATGAGGTGTTTGATAAATTCAAGGAATTCAAAACCTTGACGGAGAATCAAACTGACAAGAATATCAAAACATTCAGATCCAACAATGGTGGAGAATTCACCTCAGGTGACTTCAAGAAGCTTTGTAGTGATTTAGGGATTAAGAGGGAGTTGACTGCTCCTTATAATCCTTAGTAGAATGGAGTTGCAGAAAGGAAGAACAGAACAATCATGGAAGCAACAAGGGCAATGTTGCATGACCAGGATCTACCTATGCATCTATGGGTAGAAGCAGCTAGAATAGTTGTATATGTGCAGAACAGAACACCCCACAAGATATTGGAGAACAAGACACTAGAAGAGGTCTTTTCTGGTAAGAAACCTGAAGTCAGCCATCTCAGAATATTTGGTTGTCCAGTATACACTCATGTCCCAAAGGAAAAGAGGACTAAACTAGATCCTTCAGGAAAGAAGGGTATCTTTGTGTGTTATAGTAAAAGCTCGAAGGCTTATAGAATATACTTTCCAGGGTTCAAGAAGATTGATGTCAGCAGGGATGTAACATTTGATGAAAACTCAACATTCATCAAATCAAGGAAGGTGCCTATCGAAGTTTATGAAGAACCTAAGGAAACTAGATTTCAAGACACTACCATAACTAAAGGAGTTTCAGAAGTTGTTCGTGAGTTTGAAGATCCGCAATAACCTGTAGATCCACCCCGTGAGGATAACTCTCATAAGAGGAAACCTGCATGGGCTAGAGTGCTCATTCAAGATGTAGAAATATTTGGCATTCTAGAAGAAGAACACAGAGCAAGGAAGAGAACCAGATCACATACCAGCTATGTTGCTTTACTCTATGACATTATGAGCAAAGAGCCTTCCAGTTAGGAAGAAGCAGTGGAAAGGAAAGAATGGAAGGATGCCATGGTTGAGGAATACCAATCAATAATGAAGAATGATGTTTGGGATGTTGTACCAAGACCTAAAAATAAGTCTGTTGTGACTTCTAAATGGATCTACAAGATCAAGCCTGCTGCAGATGGCAGTGTAGAGAAACACAAAGCAAGATTCGTAGCTCATGCTTCTCTCAGAAAGAGGGAATAGATTAGGAAGAAACTTTTGCATCTATAGCCAGGTATACTTCCATTAGAACAGTACTTTCCCTGGCTACAGCGATGAAATGGAAAATACACCAGATGGATGTCAAGACTGCTTTCTTGAATGGTGTAGTTGAAGAGGAAGTATATGTGGAGCAACCACCCGGTTTCGAAATACATGACAGGGAGTCATATGTGTACAGATTGAAGAAAGCCTTGTATGGCTTGAAACAAGCTCCCAGAACTTGGTATGGTAGGATGGACAGTTTCCTATCTAGTTTGGGCTTTACCAAGAGTAAAGCAGATTCCAACCTTTATTACAAGGTTTAGGAAGGGAATCCTGTGATTCTACTCCTGTATGTGGATGACTTATTTGTAACAGGAGATGACAGATTGATTGCAGATACT
Source organism: Larix kaempferi (assembly GCA_027924585.1). NCBI lineage: Eukaryota > Viridiplantae > Streptophyta > Pinopsida > Pinales > Pinaceae > Larix > Larix kaempferi. Next base: position 36,945,260 of record BSBM01000091.1, on the reverse strand, counting down.
AAGAGAAAGCTTGTTTCCGAGTTTGATATGAAATATTTGGGAATGATGCATTATTTCCTAGGTATGGAGGTGTGGCAGAGTACAGGTGGGATATTCCTTGGTCAAGGGATGTACACAGTAGATATCTTGAAGAGATTTGGGATGATGGATTGCAAGGCCATGGCCACACCTATGGCATCGAATCTGAAGCTTCTATGTGATGCTTCATCTGAGCCGGTTGATGTCTCTATGTATCGTCAGATGATTGGGTCCTTGATGTACCTGACGAACATGAGACCAAATATTTGTTTTGCGGTGAACACATTAGGTCAGTTCCTGACAGATCCGAGGAGTGTTTATCTGGTTGCTATAAAGCATGTTCTAGGGTATCTGAAGGTTACAGTGGATTATGGGCTCAAGTATGAGGCAAATAAAAAGTTTAACCTGCAAGGTTATGTTGATTTAGATTGGGTTGGCAGTGCTATAGATAGGAAGAGCACATCTGGGTGTTGCTTCAGTATGGGATCAGGTGTGATCTCTTGGTTTAGCAGGAAGTAGTCCTGTGTAGCACCGAGTACATCTGAGGCAGAGTATGTTGCATCCTGTTCAGCTAGTTGTGAGGTAGTATGGCTACGGAAGCTACTGTCTGAATTATTTGATCTCCCGTTGGATGCTACTGGTATCTTCTGTGATAACTAGAGTTGTGTGAAGCTATCCTAAAACCCAGTGTTTCATGACAGGTTGAAACACATAGAGATCAAATATCACTATATCACGGATATGGTGTAGAGAGAAGCTGTGAAGCTACTGTATGTTGCGACGGACGAGCAGATTATAGATGTGCTGACAAAGCCACTAGCCAGGGTGAAGTTTGAGTACTTCAGAGAGAGGCTTGGTGTTCTTCGGATTGATGACACTTGGAGGAAGAAGTGATGGACACATTTGCTGAACCATTCCAAGCATGTTGGAAGGAAGATCTTTCACATGGCTGTGGATGTAAGCGTTGGATGATGAGCATCAGGATGATGTTCTAGTTTCTTCTTTCTATGATCAGTTGGATCATTTTTATATGTATGTATGTATGCATCATGTTGGATGTTGGATATGATCAGTTTGATCATTTATATGTATATGTATGTACGCATCATGTTGGATGCTGGATATGACCGGTTGGATCATGTGTATGTATTTTGTATAAGCATCATGTTGGATGCTTGGACCATGTATCTGTATATGTATCGGGTGGATACATTGTATGATCAGGTAGATCATGTATGTTGATATGTATCATGTATTTATATTTGCATCAGGTGGATACACTGTGTGATCAGGTGGATCATGTATGATGATATGTATCAGGTAGATACTTGGTATGCATCAGGTAGATGCATTGTCTAATCAGGATGATCATGGATGATGAGCTTCAGGATGTTGCTCCAGATGACATGCAACAGGATGTTGTAGTGATGATGATCAAGATTATCATGTGTACATTAGGATGATGTATGGTGAGTATCAGGTTGATACTCTATGGCCGTGGAACAGGTTGTGCAGATAAGCATGTAATTTGTGCCCTGGGAGATTTGCAGATAGTCTTTCGAGGTTTTTCCTACGGCATGTAATTTGTACCCTGGGATATATGGCAAATGCTCTTTCGAGGTTTTGCTTGGGAGGACATATAATTTGTGCCCTGGGAGATCTGTAGATAGTCTTTCGAGGTTTTGCCTATGGCATGTAATTTGTGCCCTGGGATATCTAGCAGATGCTCTTTCGAGGTTTTGTCCTATGGCATGTAATTTGTGCCCTGGGAGATCTGATAGGTTGAGCCGTGTGCTTGTAATGAGTCCTGGGATGCTCTTTCGAAGTTTTTCCATGACCACATGTAATGTGTGCCCTGGGAGATCCGATAGATTGAGCCTTGTGCTCATAATCAGTCCTTGGATTCTCTTTCGAGGTTTTGTGGTGACCACATGTAATTTGTGCCCTGGAGATCCGATAGGTTGAGCTTTGTGCTCGTAATCAGTCCTGGGATTCTCTTTCGAGGTTTTGTGGTGGGGTCACATGTAATAAGTCCTGGAGATCTGGACAGGATGAAAAATGCCTCAGATGCTCTTTAGGGTTCTTTCTAGTCAAGAGACTCTTTTAAGGTTTTGTGGTGCACGTAATAAGTCCGGATATTTCCACAGTATGGCTAGTGATGATGAAGACCTGCAGGTGGTGGGCCTAAATCGAGTATGAAAAAGGACTAGCTTTGTAGAACTTCCTATGATGAGTAGATTCAGAGATTGGTTGAGATAGCAGTAGCAGTGACGATGATGATGACAATGATCCAGAGAAGAAAACTTGTCTAGCAGATCTGTGTCGAGAAATACCTTCCTAGTTAAGAGGGAGTGTTGATGTATATGTAAATTCAGAATGTATTTCATATATATTTATTGTACCCTTAGTAGAGATGTGTTATTCCTCTATATGGAAGTGTCTTCATGTGGATTGACAAGTGTCGCAAGTGTGTGTACTTGCTGATGGGTTATTAGACCACCATGTGTGGGGTCGGCCCTGAAATATATATTATATTGTCGATGTACCTAGCTAGACAAGTCGGCCCCATAAGGTCACTGGGAAAACAGGTTAGTATAAATAGAGATCAGGAGATCTCTATTTAGATCATTCGAAAAGTCATATCTCTCTCACTTAGAAAGTGGCGCACTAGTGAGGAGGAGGATCATCTGCTTCTAGGAGACTATCTCAAGTGTATTTTGGTTATACTTTGGTTGAGCCATTGCTCTCTCTATCTCTAAGGAAGTTGTGGGGTTTTTCACCTTAGGGTTTTCCCCACAGAAACTCTATGTCTCTTGTCTCTCATTCTTTTGATTCTTGTGATGCTTGTGATGCTTATTGTGATTCTTATGCATTGATATACTGTATATGTTATTCTCTCAGGAAAAAACAAAAGTATTGTGAATTAATGCTCAAAATTTAATAGATTGACAATTATCTCTATCTTGGCATGATCCACCTTAATACCTTGAAGAGAGACATGATGTCCTAGAACTATGCCATCGGTTAATAATATCTTGCATTTTTCTTGACTAAGGGCTATGTTTGTATCCTGACATCGAATAAGAACTATCTTGAGGTTGTCGAGGGCCTCTTGGAAGGTATTACCATAAACTATGAAATCGTCCATGTAGACCTCTACACAATCATGTATAATGTCAGCAAAGATACCTACAACTGCACGTTGGAAAGTAGCTTGTGCATTACAAAGGCCAAAAGGTAACACTCGATAAGCATAAGTCCCCCAAGAGAAAGTAAAGGTAATATTATCTTGGTCCTCAGGTGCTATTAATATCTGGTTGTATCCACTATACCCATCTAGGAAAGAAAAGTATTGTTTCCCCGATAGGGTATCTAACACCTGATCCATACAAGGTAGAGGGAAATAGTCTTTAAGAGTGGCCTTGTTCAATTCTTGAAAATCAACACAGATATGCCACTTCCCTGTGACTTTCTTTGGAACTACTACCAGAGGAGACACCCACTTACTATTGGAAATTGGGTAAATGAATCCATCGTTAAGAAGTTTCTGCAATTCTTCTTTTACTATATCTTTGAGAGTTGCATTCATTCTCCTTTGGGGTTGTTTGATGGGAGGTATATTTGTTTTTGTGTAAATGTGGTGAATACACATACCTGGGTGTATACCCTTCATATCGGTGTATTCCCAAGCGAAAGCTCCAGTTTGACTTTTGAGAACTTTTAAGAATTGCTTTTGCTGACTCTCATCTAAACCTGCATTTATATGTAGGAATTTTTCAGAACTAACCTCACATGGTACGGTTAAGATCCTAGCTGTTCCTCAATTGAAAAGATACAAGGTGTACTTGTAAATGTTGAGAGACTCATGTTTTCTTGAAATTCGTCTCCAAAAATCTGGTCAAGTTGGGAAAAAGACTGAGGAAAGTCGATACATGTGGTGGAAGAAATAAACTGATTCAACACATTTTCAATATTTTGTTTGTGAAGTGCCTAGGAGATATCACTAACAAGGGAAAGCTCTTCTAGGTTTTCTTCTCCAAAAGGACAATCTAACCAAAATAAACTCTCAGCTACGGGCTGTGCTAGTGGGTATAAAGCTAGTCTTCTTGTAGATAACCCATCAGAGATGACCATCTCTCATCCCTACATCCTATGAATGCATTAGCAGTAGCCACCTAGGGTCTTCCTAAAATAATAGGATGCCCCCTAGATGGGTCTTTTGATTGAATAACCATGAAGTCCACAAGATATTCCCATCAGGCTACTGATACCATAATATCATCTAATATCCTAGTAGGTTGCACCATAGTACAATCTGCTAGTTCTAACATTGTTGGAGTAGGGCGAAGGAATGGTCCTAATTGGAGAGCTTCTAAAACTACAATAGTCATTAGGTTAATAGCAGCCCCTCGATCAACGAGTGTGTTCCCTATAGCAGTGTTGTTAATGAGAATAGTTACTACAGGATTCCCTGGATTTGTATACTTCAGAATTCTAGGTTGTTCTGCTATACAATCTGAGAATTCACCTATGACATGTATTGTTGGAGGGTCTTTTTGTTTCTTACCTGGTCTCTTAATGCATAGTTCTTTTATCACTTTACCGAAGATTGGTATATCTTTAATGGCTTGTAATAAAGGAATCTTAATGCAAATATTTTTCAATTCATTAATGATTTTATATTCTAGGCAAGTTACAGGTTTTTCTATTATTAGATACTCCGGATATGGAGGTGATTTATTTCCCGATATTACTTCTTTATGAGGAAGTTTATGTGTTGAAGATTTAGGAATGACCACATTTTCAAGAATGACATCATTTAAAATTCCATTATGTGCATTTTCTTCTTCATTTTTTTATTGAATAACAACTAACGACTTAGCATGATCTTGCAAAACTCTTTCAGACCGCAATTGAACTTCATGTATTGGTGTAGACGAAATAGCATATGATGGAAGAGGTAACGGCCCAATGCTATTAAGAGCTTGGGTTGGTTTGTTGTTAGGATTCGGTATCGGTTGTGTAGGTAATATTGTGGGTCTTGGAGGGTTCATATTCTAGAAATGAGGAGGTTTATTTGGGATAGGGGGTAGTGAAGGAGGTGCATATCCAGGTAAAAATTGCTGAACATTAGGTGGGTAAGGATAGTTAGCCATAGGAGGAGATGGTTGAGAAAAATCTTGTCCTCTCCATTCATGAGGCCATTGCTGTTGTTGAGCATTTTGAGTAGGGTACTGCGGCGGCCAATTCTGCCAACTTGAAGTGTTCCATTGTTGCGGAGGTTGATAAGGATGGTAGTAAGGTGTAAATTGGAATGATAGATCCTGACCCGAAGGTTTATCCCTAGGCTTCCAAGGCGTCCTAGATGTTTCACCAAAACTTCTACTCTTGTATACAGCTTGCAACCCGGGAAACGATGGACAATTATCAGTGGGATGCTCTTATGTACAGAGGTGACAAACTGAAACATTGTTTAATGGACATTCTCTTTGAGGATGTTTAGTTCTACACCTAGGGTAGAAAATACTCATTGCTGCATGCTCTTCATCCTGTCTCTTTTTAGCTTGTAAGGCATCCAACTGAGAACCCATAGCCCCTAAAATATCCATTTTGAAATTTTCTAGCCGGTTCCCTATCTCTACCCTTGTAACTCCACCAGGGCCGGATGTGTTTCCTTTTGGATTTTTAACATAAGGTTCTTGAAAGTGTCTTCCACCTTTCCCTTTGCTCCTAGAGTAATTCCTACATAGTTCAGAAATCTCTGGAAAATATTTATGGGAAATATCTCCTGCTGCCATGAGATTAAGGTTATCCAAGAATTCTTCTAGGATTCCTTTAAGGAAGAGTGTTCTTACTGCATCTTCTCGAAGATCACTATATTTAGACTTGTGTAACACATAGTTAAATCTTTCGAGGTAGTCCTCCAGACTCTCGTCTTCAAGCTGTTGAATTTTAAAAATATCATTGCGAGAGTCCTTTGGTCTATAGTAATCATGATATTTCTGAAGAAATGCATTCTTCATGTCTTCCCAAGATTTAATACTAGATTCTCCCAATCCCATGAACCATCGAAGAGAAGAATCTTTTAATGTGGTAGGAAAAAGTTTTAGTTTTTGGCCATCTTGTAGGTAATTGTAACTCCTGCAAAAAATGTCAAAATCAAATAAGAATGTATTCGGATCCTCACTACTTTTCCCATAGCAAATCGGTAGTGAGGAAGGAGGGATATTTTCCATAGTAACATCTTGTGCAGTATCTAATATGGAAACCCGAAGGTACCTTCAGTTCTAACTTCTCCATCTTCTTCATCTTGTCGGACACAATCTTCAAGTTCATCCTCCATGAAGATTCTATTACCAAAGAGAGAAAATCTAGGTGGCTCCTTTCTTGGTGAATATGGGATATCCCAACGTTCTTTTTCAGGAAGGATATTCTTCTTTTAGGAGGAGAATGATCAGCTATGTAGGAATCTAGTCCAGGAGTTTCTATAGTTGCTGTGTCAATCTATGAGATGACAATGTTTGTATAGCTCCCAAAAAGAGCATCTACTTGTGTAGGATTGATAAAATCTACCAAATTTGGACCACCTATTATTGAAAAAGTAGTATCTTTGGGATTTTGGACTAACGGAGGGTTAAGAGGTTCTAAAGTTTTATCCTTCTGAGCCTCTGCTTGTGAGAGTTCAGTCTCAATATGAGCTTGAGGTTCTTCTAGGGGAATTTCTTTATGAACAGACTGTTCTAATGTCCCTATGATTTCCTTTAAAATGTTTCCAGAGAATGTTTCTTTAGCCTTCCAAGTAGGACTATCCCCTTTAGGTGTCTTCCGATACCTTTCTGTTGATTTAGTAATTGGGGTGGTACATCCCCCGTATAGGTTAGTAGGAATTTAAGTTTTAATAAATCTACCTTGTGAATCTCTAGACCTATTCATGAAAACAAATTTTAACTGAAAGAAACTTTGACTACATAACTACTACTGCTAGGTTTTGGGGATGCCTATTATAACAGATTTGCAGGTTCTTACCTCTCATCTTACCGCTCACCCGCCACCAGCCTAATCTAAGTTACCACTAAGTTTTGGAAGATAAATTCTACGTATTTCAACTGAAATTCTACCTATTTCAACTCCCTGGCAACGACGCCAAAATGTTGGTTGTGTGAGCTATCTCAAATTAAAAACAACACCTAAGATTAATTATCAACCAGGATTAGTAAACTTAGAGTTGAAAGAAGAATATATGCCAAGGTAGAAAAGGTTCTACAGTTTCAGGTTTGTCAAACCTTAAAATGTTTAGTAAGGAAAAAGATCGAAAGATCTTTCAAAATGAAAAACCGAGTTAAATATTTAACAATACACTAAAATCACAGATCAAAATAGTACTAGATCATACTACTCTACCTCTATGGTTAGTTAATAAGAAAGATGGAAACAAATACTATAACACAAACTACTTCTAAAAAAGTAAGAAACTACCAAATTCAACTTCCAGATAACAACTATGGGCAAAATTAGAGCTACGAATATTAGATGTTTAATATGGAGAACTTGTAAATGTACATAAATTTAGACTAAACCATCTCATTCCACTCTTCTTAATTACGTACATCAAATGTAATAGGAACTGGAGTAAATGTATCGTAATGACTTTCAAATGTAATGAGGAAGCTAAACAGATGTAAATCTAACTTAACTTCTACAAACAAATGTAAAATAAAAATCAACAAACTACTACTAATTTTAAACATTATGAACTACTGTCTATCCGTATGTGAACAACATGAAACTAATGTAGGGAGAAGCAATCATAAGACTTAACAAATATGTTAAATTGAACTATATTATATTTGGAAGCAAGTAGAAAATTTGATAAAGATATTTTGTTATTAATCCAGATCTTACAATATGAACATATTCATTAAATAAAAACTAGTCTTAAGATTAACAAACTAAAACAACTCAACAAAATGGAATAATAAACTACAACTTAAAAATAAACTACTTAGGAACAACATCCATATGTTCTGAACAGTAACCAAGTAACAGAACAAATTAAAGAACTAAAGTTTGGAAGAAAGATGAGAAGAGGATAAAGAAGAAGGAAGAAAGGAGGAAATAATGATAACAAATGAATTAAAAACTCTAAATAACATAAAAGAAGATTAAATGATATCTCAAACTATTAAAGAGGAATAAGAAGAATGATGATTAAGAGGTAGAAGAAATTAGACTCGGAAAAAGGCCTAAAATAATGCAGAAAACACACAAGTTCGAATGATGATCTAAATGTCGTTCTGAATGACGATCCGAATGGAGGAAAACGGTTTAAAGTGAGGAAAAGAAGAGTTTTTGAATGATTTAATTACCAGCTGGATTTATGCAAATGATCCTACAGTGCACAGGAAGCAAGAGAGAGATGATTGGAGGCTAAAAAGTTATCTATGCAAATCATTACCTAAGGGAAAGAATGATTCTATGAGAAGTAGGAAGAAGGTTGTAAATAGAAGAAGGGAGAAGGCTGGAATAGAAGAAAGAAAGAATTAACCTACAACAAATAAGAAGAAAAACTAACAAAAAAGAGAAGAAGGAAAGGAATGCTAACTATGGAAGAAGTTGGAAGAAATATCTATCTATGATGATGGAAGAAGGACTGGAAAACAAAATACAAATGATCAAACTACTGAAGTATTAGTCGACCATTCTACTCAGAAGAAGGGAGATTGTATTGACAGCAGAATATCAATTATAGAAAAATGAAGATAATCACACAGGAAAATGAATTAATTACACATATAAGAAATAAACTAGCTAATTGCAAGAAAAGAAATGCAAAAAATGTAAATAAAACCTCCAGTTGATGAGGTGCCCTTCCCAGCGATTGGAGGGTGAACTAGATCAACTTAAATGACTACCAGTAAAACATCAACAAGCTGCTGCTTCCACTAACTTGAGAAAAATTACAGAGTCTGTCTTCAAACTATCTACGACTGCAAACGTTTCGACTAAGACTAGAAAACAATCGTAACTTCAGAGAACTAAAGATTAAAAAGACTCAAAAACTCCAAAAGACTAACTCGTCTCAATCACAGAAGTGACTATTTATAAGTTATAATGGGTGAGAGGGTCGACAGAGTCGATTTCTCTAATAATAGAGGTGTTTAATGTCTGTAACTGCTGATTAAATGATACATGACAGTGCAGGGGGCATCTACCCATCTCCTCGGCGTCAATCTTTTCCAATTCGAACAGCTGATCATTCGTTCCCTCAAATCGTGAGCATAAGCATATGTTGGAGCGTCGATGTGGGCATAGGAGTTATGTTGGCATACTGATCATGGACGTGGGAGTTATGTCGGCCAACTGAGTGTGAACAGGCCGAATCCTTCCAGAATGATGGCGTGAGAGAGAGCTAAGCAGACGTGCATGATTCCGGGTTGAATGCGTAGATGAATCAGGGCTTAGAGCGTTGATGTGTACATAGAATGCGCTATCAGTCTTGGCAAGCCTAAGGTCAAATATTCTGGAACAATGGTTCATTAACCATCAGCGCCACATGGAAAACAGAACCCACGTGTCCTCCTCTTCATTCAACGATCTGAGATGCATCAACCACATATTTCGCGGGCTAAACGGAGGGCTGAATGATGAGCTGAAAGTGTTTTAGGCTGAGCACGTAGCACATGGGCTGAATGATGGATAAATTGCAAATCGTAACCTGTCAACCAAAACCATAAATATTAATTCTGCCCAAAAACATCATTTAAATCATAAATAAACCACAATATACCAAATATAACAAGATTTGCATGGTAAATGAATTTGTGCATACCTAGACTGTTTGATGGGATGAATGGCTACGAAAACAACTTACTATAGCAAAAATGATAGAAATAATTCCACTTCGAGTAAATTAAATGATAAAAAATGGTGACAATATTGGACACCAACAGCATTTGCACATAAAAGAATATTTTTTGAGTATTTAAAAATAATATAAATCTTTATTGAGGAGCAAAATGGAATCCTAAGCATAAACATCTAGTCAACTCCACCTACACCACAAATCTAGGAGTTAAGTGAAATATCTTGGGGACAAACATGAGCAAACATAGGAATGATGGTGCATCTCCTAGAAAAAATGACACATGGATGGGTGAGTTGTTTTTAATTATAAATTTAATAAATTAAATATTATTGCATGGAGCGACATGTGTCGCAAAGGATTTTCTTACTTATGCAAGGCCTTGGGAAGGGAGAAGGGACCCAGTTTTTGGATGGATATCGTAATTCTTGGGATAGATGCAACTTGCTACTATTGGGGTTTGGCTAGAAACTCTTGTGGGGGGGGGGACCCATTGAGGAGTTTCTTGAAAGGTGTGTGTGATCCTTACAACCCAAATCTTGGGGGTGGCTATGCGAGTGAAAGCATGAGCCTATTGTTTGGTGGAGAAGTTAACGGTTGCTTCTCCTATGCTTAAACGAGCTTTGCTGGAGGGATCCTATGGAAGACACGGACCACAATGGACCAACTGGATCGGGTTGATAGGTTATGGTTTTGTCTATATTTGCTAAGTTATTTAGTTAATTTATTTTATTTCTCTAGTAATTATGGTTTCTAATCTCTTTTATATCAATTTGTTGAGTTTCAGGTTAAGCACGGAGGGACCTTATAGGAGGGGCCCTACACATAGTCCAGGAAAACTAGAAGAAAATAATTTAAATATTGTTATAGATACAAGAACACATACAACTTATATTAAGGCGACCTAATCTATGCAATTGTTTTTATACATAGAAATTCAATACTCCTGAGGATCTTCTTATAGCTAGTCATCTCACAAGACTGCTGGTGCAATTAGAAAAATGAGAGGTTTTTAGTCTACCTTCTGATATCAATTTGTCCCAAATGTGTCCCTACCAGTGTAGATGTGAATGAAATAATTTTATGGAAGGTATATGGACTCTATTAAGAACTCCTTTTATCCCTCAACTCATTTCGAATATATGATGCAATACTATCGAAGAATGGTGCTTCCCTTAGCTTGAGTTAGATTTATTGTGAAGGGCACATGGCTTACATATGCATTGGTACAAAAAAATATAGAAGATGTTGCTAAGGTGTTAAATAGAAGTCCTTATCCTAGTGCAACAAGTGGAGGCTGATGAAGCCATTGTACATCAATTATTGGAATCTTATATTCAGACAAATGACACCAAGTAGGTGGATAAAATATTAAACATGATACTTAAACATACTAAAGGAAGAGATATTATTTTATCACTATTATTAAAGTAAATTATTTTTGTGAAGATATTAAAGTAATAAGGAGACCTTACATAAATTGAATGCTCCCTCCATATGGATAAATTGCTACCTTATACAGGGGAATTATTTAGTTCTTTCCTTAAATCATGGATAAAATCTGGACATGCTAGAGATTCATGATAGTTGAAAAAATGTTGTTCTACCGAATAGTAAGTGGAGGTTGAACGGTCAATGGAGACTTGTAAAGTGTGAACTTTCATGGTACATAGATAATAGTTTCTATAGTAAGTCCTCTTAAATATGTGTTAGTTGACTGGCATTGTGCCAAAGTTGTGATGTACAATACCATTATAAATGGCCCCTGCAAACAGGACAATGTGGAGGAAGGATAAAATTTGGTTCAAGAAATGTCAAAAGATGGGTGCACTCCGAGTGATATTACATACAACTCTTCAATTCATGTCTCTTATAAAATGGGAAATATTTACAATGCATTCAATATCTTGAAGGATATGGAGAAGAAACTGCAAACTAATCTTGATATAACTACTTATAACACAATTCTAGATGCCTTTTGCAAGGAATGCAAACTAGAAGAATTATTCAAGCTTATGAATTGCATGAAGCTTAATTGGCATTCCTTGAATGTGGTGTCCTAAAACATTCTTTTAATTGGGTTGGCCAAGCTAAGAAGAATTTTTTTGGCTCGTAATCTCTTGGAATTAATTATGGAAACTAACTTCACTCCGTATATGATATCTTATAATTTATTAATTGGCAAGATGTGTAGGTACATTACGCCATTTGATGTACAAAGTATCTTGAATGTGATGGCTAGAAGTGGAGTTACATTAGACAACATAACATGCAACACATTTCTTCATAGGTATAGCAAGGGAGGTAATGGTGAATGAGCCAATACATTGCTTGGTGAAATGTTGAGCAAAAGTTATTTTCCTAATACAGATAATGTACAACATTTTGGTTCAATGTCTCATGTCTACTAACTTTTGAATTGACAAATATTAACTCTTGCGACAAATTTCTTTAATCACATAATACCTGTCTAAAGGAGGTTGTATAATGGGATTTTCTAAGAGGATTTTTCCAAATTATACAACCTCATTATTTAAGGATAGTGGTCCTATGAAATTATATAAGTCTTAGGCCTTATAGATAGAGATACACTTTAGGAATTATTTCCCTATCTTTGAAACACTCTAAATATTAGCTACCCTAGACAATCCATTATATAGTTCATAGTAAGACTAGATGAGTATACCTTTGGTTGTTTGGACATCATCCTATTCCTATTCCCTACAGAGTTGCCATGCATTCATAGTGGATCATGGTTGAAGGAATTTTTAGAGTAAAACTTAGTGTATAATGTTGGCAATGTTATTTCGATTGGTAGTTTGAACAGGGATGCACTGTCATCAAGGAATGACATTCGAATCTTTTGGATTTTTTTTGTTGAAGAATGTAACTTCGGAAGATATTCTTATTTGTATTATTTGTATCATTTTTATTGTACACGTTACATGGATTATTATTTCCAATGTAAAAGTCATTGAAAGAGTCAATCTAAAACCTAACTGTTAGGTCGGCCTCGAAAGGTCTAGAAAATAATATTTTATTGTAAATTGCATAGGTTGGCATAATTAGGAGAGTCAATTCGGCCCTATTGGTAAAAAGGTCAAGTCAACTAATTAGAATAAATGAGGAGTTCGACCTCCTCATTTGTTCACCTCACTCTCACATTGAGTTCGCATCGCTAGGAGAGATAGAGTCATATAGAGTAGCTTCTTTTGGCGTCTTCTTGTTTTGGGTCCTTGCATGAGGGATACTATTGTACATTATGGCGAATCTATATGGAAGTTTGTTGGGTTTTATTCCCCATGAGGGTTATCCCAATATAAATTTATTGTGTACTATTTTTCATGACGTGCTTCTTTATCTTTCAGTGATCCACATTGTTATTACACTTAAAATTTAACATGGTTTCAGAGCTGGCCTAAAAGAAAAAATTGTGCAATTGTTGCTATTGTCGGAAGTGAAAACTAGGGTTTCTCTTTCCGGATGTTTTTCTCCACAGATTGCCTAAAAATAGGGTCAAGGATACTCACCCTACTAGGGTGCATCTTTCTGTGGTGGAAAAATTTATATCAAAGAGTTTTCATTTTTGGGTCCACCACTACTACTCACGAACACTAGGGCATCAAGTTTTTGGAGGATCAGTCCACAGATTTGGAAGAAAAGGACCTTTTCTAAACTCACCTTAGGAGTTTGCATCTTCCCATGAAGGAATATTCCAGATCCGAGAATTCTCAATTTTTGACCTAATTATGTAGAAACTGCAGCAACTGCAGAAATTAGGGTTTCCAATTTTTGGCAGTTCTGTCCACATATTTGGATGAAAGAAGGGTATACTCAACTCACATTGGGAGAAACATATTTTCCTCAAATCAGTTTCTCAATATCCCAATGTTGATAAATTAGGGTTTCTCTAACAAACCCTAGGTCAGAGTGCAACCAAATCTCTGAAATCAAATTTTAATTGGAACATCTCATTTGGTAAGTTGTACTCTGTATTTCCATTTGAGGTTCTCATTTATCAAGTTTATCAAGATTAAAAATCAAACAAAGCTTGAGGATAAGCTGGAAGGGGAAGACAACTTCCGTGCCTCGAAGTATAGGGTGATGCTCATTCTTGAAGAGAATAAATTTGATAGGTATGTCACAGAAGTAGTTGTGGATATAGAGGGAGATGAGGTAAAATAAAAGCATAAGAAGAACCTAATAAAGGGTAAGAGGATCATAGCTGAATCCATCAAGGATCACTTGATCCCACACATCTCATCTCTAAAAAATTTGAAACAGATGTTTGGTGCACTAAAGAGTTTGTTTGAAGGAAAGAACATCAATAGGAAGATTACCTTGAGAAATAAACTCAATTTTTTTAATATGAAAAGCAATAAAATCATTCAGTATTACTTCAAAATTTTCTTGTAATGTCCCTTCAAAGGAAATTCCTTGGATTCACCTTGTTTTGACTCTAGGGTTTTGTTTACAACTGGTTCCAAACACCTCCAAATAATTTTGAATTTGGGGAGGAAGGTATTTATGGGGAATAGGACATATTGACATAACTATTATACATCCAAAAAACTGATATACCCATCCATGGTCTGCAAATTGCATGGGAAGAAGTTTCAGAACGAGAGTAGTGAATTTGAGAAGTGGAGATCCCCCCTAGGTATGCCATTAGATGCTCTTCCAAACACTGTACAAAATTCACTAATTCTTGGTGTGAGACTTGGATCTATTAGAGGACATTAGTAACAATATATGTGTGGAATTATATTTTGTTTTAGGTTTGAATAGGCATCCTAATGAACAACAACTTCTAGAGTCTAGTTTTTGAGGTGAAATTGGTGGGCAAGGAGTCTCAAATTTATTCATAAACCATAGTAACACTTCATAGGTCTGAACACATCATTTGGGACATCAAGGTAACTTCATATGAAGCTCATAACATGATAAATAAATCAGAAAACTCTGATATAAAACATGTACAATATCATTCTAAAATCACTATGCAAATGCTATGGGGAAAATGGCTCGAATCTCTTCCTTGAATGTAAATATCACTTTAAATACTTAATGTTTCAAGATGTGGATCTCATGATATGATTTTTACAGAGATATATAGAATATAACATGTCCACAAATTCAAAATAACATTCCTTCAATAACTTTATGCAACAAAAAGTGCGCTATGCAAAAGCTATGGGGAAAATGGCTTGAATCTCCTCCTTGAATGTAAATATTGTAACGCCCCATATTTTGACTAGGCATATTTATCAGTTAGACACACTATAGTTTATTTTCATATATTCTGTTGAACTCAGCTCGACTGAGTAAACTAGATTACAACATGATGGACCTAATTATATGATGATACTGTGTTTTATGATTACACTATGATTATGATGTTACTATGTTATGTGGTTATGATATCATGATTATCATATGATTTCTTTATTTTACGATTACAGTAATATGTTTATATGTTTTCATTAATAAGATGTGAAATATATGATGTAGTACGTGGATACCATCTTCTTATATGAGTTATTGATGTGTTATATGTCATATGCATCTATGATGAACTAAAATTGTTACAAGAAATAAAATGATGTTGATAATATGGATCAATTGGCAATCAATGGGAAATACTTTCCATAAAATGTGTATTTTGTGAAATACTAACCTACAGGACACAAAGGCTATGGGATAGCTAGTTACTTGATATGATATATGCGATAAGAACTTGTTCATACAATAAACCTTAGCAGCCAAAATGACGATACGATGACACAAACTGATAATCTCGATAGAAGCAAAGTATGAGTCGATAAGGGCGTAGGCCCAGTATGTTGAGAGGGATGGATGTGTTTCCCACCCTATGTTTCCATGAAACATAAGGTCATGGGAGGGCCATGTTGAGACACGATCCCCATGTTGTTGTGATGACGATGGTTGGATGCCTGCTAGGGGAGGATAGGTACACTGTTTAGCCAATGCTATCGCTCTCAGGTTCTATGTGGTCAGGTCGGTGAGTCTGACATCCACTTTTGTATTGGCAGAGGAAGGATAGGGAGGATGCAGGACGTAGGTTATGATGGGAGGATGTGTTAGTTAGTACTGTTGAGGGTTGGGTATTCCTTGATTCTAAGTTAGTGGTAGTAGGTACCCTTCCTTGTACATGATTGATTAAACTAATGTAAACATAAAGATAATGATGTGAAATCGTAAAGAATTAAATGTTAAATAATTGAGGATGTTAAAGTAATTGTACTACATATTTTATGCGTGTTCTTCTACATGGGTGTAAATACTACTATTAGTTAGCAGGTATGCATAGGCGGGATGGGGTTTGTCTATAATACAGTTATGATCTATGCATACGCTGGCCAAACATGCACACATTGCACATGTACACTAGTATCGATACACAAACACTTAACATATTGAATAAATGTATAAGTTGTCATAAGTAATTAGGTTAATCATGCATTGATCGAATTTAGATAATGAATATAAAGTTATTTAAGATGTGTAAAACAAGTCAATTAAGCTATGTATTACTTGTTCGTAAACATTGTGATAAACAATTGAGACAAGTGTCGTCAGCTAACATTGTCATCTGAGAATTGTTGTAAATAAGGTAATGGTACTGTCTAATTAATTAGTAAGATTGTTTAAACCCTTAAGGGTGCTTTGTTTAGAAGAACAAGGATACTATGTTGATGTTAGGGTACTCATGTGATAAACAAATGATTTAAAAGACATTTTTATTAAATTCACCAATTATTATTACTTTGTGGTGATTTAATTAATATTATTACTTAATTAATGTTATTTTAATAATATTACTATCCATGTCATAACAATTGCAATATAGGTAAAATTTAAATATTGATTAATAAATGATTAGAGTGTGATTATTTCCATTACTAAGTTAGGCATAATAGGATAACAATTTTGGAATGGATGTGATGTGATGGAAAGTGGTTTATTACTATTTAACTATTCAATACAAATCATAGAATTTAAATCTCAAGATAAGTTATCTTGACGGATGAGGTAGACCATTAAGACACACCATGTCAAAGTTGAAAAGGTCAACTATTTATATAATATTTTATTAGTTACACTAATAACATTAAATACAAAGGTGGTGAATAGACTTGTAATTAATAAACCTTGTCCCGAATGGATAACCTTTGGGTAATGATTCCCACCATAATAAATACTTACGATCATCAATCAAAATCAAATAAATTTACCATGAGTGTAATTGATTATTCGGTACATTGAGTGTTAAAAATACATTTTTATAATGTAACGTGTATGAATGAACTAAGTGAAAGGAGTAACTATTTGAGGGGCTCGAGAGGGGGAGTTTGGGGTGGTGGACTAAGCCCAAGGTCTTCTCGAGGAAGGAAATGTATATACGAGAGGGGGATAGCTCTAAAAAAAAGGTTTGAGAAGAGAGAAAGGTTTGAGAACAGAGAAAGGTTTTGAGAACAGAGAAAGGTCTTGAGAACCTAAGTAAATACTGCTCTCGGGATTATCAGTTTGTGAGCTTGGGGGCTTGGAAATCCTTTGATTTCCAAGGGCCAGCAAGATAATAGCTGGTCGGTAGGGTGTACACATCGTCTTGGCTGACTAAGAGAATATAAACATAACCTGCTACAACCTACGGTCTACTAGCATTAGCATCAGGTAATTTCCTTGTTATTTATTTTATTTTGATTATTATGCTGAAACATATTCGTATGCACAAACCAATTGAAGGAAATTATTGATATGTTAGTTTATTTTAAAATATGAATGTATGATTGTTAAAGACGAAATAGTATACTAAATTTCACTTAAAAGCATAGAATTTCTTATTTAAAAATTTACTGAACTAGGTTAGAATAAGATTAATACATAGAAAAGTAGAAAAGTAATCGACCGTTGTGCTCTTTGATAATATGGAGCACTGCACTTGGTATCAGAGCAAGGTTCGAACTCTCGAACCTAATGGCCTACAGGAAATAGAAACTAAGCATCACTAAGCAAAAATATCTATAAATCTATGTAGAACTCTATGCAGAAATCCGAAATCAATGTTCAAGATTTTTGAAACCTTCTTCCTTAATTTATGTAACAGTAGTTTATCTGCACAAACATAAAAATCATAAATGGTTAGTTACATATATATATATATAGTTGTAGAGTAAGAATTCTGTAAATTTGATAAGAAAACAAGAAGACATTGCATATTTGGCATAAGAAAACAAACATAAAATTACATATTTAAGGAGGCCACTACAATCATTATTTTAAATTAAATTCAGATAATTATGTTTAAAACCTTAACATTCACCATACTTAACCCGAACACAACCATCTATGAATTGATTTTGTTTATCTAGATTTCTAATATATACATCTCTTAATCGTGGATTTCAAAGACATTTACAGTCGTGTATTTGTTTTGTTTAACCATTTTATGGATGATGTGAGAATATAGTTCGTAATTCATCCTATGGTTTGTAATATAATTGGTAATATAGTTCATAATTCATACTAAACTTTCAAAGGTAATTGATTTGTTTTACCTTTTCACGGCATAAATCTGGGTATTTCAATACCTAGCGTGATCATTAGTAAAGATTGTTGCATTGTTCTCTCTATCTAAGCATCTGAAATGTCTAGCAAAAAAACAACATATATACACTATAGGCTACTCAAATTTAGAGATAGCATAATTATTTTCTATGTAAAAATTAGTGGAACCTAAACTAGGCTGGCTGATGTAGCAGAACATATTGAATCTTAAATCGTTTTAAGAACAATTCTAAACAAAAATGATCAGATGTTAAGTTCAATAAAGGGGCGTAATATATATATATATATATATATAATTTCATACTCTTAGCAAGAATCCAAATCCCTATCCATAGATAACCAGACGTCCAAAAAAATAATAATAATAATCTTTAACCGGATATTAAAGCAATTTAATCTTATTAACAGTCCAAATGCTTAAACCACTACACCAAAACTACCCAAAATGACCAAAAAAGTGGTCCTCAAGTGAAACATCTTCCACGCGCAAACCACTACACAGACAGCATAAATTGCTGCAACAAAGAGTACTCTTCTTTGAAAATCGCCCAGATCTTGTGTGTGACCAAAATCAACTCTATTTGCAAGCACGAATGATCATTGTTATTATTCATTCATTTCCTGAAATTTGGACTGCAAGCTCTGTAACCTAGGGCAAATTTGCTTTTGTCATTTAATAAATACTATTTAGTAAAATACTGGTTTGTTTTTCCATTTTTAAAACCAAGCCACCAGAGCAGAGGCTCCTTGATCCTGATATAGGGAAGAAACAGAAAATAAGGAAACCAACATTCAATATGTTGATTATGATCCCCAAATTTAAAATAATGGCATATTTGATGTGTTTCAATACAGATCTTCTAAACACTAAAATAACTGCAGAACTTGGAAAGCATCAGAAACAAAGGAGAACCTAGGAAAAAATTGTAGAGTTGGTTTGGCAACAATAGGTAGAGGCTGCAGGTCCCAATCATTCTCCATAGAAGGATGATACACTTCTTCACACATCCTGCAGACTTATTATGTGGTAATATCAGACACATCCCAATACTAAAACCCCGAGAATGAACGGGAAGGGACAGACTCTTCTATCTAGCAGGCCGGGAAGAAAGCATACAGACGAATCTCTCTAGTTGAAGCAAAAGGGAAAGTTTAGTTGAAAGGCAGCTAGGAGAGTTGAAGGGCAGACAGGACGTAACTAGCATTAGTATACGCCTTATATCCGTCATTAGTATACGCCCATTTAGTGAAGCCATTACTAGTAATAGTCTTCATAGTGCCGACAACCCAGTTATGTTTCACACATAGCAATCTCAATCTAACCCAGTAGGTTGAGAGCGTGTTTAGAAATGCCTCCACCTTCGATTCAAACCAAATGTACAGAGCTATTTATCTTTAGTTCATGGATATTGTGCCGCAGAGAAGTAGCAATGGAGGTATTTGAATATATATATATATATATATATATATATATAATATATCCTTCTACTAGAGAGAAAACGCATAAGAGAAACCATAAACCTCTCTGCTGAGAAACCTTAAGATGCACTATGACCTACTGAACTATAGAGGGAACCTCGAGATGCTATGGGGCACTGCAGCGGTCAATGGTGTACTAAAGCGGCCTATACCCATATGCTAGAGCCTTATATGTGGATTAAGGTGTTTCAATATGTTTGGAGAGAGCCAATTCTTAGATATCCCTTACTGACCTTTGTGCTTCGCTCGACTCGACAATGATGGGTTATTTTAGATTTACGCTCAGTATTGATATCTTCTGCTACTTGTATATCATAAACAAGCTATGCATTTCGATCTAGCTCTCCACCTTTGCCACCCCTATTGTCTTGGATGAAGCTAGATTTGCCAACATAACTAAACTGCATAACCGTATAAACTAATCAACAATCAATAAAATCTAGAAAATACTACTACAAGGAAGCATTACCAGTTGAGATTTGAAATCCCTCGGCAGAAACACGCAAAAAGAAGGGACATGTGCTTTATTACCTCCTCTGGCAATTATTCACTTGCATTGTTTGGTACATGGATCGCATGCCCTAAAATTGGAAGACATGTCGACTTCGAGCCTAGCTAAGAGCCTCTTCTTGGGCTAAGAGCTTCTCTTATTTGTTGAAAGCAGAGAACTGCTATCCAAGTCCCCCGCCCCCTTCAAAAAAAAATTCACATGCAACCAAACAGTGTAAAAATGGCCTACGAATAAATGGCAAGTATGACCTACAATGAAATGGCATGATTGGCGGAGCAAAGCCATGACGGTATGGGAATAAACTCTATGTTGACAAGTATAAGGAGTAACATAATTACTATATCTGAAGAAATTCGATCTGAACGTCATCTGACACCCCATCAATTTTTAAGTGAACAAATAATAAAAGTTATATTTGAGAGTTCACAACTGGAAACGAAGTAACTTAAGGCAGGGTTGACTCAACTATAGGACAACGGATGCACTAAATCATATCTAACTCATGAAGCTATTCATTTTGCATTGTCACCTAACATGTAATAAATATAGTTGTTAGAGAAGAAAATTTTTGACTTAGCATAAATAGCACAAAATATATCCTATTGCAGAGTTCTTCCTGATCGAAACACTAAAGCAACCAATTGAGTCCGCCCAAGAAGCCTGAACCTACTATTAAAGAAACCATATGTAGAACTCTCTAGTAACTAGTCCAAACTCTAGATGTTCTACTGGAAAGAGGCCCCGATATTGCGAACCTGTTGGAGTTGGATGAAATTTGTGCTAGAAATAGTGGTTGTGATAGGTCACATGTAGCCCAGTCGGTTGCTGCGATTATCCTGTAACTTTAGTCACTTTTGAAGCTACGTCTGCCACTAGGATTGACCATGGAAGAGTCCTATGGATACCTGCAGTCTGCAAGATATGCTGAGGTCCTTACGGACCATTGACGTGCATTTTCCCTCGCAACCCCAGAAAGATCGTGATGTCTACTGTGATACTCCTCTTCAAATTCATGCGATAGCCTTCCCACATTGGTTTGCATTTTATCCATGTCAGCCATTAGCATCCCCAATCTGAATGCTTATTTCGTAATCGATTTCCCCAAAGTTCTTATTCTGTCTCTTGTTCGGACTGGAGTAGCCCATTTTCTTCTAATTCTAGCTCTTCATTCCAATAAACAACCATATTGTGCAAAACACAATAGGCCCATATTGTTGCAGTAGCCATTTTGATGGGAAACCTCATCTTTTGAGCAAGAAGACCCACACCCATTGTGAAGACGAGAAGATCTTAAGCGCTAGAGAAAAAGGCCAACCCGCGCGCGAGAGACTAAGCCCCTTTTTGAAGAAGGAGGCACCCTACAGTAGTAGATAGGGAGGGGCGTGCATGTAGCCCACGTGGTTGGCATGCATCCAGGCCTCCTCGTGGTTCTCTTGATCCTGTCGGACTGGCGAGCGGTAGAGACATGCTTCATGCCGCATGGAGAGGGAAGGTCGAGTGGGTGGCCTTGAGGCCTGCAACTTGGTGGAGCAGTAGGCTAGGGTTGGTGTTGGGTGGAGGTGGTGCTAGGAGGGCGTGGCAAGAAGAAGGAGAGGTGAAGGAAAAGCTGGCGCGTGGTTGAAGGAAGGTGTGTTGGCTAGGGTTAGAGTAGGTTAGGTCAATATCATGTAATTTTTAAATAAAAACATTAATTTTAAACCATAATTTTAAATTTTTAAATAAATATATTTCAAATAATAATATTGGAAAAATTAAAAATGTAGCTTTAATATGGTGCATTACAATGATAGTTGATCGAGATATTGGTTTCACGATAGTATGCCTTTATAGAATTAATACTAAACTAGGTGAATATTAGTTCATAGTAGAAAGAAGATCTTGGTTTTGAAAATATACAATCCTATGATTGGGGATTGATATGTTAAAATTAAAATTACCTTCACCTTAGTAAGGACTAGGTTACTCTATTTTGGAATCCACTTGAGTTATAAAGATTTAATTAAAACCCATCAAGACCCTTTATCGTTAAAAGTAAATATCCTATTATTAAATGGAAATTTTAATTAATAGAATGATGTATGGCTCTAGCGAGACTAGTTCATGGTAACCGTGGAGTAACCTTGTCTCTTAAGCTTGATTATTTCACAGTAAATAGAAGGTAAACTATATAATTGATCACTATATACATGCATATTATGTACTATACTTTTAAATTACTTGAGAGGACTCTACCCAATGATGATTAAGTTATAATTAAAGATTGAGGTTGCAAATGGTAAGTAAAATAAATAGTTTTGCACATAACTTTTAAAAGGTGTGATCTCTATTGTATTGCATACTAAACTTTTACATGACGAACCATTGTGAAAGGGATTTATACGTTATTAGACCTAAGAACAGAATTGATGGTTATAGTAGTATGAAATAATGATCGAACTATCAAAGTGACTAACACATGGAATTGTTTGAATGAGTGTAGTTGTTGATCTATTGTACAATTGTATAATAGTGAACTATGCTTAATAAAGTAGAAGTGGGGATTTTGGATAGTAAACATCTTAGTTTATCAATAATTGCTAAGAAATACGTGAACTTTAATTTGTTTAATTTGTTGAGATATGATTGTGGATAGTGCATAAATTAAATAATAGTGTCCACAACCTTACGAGCATATAAACTTGTGGTTAGGTTAAATATTAACCTCGAGAAGATAGTCATATATCATTTTATTTATTTTATGCTCACGCAAGGGGATATTTTTCTATATGTTAAACCATAAACAATTAATGGTCGTAAATTAAAATAGTTGAAAAATCCACATGGTCAACATATGGTGGTTCACTTTTGTGTTGGACTTCCATGAAGGCTTAGTTAGAGGGAGATCTTGAAGGAGCTAGAGTGATAAACAAATTGAAGAAATAACTTAAATCAATATAGGTGCTAATCGAGAATATAAGAATTTGGAAAATGGTTAGATGAGAACCTTGTATTAAATGGTAAATAGATCATAACACTAAGGAAGAGTAAATATTAATAGAAAATGTATTAACTATAACTAATAAAAGACATAAGGACAAGGGAGGATGTCTCCAATTTGGTAGTGACTCCTATTTTATATAGTAATGAACTTGGGTACAAATGAGAGCTATGTAAAAATAATGAACAAAATACCATATAAGCATGACAAAGTAATTCTATAGAAATCATAACCATATTAGATATATTTGATGCAATGACGAAGTTTCCCGAAGGTTAGGTGTATGTAACACCCTATATTTTGACTAGTCATGCTTTTTAGTTAGACCTACTGTACTTTATTTGCTTAGTTTATGTTGGAATCAACTAGACTGAGTAAACTATATTTTTTGGGTACATTAGACCTGATTATATGTTGATTCTATGGTGATAATGTTACTATGCTACATTGGTACTATGATTATGATGTTATTATGATATGAAGTTATGATGTTGTTGTTATCATGAGATTCATTTTCTTTCATGATCACAATGTATGTTTAATTGTTGTCCTTGATGAAATATGATATATATATGATGTGGAACATTAATACCTATATATATAAGGGGTAGAAATTGAGGAAATAGTAAATATATATATATATATATATATATATAATGAGGGTTACATGTTAGTATACATAAGTTGTTGCGTGGAGTTCATATATGTTCTAAATGTAGTAAGAAGATATACTAAATATATGTAGTGATAATCACAATGAATGACAACATGTAGCTACCAATATAATGTGAAGATTGTGTCTATTTCAATATTGCACTAAACTTGGTTGGAAGAAAGAGAAAGATAACATCAATTACTAACCTATAACCGCCCCAAGGAAAACAAAGAAACATAAAACAATATAAATTTATTAGAAATTTGCATCATTGAGATAAATATTAACATTGAACTAGAAGAAAATGTGAAAACTATAGCAACATGGACCAAGTTAAGGTCCAGTAGGACAATTATAGCCCACGGTCTGCTACGTGGGAGGACGCAGAGACCATGCGTCGAGATTTTCCCTCACTATTTTGACCATAAATTCGGGATGAAGTTTCCAGAAGGGTGGTTGTATGTAACGCCCCATATTTTGACTAGGCATATTTATCAGTTAGACACACTATAGTTTATTTTCGTATATTTTGTTGAACTCAGCTCGACTGAGTAAACTATATTACGGCATGATGGACTTGATTATATGATGATACTGTGTTTTATGATTTCACTATGATTATGATGTTACTATGTTATGCGGTTACGATGTCATGATTATCATGTGATTTCTTTAATTTACGATTACAGTAATATGTTTATATGTTTTCATTAATAAGCTATGAAATATATGATGCGTATGTGGAAACCATCTTCTTATATGAGTTATTGATGTGTTATATGTCATATGCATCTATGATGAACTATAATTGTTACAAGAAATAAAATGACGTTGATAATATGGATCAATTGGCGATCGATGGGAAATACTTTCCATAAAATGTGTATTTTGCGAAATACTAACCTACAGGACACAAAGGCTATGGGATAGCTAGTTACTTGATATGATATATGCGATAAGAACTTGTTCATACAATAAACCTTAGCAGCCAAAATGACGATACAATGACACAAACTGATAATCTCGATAGCAGCAAAGTATGAGTTGATAAGGGCATAGGCCCAGTATGTTGAGAGGGATGGATGTGTTTCCCACCCTATGTTTCCATGATACCCGAGGTCATGGGAGGGCCGTGCTGAGACATGCTCCCCATGTTGTTGTGATGACGATGGTCGGATTCCTGCTAGGGGAGGATAGGTCCGTTGTTTAGCCAACGCTATCGCTCTCAGGTTCTATGTGGTCAGGTCGGTGAGTCTGACATCCACTTTTGTACTAGCATAGGAAGGATAGGGAGGATGCAGGACGTAGGTTATGATGGGAGGATGTGTTAGTTAGTACTGTTGAGGGTTGGGTATTCCTTGATTCCGAGTTAGTGGTAGTAGGTACCCTTCCTTGTACATGATTGATTAAACTAATGTAAACATAACGATAATGATGTGAAATCGTAAAGAATTAAATGTTAAATAATTGAGGATGTTAAAGTAATTGTACTATATATATTATGCGTGTTCTTCTACATGGGGGTAAATACTACTATTAGTTAGCAGGTATGCATAGGCGGGATGGGGTTTGTCTATAGTACATTTCTGATCTGTGCATACGCTGGCCACGCATGCACACATTGCACATGTACACTAGTATCAATACACAAACACTTAACATATTGAATAAATGTATAAGTTGTCATAAGTAATTAGTTTAATCATGCATTGATCGAATTCAGATAATGAATATAAAGTTATTTAGGATGTGTAAAAAAAGTCAATTAAGCTATGTATTACTTGTTGGTAAACATTGTGATAAACAATTGAGGCAAGCATTGTCAGCTAACATTGCCATCTGAGAATTGTTGTAAATAAGGTAATGGTACTGTCTAATTAATTAGTAAAATTGTTTAAACCCTTAAGGTTGCTTTGTTTAGACGAACGAGGATACTATGTTGATGTTAGGGTACTCATGTGATAAACAAATGATTTAAAAGACATTTTTATTAAATTCACCAATTATTATTACTTTGTGGTGATTTAATTAATATTATTACTTAATTAATGTTATTTTAATAATATTACTATCCATGTCATAACAATTGCAATATAGGTAAAATTTAAATATTGATTAATATATTATTAGAGTGTGATTATTTCCATTACTAAGTTAGACATAATAGGATAACAATTTTGGAATGGATGTGATGTGATGGAAAATGGTTTATTACTATTTAATTATTCAATACGAATCTTGGAATTTAAATCTCAAGATAAGTTATCTTGACGGATGAGGTCGATTGTTAAGACACACCATGTCCAAGTTGAAAAGGTCAACTATTTATATAATATTTTATTAATTACACTAATAACATTAAATACAAAGGTGGTGGATAGACTTGTAACTAATAAACCTTGTCCCGAATGGATAACCTTTGGGTAATGATTCCCACCGTAATAAATACTTACGACCATCAATCAAAATCAAATAAATTTACCGTGAGTGTAATTGATTATTCGGTACATTGAGTGTGAAAAATACATTTTTATAATGTAACGTGTATGAATGAACTAAGTGAAAGGAGTAAATATTTGACGGGCTCAAGAGGGGGAGTTTGGGGCAGTGGAGTAAGCCCAAGGTCTTCTCGAGGAAGGAAATGTATATAGGAGAGGGGGGTAGCTCTAGAAAAAAAAAATAAAAAAATTTGAGAACAGAGAAAGGTTTGAGAACAGAGAAAGTTTTTGAGAACCTAGGTAAATACTGCTCTCGGGATTATCAGTTTGTGAGCTCGGGGGCTTGGAAATCCTTTGATTTCCAAGGGCCACTAAGATAATAGCTGGTCGTTAGGGTGGACACATCGTCTTGGCTGACTAAGAGAATATAAACATAACCTGCTACAACCTACGGTCTACTAGCATCAGCATCAAGTAATTTCCTTGTTATTTATTTTATTTTGATTATTATGCTGAAACATATTCTTATGCTCAAACCAATTGAAGGAAATTATTGATATGTTAGTTTATTTTAAAATATGAATGTATGATTGTTAAAGATGAAATAGTATACTAAATTTCACTTAAAAGCATATAATTTCTTATTTAAAAATTTACTGAACTAGGTCAGAATAAGATTAATACATAGAAAAGTATCAGAGTAATCGACCGTTTTGCTCTTTGAAAATATGGAGCACTGCAAATATCACTTGAAATACATGATGTTTCGAGATTTAGATATAACGATATGATTATTAAAGAGATATTTATCACCTAACATGTCCATGAATTCGAAATAGCATTCCTTCACTAACTATATCCAACAACAAGTGCACCCTTGCACATTTATATGACATTGAGAGAAATATAGTAGAATAAGAATAAATAAGAATGAGAGAAGATGAACTCAAAATCAGTTGGGGTCTGCACCTGCATCAAAACATATCCATGAATCTCTATTGATAGGTATGAATGGCCTCTCCATCAACCAACTAGGATGGGAATCTTACTTCCTCGAAATTGGTTCTAAGGAAAGAAGGATAGGCATCCACCTTGAAAGGACAAGCTAAGCTCTTCAATTTTTTTCCAAATGAGAAATGATAAAAAACTACTCTACTTTATTCTTATTGTCTTTTATTAACCTCCCAAGGCCTCCTTAGCTTGAATTCCCTCCAATATATTCATCCCAACTCGAATTAGGGAAAGATTCCCATGAATGCCACTTGTCCAACGTTTCCTAGCTCTCCTCTTCCATCAATTCGAATGAGGGAATATTGGATTCCATAACTCCCCTTGTGTGCCCTCTTGGAGGTTATTTTTATCCCTGACATGTCATATATGTCAGATCTCAGCAATCAGGTCTGAAATTTTTCATAAGTGTCATAGAATGTTCATCATTGTTGTCATAGGAGTTAGGGAATCTAGCTCCAAGTGTCACAATTCTTCTAAGATGCCTCTTCCTCTTCCACTCCAATTCGACCTTACATGACTCATGCCATGAATAATACCTCTTCAACTCCCCCAAGTATTTTACCCTTCATATTGAACTCAAATTGGTGAGAGAATAATTCCAAGTGAAGTGGAGAATCTTGGCACATGTGGGTCCCACAACCTCTTATGTGCCCTCATGATCTAATGCCACCTTATTTTAGTTTTATTATTATTTATTTGACCCATTTAATGTGAATTTTTAATTGTAAGGTCATTTTGGGTCTTGTAGCTTCCTTATTCCAACTTTTAATGCTTCCACTCCCAACCTAGGGAACTAGTAATTTCCCTCCATGATAATTCATTTCGATTGGTATATTACAAACCTTTAATTGGGAATTTTCTCTTAATGTGACCCATCGTGTCCATTTGGATCTAATTTTACATTATTACTAACTTGGAAATCATTCTTGGCAATTATTTGACACTTAGCATCAAGTTGAAAAACTATCGTGAATATGGCCAAGTGGCTTAGGCCATTGTTACCCAATGAAAAAATTGGGGACATGACAGGTATCCCATATTAGAGACCAACTACAAGCCATTGGAGATCATGTCGACAATGCAGAAATAGTGATGACCACCTTGAATGGAATTCCAAAATTAGGGGAGTCATCTATCCAAGGAATATGTTCCAAGAAGAAGCTTATTATGTTTAGTGCACTTCTAGAATCATGCACCTAAGAGGAAGAAAGGATTGAATCTAGAGAGGAAAAGTTAGGTGATGAAGATAATCAAGCTCTGGTTGCTCATGTTAAGAGAAGCAAGAAAGAAGATCGTCATCACAAGTCTAGAAGATTCCACAATGGTCAAAGATCAAATTCTACAATTGTGATGAGATGGGACACATTGCAAGAAACTGTTCAAAAATGAAAGGCAACAACAAGAAAGGAAATCAGAAGAGATATCATGCTCATGCTATGGAGGATGATGAACTAGTAAAGAAGAAAGCAAGGGGATATTACTCAAGTGATGAATAATATGTCTTGAAATTTTTAAGAGAAAGAGCGAGGCTTGCTCAAATCAAGCATTGGTTCATGATGCTATGGAACCAAGTGAAATTTGACTCAAAAGGTTTGCATATATACTAGGCTTTACCTATCATAAGTAAAATGGTCACCAATCTAGTTGAGATATAGACAAAACATGAAGGCATATGCAAAGGATGTGCATGGGGCAAGAATGTGAAGAGTTTGTTTTCAAGAAGAGATAACAAAGAGAAGGAGACCTTGAATACAACACATGATGACCAAGGATGAAGACTTCAGAAAATTCCATACTAGACGAAGAAGAAGATCAAGGTCTTCAAAATCAGATGATGGAGCAGAGTATGCTTCCAGAAACTACAGTAACTTATTCAAGGAGGCATAAACCAAAAGGGAACCTACAAAACACTTGAAATATAAGTATTTACTGTCATTTGAATTCATGAGTATTTTTAAAGATATTCCTCCTAAGAGTTACATGTAGATCTGTGATACAACTTTCTTTTATCCACTTATATATGACTAAGATTGACTAGCAGTAGGCTCATGTAGTGCATGTTATGGGTAAGTGGCCTATAGTGCTATACAACATCCCATGAGCCCCTGATGGATCTATTCTAGGATGAAACCTATTTGCTAACATGTTGAGAGAATTGCATGCTCTTAATAGTTCTGGTTGAGATGGAAGGCATCTAGATAGTTACCGTGTGTACACGGGATATGGATGTGTGTTGTGTTGAAGTATTGACTAAGTTGCATTGGTTACATGATTGTGTACATTATGCATAAGTAGTTGTCATTACATGAAATGATACTAATCATATGACTAAATTGGACTTGCAGGAAAGATCATGTGCTATGATATACAAGAGAAGGATGATAAGACTTGTTTCAAATAACAAGTGATGAAGGTTCAGGAAAATTACAAAATAAACATAATACAGAAGTACAAGGAAAGGTTCATGGTTTCTCTCAGAAAGAGGGAGTTGATTGCGATGAGAAGTTGTTGCTCTTGTAGCAAGGTATACTTCAATTAGAGCTATACTTGTGATAGATGCAATGATGAAGTGGAAGGTACACTAGATGGACGTGAAGATAGCTTTCCTGAATGGTGTAGTATTTTTGAGACACATGACAGACAGACTAATGTGTGCAAGTTAAAGAAGGCCTTGTATGGTTTGAAATAGGCACCCATGACATGGTACGCCAGGATAAACAGGTTTTTGATGAGCTTGGTATTTACCAAGAGTAAAGTAGATTCCAACCTTTACTACAAGGTTGAGGAAGGAAATCTTGTGATTCTACTATTGTATGTAGATAAATTGTTCTTTCTAGGTGAGGAGAAGCTCATAGCAGAAACAAAGAGGAAATTTTTCGCAAAGTTTGATATGAAAGAATAGGGTATGATGCATTACTTTTTAGGTATTGAGGTGTGGCAGAATCTAGAGGAACTTTTCCTGAGTCAAGGAAAGTATGCGGTAGAGATCCTAAAGAGATTTGGGATGATGGATTGTAAGGTCATGGCCATACCTATGACATCAAATTTCAAGTTGTTGAGTGATACTTCTTCAGAATTGGTGGATTCCATGATGTATAGGAGGATGATTTTTTCATTGATGTATTTGATGTACATGAGGCCAGACTTATGCTTTGCGGTGAACACTCTAAGTCAGTATATGGTAGAGCAAAGGCATGTTCACCTGGTCGCATCAAATCATGTGCTTAGGTACCTGACAGGTACAATTGATTATGGCCTTAGGTATGCATCAGATCAAAATATTAACCTACAGGGTTATGTTGATGTGGATTGGGACGGGAGTGTCACTCATAGAAAGAGCACATTAGGGTGTTGCTTTAGTTTGGGATAGGGTATGATCTCATGGTTTATTAGGAAGCAGATGAGTGTGGCACTCAGTACAGCCGAGGCTGAGTATATGGCAGCTTGTTTGGCAATTTGCAAGGAATTGTGGCTTCAAAAGTTTCTATTAGGATTTTTTGATCTTGAGTTAGAGGTGACTTGTGTCTTCTGTGAAAACCAGAGTTGTGTGAATTTGTCAGAGAACGTTGTGTTCCATGACAAGTTGAAGCACATTGAGATCAAGTATCACAATATCCGGGATATGGTGAAGAAGGGAGCAATGGGACTGCAACATATAGAAACATAGGACAATATATCTAATGTGTTGACCAAACCTATGTCAACAGTGAAGTTCAAGTAATTTAGGGACACGATTTGAGTGGTCGAGATCAAGAGGGAGTGATGAACTCAGATGAGGTATCAGGTTGTCACCGGTCATTTGAAATAATTGAGTCTCCTAGGCTACGAGAGGATCTAGATGAGTGATGAGGTAACACAAGTGGTTGCGGTGTGAAACATAATGTGTGCTCCTGGGATGAACCCACTGGATGGCTTGCTTAGCTCGTGGACGAGTATAGTTGCATATGGTATGAAAAAGGACCAGCTCTACAAGAAATCCCTAGATTGTATATAGGCCGCATCCAGTATGAAACAGGACCAGCTCTGCGAGAAATCCCTAGATTGTATCTAGGACGCATCCTATATAAAATGGGATTGGCTATGTGGGAGAGAAAAGCTTAGATTGTATCTAGACTGCATCCAGTATGAAACAAGATTGGTTCTGTGGGAGAGAAATCCATAGATTGTATCTAGGATGCATCCAATATGAAACAGGACTAGCTTTGTGGTAGAGAAATCCCTAGATTGTATCTAGGCCACATCCAATATGAAACGAGATTGGCTCTATGGGAGAGAAAACCCTATATTATATCTAGGCCATGACATCCAGTATGAAACAAGACTAGTGTTGTGGGAGAGAAATCCCTATATTATATTTAGGTTGCATCTAGTATGAAACAGGGCTTGATCTATGGGAGAGAAATACCTAGATTGTATCTAGGGTGCATCTAGTATGAAAAAATACTGTCTATGTGGAGAGTTGCATGCAACATGAAAAAGGGATGGCACTACAAAGCACATACAACATGAAAAAAAGGCTAGCTATGTCAAACTTCTTATGATATATAGATTCAAGAGATGTCAAATGTCAATAGTACGTATAGAAGAAGTGCATCAACTGGAAGACGATGGTGACGATGACTGAAGAATACCTTCCTTGTTAAGAGGGAGTGTTGAAGAATTTAACTTCAGAAGATATTCTTATTTGTATTATTTCTATCATTTGTATTTTACACCCTACGAGGATTATTATTGATAATGTAAAATTAATTGAAAAGAGTCAATGTAAACTCTAACTGTTAGGTCATCCTGAAAAGATCTAGAAAATAATATTTTATTGTAAATTGGATAGGTCGACCCAATTAGGAGAGTCCGGTCGACCATGTTGGTAAAAAGGTCAAGTCAATTGATTAGTATAAATGAGGAGTTCAAACTCCTCATTTGTTCACCTCAGTCTCACATCAAGTTTGCATGAGTAGAGAGATAGAGTCATAAAGAGTAGCTTCTTTTGGAGTCTTCTTGTTTTGGGTTATTGCATTAGGAACACTATTGTACATTCTAACAAATCTATATAGAAGAAGTTTGTTGGGTTTTTCTTCCCCACAAGGGTTTTCCCATGATAAATTATTGTGTACTATTGTGTATGTTGTGCTTGTTTATCTTTAATTGATCCTTATTGTTACTGCATTTAAAATTATAACATTTGTTGAGTCAAATTAAAATATACCGAGCATTTCACATTGAGGATGTGGTGCATGAATTTCCTCACAACATACATCTTTTGATTTTGAATGCAAAACAATATTCATATCCTACCTTCTAGTTGAATTAAGATGTTGGTTTATCTTACTATAGAAGAGTATAAGGTTGTACTTCCCATGGTAAATTGCTACTTGCATAGAGTTTTCATCATGTTGTTGGGATTCACTAAGTGGAGTGGATCTCATCAACAATATATCATCATAGAATGCTAACTCTTCATATTACAAATGTGTGAAGAATTGTAGAGGGAGGCAGGGTATAGTGATTGGGAAGACAACATCAAAATGGAATGAAAAGACAAGCAATGCAAATAATACAACTTGTTAACACTTGTTATGGATTCCACGAGGGAATTTGAAGGAAATCTCTAACCCAAAGCCCCAAGGTCATCCATTGGCTGGTTACATCAAGTAAAGCATCAGGAAACCCAAAAATGGCTAAGTGTCAAGCAAATCCAAGCAAAATGACCTAGTCGCAGTGAGAGAAATAGAAAATACAAGGCAATAGGAGGTTCTTCTGCAACCAAATAAGATTGGATGGCTAAGATCGAGGAGCGAATCAAATCAATGGTTAAAATGGCATTCTACAAGTCTGTTTTCCCATTCCCGAAATCTGCATTGTGAAAAAGCAATCTTCCAAGGGGAGAAAAATATAGTTTCTGCATCCCGCATCCCGCAGTGCAGATTGCGGATTGCAGAAAGGTCATTTTCAGGAGCACAAAAAAGTAAGTTTCCACATCCCACATTCTGCATTACGGATTGTAGAGAGCGGAAAGGTAATTTTCCAGCATGCATAAAGTCAAGTTTCCATAAAGGTAATTGTGGAAAGGTGATTCTCCAAAAAGCACTGGGCTGAAATTCTAATCCCCGCATTCCACATGGCGGATTGTGGATTGTGGAAAGGGAAATTGTGGGAAGTTCATTGCAGAAAGGAAATTGCGGAAGG
This sequence comes from Larix kaempferi, assembly GCA_027924585.1. Taxonomy (NCBI): domain Eukaryota; kingdom Viridiplantae; phylum Streptophyta; class Pinopsida; order Pinales; family Pinaceae; genus Larix; species Larix kaempferi. The sequence goes on along the minus strand of BSBM01000091.1, from coordinate 36,911,534 downwards.
AAAATTGCGGGTTGAGGAAGTTTTGTAGAGGAAATTATAGTCGCGGGGAATGAATATTTTCACAAAGAATTGGTGTGTTTGAGAATGATGAAGGGAGCCTTCTTCAGTTACATGTCTTAATCTACCTAAAATAACCCGATCAAAGGACTAGTGGGTGGCTTCCATGGCCCAATGGTGCACTTCCAGCACAAGCAATTCGTCTCCTCTGTGCATGGAAGAATCAATGGTTGTTGATTCAGGCTTCCCAACTCGAGCAACCTCATCATTGCCAACCCAAGTTTGTTTCAAATTAGTTAGGATATTTTGATACTCTATAATCCTATAAAGCCATGGTACGAAGTAGACCAAAAGGTTGGACATTTTTTTTTCAGAGAGATTACTGCTTTGCACTTGTATTAAACTCGGCCTCTTAATTCAATGAGAAGACCCGATTTTTTAGCTTGAGATTCCTTTGATGTGTGTTCTGATGTCTGTTATTTCCTGTGTATGTGTTCTTACTTTGTATTTCCATTAATTGTTTACTTCTACAATACCTAAAGATCAAGGTTACATGGTCTGGAATTCATGTGCACATGCTCAGAATGCATACGAATAGGTATTCCACCCTTTGACTCTTGAAGTTGCAGGTTATAATTCATTCTTAAATGCTCTAGACTAGTGGCCGAACTTGTCTCCTTCCTCTACCTTCACCTTCTGATTACTTTGACGTCAAAGAAACATGTCTACCTTGCCTCCAGCCCCTACAATCATGGTCTAATCTAGCCATTGATGACACTAACCCACCGAAGTTGACTCCACGCCCAACTGCCCTCCTTTTCTTAACTCCAACCAACCAAAACCCCTTTTAATTCATTGTTTAAAGGTCTAGCCACCACTTCGACTGATATCCCATCCCATTTAAGCTATATCCTATTGTTGGAAGCACTAAACGGAGATCCCTCCCTGTGCTTGGAAAGGATAGTTTCCATCCACTAAATATTGGTTTGCAACAATTACCCCATGGTATTTCCTACCATAACCCAGGAAAATATTGGGTGATGACATTATGACGACTCCGTTGGGGATCAAACCCAGAATCTCTGTTTTTTATGGTATAAAATCATAACTCTAAGGGCGAACAAAGAGTCTGAGATTCCAAGGTTGCATCATTTTACCCGGAGACTCCAATTTACATTCTAGCGATTCCACTAGAGATCGAGCTTACTTCAAGAGATTTGTATCATATCATAGCTGATTACTGAAGGTGAACAATAGTTAGACACTAAGAGGATCCTTCATTATTCCTATGGTGAGTCCATCTTTTGAATCAGAGGACCCCTACGAGAATGTCTATCTCCCAAGAGAGTACCTACCATAAGTCATACAAATCTAGAGCTACCAAAAGTTACTTCGGACCTAGATAAGGTCATCACGAAAGCAAAGAGAGGACATAAATGCATTTATCTATTAGCTAGGTCCTTTTCTTTACCTAAGAAAGAGGCATATGTTCTAGAAAGCATCTCTCCAAGTTTAAGGATTGAGTCCTCCCCATTCAGATCTAGGTCTGAGATTGATCAAAGGGAAACCCTGTTTGACCAAAGAAAATTCCATACCCATTGCTTGAGTGCTTTGTGGGAAAATTTACAAGCTTGGGAAGAAGCTAGTGGCCTGTCTCACTTCGCTAAAGCTGCTAACCAGAGTACCCAAGTCCTAAGTATCACTCCTACTGCTCCCAAAACTCCCTATGCTCCCAAGCAAAACCTAAGATCCATGGCTTCCAGATATGCTCCTCTGGCCCTTCGAGCAAATCCTGACGACCTACCTATCGGCTATGCCCAACGCCTCACAAGATTTTATGGGGAGGGAAGAGTCTATGTGCAACAACATATATACTAGTTCAGTGAATTCATAGACCTAGAAGAGGTGGATGAAGATGATGTTAAGATGAGGTTGTTTTCCCAAAGCCTAGCAGGAGAATTGAAGAAATGGTTTAAGGCCCTTCCAAATAGAGGAATAACTACCTATGAAAGAATTGAAGAAGCTTTCCTAGCGAGATGGAAGGATAAGCAAAACCCTCTCCAGATTCTCACTGGGTATGAAAATACAATGAAAACTAATCTTGAGACTGTCCAAGAATTCTCAGCCAGGTTCATGAGAATGTACAATTATATCCCTATGGACATAAACCCCCTTGTAGGGGAATCCAAGCTTAATTTTGCCAATTCTTTTGATAATGACTTTGCGCTCATGCTGAGAGAAATGAGATCTCCCACTCTCCCTGATATGATGGAAGATGCACTAGAAGTAGAATCCAACTTGACGGCCTCAGGAAAAATGAAACACTTAACTAAAGTTGAGAAAAAAAGATGCCATGAAGCAGTGCAGCCTTCCACATCCCAGTCCATGGATGCCAAATTTGAGCAGATGATGAGAATTATGGAGAGAATGGTGGATAGGATCTCCCTTGATAGCAGGCCTCCTGCGAGAGAAAACCCACAGCCTCAAGCTTGGAGTAACAATCTTAGAATACCCCGTGCCCCACAAGGAAGACCTAAAGAGCTAAGAAACCCTGACAATCAACCAATCAGACCACATTTTGCTGAGAATCTGATAGAGGAAGAAGAAGAAGATAGACAAGCTAAATATCAAATCCATCTCTTTGACAAGATCCAACCCTAGTTCTATTTGACTAAAGGTGAACATGACCGGTCTTCCCTCCAATCAGATGATGTCCCAGGTGAATTAAAATCTGACCAGTACCAAAGAGGGCTCCACAATTCCATTTGCGAGTTCGAGAGGAAAAATAATTTGAGAATTATAAAAGTAACAGTAGATCGAGGTAAGGTTGTCGCTGATCCATTGTCTTCTTAGCCACCAAGAAAAGAAAATCCCTGGGGGAAAAGACCCAAGGGATGCAATCTCTAAGGAGACTCTTGGGAAGGGGGGAGAACTTCCTATGAAGAGTTCTGAAGGGAGAGATGAAGGTGACACAAATATAGCAGAGAAGGTCCATACTTATTTTAGTTTGGAGAATGAAATATCTAATATTAATATCTCCATCCCCTTGACTGAATTGGTCAAAAACTAAGAGTACAAAGACAAGATCCTAAAGGTAGTAAATGGTGGAGAAGGAAAGTAGCCTGATACTCTCAATCTACAAGATGACAATCCCATTCTCCTTTTTGGCCCCCATGTGGAAACTTCCATAGAAATTGATGTCCCTCCTTTCTATATCAGCCTCAACATACATGACCATATCCTACATAATGCCATGTTTGATTCAAGAGCCTCTCATAGCCTCATGCCAAGTTCAGTTGTGGAGAATCTTGGGTTAGAAAGAACCAGACCCTATAAATATTTGTTCTCCTTTGATTCTAAAAGAGTTCCATGTGTAGGGATGATTAAAGACATGGTAGTCTCATTGACTCAGATACCTCAAAAGAATATGATCATGGATGTGGTAGTGCCTGATATTCCACCTAAGTTTGGGATGATGTTGTCCAAGTCGTGGAATGCAAAGTTGAAGGGAACCATGCAAATGGACATGCCTTATGCCACCATACCCGTCTCTGGGGAAAGCAGAAGGTTGTACAGGGAGCATAGGTTGTCATACGTGGTGAGCAACAAGGACATGCTTGGCAACCACCCCATATTTTCCATAGACATGGATGTAGGTTCCTCAATTCTCTGCTATGATCTAGGTTTAGAAGAAGAAAGTGCAAAAGTTGCCAAGTTACCTGAACCAAATGATGGAGCTAATAATGGGAATGGGGTACAATTCCTGGACAACTCAACTAACACAGAGAATGATGGGAAACGAATGGAAGAGGACAGTAATGAGAAATCTGAATTGGAAACAAAGGATACGTCCACCCTCCAAAAAGAAGATCACTGGGTCATAAGGTTCGATGGAGCTATGAACAAAGAAGGAGATGGAGCAGGGATATGGATCACCCCTTAAGAAGAGAGAAATGCATGTGCCAGGTTTCATACTTTCAAACTAATGTTTTATTGTTCAAATAACGTGGCGGAATATGAAGCTTTGATATTAGGCTTGAATGTACTCAAAGGCTTGAAAGCTAAGAAGATCAAGGTCTATGGACATGCAGAGCTAATAATCCAACAAGTGAAAGGAAACTATGAGGCTAAGCATCTAATGCTAAAGGCTTACAGGAATGCTGTGTGGGACAAATTTGACAATTTCTTCACATAGCACGATATCTTTTTCATTCCCAGAGAGCAGAATATAGTGGTAGTCACTCTAGCCAGTTCTACTAGCAGATTTCAACTCCCTGCTTATCCTGCCAAAACTCACATGACTAATATGAGGCATAGAAATTTTGTCCCAGACAACACTAAGCACTGGAAAATATTTGAAGATGACCAAGAGATAAAGAAGTTTCTGGAGATGACTGAGGAATTCTCCAATACCCATATTGATAAAGAGGACTGTGAAGGGGAGGAATGGGGACCTAACCCACAAGAGCTCAAAACCACTTTGGGAGGCAAAGAGATCTTCCAGCTAAAGAGAAACTACATACCCAAAGGGTTGGTCCCGCTGGAAAGACTGTTTGATGAAAATAATGTTGCTAGAGATCACAAGGTGTCACCAAACATGAAGGAAGTAGAAAACTGTAACATTGGGAGCAATGAAGAACCCAAAATTGTCAAACTATCAAAGTCTTTGGCCCCAACTATAAAAAAGGACTATATGGATTTAATGAGAAAGCTCTCTGATGTGTTCGCATGGTGCTATGAATATCTAAAAGAATATGACACAGCTGTCATCCAGCATACCATACTAGTCAATACATGGGAGAAACCATTCAGGAAGAAGCTAAGAAGGATGAATCCCATGCTGCTCCCGCTGATAGAAAAGGAGGTAGAAAGGTTGTATGAATCCAAAATCATAGTCTCTTTAAGGTTTTCACAGTGGGTGGCCAACATAGTCCAAGTGAAGAAAACGAATGGTGAAATCAGACTATATATTGACTTTAGAAATCTCAACAAGGTGTCCCTAAAGGACAACTACTCCTTGCCCAAAATGGACCACATTTTGAAGAAGGTTGTAGGGGCAGCGAGAATATCCATGATGGATGGATTTTTAGAATATAATTAGATTAAGGTGCAGCCAAAAGATCAGAGCAAGACAACCTTTTCCACACCTATGGGAACCTTCATGTATGCAAAAATGACCTTCGGTTTGTTGAATGCAGGGGCCACCTTCAAAAGAGATATGGACATAGATTTTGTAGGAGAGAAAGACAAATTTGTGGTTGTCTACATGGATGACATCACTATATATTCTAAATCTAATGCAAAACATATGAAGCATTTGCACCAAGTGTTCACCAAGTGCAAAAAATTTGGAATCTCCTTGAACCCTAAAAAGTCTTAATTTTTCCATGCAAGAGGGTAAGCTACTGGGACACATAATATCTAAAGATGGGATCAAAATTGACCCTGATAGAATAGATGCAATACAAAAAATTGAGCTCCCCAGGAGTAAGAAGGAGGTCCAATCCTTTCTGGGCATAGTGAACTTCATATGGAGATTTATCCCCAATTTTGCAGAAATCATGAGGTCGATCACCTGTATGCTTAAGAAAGACAATCAAGTCAGGTGGTCTGCAGAGGCTAGGAAATCATTTGAGGATATAAAGAGAGAAATTGTTGAAGCACCTATACTGATCAACCCAGACTTTGACAAGGAGTTTCTTATGTTTTATTTTACCTCCGAGCATTCCATATTAGGTGTTATTTTACAAAAATATCAGGAAGGAGATGAGCAGCCCATAGCTTTCTTCATCAGGGCTCTCACAGATGCTAAGCTCAAGTACAACATTATGGAAAATCAATCCTATGCCATGGTAAAATATCTGAAATATTTCAGAGTTTATGTTCAACATTCCCATGTTTTAGCTTATGTTCCTAACGCTCTTGTGAAAAATATATTGACACAACCTAATCCAGAAGTTAGAAGATCAAAGTGGATTGATACACTACTGGAATATGATCTAGATATCAAACCTACTAATCTTATTAAAGGGAAAGGGTTGGCCAGGCTCATGGCTGAGTCAAATTGGTATTCAATGAGTATGAACCTGCTGTCACACATGCAGGGAGAAACTTCCCAAGATCCACTACCTTAGGTATCATACAAATTCATTTCCTCTCCTTGGTATTCTGATGTTGTATATGTTTTAGAAAACTTGGAAGCACCCCCTGAGATGGGAAAAAGAAAGGCTAGATCTACCAGGATGGAAGCTGCGAAGTATTGCATACTAAGTCGTTGTCTTTATTGGAAATAACATGGGGGTGTCATCTTGAATTGCATAGTGGAAGATGAGGCCAAATGTAATATACCCACCTGCTGACCCAATAAGAGAGGGAACATGATAACAATCTGTGGGGATTTTCATAAAACTCAGCCCAGTCATTAGCATCATATGAATTCAAACATTGGTGTGCAGATACAAATTAGACAATATGCACAGCGGATTTGAAAATATTCCACACACACAATTCATGCCCATCCAGCATATCAAAACAATCATCAAATTAATGCATTGCAGAAGTAAATACATAGACAGGAAAAACTTATCTTCATTGTGCAATTGTCCCAAGCAACTAGCTATGTCGCTACACCATTCCACCCAGCCATAGGCTCTTCGACAGCTTATACTGAGTCCGTCCGAAGGACACCCCTGAGCTGGGCATGATTCTCACAAAGAAAAAGGGAAACAAGCTCATTCACAACCAATTAATCATTCCATCTGAGCCAAGCGAGTCCATAGATGGGTTTATCAGGCTACCATTGAACCCTGGATGCTTACTCTCAAGCTCAAGCCAAAGAAATGAATACCCATACCCAAACCCCAACATATTCGTTTCTCACACAGCAAGCACAAACATTGGGCATAGATACACATTTCTAGAAATGGAATTCACAAACAGGATGGCCATAGATTTTCCCCAAATCGTGGTTCACCCAAAACGAGTGGTGGGAAGGGAAATGGATACACAGGGAGAAAAAAACATTTTCTCCCCAACTCTCTCAGTATTTAACAACAAAAATGGTCTCTATGGAACCCCCGTTCCATTCCTCTTCTTCCGCACTAGTATACAAAACAAAAACGCCCTTCTCTACTGGGAGAATGAAGGAAAACACAGCCAACATGCCTGGAAAACGCCCAGGTAGCTCTAAACTCATGAGGGAGAAGGAATGAATCCTGGATAATGGCTTGGGGGGGAATTCATGGCTCTTTTCTTGCCCAAGGAGACAAACACGTTTTTCCATGAAGGGTGGCTTGCCCATACCCGAATTTGTACATCCATACCTCTCCATTCCCAAGTCATTAACTACCTCAACCAACTCTTGGGAGAAATCAATGGTTGGGTACAAAAGTCCACATGGGTAGTTGAGGGTTTGATGGGTTCTCTCATTGACACTTGGCTTGACCTAATTGGCTCAATGGTTTGAATGTTTTCCCTCCCAATTTCTTGTGAAATCATGCCCCCATTTCTTTGTTGCATTGCATAGCTAGTTGTGGGTATTTTTATTAAAATGCATATTACATGATATTTGAATTTCCAATGTGCATTGCTAGCACGCAAACCATATGCATCACTAAATTGATGGAGGGGCCTTGGCCTTGAGCTCCTCACCATGCTTTCATGACAATATTACATCATTTATAATGTTAATGCCATGGGATCGAACTGGGGACATTACATTCCCCTCCCCTTGGAATAACACCGTCCTCGGTGTTCCAACACTTCGAACTAAATACCTGATTTACATATGCCTCAAAATTCACAACTGAAGGTAGGTCTGTCCTGCGTTTCATCTCTTTACGTTGAACTTTCAGGATCAAGTCCTCTAGCTTCCACAAGCTTCTCCTGCTAGCTTTGGTCTTCCAGCTCTACAGGTGGGCATTTCTCCAGAGCAATCCATGTCCTTTATTCACCTTCTAGCTGATCCACAAGTCTAGAATTTCATGGATGCCATATTTCTTGTTGTCTCGGCAACTATCTAAGGAATATTTCTAGCCCAAAGCAAAGAGTCTTTGGTCTGCTGCCATGATCACGGTGCACAAATGGCTCTCTTTGTTTTTTCTCATGAGCAACACTTGGCTAGTAATAGCTGTAATCAATGGCTTTCAATGTCTCTCCTGTGAGACTTTTCATGGCAATTCCTGTTAGGACAAGCGTATCACAACATTAAAGTTAGCCAATTATTTTCCTAATTGACATGGAACGTCCATGCTTTACTCATGAGACTTCCACACATTTCATGCTTTCCCAATATACACATGAACTCATTCATGTTCATCCTTTCACAATAAAATAACTATTTCAGCATTCACAATTCATTTATGACATGCACTCAACAGTCTTTTGTTTCTTAGATGCATAAGTCAAAAGGAAAGAGAAGAGTAAGAGTTTCCCCCTCTTAGTCTTGTTCCAATTCGGAGCCACACCATCACTTGTGGTTCTATGCTCCTTAGCCTCTTTCACTTCAATGTGAATGCTTGGCATGCCATTTTTTTGCTATGACACTCCAGTGTCTAAGGTCTGTCTAATGCCTTTCAACTAGGGAACCCTTTCCCATTGTTGCTTATAGAACCTTTGGCTACTGGGACCCACACAGCTCCACTAGCACCATCTTTCATTACTGCTCATACTGAGCTCTCTTTAGGATGGTCACATGTCCGCAAGCATCCTCCAGATGCTTTCATAGTCCTTGCTTCTAGCAATACCTACACTCAAACATTGAATTCATTCACATGTTTAGTGTATTTTCATAGGGTTTATCTCTAGACAATAGTTTGAGAAAATCATGATCAATTCATATACACACGTATATTCATAAGCAAAAAGTTGCAAGATAGCCAAATACTTATCTGTATCGGATGTCTTCACTTTACTCCATAGGATCCCTCTTCGCTTTCCAAGCATTGGATTTATCATGGATACAACAATGAATGTTGGGCCAGCACGCAGGCTACTCCTCAACCATTCGAATAGGCAATGCCAAGCCAGTTTGCTGATCGATTTTATCAATTGTTTAAGGGAATGTTTGGCCAGTACGCCGACTGCTCCACAACATCAAGTGGTTAATGTTCCCACCAACTATTCTTTGAATTGACCAAGAATTTTATAACGCCCAACCAGTTACTCTCTGGCTTTACCAAGAATTTTATAGCGCCCAACCAGTTACTCTCTGGATTTACCAAGCATTTTATAGCTCCAACCAATTACTCTCTGGCTCTACCAAGCATTTATAGCTCCCACTAGTTATTCTCTGGCTTTACCAAGCATTTATATCTCCCACCAGTTACTCTCTGGCTTTACCAAGCATTTATAGCTCCCACCAGTTACTCTCTGGCTTTACCAAGCATTTATAGCTCTTTCAGGGTCCTTGCTTCCTGTAATGGCCAAGGTTTCCAGCAAAGAAACAACAGTGTATTAGTTTGGTCTTCATAAGACTTATACCTGAAGTCTTCTTTATTCCAAACAAGAAATAAATAAAAATGAATACTTATCTGTATTTTGCATTTTCCTCGCTACTCCACAGGTTTCCCTCTCTGCTTTACAAGCCTTGGATCACCTGTGGGGTGGATGCTTGGCCAGCACACCTGCTGCTCCACAACATCATCCGAATAGGTAATTCCAAGCCAATGCATCGACTGGGTTTATCAGGCATCCCAAAAAAAACCAGTATGCTAAGCGAATACGTCGACTGGGTTTATCAAGCATTTCAAAAATCAGTATGCTAAGCCAGTACGCCGACTGGGTTTATCAAGCATTTCAATAACCATTTCCAAGTCAGTTCTCCGACTGGGTTTGTCAAGAAATAACACCCTTCACCGATACCTCCACAACATGCAACTCACCAGTGCCAAGCCAGTACACCGACTGGGTTTATCAGGCATCCAACAACCTTTCACCAAAACACCCAAATAATCAATGCCAAGCCAGTAGACCGACTGGGTTTATCAGGCATACGACAACCATTGCCAAACAAGTACACCGACTGGTTTTATCAGGAAATATGAACAACATAATATGATTACATGGCTCCTTTTCTCATGCAACCAATGGTTCCCTCCAGGAACTCCATAGGTGACTCACTTGACTACAGGCTAGCATGGCCCCATAATACCCACTCACACTACACAAGGATGACACCCCTTTCCTGCAACACATCTCCTCGGGCCTATCCATCTCTTCTAGTGTCCTTTAGTGTGAGTGTAGAAAGGTTACCACTGCCCATACAGTCCTCTGGAGCACCCTTTCTTCACTTTTCCTCTTACGTGCAACACCAAATTGCATATGTGTAAGATGATAGCAAAAGAAGGATAAGCAGACTCATCAATATTGTCGCTCAAAAATCGTAATCATATTTCATATCATTCACTATCAAGTATTGAAACACCAAGAATGCGTCCATTCCCTTAGGGTGTAGTCAATATTGAAAACCCTAACATAACCCATCACCCGAAAGGTATGCATCCCTTTCCGATGTGAGCCATGTAGGCCTTAGTCATACTCAAGCAGTCTGGAACAATAATGAAATAATAAAACATGCTCTGCATATTAAATCTAATAACCAGACATGTATATCCTTAGTTAGGGTTACCGAATACTCATTCATTTCACAGATGTATATTTTCTTCATTTGTGAAGAATGGGGACTCCCTTCTCTGAGTTAACAATCCTTTGGTTTGCCACCCCAATCTTTTCACATGCCATAACCCACAGATGCCTTCTTGGCATAATTTACTGTCTCACTCACATGCTTTACCAACATGTAGTTCGGCCGAGACATTATCAACATTGACAATCGCATTTCACCTGAAACCCATTTCCAAAGCATGGGATCCTTCCCATCTAGTTTGGCTTCTGCAGGCCATCACACATGGTCTTCCTGCAATGTGTCATCCTGGTACACTTTATCAATAGCCAAACAGTTAGCAACATTTAGCAATAAGCTTCAAATATGATTGTTCCATAACTAAACAATAACATTAATAATTAAATTCAACATGAATTTACAATTCTGCCTCCTACGGAAATTGATTTGCTTAGCAATGAGTCTCTCCTCATATTGTTTGGCTCTTGTAAGTGGTATCACTCTGCCCATTATGGTTTCACCCTTTCCACCATACATGAACATCCACCTATAACATGTCCTCCTGACACAATTCTATATAAGCCAAACAGTCATTAGCAATTATAAGCAAATTTTCAAATCTGAAATTTGTAAATCTATTTTCCTACAGAAATTAGATTTGCAACAATGAGACTATTCTCATAAACTTAAACCAGACAATTTTTAGATTTGTTTCATGAATAAATTTACAACCATGAGAACCTTCTCATAACCTTTGACTTCTGCACATGGTAGATCTCGATCTTTACTATGGACTTATCCTCATTGCCATACGCAAGACTTTTCTACCTGAAAACTGATACTTCAATCAGCCAAATGCGTTGTGAGTATCTATGCACATAATCATTCATTGCCATAACAGTCACTGAAGTGATCTCAGAATTATAATACTCAATAATCCAAACACCTTCAGCTGCTTAACATTTGAAATGCAATGAAATATATATACATTTCTATATATGCATCACTATCACAATAAAATTGCAAGATATAGTCACACTATCCATGCAATTTAAATACTGTAAATACTCATTACTTCATATCCCATGCAGCTCTATCCTTCCAACAGAGTGCTCTAGTAGCCCATCACACGTCGACCTTCTTCATGCAGTCCTTCTCCTGCATTCATAGAAGCTTATGGAATGGTCTTAGGATTAGCAATATTCCACCATTTAATCTATTATCTAACTACATTTAACATATATATGTCACACCCATGCATTCACACAATGCATTTCAACATGTGCACCTACATATGCATGCATATTTACAACATTTACCGAATTTTTCAATGCACATCTCCTCAATGCCTTCTTGCATGATTTCATGAATACTATGCATTCAAACATACTATGGCCTAACCATGATTACTACATACAGTATGCACTACCATGACAGGTCCCTAAGTCCTCAGTTGCTTTGGTTGTTAAAATCACAACCAATATTCACAAATGGCATGGCATGAATTCATATGAATGCATTGAATTTTCTAGATACTATAGGGTGTAAGGCTCCCTGCCTTCACCTACCCGCACCTCACCATACTTGGTGGGTTGGCATTCACAGTCAGGCACTCATTGCAAACCAAATCACCTTAGTTTAAGCTTAGTTGAAGAGACTCACCACATTCTCTTTCAACATTCATGCAATTAAGCACCTTTAACCCTTACCTGCATGGTTGTTATTAATATTGTTTGATGTCACCTAATCAGTCGGCCTCTTACCAAGGCTACTCAGTCCTTTTTCCAACATCATGTTCATGGATTTGCTGCACCATCCTCTCTTCATGAGGTTGGATGCAACAATCATCATCCACATCCTTAGCCATGCTTCAGTTGTCTTTGGTCCTACAACCAATGTGAACACGACTTATTATTAGCAACCACAATCATTGTCTTAAGTGGCTCATTGCATATGTAAAACCTCACTATTTTACCAATATGCAATATCATATATATGCAAAAACATTTTCACATGCACTGTGCAATATGCCATCTAGTACATATTCACTTCATCTATCTATCCTCTTGCATTTCTAGCATCCCTATGGCATAATCTTTTTTTTTTTCAGAATATAAATACAATAGCAAGAGAGGAGTTAAGAAATTCTTCCCAATTTCTCATTCCATCATGGAGTTCCTCATCCACATCATAGATAATCCTTTCCTTGGCTTCCCTACCAAGCATACAAGCAATCATTAGCTATGACATTATCATGAATTAGCAATTCAACATATACATGTGTGCAATCATTCACTCTTGCTAATTCCCAAACATGCAATTCTTATGCAATAAACATAAATAGTTTAAGTTGAGGCATTTTCCCTTTCATCCTTCATAAGGGTATTACAACCCATTACTCTTACTGAGGATTCCAAAACCTTCTATGAAATTCTTGCTCTTCATCCCAAGAATGCATTTCACACTTTCAACGACTATCTTTCGGGGAACGACGGGGGTCAAGGGGACTTGTTGCCCCCTTGTGGCTTCAGCAACGCCCTCGTTTTTTTTTACAAATCTTGCCGCAGTTTCGGGGTGATTTGCTGAACACTTCCACAATTGCGGGGCGATTGGCCGAATGCTTCCACAATTGTAGAACGACTCATGAAATCCTTCCGTAGTTTCGGAACGGTTTTCCGAATTCTTCCGAAATTTCAGAGCAATTCGCCGAAGTCTTCCGCGTTGCGGAACAATTCGTGAAATCCTTCCGCAAATTTCGGGGAACTCTTCCGCATTGCGGAACGATTTGCGGAACTCTTCTGCGTTGTGGAACAGTTTGCGGAACTCTTTCGCAATTGCGCGAAGATTAACGGAACTCTTCCCCAATTGCGAGAAGATTCGCCGAACTCTTCCGCAGTTGCGGGAAGATTCGCGGAACTCTTCCGCAGTTGCGGGAAGATTCGCCGAACTCTTCTGGAATTTCGGAAGACATTCCGGAATTCTTTCCGCACTTGTAAAAGACTTTCCGGAATTCTTTCCACAGTTGCAGGGTGGTTTGCAGAACTCTTCCGCAATTTTGGAAGAGAATTCCTTCCGAAAATTTCCTTTCGATGCCGAACACTTAGAAATTTTTTCGCTATTTCGGAGCAGTTCGCCGAATTCCTCCGCATTGCGGAACAACTCGCGGAATCCTTCCGTAGTTTCAGAAGAGAATTCCTTCCACAATTTTGGAAGAGAATTCCTTCCGCAATTTCGGAAGAGAATTCCTTCCGCAATTTCGGAAGAGAATTCCTTCCGCAGTTTCGGGGCGACTTCCCGAACTCTTCTGCGTTGCGGAAAAACTCGCAGAATGCTTCCGCAGTTGCGGAGCAATTTGCCAAATGCTTCTGTAGTTTCGGAAGTCATTCGGGAATTCTTTCCGAAACAGTCTTAAACAAAAAAATTTCAAAAACACTTAGGAAAATTTTGAAACCTTTCTTTCTTTCAATGATGACTGTAATTGGGTTTGGCCCATAGAGGTCCAATGCTGCAAACAACAGCTCTAATACCACAATGTAATATACCCACCTGCTGACCGAATAAGAGAGGGAACATGATAACAATCTGTGGGGCTTTTCATAAAACTCAGTCCAGTCATTAGCATCATATGAATTCAAACATTGGTGTGCAGAAACAAATTAGGCAATATGCACAGCGAATTTGAAATTATTCCACACACACAATTCATGCCCATCCAGCATATCAAAACAGTCATCAAATTAATGCATTGCAGAAGTAAATACATAGATAGGAAACACTTATCTTCATTGTGCAATTGTCCCAAGCAACTAGCTATGTCGCTACAATGTTCCACCCAGCCATAGGCTCTTCAACAGCTTATGCTAAGTCCGTGCGAAGGCCACCCCCGAGCTGGGCATGATTCTCACAAAGAAAAAGGGAAACAAGCTCATTCACAGCCAATTAATCATTCCATCTGATCCAAGCTAGTCCATAGCTGGGTTTATCAGGCTACCATTGAACCCTGGATGCTTACTCTCAAGCTCAAGCCAAAGCAATGAATACCCATACCCAAACCCCAACATATTCGTTTCTCACACAGCAAGCGCAAACATTGGGCATAGATGCACATTTCCAGCAATGGAATTCACAAACAAGAGGGCCAGATTTTTTCCAAATCGTGGTTCACCCAAAACAAGTGGTGGGAAGGGAAATGCATCCACAGGGAGGAAAAAACGTTTTCTCCCCAACTCTCTCAATATTTAACAACAAAAACGGTCTCTATGGAACCCCCGTTCCATTCCTCTTCTTCCCCACTGGTATACAACACAAAAACGCCCTTCTCTACTGGGAGAATGAAGGAAAAGACAACCAACATGCCTGGAAAACGCCCAGGTAGCTCTAAACTCGTGAGGGAGAAGGAATGAATCCTGGATAATGGCTTGGGGAGGGAATTCATGGCTCTTTTATTTCCCAAGGCAAACACGTTTTTCCATAAAGGGTGGCTTTCCCATACCCGAATTTGGACATCCATACCTCTCCATTCCCAAGGCATTAACTACCTCAAACAACTCTTGGGAGAAATCAATGGTTGGGTACAAAAGTCAACATGGGTAGTTGAGGGTTTGATGGGTTCTCTCATTGACACTTAGCTTGACCTGGTTGGCTCAATGGTTTGAACGCTTTCCCTCCCAATTCCTTGTGAAATCAATCCCCCATCTCTTTGTTGCATTGCATAGCTAGTTGTGGGTATTTTTATTAAAATGCATATTACATGATATTTGAATTTCCAATGTGCATTGCTAGCACGAAACCATATGCATCACTAAATCGATGGCGGGGCCTTGTCCTTCAGCTCCTCACCATGATTTCATGACAATATTACATCATTTATAATGTTAATGCCATGGGATCGAACTGGGGACATTACACCAAAGAAACATTGAAAGCGTTTCACAAAGGAGTCTGTGGAGGGCATCACTATTGGAAGGCCACTGTTAACAAAATTCTTCGAGCAGGGTTCTATTGTCCTACTATGTTCAAGGATTCTTATAAGGAAATAGCTAGCTGCCATGAATGTCAAGTCTTTGACGGAAATAGGAAGCTCTTTTCATTGCCTCTGAAACCAATATTGGTGGAATCCTCTTTCCAGTAGTGGGGGCTCGACTTCATTGGTGAAATTTTCCCCAACTCCTCTTGAAAACATATGTGGATAATGACTGCCATTGATTATTTCACCAAATGGATTGAAGCAATACCTACTAGACAAGCCACAGATACAATTATCATTAAGTTTCTGGAGGAGAATATCATGTCTAGGTTTGGGTGTCCTATTAAGATAATCACTAGTAATGTGCAGGATTTCAAATCCAAGAAGATGATCAATTTTTGTGACAAGTTCCACATCAAATTGGGCCATTCTACTGAAAACTACCCACAGGGAAATGGATTGGAAGAATCCTCCAACAAAATTCTGGTGAGGATAATCAAGAATTTGTTGCAAGAAAATAAAAGGTCTTGGAAAACCAAGCGGACCCTTTCCTGATGGGTTGATAGGATGACTTCTAAAAGGTCCATTGGAACTTCTCCTTTCAAATTAGTATATGGAACAAAGGTAATATTCCCTAACTCTCTCAGAGTGCCCGCAATGAGATTGCTACAGGAGCAAGAAGAAGAGCCAAACCCCGAGTTGAGGAGAGCTAATCAGCTGATGGAAGTGCAAGAAATTAGAGAAGGGGTGCAGGCTAAAGCCACGAAAGCTCAAGACTGGATCAAGAAAACCTTTGAAAGAAAGAACAAGGCGGATGATTTCTAGGTGGGAGATCTGGTATTAAAATGGGATGCTAGAAGAGAAGACTAGGCCCAAAAGTTTGATAACCTTTGGTAGGGGCATTATATGTTGGAATATTCTCTCCATCATCTTTCAATTTTGCATGCATCTAGTCATCATGCATGCAGTTGCATGCAACTGCATGCATCTAGTCATCATTTTGATGGTCCTCCCAGCACCTACAACCTAAATTTCAACTCTCTAGAGCTTGTCTTCAGCCCCCAGTAGCCCTCCTACCTACCTAATGCGCCCTATTTGACTCTTCTGCATGAAATGTGCACCTTTTATCACCTACCACAAGTTATCATTCAGTTAGAGAAACTCATCTCACCTACCAATTGTCTGACAGTCAGTCAGAGCATTGATTGAGCAGTTCTTCCAGTTATTGCTCACCCTAACTTCCTGTAGCTCCTAGTTAGCTAGTTCCGGAGTGCCACTTGACCTTCTGATAGCCTCTTGCGCCTCCTTGGAGTCTTCATCCCCTGATTCATGCCTAGATGGTTCTGTTAGACTCAATTAGACTGATTTGAATGACTGTTGACAATTTATGACTGATACTGCTCACTGGATGATGTCTCCAATGTTATCCAAGCTAGACATTGAGGATGATTCGAATGACCTCTTGGTTAGTTTGAATTCTATTGACATATTATCATAGTTATTGTATTATATTCAATTTTCACAGTGCCAGCTCACAACTGATGTATGATTATACTACTATTCTACATTTTTTGTGTTCATGAGTGATTATTGAGTGCATTCTTCTCTTCTTCTCTGCAATTCTTGAGTGAGTTTGATTGTGAGGCTTGTTTCAGTTGCTACATCCTACTACAGATTATCACATGGTATCAGAGCTGTGAGATCTTCCTATAGATCATCACATGGTATCAGAGCTTGCAACAACTATTCGAAATGCAGCCATTGCAGCACCAACAGTTGCAGCATTTCTTTGAGCAACTGTATTTCACTTGAGCACCAGAAGCCTCTAAGTTTCCACAGGAAATGCTAGTGCTAATACCTTGACTTCACTAGAGCAATCTAATGAGGTCTATCCAGGTGTGAAGGAATTAATCATATGTGCTAAGTTTCCTAAGGCAGTGTTGATTCAAAGTGTAGCAAATATCCATCAACAAAACTCTTCTTGTTTTGCAAGTTTATTCATCCATTCGAATCCCTCTTCAATAGATTCAAATTCAGCAGCTATTATGGATCTCCATTGTTTTTGCAGGTTATTCAAAGTGTTCTATAGTTGCAGCTGTTTGCTACAATTGCAGCAATTTCGAAATATTCTGCACTAGTGAATCTGTACTAGTGATTCTGCACTGGTGATTCTGCACTAGTGATTCTTCGCTTCTACATCAGAAACACACCAATAGATTCGAATTGAACAACATCTTCTATGTATTTAGAAGGAGTTCCTTCTCTCTCTCCATTCAACTATGATGAGTGTACAACAAATATGACATCATATCTGAAGAGACATGGTCTTTTTGATGTGTGTACTGGTATTAAGAGATATTTGTCTTCCTATGAAGAGAAAGAAGATTGGCTTGATGCTTGTAATGGAGCGGCATAAAACATATGTATTACTATGTATTCCAACATTTACCACCTCATTGATCTTGATGGACATCCAAGTGATATATGGACTAGATTGAACAAATTATTTGGAAATCGGGAGGAAGAGGATGATGCTAGCCATTTGGAAAACAAGCCCAGTGATACTTCCTCCAGTGCTCTCTTTATTCATGATTTGGCCTCCATCATATCCCATGATGAAGTTGTTCAAGATAAAGTTGAAATACAACACATGGTTTCAGTTGATCCATCTTCTGATTCGAATTCTAAGCAAAAGATGTCAATTACTACTCTAGAAGTTGAAGAGACATTCACAATATCTACTTCCCATGAGCCTGCTGATGTGTAAGATGATGACCTGAGCATTTTGGAAGTAAAATCAGATTTGGGAGGCAATGCATTTTCCTTTGTTGATCAAAATCTTCCTATGGACTCCTAGCTGGTCATTGGCACATGTTTTCAGAGTTTCATCGAAGATGGAAGACTCTATCATTTGCTTGGGTTCAAGTCTCATGCATATTCTTGTGATTTTGGTTTTGATCTCACCCCTATTGGTTCAAAGGAGATCATAAGAAACCATCATCAAAATCTTGGATCTGATTTCAAGTTCCAATCATCACCATTATGTCATGGCTCATTTTATTTTGATGTCACCCAAGTTGGTTCAAAGGAAATATCAAATAACTACGTACACTTTCATGGAGTTAATGCACTTGTTGATGTGCAAGATGATGACTTACTGAGTATTTTGGAGGTAAAATCAGATTTGGGAGGCAATGCATTCACCCTCCCTCATCAAATACCTTCTTTGGACTTCGATTTGGTCATTACCACATGTTTTCAGACTTTCACCGAAGATGGAAAACTCTATCATTCGCTTGGGTTAATGACTCATGCCCCTTTTTTTTATTTTGGTTTTGATTTCACCTATATTGGTTCAAAGGAGATCATGAGAAACCATCTTCCAATTCTTGGATCTGATGTCAAGTCCACGATACCATCATCATGTCATAGTTCTTTTGGTTATGATCTCACCTATGTTGGTTCGAAGGGGATATCAAAGAACTATCTACACAGTCATGGTTTTGATTCTACCTCAGTTGGTTCAAATCACATGCTTCATAATGATCTTCATATTTTTTTTTTGGAGCATGATCCACTTCTTCCCAAAAGGAAAATACCACCATCCTTGATTGATGATTAAGAGAGCGATGCTTCATCACATGAGATTCCAGATTCAGAGTTTGGAAGTGATCATGAGCCAGTTTCACTTGCTTCTTCACATGAGATTTTAGATTTAGAGTTTGGAAGTGATAATGAGCCAGTTTCACTTGCATCTTCACATGAGATTTCAGATTCAAAGTTTTGAAGTGATGATGAGCAAGAGAGAAAACCTTCATCACATGAGATTTCAAATTCAGTATGAGAAGATGGATGTGTTGATGAGGGAATACTAGAGCCAGATCCACAAGAACCTGAAGGTCTAGCATCTGATGATGAAGATGAGAAAATGGGAGATCCAGATCCACACGAACATGATGATCTCTCACTTGATAATCCTCATCTTCCTCGATGGGAAACCATTACACTTCTATCTGCTTGTGATTTGGTTAGTGATCCACATGATTAGAGAAGAACGAGATCAAGATTTTAGAATGGAAGGTTTCATCCTTCTCGCATTACTGATCCATTTCAGATCGATCGATCCTTCTTCGAAAAAGAAGGACACTTGCCTCCTTATGGGGTGAGTGATGACATGCTACATTAGCATCCTTCATTCTATTTTGAGGGAGGGATTTCTTCCCACTAGGTTTTCCCTCTTTCTTCATTTATTTTATTAGATTGTTGTATGGGGTGACCTTTGGTCTCAGTTAACAAGGCCCTACTATTTAGTTCTTCAATTACTACCTCATAGTATAGCTTGAGGGGGGTGTTGGAATATTCTCTCCATCATTTTTCAGTTTTGCATGCATCCAGTCACCATGCATGCAATTGCATGCATCCAGTCATCATTTTGACGATCCTCCTAGCACCTAGAGCCTGTCTTCAACCCCCAGTAGCCCTCCTACCTACTAGATGTGTCCTATTTGACTCTTCTACATGACATGTGTGCCTTTTCTCACCTACCACAAGTTATCATTCAGTTAGAGTGCCTCATATCACCTACCAGTTGTCTGACAGTCAGTTAGAGCATTGATTGAGCATTTCTTCCATTGATTGCTCATCCTAACTGCATGTAGCTCCTAGTTAGCTAGTTCTGGAGTGCCACTTAACCTTCTAATAGCCTCATGCACCCTCCTTAGAGTCTCCATCCCTTGATTCATGCCTAGATGGTTCTATTAGACTCAGTTAGACTTATTTGACTGACTATTGACCATTTATGACTGATACTTTTCACTAGATGATGTCTCCAATGTTATCCAAGCTATACACCGACGATGATTAGAATGACCTCTTGGTTAATTTGAATTATATTGACAGATTATCACAGTTATTGTATTGTATTCAGTTTTGACAGTGCCAGCTCACAGTTGATGTATGATTATACTGTTATTTTACATTTTCTGTGTTCATGAGTGATTATTGAGTGCATTCTTCTCTTCTTCTCTGCACTTCTTGAGTGACTTTGATTGTGAGGTTTGTTTCAGTTGCTAGATCCTACTGAAGATTATCACACTATACAATCACCGCATACCATGGAAATAATGCTTTCTTCCTGTGGGACGAAGATAATGAACCAGTTGGAATGGGATCCATCAATGGGATGTTCTTGAAGCATTATTTGAAGTGAAAAAGCAAGTCCGCCGACCCACCCCCATTGTACATTGCATTTTATTTATTTATTTTTAGTTATTCCTGTTCCAATTTTGTGATACGAAGAAGGAAAGAGAGGAAGGGAATACGGGCCACTAGTCTACATGTTCTTCATACCTCACAAGGGGATACCATCCTTGGTGGAGCCATTTTTAACACTTATTATGGTTTCCACCAGGGAAGGTGAAGGAAAGCTCCCACCCAAATCCCCAAGGTCATCCATTGGCCGGTTACATCAAGTAAAGCATCAGGAAACCCAAAAATGGCTAACTGTCAAGCAAATCCAAGCCAAATGACTTAGGTGTAGTGAGAAAATGAGAAAATACAAGGCAATAGAAGCTTCTTATGCAACCAAAGAAGATTCAACGGCCAAGATTGAGGAGTGGATCAGATCAACGGTTAAAATGGCATTCCACAAGTCCGTTTTCCCATTCCCGCAATCTGCATTGGGGATTGCAGATTGCGAAAAAGAAATCTTCCAAGTGGTGAAAAATATAGTTTTTGCATCCCACATTGCGGATTGCGGAAAGGTCATTTTCAGGAGCATAAAAAAATAAGTTTCCGCATGCTACATTCTGCATTGTGGATTGCAGATTGCGGAAAGGTAATTTTCCAGCATGCATAAAGTTGAGTTTCTGAATCTCACATCTTGCATTGCGGATTGTGGAAAGGTGATTCTCTAGAAAGCACGAGGCCGAAATTCCAATCCTCGCATGCCACGTGGCGGATTTCTAATTGCGGAAAGGGAAATTGCAGGAAGGTCATTGCAGAAAGGAAATTGTGGAAAGGCAATTGCGGAAAGAAAATTGCGGATCGAGAAAGTTTTGGGGAGGAAATTACAGTCACGGGGAAGGAATATTTTCATAGAGAATTGGTGCGTTTGAGAATGGTGAAGAGGGGTAGCTTTAGTTACCTGTCTTAATCTACCTAAAACGACCTGATCCAAAGGACTAGCACGTGGCTTCCATGGCCCAATGGTCCACTGCCAGCACAAGCAATTCCTCTCCTCTGCGCATGGTAGAATCAACGGCTATTGATTCGGGAAACCCAGCTCGAGTAGCCTCATCATTACCAGTCCGAGTTTGTTACGAATTAGTTAGGATATTTTGATACTCTGTAAGCCTATAAAGGGAAGGTTCGAAGTAGACCAAAAGGTTGGATGTTTTTGTTTCAGAGAGATTACTACTCTACGCTTGTATTAAACTCGACCTCTTAATTCAATGAGCAGACCTGATTTTGGAGCTTGAGATTCCTGTGATGTGTGTTCTGATGTCTATTATTTTCTTTGTATGTGTTCTTGCTTTGTATTTCCATTAATTGTTTACTTCTGCAGTACCTAAAGATCAAGATTACATGGTCTAGAATTCATGCACACATGCTTCAGATGCATATGACTAGGTATCCCTCCCTTTTTCTCTTGAAGTTGCGGGTTATAATTCATTCTTAAATGCTTTAGTCTTGTGGTCGAACTTGTCTCCTTCCTCTGCCTTTACATGCTGATTAATTTGACATGAAAGAACCATGTATACCTTTCCTCCTTCCCCTGCAATCATGGTCCAAACATGCCATTGATGACAGTGACCCACAGAAGTTGACTCCACTCCTAATTGTCCTCCTTTTCTTAACTCCAACCAACCCAAAACCCCTTTTAATTCATTGTTTGAAGGTCTAGCCACCACTTCGACTGATATCCTAGCCCATTCAAGCTATATCCTGTTGCTAGAAGCACTAAAGGGAGATCCCTCCTTGTGGTTGGAAAGGCTAGTTTCCATCCACTAAAGACTAGTTTGCAACAGTTACCCTATGGTCTTTCGTGCCACAACCTGGGAAAATCTTGGGTGATAACACCACTAACAAGCTAACTTATTAACAAATTGAATGTCCTTAGCCACTATGGCCTGAGACACATAATGTGAAAGACTGTACTTAATTGTTTAAATATAAAATTGCCACCTTTTATTAAAAACTATAGTGACGATCACGTGGCGACATCAAAATCATTACAATTATCTATGGTAACATACATTTTTTTACCATCGCGAAAAAACATCACCAAAAAAGAATTGGTGAGGACCCTTCAAGGATCATCACCAAAAGTGTCACCAAAAAGATAATTAACAACGGGCTTTTAACAACCCTCACGAGAAGTGTCACCAAAGAGAGAATTGACAATAACATTTTAACAACCCTCACAAAAAGTGTCAATTGAAAAGGGATTTGGCAACGAAATTTAAAAAATTGTCACCCAGAATTGCGACGACTATTTAAGGTTTCATTAGAGGGAACGATAGCTGTCAATTAATACCTTTTTAAGTAGTAGATAATATTTTTAAAATTTTATCATTTCATACTTAAAAACTAAACCACAATGGTGAAAAACCCATTAACTCATCTTTAAATTTGTAAAATAAAAATCACAACTGTAACAATAAACAGCGATGGTGAAAAGCCCATTAACGCATCTTTAAATTTGTAAAACAAAAATCACAAACTTAACAATAAACCGCAATGGTGAAAAGCCCATTAACTCATCTTTAAATTTGTAAAACAAAAATCACAAACTTAACAATAATATCATGATAATTATGCTTTCATTTAAATTAACATTTCTATAAATACTAAAATGGACAACGTTAAAACGTACCGTAAAGATTCCTCAATATTCCTCATATTGAGGAGATCCATCCATAGTAACTATACATAAAAATATCAAAATATATGTGCAATAAACGTAGGCGTCACGTTAAAATATAGCGTAAAGCTTTTCATGTTTACCCTCGTATTGTGGAAATGTGAGCCGCTCTTACAAACGGCTAGTTCAGGACTTGAATTTTTGGGTAGATTTTTATTTCTACTTCATTCTTCCCCTCATTGCTTCACTTGGATTTAGCTGATTCGGGTTTTTCTTCATTTATGTTCAGCTCTGCCATAGATATCTATAGATATCTATAGACGAAAAACATTTCTTATTTCTGAGCGAAATAATGGAGAGGAGGTGGAATTACATGCCCATAAATCGTCAGTTTAATGCACCTACAAATGTACAGAGGCACGCTCAATTTGAACCCTCGTCTTCTGCAAATCCTCTGATGAATCAACCTCCAATAGACGAAAAAAATTTCTTATTGCAGAGAGAAATAATGGAGAGGAGGTGGAATAACATGCCCGAAAATTGTCAGTTTAATGCACCTACAAATACACAGAGGCACACTCAATTTGAACCTTCGTCTTCTGCAAATCCTCTCAAGTATCAACCTCCAAGAGCTTATACGGTTAATGCAATCCACCAGGTACCAATTGGGGACAGTCCATATAAGAAGGCAAAGCAAATGCAGGTATAGATCATGGATGCATTTTGGTAGTTTTTTTTTGTTTTTAGGATGTGTTTGGATGGATTTTGACTGACTGGAAATGGTTAGGATTTGGCTTAGTTGAAATGGATTTTATGGGAGGACCATGTTTGAGTAGGATCGTATTCGTTGACAGGATATTGCTTTGAATAAAGAGAATTGATGTGTTTTAGATGTATTTATCGAAATTATGAGTGACTGAACATCGGTGAGAAGGCATAACGTGTTTGGCTTTTTAACATTTTGATGGCTTGTCAGTGATTAGGACTGAGAATTGTGACAATTGATCTCTTCAGAGTTTCTCCATTGATAACAGTATCTTATGTTCGGGCAAATAACTGTGTTCGCCAACTTAATTATTATTCTTGAGATTTGAAATGGCTCTTATGGTTTAAGAGTATAGTTTGTTTTCAAGGAAACTGTGAAGGATTGGGATTCAGTTGAACTTGGCATGGGTTAAAACATGTTCGGTTATTTAAATTTTTTTTGGCCTGTATGTGATTAGTTAGCATCGGAGAAAAGATGATATATAAGAGTTTCTCCATTCATATTGTCAAGCATCTTCTGTTTTGTGGCAGCTTTCTCCACCATTTTAATATACAGTTCTTGAATTTCGACATGAGGCGTATGGACGTAGATTTTAGTCTTTTTTTTAAGGAAACTGTCAAGAATTGGGCTTCAGTGGTATGGGAATTGTGCCAGGCAATTTGTTCGGTTTCTAAGAATATCGTTTGACTGTAAGTGAGTAGAATGGGGAATATAAGGATTGTAAGTGAGTAGGATGGGTAACATGAGGATTGGCTTTAGACTTTAGCGTTTCTAATGGAAAAGGTTAAGATGAGAAGGCATTTTGTGGAAAAAAAAATGACATGTTTCAATTTTTTTTATAAGGTTTTGATTTTCAACATGCAACTGATTAGGATCGAGTTGATTAACTCCATTTGAAAACAGTAAAGCTTTATCTGTTGTCCAAATGGATGCCATTTGGGTTGGTTGGGTATCATTGCTATTATCTAAGAATCAATTGTAACATGAGATGTGGTTGTTATGTGTCATTACAGACAATCCACAAGGATACAGACAGCGCAATCGCATTATTTTGGGCTGCAATCATTGCTGGAGATAGAGTAGACAGTGCTCTGAAAGATATGGCGATGGCGATGGCGCAGCAAAACAGGTCTGAACAGGCCATTGAAGTCATTATATCATTCAGGAACCGATGTTCGAGTGAAGCTCAGGAGAGTCTGGAAAATATTTTGCTACACTTATACAAGGTAAATTGCTTAGACTTCTGCTTAAGTTCATTTTGTACAGGCACTGTTAAGCACAAATTCACACATCATAGACCGTGGCAAACGTTTTGTCAGATGCGTATATAACAAGTGTAAACAAACCTATACTTTCAAACATCTTAGAGAGTAAAAAATGCAATTCAGTCTCATCAGAATTTGCTGCCTTTGATAGGTTTGTTTCTTACTTACATTCTTACCAGGATTCCAGGAACTGTCCGTGTATAGGCTTGTAATTGTGGCCTTAGCAAAGGTAAAACCATGTAATACATTAAGGGAAATGTTCTCTTAGGATCGCATATTGCAAAATCTGTGCATGTTAATTACAAACTATGGCTAGGTTTTCCAGGAAGCATAGAAGAAATGCATTCCTTCTACAGTCGGTGACTGCATTTTCTGACTAAATTGTTGTTCTCTAAAGTAAGAAGAGACTGCCATGTGTAGACAACTTGGTCAAGCATAAATTGACTAGATTGGATATGGGTTTTCTAGGACAGGCAAGCCCACACGTACATGAGCAAGAGTCACACCCATATGGATTTAGTAATTTTGTGTCGTTTTCGACAGTCCTTTCATTCTGATCCCTGTTTGTCATTTTCAATAATGATGTCATTGCAGAAGTGTGGTAGACTGGACGATTACATTAAACTACTGAAGCACAAGCTCAGTGTGATTCATCAGCGCTCAACATTCAATGGAATGAAAACCCTAACAGTTAGATCTAGGAGAAAGACATTTCAAGTTAAGATAGAACACAAGATCGCAATATTGCTCAAGAGTTTGGGTTGGGCTTATATGGAGCAATCGAACTATATAGCTGCAGAGGAACAGTACAGGTACAAAAACCAAGATTTCTCTCTGATATTTTTTCTTGATTTTTCTTCGGAACCTGAGATTGATTTCAATCTACGAATGCAGGAACTCTTATTCACTAAAACCGGACAACAGCAAAATGTGCAATATTGCTGCATGTTTGATACAACAAGGAAGAGTTGCTGAAGCAAAAACAATTATACAAAGTGTAAATCCTGCGTCTTCAAATGGTTCGTGGGGAGGTGATTGTCCATTTACTTCTTACAAAAGAGCCCTGCAGATGCTCAGAGAATTTGAAGCTAAAGAAAATAACTATGACTCCCACCATGAAAATTCTGATGGAAGCCTCACGCCCACTATGCCGAAATCCTTGAAATGCTCATGGACACATTATGAACCTAACCAGTGGGAATATGAAAAACCTAACTGTGATTCCGGAGATTCGCAAATTACCACATTAACTGCAACATCTCGCTTTGGACCCTCTGAACATAACTTCTTGTTGTCCTCCCCTAAAATATCACAACTTTCCATCTTTGACAATGTTTGGTTACAAAACAAGACGGTGGAAGATGGTTTCGGGGATGAAAATAGAAATATAAACAACATCAGCAGTGTATTGGCTTCCTCTGAAGCTACGCCCATATCTAGGTTTCCTCAAAATTCTCAAACTCTGCGGAGCAATAAGGAAGCCTTCAATCAGAGGCTCCCCAAAGTTTACTTGAAGGAAAATGCCAGTGTCAAGCATTCAGCAAACTTTCTTCCTTTGAATTCTTCCTGTACAGAACAACCAGGTATGAACAGAGCAGCTGTTACCAGTTTTTGTAAATATCCCAATGAAAGTGACAGGCAATCAGCTATTTTTTCAAATGAGTTAGGACCAGGAGCAAGTTTTGAAGAAACCATACCGAGTAAGTTTGATCCAATATATGAGCCGAAAAAGAATCCATTTGCAAGGAAGAATATTTTCGGCCCCATTGGGAGTGGCCGCTATATTAAAAATGGCGCAAGAAGTACATCTGAAAACAGAAATCCAGTGCACCAGAGAAATGTTTTGGGTTCTATTTGTAGCGGCCCCACTTGAAACACAACAGCGTCTGGAAACTCAAATCCAAGGCCGGACTAAAATGTTATTAGTCCCGCCTTGGATTTGAGTTTCAGGGTGTAAGGAAATCGAGCACTATCTGAGGCAGGCTCTCCAGAACTTCGTTCCCAGGCGAATGTGCAACGAGTTTGTGAAAATCGGAGGCAGACTCGAACCTATTTTGCATTCATTCAGAATTGTGTGGTGGAAATTAAAACGTTATTATGGATATGGAATAAGTTTGAATTGACAGTTGCCTGCAAGGTGTTGAGTAATGTTTTGATCGAATTCTTGCAATGAGGTTTGTTGGTTTTGGTGTGGTCTGAAATAGAAGCCTTCGTCTTATTTGCAACCTCAAGTGGGATGGATGCCGTGAATTAGCAAGGTTTGCATTGGTTTGCTATGATTGAGTAACTGCCCACCATTTGATTGGAGATATCCATGGAGCCTGTGGCATATCAAGAAAAGTACATTTTAGGTCTATTTATTCACAAGGTGTCCTTCATTGGGCGATTGTTGGGAATATTTTCACTGGATTTTTTATGCTATGTAATGAAATTATTCTGTTGTTGTCATATGATATGGATGTTCATAGACATCGATGGTGGGAAACTTGTTATGCTTTCCCTGTATCAAATCATTGTGTTTGAAAACGACAACCTTGTCAATGTTTCAGAGACAAGTCTCGTCGACTTGACCATTGTTAACAAAATTTTGACTGGCATTTCGATATTGTGTCGGAATATTATCTTCCTACTGTAACTTCATTTCGATGTTGATATGCGTGTATATGTGGCTTGATTGTCGATAAACATAATTCTGGTTAATATACCGTGATGTGCTGTAATTTTATATATAATTCTATATGTGCTTGGATGGGTAGGATGCTATGGCTTTATATCTGTTCTTCGTGCTTTGGGATTATTTTAACTTGATCGGCTATGCATCTTCATAGATTTAGATGTTTATAAATAGAGAGAACAGTTGCAGGAAGCTGTAACTTTATACTGGGTTTTGGTGATATGAAATAATCGGAGTTTTGATCAATGAAATCCTCTCAATTTTATCAGAAACAGAGGTGGAACTTCAAACAATCAAGAGTACCTAGCTTTAAATAAATGGGAGTTCCATATAATAGGAGTGTAGCCTTTGGGCAATAAGACGGGTTTCGGCTGACCATCTGTTAAAACATGTTCAACCAAAGTGAATATTTTTGGAATACACATTATACCGTCGCATTTTAGCGTACTTCCTCAAGTTTCTATCTTCTTTTCAGCTAATTAGCAAAATTGGTTGAGGAGCAACTCAAACTTGGAATTCTTCCCTTTTCCAAACAATAATCAAGGTTTTCAAGATTTTTATTTAAAACAATTTAGATATTGGCTCTAATGTTAAAGTGCATCAAGAATGACCAGCTTCACCTTTTATTCATATACCGGGAGAGCTAACTTCTTCTCTTTAAATTTTCTGCATTCAAATGCTAGTGTCAAATCTTCCTAAACAAATTATAGCTATCCAAATAGCTTGTTTCAAGGAATCACATTAAATAGTGAATGTCATTTGAATGGTTGGTGTAGCAAAGATTGTAGTGGTGTTGATAGACCCCTTAGTTGTTGCTTCTAATATTTCAAATGAGTTTTTCTTTAATAGGGATGTCATGTAAGTATTTCAATATAATCATATTTGTGGAAAAAATAGTTGTAATGTCTTCTCAAGCTAAGGAATCCTTAGAGATCAATGGTCTTCTTTGGTATGTGATTATCCACTAATGATTTTATACTTTTTTTAAATCTATCTATTAAGAAACAACATTATCCCCTAGAGTACCTCCTTGGATACTATCCTTTGTTGATACATTGCACTAAGTTAATGCTTTCATATAACCAGCATAGATCCATCTTAAACCCGTATCTATCAAGCACCGAGAGGGATTCAATTTCTTGAGGTGTATTTCTTTTTTAAATTTAAACTCAAGAAATTTGATCTTTGATAGATCCGGGTTTAAGTTTTAAGTTTTTATTTTATAAACAAACATCTATTTTTTAATTACTTTTCATAATATTTTATTTTATGAACCAACATGGATTTTTTTAAATACTTTCCATAATTTTTTATTTTATGAGCCGACATGAATTTTTTTAATTATTTTGTTACATCACAAACCTTACAACATCTCCTCCATACTGGGCTGTAGAGCATCTCGTTTCACTCGGTGCAATAAAAGATTGGCACATGTGCTTGAATTTTTCGTGCTTCAATAGTGCAATTGAGTAGATAAAGAAATATTATTTGGATGGACAATACCAACATCTAACAAGTCTAAAACTATTTTCTCTATCTCAATCTTCTGATTATATAGATAGGGACTAGGTCTTGTATTGGGTGGATGAATAGCTAGAATTAGCTGAAAAAGCATGCTTATGCGAGCTTGTTAGAGGAAATCAGAAAGTAGTAGACGCTTAAATACACACTTGTACTAATATTGGGCATCTTGTAGTTTATCCTAAATAATTGGAAATTCTTGATAGACTTCTAAGGAGTAGCATTGAAACACTATACTTCTTGACCCATTCTTTATCAGTTTTCCCATCCAATGGGAGCTAATGAATTGGCTTAGAGAAATTATGGGTGCCTTAATATTATAAGTCTCATATTTACGGATAAGGTGAAGGAACAATTATTGAATATTTATTGAGAGTCTTCCTAGTTGTTTTTGTTTGGACCATTGCATGCCTAAGACCACACATGTTCCTAGAGGTGTGTAATACATCAAGGGATCCAAAAAATTATTACTTAGAAATTTTATGTATATGACACTTACTCATGCATGTGATTGAATTCAACTGAAAATGCAATCTTGCTATGAAGAGGGCATATGGAATTTAAGGACATTTTAATTTATTTCAAGCATAGCAAAGAGGAAGGGGGAACATTGAGGAGCACTCCACTCAAAGGATTCTAGAAGACTGTTATGGCCATCCTTAAAAAAATGAATGATTTTCTAAAAGCCTCTTGACCTAAATGGGTGATGTGCCATATTTAACATATTCAAAAATTTTAAAGTGGAATTTCTTGGGAGTTTCTAGAGACTTCTATTCAAAGAGAATTTGCAAGTAATGTCTATAAAAGGATACATTGTCATTGTTTGCATCTTTTCATTTCAGCTTAGAGAAAATGCTAGAACATTTGTGGTGGCTACCACAGAGGTGTGATTGGGTAGATTTGGAATTTGGCCTATAATTTTCAGAGCTGTGAAATTAAAAAAAAGGTTGTTGTTTTATAGTTGTATTTGCTTCTTTTATCATGATATAGTTGATTATTGTTTATGTTGGTCTTAGGTGGTAAAAGAAGGGTTGTAAAGAGAAATTCAAAAAAGGTTGTTGTTTTATACTTGCATTTGCTTCTTTCGTCATGATATAGTTGTTTATTGTTTTTGTTGGTCTTAGCCAATAAAAGAAGGGTTGTAAAGAGATATGTAGATGCTCCTTTCAACAAATTTAATGTTAGGTTGAGATATGCAAAAAAAATGGAACAACAAAGCTCTTATTAAAGTTTTTATTACTGACCAATCCATCATAATTGTGTTTATTATCTCTATTTATTCAACGCAATGAAATTTTTGAGTAGCAGTGATTGGATGATCAGAAATGGCATGATTCGATTCGCTGCAGGGAGTTAGGGTTTGTCCATTTCAAGTTCCTACAGTAGGGGTCGTATCCCTTTCCGTTGTCACGGATGCCGCCCCGGATCCTGACGTCTACGGGTATGGAAAGTGATGCAGAGATGGGAGAGAGAAGCGAGTCGGAGAAAGTGGCTAAACAGAGGATGGGCCCAGGGGGGTGCCTCCCAAAAACCCAAGCCATTCTAGCCATCCAGATCAGATCGAAAAAAATTAGAGAGAAGGTTGAAAACTGGAAGGAAAAGGATTTAATTGGTAAATTTGCAGGGATTTGGCCACAAGAGAGAGACCTGGTCCGATGGATCAAGAGAAACTGGAATAATAAAGGTCATTATGATCTTCACTTGGGTGCCAAGGGTTTCTTTACCATTATTTTTTTTAATCTAGAAGATAGAGACAGGGTGCTTGTGGGAGGACCGTACTTTTTCTTTTTTGCTGGTTTGTACCTCAGGCCATAAAAAGAAAGATTCAACCTAGAGACGAAGGATATGAAAGTAGCCCCAATTTGGATTAGGCTCTTTTCCCTCCCTTGCGAATACTGGGATTTGGAAATCTTGCAAGATATTGGCAAAACATTGGGGGAATTTGTTAAAGTCGCAGAGTAGACAAAACAACAGAGGTATACTGCTTGTGCCCGGATCTGTGTTTACATGGATCTATCAAAATATATACCATAAGCTATTAGTCTGAATTGAGAGGGGGAGGAATGGATCCAGCCGATTGACTACGAGCAACTCCCTTTTAGGTGTAGACTGTGTCAGGAATATGGTCAGTTTTCCAGAAACTACCCTCAGTTGACTTGCTATGCTTCCTCTACCAGATCAGAACAGGAAGGAGAGAAGGATAAGGAGGGTTTTACCCAAGTTTGGAATACAAAAAAGAAGAGATCTTCGGAACAATAGAGGAAAAGGAAGGAACATGTGGATAAAGGGATTACTAGCAAAAAACCTTTTCAAATACTGGATGAGACTGGCGATGACAGTGAGGTTAGGAGGAGTGAGAAGGACCTTCGGGAGAAGTTGGTTGTGGGTTCTGAGGAGTAGTGAACCAAGAGAAGACTCGCAACTATCAAACGGCAGCTATGAAGGAGGATGGCGATGAAGAAATGTACCTGTGGGAATTAGACCTGGATGAGATTGAGAAAGAGTGCAAGAAAAATGGGAAGGGATATGTCTCTAGATAGCAACTGAAACTTCTCCAAGAAGCAATTATCAAATCTAAAGCTGTAAGAATATGCAAGGATCTGGCAACTGTAGCATCTCACAATCAAACTCACAAATATGTTGCAAAGAAGAAGAGGAGACACTCAATGATCACTCATAAACACACTGAGTAGAATAGAAAAATATCTCAGTATTATACAATGAATAAGAATGTAAGTGAAAGAGTACAATAGAACAATAAGGTGCATAATATAAAATTCGAATAGGCCAAGTAGGGCATTCGAATTC
Source organism: Larix kaempferi (assembly GCA_027924585.1). Taxonomy (NCBI): domain Eukaryota; kingdom Viridiplantae; phylum Streptophyta; class Pinopsida; order Pinales; family Pinaceae; genus Larix; species Larix kaempferi. Next base: position 36,879,052 of record BSBM01000091.1, on the reverse strand, counting down.
CTAACTCAGACTGTGGCTTGGATGATAGTGGAGTCATCATCCAGTCAATGTATCAATCATCAATGGTAACAGTCAATCAATTGAGTCTAACTAAGTGAGGTAGGCACTAACTGAATGAAGGCGGCTCAATGGAGGGTGCATGAAGAGTCTGACTAAGTGAGATAGGCACTAACTGAATGAAGGAAGTTTAGTGGAGGGCGCATGAGGATCTAACTGGAGTCAAAATGGGAAGACTAGTCTCACTGGAGGTCCATCGGAGTGAAACAGTCAGTGGGGGAGTCAATCTTGCCTCAAATCAAGGAAGAACTGAGTGATAATTGACTGGTAGGTGAGAAAGGCCCCTAACTAGCTGTGGTAGGCGAGAAAGGCGCACTATCCATGCAAAAGACTGGAGAAGGGATCCTTTGGTAGTTGAGAGGCCCCTTGGGGGCTGTAGATAGGCTATGGAGAGCTAGAACCAAGCTCTAGGATCCGATAGGTCCAACATGATGATGACTGGATGCATGCAGTGGCATGCAAATGCATGCAACATGCAGTTTTGAATGCAGGTAAAGAAGAGCTAGAAGCAAGCTCTAGGTGCTGGGGAGACCACCCTGATTATGACTGGATGCATGCAAAATACAAAATGATGGGGAGAATATTCCAACACCCCCCCGCAAGATATACTATGAGGAAATAACTAAAGATTAGGGCCCTGGTAACTAAGACCAAAGGTCACCCTATAAAACCATAAGATAGGGCCCTGGTTACTAAGACCAAAGGTCACCCCAGACAATCAATCTAAAATAAACTAAGTGAGGAAAGAGGGAAAACCTAGTGGGAAGAAAGCCCTCCCTCAAAATAGACTGAAGGTGCTAAAGTAGCATATCATGACTTAACCCTGAAGGAGGCAAGTGTCCTTATTTTACAAAGAAGGATCAATCAATTTGTAATGGACCATAAAATGTGAAAAGGATGATCCCTTCCATGCTGAAAATATGATCTGGTTCTTTTATGATCATGTGGATCACCAACCAAATCACCAGCAGATCAGAGTGTAGCGGATTCCCATCAAGGAAGAGGAGGAATATCAGGTGAGAGATCTTCAGGTTCTTGTGGATCTGGATCTCCCATCCACTCATCTTCATCATCAGTTGCTACACCTTCAGGTTCTTGTGGATTTGGATCTAGGATTCTATCATCATCATCCTTAGTTGCTAGACCTTCAGGTTCTTGTGGATATGGGTCTAGCATTCCCTCTGAATCTGGAACAAGTGAAACTGACTCATGCTCACCATGTGCAAACTCTGAAACCGAATACTCATGAGCAAGTAAAACTGACTCATGCTCATCATATCTTGAAGAATGAGTATAATCAAAACTGTTGATGTCATGAAACTGCTCTAGAATATTCAATTAGTCCTCCTTGGAGCCATCATAATTGTAATCAATAGAAGAACAAGAACTAGATGATGATGGATCTTCATTTAGATCAAAGGAGGAGGTCCATTCTGTAATAGGAATTGTTTCATGCATTTGTACTTCTTCAAGATTCCTCTTTTTCTTAATCTCTATTGGTGTATCAATACCTTTTGAGAGAGGAATGAAGTGAGAAAACTCATAGAGTTTGGACTTATGATTTGCAACTCCTTTGGAAATAATTTCCCCTGAAACCATGCTTTGTACCTCGACTTCATATGGAGTAAAGATCACCTTTATAGGCTCTCTAGTATGAGTCATCTGATATACTGAAAGGATATTGGGTGCAAGAGAAGGAACTGTTGATGTCCCGGTTATCACAGCATCAAGCAGCAAGGGATTCTCCCCGGTAAACAATCCCAATTAGATTGTACACCGTTTGGTGTGGGGAATCCATCCGATTAATGGTTCTAACTACCGTAAGATTTAAAAATTTGTTTTCTTGTGCATCGGTTGCGGCCCGATCCACCGGTTTGTGATTTTATTTTAAGATGATATGCAAGTGATGTAAGATAATTTAATCTAAATGTAGAGGTTAAAAAAATCTTAATCTAAAACTGAGATAGAGCAAATCTAATCTATCCTTGCAAGGAGCAAACTGTAAATAAGAGCAATACGCTAAAAGAAACATCTAAATGTCATATAGATAGCCATTAAATATGAAGATGCAATCTCAGCAGGAGGTAAAAGATATTAAAGATAGCTTTAATTCAAATGCAATACATTCCATTACTCACTTAAGAGAGACATCATTGTAGAGGAAAATATAAAGATCATTCATTACACAGAAATAATTCATAGCAGCAAAGAAAGATCTCACTATAGTATGTGAATGACATGAGAGTAGTCCAGTAAGCATTCAGCACACAATTCTAGGAAAAAACGCCCTCTCCATGGCTTTCATTAGGCAAAATCAAGTTCGTTATACATGGAGAGAAGTAATTCACGTACAAGAAAGAAAATGTCTTTCACCTGCAAAAAGTCCATTTCTGTTTCTTCTATTCTCCTATTTATAAATTTACAAATTGCTCCTTGAGCTGACAGGTGTACCCTAAACTTTAGAACCTTCTAATTTGTCCTTTAGTGAATAATTACAAAATACACAGATTCATGGGGAGCCTTCCATATAGTGTTAAATTTTCAGAATTTACTTCAATCTGATCTAGGATCTTAACTGAGAGAACAGCATGTACAGCATATCAATCATGGAGACAATAATGCAAGCACACAAGAGACACAAAGATTTACTTGGGGAAAACCATAAAGGTGAAAAACCCCAATAACTTCCTCAGAGATAGATAGAGCAATGATACAACCAACCATAAGAGGTAGACACAACCTAGCAGCAGATCCTCCTCCTCCATAAGTGCGCCACTCCTCCTTGAGTGCATGTGTGAGAAGTGAGTGAGCAAATAGAGTGCCTCCCGCACTCTATTTATACTTGACTTGACTTGCCTTTTTACCTAACTCATGTAGGCTCGAACTTAACCACATAACATAATGCTGACTGGGCCGACCCCCAATAGGGTGGTCTAATAACCCTTTGACCCACATGGTCGACCCCCAGTAGGGTGGTCTAATAACCCTTTGACCCACATGACTTATACAGGGCCGACCCCAAACAAGGTGGTCTAATAACCCATCAAGTATAAGTTACGACACTTACAATATAAATGACGACACTTCCGTATAGAGGAATAATAACATCTCTATAGGAATACAATATACATATATGTGAAATACATTCTGAAGTTACATATACATCAACACTCCCTCTTAACTAGGAAGGTATTTCTCAGCATAGTTCTTCTAGCACAAGTCATCTTCTCTGGATCATCGTCACTGGATAATCATCATCGAGTCATCATCATCGTCACTGCTGCTCCTATCTCAATCAATCTTTGAATCTACTCGTCATAGGAAGTTCTACAGAGCCAGTCCTTTTTCATACTGGATGTAGGCCCACCACCTGTAGGTCTTCATCATCACTGGCCATACTGTGGAATCCTCAGGACTTATTACGTGCGTCACAAAACCTGGCTGCAGCATCCCAGGCTATTACGAGCACACAGCTCTACCTGTAGGATCTCCCATGAGCACATTACATGTGACCCATCACAAAACCTGGCTGAAGCATCCCAAGCTGTTACGAGCACTCAGCTCTACCTGTCGGATCTCCCAGGAGCACATTACATGTGATCTCACCACAAAACCTGGCTGAAGCATCTGAGGTCTTTTTCATCCTGTCCAGATCTCCCAGGAGCAAATTACATGTGGTCATGGGAAAACCTGGCTGAAGCATCTGAGGCCTTTTTCATCCTATCCAGATCTCCCAGGAGCAAATTACATGCCATAGGACAAAACCTCGCAAGAGCATCTGCCAGATATCCCAGGGCACCGAATTACATGCCATAGGCAAAACCTCGAAAGACTATCTGCAGATCTCCCAGGGCACAAATTACATGTCCTCCCAAGCAAAACCTCGCAAGAGCATTTGCCAGATGTCCCAGGGAACCTAATTACATGCCATAGGCAAAACCTTGAAAGACCATCTGCAAATCTCCCAGGGCACAAATTACATGCTTTCCTGCACAACCTGATCCACAGCCATAAAGTATCATCTGATACTCATCAAACATCATCCTGATGTACACATGATCATCCTGATCATCATCACTGCAACATCCTGCTACATGTCATCTGGAGAAGCTCGTCATCCACGATCATCCAAGTATACATAGATACATGATCCACACAATGTATCCATCAGCATACATGATCTACCTGATCATACAAAGATACATGATCCAGACAATGTATCCATCAACATACATGATCTGCCTGATCATTATCATTGCAACATCCTGCTGCATGTCATCTGGAGAAGCTCGTCATCCACGATCATCCAAGTATACATAGATACATGATCCACACAATGTATCCATCAGCATACATGATCTACCTGATCATACAAAGATAAATGATCCACACAATGTATCCATCAACATACATGATCTGCCTGATCATACAAAGATACATGATCCACACAATGTATCCATCAGCATCCAACATGATATGCAAGTGATGTAAGATAATTTAATCTAAATGTAGAGCTTAAAAAAATCTTAATCTAAAACTGAGATAAAGCAAATCTAATCTATCCTTGCAAGGAGAAAACTGTAAATAAGAGCAATACGCTAAAAGAAACATCTAAAGGTCATATAGATAGCCATTAAATCTGAAGATGCAATCTCAGCAGGAGGTAAAAGATATTAAAGATAGCTTTAAGTCAAATGCAATACATTCCATTACTCACTTAAGAGAGACATCATTGTAGAGGAAAATATAAAGATCATTCATTACACAGAAATAATTCATAGCAGCAAAGAAAGATCTCACTATAGTATGTGAATGACATGAGAGTAGTCCAGTAAGCATTCAGCACACAATTCTAGGAAAAAACGCCCTCTCCATGGCTTTCATTAGGCAAAATCAAGTTCGTTATACATGGAGAGAAGTAATTCACGTACAAGAAAGAAAATGTCTTTCACCTGCAAAAAGTCCATTTCTGTTCTATTCTCCTATTTATAAATTTACAAATTGCTCCTTGAGCTGACAGGTGTACCCTAAACTTTAGAACCTTCTAATTTGTCCTTTAGTGAATAATTACAAAATACACAGATTCATGGGGAGCCTTCCATATAGTGTTAAATTTTCAGAATTTACTTCAATCTGATCTAGGATCTTAACTGAGAGAACAGCATGTACAGCATATCAATCATGGAGACAATAATGCAAGCACACAAGAGACACAAAGATTTACTTGGGGAAAACCATAAAGGTGAAAAACCCCAATAACTTCCTCAGAGATAGATAGAGCAATGATACAACCAACCATAAGAGATAGACACAACCTAGCAGCAGATCCTCCTCCTCCATAAGTGCGCCACTCCTCCTTGAGTGCATGTGTGAGAAGTGAGTGAGCAAATAGAGTGCCTCCCGCACTCTATTTATACTTGACTTGACTTGCCTTTTTACCTAACTCATGTAGGCTCGAACTTAACCACATAACATAATGCTGACTGGGCCGACCCCCAATAGGGTGGTCTAATAACCCTTTGACCCACATGGCCGATCCCCAGTAGGGTGGTCTAATAACCCTTTGACCCACATGACTTATACAGGGCCGACCCCAAACAAGGTGGTCTAATAACCCATCAAGTATAAGTTACGACACTTACAATATAAATGACGACACTTCCGTATAGAGGAATAATAACATCTCTATAGGAATACAATATACATATATGTGAAATACATTCTGAAGTTACATATACATCAACACTCCCTCTTAACTAGGAAGGTATTTCTCAGCATAGTTCTTCTAGCACAAGTCATCTTCTCTGGATCATCGTCACTGGATAATCGTCATCGAGTCATCATCATCGTCACTTCTGCTGCTATCTCAATCAATCTCTGAATCTACTCGTCATAGGAAGTTCTACAGAGCCAGTCTTTTTTCATACTGGATGTAGGCCCACCACCTGTAGGTCTTCATCATCACTGGCCATACTGTTGAATCCTCAGGACTTATTACGTGCGTCACAAAACCTGGCTGCAGCATCCCAGGCTATTACGAGCACACAGCTCTACCTGTAGGATCTCCCAGGAGCACATTACATGTGACCCATCACAAAACCTGGCTGAAGCATCCCAGGATGTTACGAGCACTCAGCTCTACCTGTCGGATCTCCCAGGAGCACATTACATGTGATCTCACCACAAAACCTGGCTGAAGCATCTGAGGTCTTTTTCATCCTGTCCAGATCTCCCAGGAGCAAATTACATGTGGTCATGGCAAAACCTGGCTGAAGCATCTGAGGCCTTTTTCATCCTGTCCAGATCTCCCAGGAGCAAATTACATGCCATAGGACAAAACCTCGCAAGAGCATCTGCCAGATATCCCAGGGCACCGAATTACATGCCATAGGAAAAACCTCGAAAGACTATCTGCAGATCTCCCAGGGCACAAATTACATGTCCTCCCAAGCAAAACCTCACAAGAGCATTTGCCAGATGTCCCAGGGCACCGAATTACATGCCATAGGCAAAACCTCGAAAGACCATCTACAAATCTCCTAGGGCACAAATTACATGCTTTCCTGCACAACCTGATCCACAGCCATAAAGTATCATCTGATACTCATCAAACATCATCCTGATGTACACATGATCATCCTGATCATCATCACTGCAACATCCTGCTGCATGTCATCTGGAGAAGCTCGTCATCCACGATCATCCAAGTATACATAGATACATGATCCACACAATGTATCCATCAGTATACATGATCTACCTGATCATACAAAGATACATGATCCACACAATGTATCCATCAACATACATGATCTGCCTGATCATTATCACTGCAACATCCTGCTGCATGTCATCTGGAGAAGCTCGTCATCCACGATCATCCAAGTATACATAGATACATGATCCACACAATGTATCCATCAGCATACATGATCTACCTGATCATACAAAGATACATGATCCACACAATGTATCCATCAACATACATGATCTGCCTGATCATACAAAGATACATGATCCACACAATGTATCCATCAGCATCCAACATGATGCGTTCATACAAAATACATACACATGATCCATCCAATCATATCCAGCATCCAACATGATGCATATACAAAATACATACTCATGATCCAACCGATCATATCCAGCATCCAACATGATGCATACACAAAATACATATAATGATCCAACTGATCATATCCAAGCAGAAACTAGAACATCCTCCTGATGTTCATCATCCAGTGCTTACATCCACAACCATGTGAAGGATCCCCCTTTCAACATGCTTGGAATGGATTTAGCAAATGTGTCCATCACTTCTTCCTCGAAGTGTTCTCGATCTGAAGAATGCCAAGCCTCTCTCTGAAGTACTCGAACTTCACCCTGGCTAGTGGCTTCGTCAGCACATCTGCACGTCCGTTGCAACATACAGGAGCTTCATAGCTCCTCTCTGCACCATATCCCTGATATAGTGATATTTGATCTCTATGTGTTTTGACCTGTCATGAAACACTGGGTTCTCGGACAGCTTCACACAACTCTGGTTATCACAGAAGATACCAGTAGCATCCAACGGGAGATCAAATAACTCAAACAGTAGCTTCCGTAGCCATACTGCCTCACAACTAGCTGAGCAGGCTGCAACATACTCTGCCTCAGCTGTACTCAGTGCTACGCAGGACTGCTTCCTGCTAAACCAAGAGATCACACCTGATCCCATACTGAAGCAACACCCAGATGTGCTCTTCCTATCTGCAGTAGTGCCAACCCAATCTGAATCAACATAACCCTGCAGGTTAAACTTTTGATTCGCCTCATACTTGAGCCCATAATCCACTGTACCCTTCAGGTACCTCAGAACATGCTTTACAGCAACCAAGTGAACACTCCTCGGATCCGTCAGGAACTAACGCAATGTGTTCGCTGCAAGGAAAATATATGGTCTCGTGTTCGTCAGGTACATCAAGGACCCAATCATCTGACGATACATAGTGATATCAATCGGCTCAGATGAAGCATCACACAGATGCTTCAGGTTCGATGCCATAGGTGTGGCCATAGCCTTGCAGTCCATCATCCCGAACCTCTTCAGGATCTCTACTGCATACTTCCCTTATCCAAGGAAGATTCCATCACTCTGCCACACCTCCATGCCAAAAGCAAATAGTGAATCATCCCCAAGTTCTTCATCTCGAACTCGGCAGTAAGCTTCCGCTGCATGTCGGCAATCAATCTATCTTCACTTGTAACAAACAGGTTATCCGCATACAAAAGTAGTATCACTAGATTGCCTTCCTCAACCTTGTAGTAAAGGTTGGAATCCGCTTTACTCTTGGTAAAGCCCAAACTGGATAGAAAGCTGTCTATCCTACCATACCAAGTTCTGCACACATATATGACTACACCATGATGTCTTGAAATTCATCTGGTGCATCTTCTATTTCATCACTTTTATATTTCTCAATGCTGCCATCTGCAACATGCTTGATCTGATAGATCCATTTGTAAGTCATAACAAACTTCCCTTCACGTCTTGGGACTACATCCCAAACATCATTCTTCATGATCGACGGATCATGGCTTTCCATTTCTTCATCCCAGATCCTGGGAACTTCAATATCTTTGCTGAACAAATGTTGTAGTTCTTCTTTTGTAGGAGATGGCATACGATCTTTCCTACACAACAAGTTAAATTGCATGATTAGAAAACATCTCATAGTTTTCAGAACAAATTCTTACACATAAAGAAATATTTCATACAGTCATGCAATTATCTTAGCCAATGCTTCAATACAACATTTATCCATATCCTGTCACTTTCTAGATGCCTTCCAATCTCTACCATAACATTGTTAAGAGTGTGCACAACTCCCAACATGTCAGCAAAGAGGTTTCATTCTAGATAAGTAGCAATGGAATGTTGTACAATGCCATAGGCCACTTACCCATACATTTTAGGAGTATACTGTTCATCAATGCAACTATTCTAATATGCATAATACACAACCTAATTCTAGGAACATCAGTATATACATTATTGAACAGTGTTATTTAAACAAACAAATATGCAAGAAATGATGATTAAAATACTTATCTTTCTTTGGTTACTGGGTGGACTCCCTCTGAGTCTTTGCTTCCTTGTAGGAGCTCCTGAAGTAGCTTCTTCTACACCTTTCTGTTGTGGGATATAGAGAGATGATCAACTCCCTCTGAATATCTGCATCCTTGCAGAAACTGCTAAAGTGTGCTCCTTTGCTTTCTTGCAGGAACAACTGGAGTGTGCTCCCTCTTGATCTTTGCTTCCTGGATTACCTGTTCTTGAACTCATATTCATCCCTATGCATGCTTATTAGTATAATGAATGTGTTATCCTTGTGAACTCATATAAAATCATACATTCATTAGTATACTATTAAAGCACAATAATCTCAAGCATGTATAGTCATGATCATTTTAAACAGAAATAATAAGCATTAGCATTCAAGGTTTATGTAGGATTCTTATGGTTAGTCAAATCATAAGAAACATAACATGTCTAAACCTATAATTACTCAAACCTATGACTCTTCGGGTTAGTCATATCATTAATTAAGGTAAGACACATAATATGCATACCACCATGATTATTCAAACCTATGACTTCATGAATAATCATTATCAACAACACAACAGTATAAGATCCTAACCCAAGGTAGGATTCTAGCTTGATATAGGAAAAACATACCTGGATTAGCATGCTAGCTATTTATGTCTAACATACCCGCATAATGTCTTCTTGTTCTTCGTCAATGACTTGTGCTAGTAACCTGCATGTCTCATAAGTTAACCATTGCAAAACCAAGTTATACATACCTCGTAAATGGATCTTTCAATGAGATCCATGACAATGAATGAATCTTTGTCCTCGTGTTATCATGATCATATGTTCTTGGACCAGAACATGATTTGTCTTTCTTGGTGTACCTTTCATGTTAGTAGACAACATAAACCTCATACAACACCATAATTCATTAGTACAATCATAAGTGTCAATACCCTAATCAATGAATATTTTCTATCGTGCATTCATAGTTTTATTAAGGTAATACGACAAATCTAAAATCAAAATTGTACTAACCGTAATAACATGAAGACAAACATACCATAAACTTAATCATGGAAAAATATCAAAACATACCTCGATGAGTCATACCTGTCGAGATCGCTTGTAATCTTCATATGTAAGGCCTTAGCCTCATCTCCCTCTGAAACATGAACTTCTTCACTTATGTAGGTGACCAATCCATCTTCTTCTAGGATTAACCCAATCCACTTGATTTGCAAGAACTGGCCCTGGAGCTGGATATGGGTTTGTTAGAGAAACCCCAAAAATTCAAACTTTGAATTTCAAACTTCCGAAGGGATAGAAATTTGCGCCTTGAAGAGCTGATCAAACTGGTATATTCAGAATTTGAAAACTGTAAAGTTTCACTCCTCAATTTTGCCTTTGAAACTTTCGGATTCACTGGACGTGACCCTGAACTGGGGTTTGATGAAGCCCACTCTTCTACCCAATCAAAAGGTTTGATCCAAATCTCTAAGCTTCTATTTTTCTGAGGAGCTTCCAACCGTGGTCTCAGATTTCAAAAATTCACATTTTTACAGAAGCCCTAATTTTCCACTTTCCTGATCAAAGTCCCGAACTAGGGTTTGATCAAGCCCGACCTTCTGCCCAACCAAAAAAATCTGATTTTGGTCTCTAAATTTTTATTTTGATGAGTAGCATTCAGCCGTGGTCTCCGATTACAAAAATTCCAACTTTCTCCAAAGCCCTAAATTCCGGAAGCCATGAATGAAGGTACCAAAAAATAATTCTGTTTTGACAGAAATATGTACCTGATTGTTTCTGGTGTAACTCTGAAATTTTTGATCCACAGGGTCTGAAAAAGTTTCCTGAGATAGCCTGACCTGTTAGCTTTCCATCCTGACAGGTCTGACCTCAATTGGATTTTCTGAGAGAGAGTTATGCTAAATGTCGCAACGTGACCTGTTTTGGGATAATACAGGAGATCGAACTTGTACGGCGTGCCACGTGTCACTGTTTCAACTTAGGCCTCTGAAAACTTTTCCTGAGATAGCTCGGCCTGTTATCTTTCCATCCTGACATGTCTGACCTCAATTGGATTTTCTGAGAGAGAGTTATGCCAAGTGTCGCAACATGACCTGTTTATGGGATAAACCAGTAGAGCGAACTTGTACGGCGTACCACGTGTCACTGGTTCAACTTCGGCCTCTGAAAAAGTTGTCTGAGATAGTACAGTCTGTGTACTACCTGTCACTTTTCATGAAATTTCATTTGGAGCTTCCTAGCCCAAGTTATGACCTTTTTCCCAAGGTCACCTGATTTTGACTCAGATCTGGAAGAGGCAGAAACCCTATATTGCACAGATCATAAATCACAAAGTACAATGAATTAGAGGTTGTCCTTTGGACACAAGGTACCTGGAGATCTTAGCTTCGACCTGTAACAATTTTAGATCAGAAAAATTCTCCAAAACTGGTTTATAGCGAAAGTGCTACGATGACTGGATTTTGCTATATCAAGCCCTAGCATCGTAAGTGCAACAAGTGTCATACATGCCATATCATGCCTTCTTTCAGGCTAGCTCTGATACCATGTTAAATTTTCAGAATTTACTTCAATCTGATCTAGGATCTTAACTGAGAGAACAGCATGTACAGCATATCAATCATGGAGACAATAATGCAAGCACACAAGAGACACAAAGATTTACTTGGGGAAAACCATAAAGGTGAAAAACCCCAATAACTTCCTCAGAGATAGATAGAGCAATGATACAACCAACCATAAGAGATAGACACAACCTAGCAGCATATCCTCCTCCTCCATAAGTGTGCCACTCCTCCTTGAGTGCATGTGTGAGAAGTGAGTGAGCAAATAGAGTGCCTCCCGCACTCTATTTATACTTGACTTGACTTTCCTTTTTACCTAACTCATGTAGGCTCGAACTTAACCACATAACATAATGCTGACTGGGCCGACCCCCAATAGGGTGGTCTAATAACCCTTTGACCCACATGGCCGACCCCCAGTAGGGTGGTCTAATAACCCTTTGACCCACATGACTTATACAGGGCCGACCCCAAACAAGGTGGTCTAATAACCCATCAAGTATAAGTTACGACACTTACAATATAAATGACGACACTTCCGTATAGAGGAATAATAACATCTCTATAGGAATACAATATACATATATGTGAAATACATTCTGAAGTTACATATACATCAACATATAGGACAAAATCAGAGCCAGTTGTCCTTTTAAAACAGTTATACAATCAAATAATTTCAGCCTTTGCTCACATTAAGACAAATAAGAACTTTGATGGTTTATTTATTCTATTTGGCTTGCTTTTGCTGACTCCCTGACTCATTCCTATCAACTGGCTCTCTTGTGGATGCTTGGCCATTTTAACTTTGGATATGTGTGTCCCATTGGCTGAGCTCTTTCAAAATATTTTTTCTCCGAACAGATACTCTTTCCTTTGCTGCAATCTCATCTTGCGCAGATCTGATTTGACTTGTGTTGCTCCTGCCGCTGCTTCTTGGGCAATTGCTTCCAGAAAGTAGATATGCACAGGGTTGGGAAATGAACTGTTGGAGTTCATCTTGGGTTATCATCTCTACCCTTTTAACATATTCCAATCCTTGATCCAACTCGCCTTGTAACTCAGCCGACCGATGTTCTTGTTCTGGGAATTCATTGATAGTTTCAGGCAGAACCAAGTGGCACCTGCCATGGGATTCTCTGATTTTGGAGTAGAAAGAGTGACATTTGTGGATAGTCTTTCTTATCTTTAATCTTAGCCTGGCGCCACAATATTTACTTAATTCAAGGACTCCTACATCCAAGTCAAATTCTTCTTCAGTGGTGGTGCGCAAGTTTGAGGGGAATCCATATTTTCCTCTTCTCCACTTAAATTGTTGTTTTAACTCCTCCACATGTTTCTTGAATTTGTCTCTCTTCTTTAAGGCTGCAATTTCGATGGCTATCATTTTCATGATCATTTCTTTCACATTGCAAATTTCTCTTGAAATGAGCACCAGCAGCTGATGGCCTTTTATTAGCATGTCACATGCTTGCTTGTGAAATGTGAATAGATCTTGCTTGTTTTCCACTGCTTCTTTGAGCTGTTTCAAGAACTGCTCCTTTTCTTGGATTAACCCCTCATACTGATCCTTAGGGAGATAAATTTGTTGATCCCTACTTTCTTTGAGCTCCTCCAATTTTGATATCCGATTTTTTAAGTTCTTTTGCTCATCTTCGGAGATGGCCAGTTGCATCTCTAGTGAATTCTTCTCATTTTCAAGCTGTAGAGCTCCCGAAGTTATCCTTAACTTCTCTTCTGCCAATTCCTTGTAATTCTTCTTTAATTCATTTGCTTCTAGAACTTCCCTCTTCCTGTCATCTCTTATTTTGAAGCATTGATCTCTGTAATGCTTTACCTCATTTATTAACTGAGCAGTATTGGCTTTACTCGCCTCGACTAATGCCATAGTGCATTGGGCTTGGAATGAAGGGTCAATATCAATTCCTTGGACTAGTCTAGTTTCTGATACTACGAATTCATATACGTCTTCCGCACTCTCCATTTTCCTAACTCTCCTGTCAATGATAGCCCTTTTTCACTCGTGAAAATATACAGAATCCAGGATGGCCACCTGACGCTATTTTCTGTGGTTGTACGAGGTTAATGATAATCCTTCAGTAGAAGCAACCCCTTCTTGAGCTATCCTTGGTTGGCCTATCAGTGGCAGATCCAACTCCATGTTTTGCGGATTAGACAGTTCTAGCTTGGGAGTTTTCTCACTCTACTCCTTTTGTTGCCTTTCAGCTAGCTCTACTAACTCCTTTTGTAACCTGTCTGCCTCTTCTAGCAAAATCCTCTCCTCTTCCTTTTGCTTTTGTAGTTTAGCAGCCTCTTCCTGGAGGATTATTTCTTCTTATTCTCTTTGGGCCCTTACCTCCTCTTCCTTCTGAATTCTAGCAGCCTCATCTTCCAAAGCCCTTTTCTCTTGCTCTCTCTGGACTCTAGCAACTTCCTTTTGTTGCTACAGTGGAATATCCTACTCTCTCTAGATTCTTGCTGCCTCTTCTTGTTGGAACTTCGCAGGTTGTTCATTTTGGATCCTAGCTACTTGTTGATCCTGCTTTTGTAGTATCCTATCATCTTCCTCCTACTCTATTCTAGTCGGAACTCCTGATTGGGACACTAATGCTTCCTGTTCCTTTTGAATTAGGTCGACAGGCCTGGGGTTAAGGCGCTTTGCACCTTTCTTCTTGTAGCGCTTGACTAATTCCATTAAGTTCCGAGCACTACGGAAAAACTCTTCCCCCATATCTTTAAGATGGGTGTACTTGAAGCTATGTTTGGCAACTTCACCACAAGGGTCATGCCTTCTGAAAATCTTTGCACCGAAATGGAAGATGTCTAAATCTTGAACATAGTTGTCTCCTTCCTTGGCCTTCAAGAGGTTGTATGCACCAATAGCAAAAGAAATTGGTGGATACATTCCTTTCTTGCTTTCAGTGAGAACTCTGCTGATTCCTCCAATGCTGAAGAGTTGCCTTATGGCTTCCTTGTGAATCACAAAATCTGTAGCATATCTTGGAAGCAAAAAGGTAGCTACGGATCCTCCACTCATTTGGATATAGGTACCTTATATGCTATGATAATAATCACCAAATGCTTCGATAATGGGCATGGCGTTCTCTGACATGCGATCTGGTTCTTTTACAAAAATAAGCTGGTATAGAGGCATGATGAATTTCTCGCAAACCTGCTTGTAATAGTTTGCGCATTTACTTTCCCATGTGAGTTGATAGGCAATGAATAGAGGCGTTTCCTTTGGATTCCATGAGCAGCCCAAGTCTGGGAAGGTATGTTTGCTCAATAAGAAATCTATCAAATATGAAGACATGAAGAAATCTACCTTCTTCTGAGTTATTCCTCCCTGGGCCGTAGTTAACTATGAGGCCAGACTATCTGAAATTATGTCAGCCCAATTAAAATCGGTGCCATTCATGGCTATATGAAAGATTACTGGCACCCATCCAATCTTAAGAATATTTCCATTGGGCATGCCAAAGAGCCAACTCAACATAAGAACAATGATTCTATAAGGGTTCTTCAGGAGTTTGCTTTCATATTCATTGTTGTTCCTCCTTCTTATCTGTCTGTCATTTATCACCATTTTCTTGGCGGCATCCAGCGGATCCATAGGATGCTCCACTATCCATTTATCATCTAACCAAGCTCTGGGTTGAGGTAATCGGTAGGTGTCTATGATATGCTCAGGAGGAAAAGATGCTAGGTTCATCCCATTTTTATCATTTATGAACCTAGTGTCAGTCCTGAGGTGAGGGATCAACTAGCCAATGACTTCAGAACATGGGAACAATTCAGGATGAGTCATTGCCTTATGGAGGTACGACCTTCGGATGTTTGCATACACTAGAGAATCTTCTATGGGTTCTTGAGGATTGTTTTGGTCCATGATAAACCTATATAGCTCACCCCATTGAAATTCTGGGGCGGAGCTCCCAGGGGGAACATTGGTGGTAGCTTGTGTGTTAATGAACATTGTCTCGAGTGAAGTATCCAACAGGATTTCTACATCTGAATCTAAGTCGATCTTTTGTGTGGCTTTCTTCCTTGCAGACCTCCTATGCATGATAATCCTGTGATAAGCATGGAAGTACAAATAAGGTGTATGTAGACATTCAGTTAAAGATGCAAAACTCTCATAGATCTATGAAAGAAAATATGACAGAGCTGGCTTTAGCTAGGTAACCTTCAAACATTAGCAAAATAGTTATCAAGAAATTCAGAAAATGCCAGCTTTCATAATATGGAAGCTGTTTTACCAAGAGATCAACCAATTCACAAATGTAGTTACCATTTCACAGTTGAGTGTCCTGAGTTTATATATAACATAAATGGTACTATGGTTTCATTATTCTTTGAATGATAGTTCTAGAACCTATATGACATCTTAGGACCATTGCTGTCTTGATTTCATGTTGAATTAGCTTATTAGGACAAGCCTAGAAACCATGTTCGTTGTCAATGCAATACCAAAAGTAAAGCCAAGAGTTTAGGAGGTCTACAAACAAGGATGATGACATGGTGGCAAGGTAGCGAGAGAGCTTCTCATTTGCGCTATTTACTTTTACTCGACATGTAGGCATTTTCTAAATCAAAATACCCAGCCAAGACAAACTAACAGCGTCATGACAGTCACAGAAATGTGCAAATATCTAAAATGTTTTGTGTTCCTGGAGAGACCATTGGGTTTGCGCCAGTAATGCGGGTAAATACACATGAGTGGTTTATAAGTGAAAGCGGGGCCATTCATAATGTTCCCTATAGCAGAACCATCATTTTGCTCTTATCATGTTCTAAAGGGGGGGGGTTGGCCGAGCATTCTTTTAGCTTCATGACCCAGGCGCGAATGTATAATCCTCGACAGGTGAATCATACCTAACTAGCAAACATTGGTAAATATTTCTTGGCTCAAAGGCATCGACATAACCACCATGCTTCCCTATGCACAAACCTGTGACAGAATCTAAGCGATTCATAGTGCTAATAAAGCTATTCACCCATTATATAATTAAGTCGCTTATTCACTGTAGGCACGTAGCTGCCATGTCTCATATCATTCCCTCACGAGGGGTGAAAATGCATGCGGTGTTTTAACCAAAACAAGCACTACTTATAGATTTTGGCTTGGAACAACATCTAAGTGGGCTAACTGTGGCCACTAGGGTCTAACCGAGAAAACTCAGAGATGGAAAGCTGCATGGGAAAGACTTACTTAGGGTGTCGTGCAAGTGATAGCAGGGAAAACCTGAGACGAGCCGGTGAGGATAGGGCTCTCCAGGCCCCGGTTTGCGTAGGGCGACTTCGTATCCTCATTCTTGGAATAAGGAAAAAGTTGGTTGTTCCATGCCTTCAAAGGTATATGCATAGTGATAGCGAGTTACCTATGGGGTAAAACTTAACTCAAAGCCTTGGGAAATAAGAAAGGAACGGGCAGAGCACCTACCTGTCAAACTTGCGGGCTACTTGGAGGGATAGTGGACGTTCCAAGAGGGGCAATAGTTCCCATAGGCGTCTGGTAGCAAATGGCGAGCTTTGTTCTCAGATAGTGAATGGTGAGCTCTGTTCCACTTGGCGAATGACAAAATAACTTTCAAACCCTATTGCATGCGTTTATAATGGGGTGGAAATTTTGTCACGTAAGGTGGTGGGTTGGCGAATTGAATGAGCACGCGGCTTGAGAACTTGTGGATTTAAAATGGAAAATGGCCGCATTCATTACCCTACCGAGTCCGACGTCGCACATGCACCAAAATACATTGTCGCGCCCAAAGTGGCAATCACAATATTAAGGTCCGTGCTAAGGCGGTGAGCGTAACATTAAGTCCGGTGCCAAAGTGGCAATCACGACGTTAAATCCTGCGATGATAACGCTGCGCCAAAAATGAGCTCGGGGCCATGCAGATATGATGGCGGGCGTTATAGGGATAAGCCTTGTGCCTTTAGCGCAAGGTTTAGTCACAAAACATGCGCTAACGGGAATCACGCCAACAAGCCATTATGATATTTTTGCATAGGTGTTCATTTAAGGATTGGTTTTGCACTAACAGCAGTCGAGATATGGTTACAAATCGTGCCAAGCAGCAGACTTATGATTAGTAAATGTGCCAAGGGGTGGCAAACTTATAGTTATTATTTGCTCCAAGCAGAATAATTAGGGCTAAAAAACACGCTGAAGAGAAAAGATGACTTTGCCTTAGAAAAATGATTGAGAAAACTTTGGGAAGTAAGTGTTTTGGACCAAACAAAGGAGCAACAGAGCTTTCGTGTTGGCAGATTTAGAGTTAACTCCTGCGCCGAGGCGGGATATTTAGCATTAGCAGTTGCACTAAGGCACGGCCAACTTATATTTATCATTTGCTCCAAGCGGGAGATCTATGGTTAAAACTTGTGCCAAAGGGTGGCTGACTTAAGGCTAAAAAATGCGCTGAAGAGAAAAGGTGACTTTGCCTTAGAGAAAATAATATAGAAAACTTTTGGAAAGCAAGTGTTTGAAATTTTGCCAAGTTAAAGAGAAAAAATAATCCTGAAAGACAAGGAAAACACTTGTTACAAAATGTGCAGAAGGAGGGGCACCAAATATCTTCCAAATTTTGGGGAAGGATGTTGCAGCAACAACAATTGGCGAATCGCTGGTGAACACAGATCTCTGAAAAACTCTCTCTCGTTCATAGGAAATTTTAAAAGTTGTTCACTTTATGTGCAACAGTCAGTTTGAGCATTCAAATCTCGACAAAGGAAGTAGTCACTTTATCCATTGGTCATTGGTAAAGGGGAGCTTTGATAAAGACATCCTTAAAACTTTCCAAGGGCCAAAATATGGGGTTCATTTTGGAAGATTCATCTTTCAGATGACCACTATCATCGGACTCCACAGGATTGTAACCACATCTCATACAAACTATTCTCTTGTTCCTCATTCCCATGCTGCTTCCATACTTTTAGATGTTCATGTATTTGACAGCTTTTGCTGTTTGAGCCTTCGAGAAATAGTTTCCTTAAAATTACGATCTTTGATTTTGGTTCTTCAATCCATAATTTCCTTTTTGTATGAGTGAGAGATTTTATTTGATTTATCAAGCCTCATGGATGGAGAAGAACCTTACTTGAGCTGAGTCTTTTCAACAACTTTCTTGACTTAAACATTTTTCTTTTATCTCAGCCATGCTTTGATTGAGGAGAAAATTTCTGGAAAACAGACTCTTGATTATAAGCCTTTTTGGCTTTAGATTTGCAGCATGGAGTCATTTTAATACCCTATGCCTTCGAGATGTACTTCCCCTCCTCGGGTCCAACTACAACGATCTTCTTGAGATGCTTATAAATGTGAGGGTGGATGGAGCCTGAAGATAGTGATAAAGATAATCATAGATCTCTGCTATTAATCAAGGGTTAATGTGACTGACAGAACAGGATCTCTTCATTCAGGAGAACAATCAGCAAAAGCCAAAATGCATAGATAAACTTTCTTTTGAGGATACATTTCCAGCTTCATGAGTTGTGAGATTTCTTGAGAAATCTATCTTCGCAAAAGGCCCAATTACAGGGCTAGCGGAAAAAAAACGATACAAAGAAAAGGGGAAAGGGAAAACTCAAATACTCAGAAAAGAGGACAACTTGGCTGAAACAAACAAAAAACAAGAGACTAAAGTAAAAAGCAAAAGAAAAGAACAAAGTTTTTATTTATGTACAGAAAACCTCAACGAGACTATGCAAAGTATTGTTTCAAGGTGAGGCCGTTGAGGGGAAGGGTTACTTCCTCTCCCTGGAGGTCTCTTAGCTTGTAAGTGGATGGGCCAAGCTTTGCAGACATTTGGTAAGGGCCTACCCATAAGTGTTGGAATTTCATGTGCATTCCCTTCCTTTGTGATTATGGTCCCATTTCAGAACTAAATCTCCTACTTCAAAACTTCTTTTACCAGACTTTTTTTTATCGAACCATCTCTTGACTATATCTTGGTGTTGGTGGAATTGATTCTTAGCTTTCTGTCGGGCTTCTTCAAGTTGAAGCAAGGTGTCAATCCTAGATTGTAAAACCTGACTACCAGACCCTCGAGTGGCTTGGGACAACTGCAAGGATGGAAGCAAGATGTTGGGAGGGAGGATGGCTTCCTTTCCATAGAAAAGGGTGTAAGGGGAAACCCCTAATGCATTCTTTGGAGTCACCCTATCTGCCCATAAGACATTTGGGAGAGATATATGCCAGCTTCGTTTATTTTCAATCATAGTATTCTTGAGAATTCGGATGAGGTTTTTGTTTGAAGATTCAGCTAGTCCATTTCCCTGGGGGTAGTAATTGGCTGAATAATGCAATTTAATTCCCCTTTCATAAACAAATTCATTTATTTTAAAAGACAAGAAATAAGTGTCATTATCAAATACCAGGGAAATTGGAACCCCAAACCTGGTTATGATGTTCTCTTTCAAGAAAGTGATGACTGCATCTTCATTGATCTTGCACAGTGGGGCAGCCTCTATCCATATGGTGAAATAGTTAGTGGCTATCAGGATGTATCGATGTTGTAGAGAGGAATTTGGTTTTATCTCTCTGATGACATCTATACCCCACTGTTCGAAAGGTTCTAAGATGATAACCGACTGCAAGGGCCCTATTGCCTATGGTAATTTTCTAGCACTCCTTTAGCATACATCACAGTCCCATGCATAAGTATGGGCATCCCGGAATAAAGTTGGCCAATAATAGCCGGCTCTCAGTATTTTGTGAGTTGTCGTCTCCCTTTAATAATGTCCACTGGCAGGGCCATCGTGTAACTCTTTGACAACTTTACCTACATCCTCCTTCTTTAGGCATCTGAGAAAAACTCCATCAAAATTTTTTTCTGAAAAGTACCCCATCAATGATCTGATAAGCTGTTGACTTTAAACGAAGGGCCCTTCTTTGTTTAGAACTCCAATGTTCTGGTAGGTACCCTTGTTGCAAGTAATGCACTAAATCCCTATACCATGATTCGGGAGCTGTGTATATGGGACATACTTCGACTGAATTAAGCTCGACTTCATTCCTCCAATCCTGCTTTGTATGTTCAATAAGTAATTTACATAGGCCCTGTCCCTTAATGATGGTGGCCGGTTTAAATTCCAAGTCATATTCTTGAAGAGATGTGACCCAATTTCCCCTTCTTTCTCCCAACTCCTTTTGAACGAAAAGGGATCTGACAACTGGGTGGGGAACTATAACTTTAGTTTTGTTCTTAAGAATATATGGTATGAACTGTTTTACTGCTTTGAACATGACATACCCTTGTTTGTCAACAATAGGATAGTTCAGTTCAGTGCCTTGCAGACCAGTACCCATAAACTTGATTGGGTATTCGTCTCCTAATTTTATCTTTTGCATGAGCATAGCTCCGAGAGAGTCATCCGAAGCAAAAGTATACAAGATAAAATCTTTATCAAAATCTGGGCTTCTTAAGGATGGAGCATTAGCTATGGCTGCTTTAATATCCCTGAATGCATCTTTCTCCAATTCTGTCCATTTGAACTGTGTGCTTTGCTTGACCATTTGATGCAAAGGTTTAACAGTTTGAGCGAAATCGGGGACAAATCTCTGAACAAAATTGATAGTTCCCATAAATGACTACATGGATTTTTGTTATGGGGCATGGGAATTTTATTCATAACTTGGACTCTCTCTTGATCTATTGAAATTCCTTATTTTGAAATGATATGACCCAAAAGTTTACCTTCAAGAACAACAAACACACTCTTCTTGGGGTTTGAAGAAATACTATATTTTCAGCAATGATAAAAAATATGCTTTAAATGAACAACATGGTCTTCTCTCTTCTTTCAAAAACTATCACATCATCTAGATAGACAAATACACAATGACCTCCCAATCCCTGTAAGGAAATGTCCATTGGTCGTTGGAACAAGGCTCCTGCATTTGTTAAGCCGAATGGTATTCTTCGGTATGCGAAATTTCCCCACTTGGTGCGGAAAGTAGTTTTAAGGCGGTCTTCTTCGGCCACTAATACTTGATTGTAACCAGAGAAACCATCCTGAAAGGAAAAGAGTTCCGATCCTGATACCATCTGGAGAATTTGTTCCATTTAAGGGACGGGATAGTTATCTTTATTTGAAGCTCTGTTCAGATTCCTGAATTCAACACATAATCTTATCTCTCCTGACTTCTTTCTTCCGGGAACTAGGTTAGCAACCCACTCGGAATGCCGGACCTTAAATATTATCTTAGCATCAAGTAACTTCTTCAATTCCTTTTGAATCAGAGGTTCGAGAGTAGGATGCATCCTCCTCAATTGCTGCTGAAATGGCTTGACGTCTGCTTTCATTGGTATGATATGCTAAATAATGCGAGTGTCAAATGTTTTCAAATCTTCATAAGTCCATGCAAAAACATCCTTATATTGTTGAAAAATCTTGATGAACTTATCTCTTTCTCCTAGTGAACAACATTTACCAAGGTTAACAAATTTTGGTTCAGATTCGGTGCCCAAATTTACCAATTCGTGTTGCATAGATGAGCTATTGGTCTTGGTATTTGCTAGCCTCTTGAATTTGCTCTGCAGATCGAACATCATTTCAAGTGACCTCACCCCTTTGGGGATGAAATTTCCTTTAGCCTCATCTTTCTCTTGTAAAACAACATCATGCTCTTCTTCGTCTATCACAGTTTGCTGGAACATGTCTTCATTTGTTAGAAAAATGATGATCTGATCGTCATCATCAAAAACTCTGAAACTTGTTATATTCTCTGGGACAAAAGGCATGAAAACTAGTTCAACTGAACATTTTTTATTAGTCGGCACCAATCTGGAAGCAGAAGTTGCTAAAAAATTAGCCGCAACATTTTGCAGTCTAGGAATAGATTTTATATTCAAAGCATCAAAATGCGTAATTAAATCCCATACCTCAGCCTAATAACGTTTCAAATGAGGTGAAAGACAGTGAATGGTATCTCTTACCTGTCTTATAACTATTTATGAGTCACCAAAAACTTTCAGCTACTTAACATTCAAACCGATGGCTTTCTTCAATCCGTGGACTAAAGCTTCATATTCAGCAGTGTTATTAGTACACTCAAATTCTAATCTACAGGACAAGAAGTACTTATTACTTTCAGGATCCACTAGAATACAACCAGCTCCGGATCCTTCTAAAGTCTTGGAACCATCAAAGTACAAAGTCCAAAAAACATTGTTTGATTTAACTAAGTTGGTATCTTTATAATCTAAATTAGTGACTAAGCTAACTATGTTACAATCAATATCATCAATCCGAGAAAAATGAAGGAGACTGGACTGTTTATTTGATTCATGGCTAATAGTTTCAGATTGATAATTACACGGATCAATTTCTAAGAAATAATTTCCCAAGACTGAAGATGAGAAGGTTGCAGCTTCATTCTTTCCTTCTAGCTGAGTTACATTTTGTTTCATGTGTGGTTCCCTCAAAATTTTAATTTGATTCTACCTATTCTGATATGGTAACCATAAATGGGACCAATCAGTTGAAAAGTAACCATTTAGTTTTGTGGACTAGTCCCTGCTTAGGATTAAACCGTAGGCTTCAGGAATATCAACTACCATTATATCAATGAACTAACATACCCTAGAATCTGCCAACAACCTAATGAGAACATCCTTCATTTCCCCAATAACTTTAACAGCAGTCCTATCTAACTGAATAATCTGAGCAGGAGACGAAATTGGTTGACCGTTAATCTTCTTATAGATTGACAATGGCATGACATTCGAAGATGGTCCAGAATCTACCAGACAATTGTGTACATTGTGATTGAAGATTTCAAAAGTTAAAAGGAAAGGCAATGTCTGGGATTTGGATTTCCCGCCGATTCTGGCTTCATTAATTTTAGGGTCTTCTTGAGTGTCTGTTAATGGAGTGCTGGGATGGGATTGAAGAGCTTGCAACAACTTGTTTCATTGCTGAGGAAAACTACACATATCGAATATTGAAGCATTTGCTTTTACCTTCTTTATATCTTCAATGATGTTATATCCCATATCACATTCTTTTACAACTTTCGTTTGATTGTCTATCTTGCTCAATGTGACCTTTGGTTGCTGGACTATTGTGTCAATGTTTGGATGTTTGGAAGCTGTTGGGTTAGCTTTAGGTTGAGGCAGAATGACTGCAATTTGTCTTTTAGGTATCTCTTTGGAAATTTTAGGTTTGGGCGTAGTTGAGCTTGGAACTGGATCTGCAATGGGACCTTTACTGCGAGTGTTAATGTTTACAGTAGAGACTTGGCTCTCCACGGGATCATCTTCTATTAATTGAGTTAACGGTACCCAGTCCCATAACACCATGGTGGTATCTGGGGAGGGATCCTCTACTTCAAGAGTTTATTCCTCTGGAAGATCATCTTGATCTGGAATCTGTGAATCCATCATTTGGTTCATTACTAAACTCATAGAATTAATCCATTGTGGGCAGCTCTTTTCAGAGTGCGGCTCTTGATGAAAGGTACAGAAGTATTATATTCCTATTTCATTTAGATTTAAAATAGGGGAACTATTCAGAGGTGGGTGAGGTTGGTCATTGTCTTCTCTCTTCTTGTAGAATGGTTTGAAAGGATTCCTAGATGTACTAGCGGCCTTATTTTTCTCAAGATCTACAATTTTATTGGACAATTTCTGGATCATTTTAACTACGTTTTTCATGTCCGTTAATGACTCTTCTTTATTCCTAGCAAGCAGCAGGGATTTTCTATTAGTTGTTGGCTTTATTTCTGCATCCAAGGCATGTTTAGCAATGTTGTCTGCTTCTTCTTCCACCTTCCTAACTTCTTCAAAATTTTCTATCATGGTGGTCTTCTTAGTTCTTTTGACAAACATTGCTATGGGGCGTTCAAGTGCTATTGTATAATATTCAACTAAGGATTCTTCTGCGGGTTTAGTTGCTTCGCTGAAATTATTCAAGAGCATAGTGAACCTTTGGTTAAAGTCTTGAACCTTTTCTTTCTTTTCCATTCTCATGGATAGTAATTCTTTCATGAGTGTAGCTACAGTTTTTTTATTTCCATACTTCTTTAAAAAACATTTTTCAAACTCTTCCCAATTGGAAATTGAGCTAGCTTGAAGGCTAAAATACCATGAAGAAACTTTCAGTTCAAATGTGTATGGGAAAATCCTATAGACTACATCTTTTGCTGTACATTTAAAAGATTCAAAGCTAAATAACAACTCTTAAGATGATCTTCAGTAGATATGCCTTTACCTAGGTCGTATTTGGGCAAAACTTTCTCTGGATTTTTAGGCAGATTGTGGAATGGCCCAGCTAGATTTAATGCTCCCCTTGGTCTCCAAGCAGGTACAACCATGGCTTTGTGTGGAGAATTAGGTAGAGAGTGGTGAATTAAGTGGAGTTCTCTTTGGAGTAAAAATTTCTCCAATATTTTCTAGATCTTCAAAAATTTTTGGATTTTCAAGATCGACTTCTTTCAAAGGTTCTATGATCTCTTCCAAATATAAATCTACCAACTCTTCAAAGTTCTGCATAAGAATCGAATCACAGGTGTACTGTCTTTCTCTTCTAGGGGTTATTCTTCTATGGATAAATGTTATTGCATTCAAACCACCGAGTTGTCTAACATAAGCTCGTGTATGTCTCCGTAAATCAACTACTTCAACAAAAGGTACATCATACAACATTTCTTGTTGCTCAGAATCAGAATTGAGATTTTCTTGATTTCCTGGGATTGCTGTTTCAAGTGGGTTTTCAGTAAGATCTGCTTAACAGGAAGAGTCTCCTCTGTCAGCCATGCACTGTAGTCCCTCCTTCTAGTGACAAAAACTGTTGATTCCCCGATTATTGCAGCATCAAGCAACAAGGGATTCTCACTGGTAAACATTCCCAATTAGATTGTCCACCATTTGGTGTGGGGAATCCGTCCTGTTAACGGTTTCGGCTACCGTAAGATTTAAAGATTTGTTTTCTTTTACATCGGTTGCGGCCCGATCTACCATTTTGTGATTTTATTTTAAGATGATATGCAAGTGTTGTAAACTAATTTAATCTAAATGCATAGCTGAAACAAATCTTAATCTAAAACCGAGATAAAGCAAATCTAATCTATCTTTGCAAGGAGCAAACTGTAAATAAGAGCAATACACTAAAAGAAACATCTAAAGGTCATATAGATAGCCATTAAATTTGAAGATGCAATCTCAGCAGGAGGTAAAAGATATTAAAGATAGCTTTAATTCAAATGCAATACATTCCATTACTGATTTAAGAGAGACATCATTGTACAAGAAAAATAGAAAGATCATTCATTACAAAGAAATAATTCATAATAGCAAAGAAAGATCTCACTGTAGTATGTGAATGACACGAGAGTAGTCCAGCAAGCATTCATCACACAATTCTAGGCAAAAACGCCCTCTCCACGGCTTTCATTAGGCACAATCAAGTTCCTTATACATGTAGAGAAGTAATTCACGTACAAGACAAAAAATGTCTTTCACCTGTAAAAAGTTCGTTTCTCTTTCTTCTATTCTCCTATTTATAAATTTACAAATTGCTCCTTGAGCTGACAGGTGTACCCTAAACTTTAGAACTTTCTCATTTGTCCTTTAGTGAATAATTACAAAATCCACATATTCGTGGGGAGACTTCCATATAGGACAAAATCAAAGCCATCTGTCCTTTTAAAACAATTATACAATCAAGGAATTTCAGCCTTTTCTCACATTAAGACAAATAAGAACTTTGATGGTTTATTTATTCTATTTGGCTTGCTTTTGCTGACTCACTAACTCATTCCTATCAATTGGCTTGCTTGTGGATGCTTGGCCATCTGCACTTTGGATATGTGTGGCCCATTGGCTGAGCTCTTTCAAGATAATTTTGCTCCGAACAGATATTGTTGCCTTTGTTGCAATGTCATGCTTGTGTAGATTTGATTTGACTTGTTCTGCTCCTGCTATTACTTCTAGGGGAATTGCTTCCAGAAAGTAGATATGCACAGCGGGTTGGCCAATGAACTGTTGGAGTTCATATTGGGTTATCACCTCTACCCTTTTAACATATTCCAATCCTTTATCCAACTCGCCTTGTAACTCAACCAACCGATGTTGTCGTTCTGGGAATTCATTGATAGTTTCAGGAAGAACCAAGTGGCACCTACCATGGGATTCTCTGATTTTGGAGTAGAAATAGTGACATTTGCAGATAGTCTTTCTAATCTCCAAGCTTAGCCTGGCGCCACAATCTTTATTGAATTCAAGGACTCCTACATCCAAGTCAAATTCTTCTTCGGTGGCGACGTGCAAGTTTGAGGGGAATCCAGATTTTCCTCTTCTCCACTCAAATTGTTGTTTTAACTCCTCCACATGTTTTGCAAATTTGTCTCTGTTCTTTAAGGCTCCAATTTCGATGGCTGTCATTTTCATGATCATTTCTTTCACGTTGCAATTTTTTCCTAAAACCTGCACCAGTAGCTGATGGCCTTTTATTAGCATGTCACATGCTTGCTTATGAAATGTGAACAGATGTTGCTTGTTTTCCACTACTACTTTGAGCTGTTTCAACAACTGCTCCTTTTCTTGGATTAACCCCTCATACTGATCCTTAGGGAGATAAAGTTGTTGGGCCCTACTTTCTTCGAGCTCCTCCAATTTTGATATCCGGTTTTTTAAGTTCTTTTTCTTGTCTTTAGAGATGGCCAACTGCATCTCTAGTGAATTCTTCACATTTTCAAGCTGTAGAGCTTCCGAAGTTATCCTTACCTTCTCTTCTGTCAATTCCTTGTATTTCTTCTTTAATTGATTTGCTTCTAGGACTTCCCTCTTCCTGTCATCTCTTATTTTGATGCATTGATCTCTGTAATGCTTTACCTCATTTATTAACCGATCAGTATTGGCTTTACTCGCCTCAACTGATGCCACAGTGCATTGGGCTTGGAATGAAGGGTCAATATCAGTTCCTTGGACTAGTGTAATTTTTGATACTACGAATTCATATATGTTTTCTGCACTCTCCATTTTCCTAACTCTCCTATAAATGATAGCCCTTTTTGGCTCATGAAAATATACGGAATCCAGGTTGGCTACCTGGCACTGCTTTCTGGGGTTGTACATGGTTAATGCTAATCCTTCAGTAGAAGCAACCCCTTCTCGAGCTATCCATGGTTGGCCTATCAGTGGCGGATCTAACTCCATGTTTTGCAGAGTAGACAGTTCTAGCTCGGGAGTTTTCTTAGTCTGCTCCTTTCGCTTCCTTTCAACTAGCTCTGATAACTCCTTTTGTAACCTGTCTGCCTCTTCTAACAAAATCCTCTCTTCTTCCTTTTCCTCTTGCAGTTTAGAATCCTGTTCCTGGAGGATTCTTTCTTCTTCTTCTCTTTGGGCCCTTACCTCCTCTTCCTTTTGAATTCTAGCAGCCTCATCTTCCAAAACCCTTTTCTCTTGCTCTCTCTGGACTCTAGCAGCTTCCTTTTGCTACTGCAACTGAATAGTCTGCTCTCTCTAGATTCTTGATACCTCTTCTTGTTGGAAATTGGCAGCTTGTTCATTTTGGATCCTAGTTGCTTCTTGATCCTGCTATTGTAGTATCCTATCATCTTCCTCCTGCTCTATTCCTGTCGGATCTCCTAATTGGAACACTGATGCTTCATGTTCCTTTTGACTTAGGCCGACAGGCCTGGGGTTAGGGCTCTTTGCACCTTTCTTCTTGTCGCGCTTGCCTAATTCTGTTAAGTTTCAAGCACTATGGAAAAAATCTTCCTCCATATCTTTAAGATGGGTGTACTCAAAGCTAGTTTTGACCTCAATAATATGTTTGAAAACTTCACCACAAGGGTCATGCCTTCTGAAAAATATTGCACCGAAATGGAAGATGTCTAAATCTTGAACATAGTTGTCTCCTTCCTTGGCCTTCAGGAGGCTATATGCACCAATAGTGAAAGGCATTGGCGGATACATTCTTTTCTTCCTTTCAGTGAGAACTCTGTTGATTCCGCCAATGCTGAAGAGTTTCCTTATGGCTCCCCTGTGAATCACAAGATCTGTAGCATATCTTGGAAGAAAAAAGGGAGCTACAGATCCTCCACTCATTCGGATATAGGTACCTTCTATACTATGATAATAATCACCAAATGCTTCGATAATGGGCATGGCGTTCTCTAACATGCAATCTGGTTCCTTTACAAAAATAAGCTGGTATAGAGGCATGATGAATTTCTCGCAAACTTGCTTGTAATAGTTTGCGTATTTACTTTCCCATGTGAGTTGATAGGCCATGAATAGAGGCATTTCCTTTGGCTTCCATGAGAATCCCAAGTCTGGGAAGGTATGTTTGCTCAATAAGCAATCTATCAAATATGAAGACATGAAGAAATCTGCTTTCTTCTGAGTTATTCCTCCCTGGGCCGCAGTTAACCATGAGGCCAGACTATCTGAAATGATGTTGACCCAATTAAAATTGGTGCCATTCATGGCTATATGAAAGATTACTGGCACCCATACGATCTTAAAAATATTTCCATTGGGCATGCTGCAGAGCCGACTCAATATCAGAACGATGAGTCTATAAGGGGTCTTTAGGAGGTTGCTTTCATATTCATTCTTGTTCCTCCTTCTTATCTGTCTATCATTTATCATCATTTTCCTGGCAGCATCCAGTGGATCCATAGGATGCTCCACTATCCATTTATCATCTAACCAAGCTCTGTGTTGAGGTAATCAGTAGGTGGCTGTGATATGCTTAGGAGCAAAAGATGATAGGTTCATCCCATTTTTATCATTTGTGAACCTAGTGTCAATCCTGAGGTGAGGGATCAACTAGCTAATGACTTCAGAACATGGGAACAATTCAGGACGAGTCGTTGCCTTATGGAGGAAAGACCTTCGGATGTTTGCATACACCATAGAATCTTCTATGGGGGCTTGACGATTGTTTTGGTCTATGATAAACCTATATAGCCCACCCCATTGGAATTCCGGGGTGGAGCTCCCAGGGGGCACATTGGTGGTAGATTGTGTGTCAGTGAACATTGTCTCCAGTGAAGTATCCAACAGGATTTCTACGTCTGAATCTAAGTCGATCTTT
This sequence comes from Larix kaempferi, assembly GCA_027924585.1. Taxonomy (NCBI): domain Eukaryota; kingdom Viridiplantae; phylum Streptophyta; class Pinopsida; order Pinales; family Pinaceae; genus Larix; species Larix kaempferi. The sequence continues at coordinate 36,849,265 of BSBM01000091.1, read as the reverse complement.
TGCGTGGCTTTCTTCCTTGCAGACCTCCTATGCATGATAATCCTGCAGTAAGCATGGCTGTACAAATAAGGCGTATGTAGACTTTCAATTAAAGATGAAAAACCTCTCATAGATATGTGAAAGAAAATATAATAGAGTTGGCTTTAACTAGGTAACCTTCAAACATTAGCAAAACAGTTATAAAGAAATTCAGAAAATGCCAGCTTTCATAATATGGAAGTTGTTTTACCAAGAGATCAACCAATTCACAAATGAAGTTACCGTTTCACAGTTAAGAGTCCTGAGTTTATATATAACATAAATGGCACTATGGTTTCATTATTCTTTGAATGATAGTTCTAGAACCTATGTGACATCTTAGGACCATGGCTGTCTTGATTTCATGTTTAATTAGCTTATCAAGACAAGGCTAGTTTGTTGTCAATGCAATACCAAAAGGAAAGCCAAGAGTTTAGGAGGTCTACAAACAAGGATGATGACATGGTGGCAAGGTAGTGAGAAAGCTTCTCATTTACGCTATTTACTTTTACTCGACATGTAGGCGTTTTCTAAATCAAAATAGCCAGCCAAGACAAACTAACAGCGTCATGACACTCACAGAAATGTGCAAATATCTAAAACGTTTTGTGCGCTTAGAGAGACCATTGGGTTTGCTCCAGTAATGTGGGTAAATACACATGAGTGGTTTATAAGTGAAAGCGGGGCCATTCATAATGTTCCCTATAGCAGCACCGTCATTTTTCTCTTATCATGTTCTAAAGGGGGGCGGGGTTGGCCGAGCATTCTTTTAGCTTCATGACCTAGGCGCGAACATATAATCCTCAATGGGTGAATCATACCTAACTAGCAAGCATTGGTAAATCTTTCTTGGCTCAAAGGCATCGACATAACCACCATGATTCCCTATGCACACGCCTCTGACAGAATGTAAGCGATTCACAGTGCTAATAATTCTATTCACCCATTACATAATTAAGTCACTTATTCACTGTAGACACGTAGCTGCCATGGCTCCTAGCATTCCCTCCCACGGGGTGAAAATGCACCTGGTGTTTCAACCGAAAAAAGCACTAGCTATAGATTTGGGATTGGAATCACATCTAAGTGGGCTAACTGTGGCCACTAGGGTCTAACGGGGAAAATTCAGAGATGGAAAGCTGTATGGGAAAGACTTACTTAGAGTGTCGCTCAAGTGATAGCAGGGAAAACCTGAGATGAGCCGGTGAGGATAGGGCTCTCCAAGCCCCAGTTTGCGTAGGGAAACTTCGTATCCTCCTTCTTGGAATAATGAAGAAGTTGGAAGTTCCATGCCTTCAAAGGTATATGTATAGTGATAGCGAGTTACCTACGGGGTAAAACTTAACTCAAAGCCTTGGGAAATAAGAAAGGAACGGGAAGAGCACCTACCTATCAGACTTGTGGGCTACCTGGAGGGCTGGTGGACGTTCCAGGACGGGTGATAGTTCCCAAAGGCATCCAGTAGTGAATGGCAATCTTTTTTCTTGGATAGTGAATGGTGAGCTCTGTTCAACTTGGTGAATGACAGAATAACTTTCAAACCCCGTTGCATGCGTTTATAATGGGCATTTATGTCACATAAGGTGGTGGGTTGGCGAATTGAATGAGCACGGGGCTTGAGAACTTGTGAATTTAAAATGGCACATGGTCGCATTCATGACCCTACCAAATCCGATGTCTCACATGCACCAAAATAAATCATCCCACCCAAAGAGGCAATCGCGAGATTAAGGTCTGCGCTAAGGCGGTGAGCGTAACATTAAGTCCGGTGCCAAAGCGGCAATCACGACGTTAAATCCTGTAATGATAGCGTTGGGCCAAAAATGAGCTCGGGGTTGCGCGGCTATGATGGAGGGCATTATAGGGATAAGCCTTACACCTTTGGTGCAAGGTTTAATCACAAAACATGCGCTAACAGGAATCGTGCCAACAAGCCATTAAGAGATTTTCGCGTAGACATTCATTTAAGGATTGGTTTTGCGCCAATGGCAGTCGAGATATGGTTACAAATCGTGCCAAGCAGTAGACTTATGATTAGTAAATGCACCAAGGGGAAGCAGACTTATAGTTATCGTTTGCGCCAAGCGGAAGAATTAGGGCTAAAAAACACGCTAAAGAGAAAAGGTAACTTTGCCTTAGAAAAATGATTGAGAAAACTTTGGGAAGGAAGTGTTTTGGACCAAACAAAGGAGCAACGGAGCTTTCGCATCGGCAGATTTAGAGTTAACGTCTGCGGCAAGGTGGGAGATTTAGCATTAGCAGTTGTACTAAGGTGCGGGCGACTTATAGTTATCATTTGCTCCAAGCAGGAGATCCATGGTTGAAACTTGCGCCAAAGGGCGGCCAACTTAAGGCTAAAAAATGTGCTGAAGAGAAAAGGTGACTTTGCCTTAGAGAAAATAATCTAGAAAATTTTTGGAAAGCAAGTGTTTGAAAATTTTCCAAGTTAAAGAGAAAAAATAAGCCTGAAAGACAAGGAAAACACTTGTTACAAAATGTGTAGAAGGAGGGGCCCCAAATATCTTCAAAATTTTGGGGAAGGATGTTGCAACAACAACAGGAACATAAAGCACATTAGAAAAATATCCAGAGTCAAGATCAATTTTTTGGATACCGTGAGAAGGGATTTCTGAATCATTGCTCAATCTGATGGAAGGACCAGTGAAGCTTTCGAGACTAGAGAAAAGTTCCTTGGAGGAAACCATATGACAGTATGCTCCTGAATCTATGATAAGAGAAGGACTAGTTGATGGAGATGCTATGAGAGCATTACATCATTCCTTTCGTTTGGATCTGGGAGATTCAGAATCTTTCTTTCTTGCACATGCTAGTATAGGAAGGTTGTTCTCTTCAAGTAACTTTGCCATCAAATCTATAGTCTTCTGGATCCAAGCACTCTCAGGATGAGGCCCCCGATGACAGTATGTGCACTTTGCCTTTCTCTTTTGAGAATTTTTGGCCTTCTTAGAGTATGAAACTCTAGCCGACTGGTGTGTAGGCCTTATATCACTAGGAATCTCTAGCTTTCCTATATCATTCGCTCTCTCTACAACTGTAAGGGATGAATCCAATTTGGGTATGATCATTCCCATTGAAATCAACTTCTCTTCCTCTTGGGTAAGAGATTGTGTGAAATCATCAAATGAGGGAAAATTCCATCTTGGAATGGACAACCTAGATGACTAGAAAGTAGAGACAAAAACTAAGAAATTTTCCCCCAACTTTGAGAGAATGGCAAGTATAAGCTACTTATCTTCCTTCGCTAGCTCATATCTTTTCAACTATGATATCAAGATTTATACCTTGGTGAGAAAGGAATTGATAGAATCCAAGCTACTAGGACTCAAACACATGAGCTCATTCTCTAATTTGTGTGCTTCCATATCATCTTTTGGCCCAAAGAGAGATTCGAGCTTGTCCCACACCTCTTTCGAAGATGTAAGATCAATGGCATGAAAGTGTAGATCATCATAAATTTAGAGGAGGAGGAGACCAATTGATTCATCAACCTGATCCAAGTACTTGGACTTTTCAATTGCACTGGTTGGCTCTACCATCGTTTCGTTGAGTATTCTGGAGAATATCTTGGATCTCATGAAGAGAGCCATCTTGGCTTTCCACTCAACATAGTTGGAAGATGTAAGCTTTAGATCCATCTGAACAGAGAAAGTTGAATAGTTGAAGAAGGTTCTGAACAGGTGAATAAACCTGCAAAACAATAAAATATGTGTTGATGGAGAATGCTACACTTTGACTGAACACTACCTTAAGGACACTTGGCACATGGACTAAGTTCTTCACACCTAGCTAGACCTCACTGGATTTCTCCAATGAAATCAAGTAATAGCACCAGGATTTGCTGTGGAAACTCAGAGGCTTTTGGTGCACAAGTGAAAGATAGATGCTCAAAGAAATGTTGCAACCGCTGCTACTGCAATTGTTGCAATTCGAATAGCTACTTCCTACTCTGATACCATGTAAGAATATGCAAGGATATGGCAGCTACAACAACTCACAATAACACTCACAAATATGTTGTAAGGAAGAAGAGAAGGAGACACTCAATGATCACTCATAAACACAGTAGAATAGAACAATATCTCAGTATTATACAATGAATAAGAATGTAAGTGAATGAGTAAAATAGAACAATAAGGTGTATAATATAGGATTCGAATAGGCCAAGTAGGGCATTCGAATTCCTAACTCAGAGTGTGGCTTGGATGATAGTGGATTCATCATCCAGTTAATGTATCATCATCAATGGTAACAGTCAGTCAACTGAGTCTAACTGAGTGAGGTAGGCATTAACTGAATGAAGGAGGCTCAGTGAAGGGTGCATGAGGAGCTAACTGGAGTCAGAATGGGTAGACTAGTCTCACTGGAGGTCCATCAGAGTGAAACAGTCAGTGGGGGAGTCAATCTAGCCTCAAATCAAGGAAGAATTGAGTGATAACTGACAGGTAGGTGAGAAAGGTGCCTAACTGGATGTGGTAGGTGAGAAAGGCGCATTAGCCACGCAAAAGACTGGAGAAGGGTGCCTTTGGTAGTTGGGAGGCCCCATGGGGGCTGTAGATAGGCTGTGGAGAGCTAGAACCAAGCTATAGGAGCCAGGAGGTCGACCATGATGATGATTGGATGCTTGAAGTGTCATGCAAATGCATGCAGCATGTAGTTTTGCATGCAAGTAAAAAAGAGCTAGAAGCAAGCTCTAGGTGTTGGGGAGACCACCCTGATGATGACTGGATGCATGCAATTGCATGCAACATGCAGATATGCATGCAAGCATGCAAAATACAAAATGATGGGGAGAATATTCCAACAAAAGCCAGCCAACATTTAGGTATTGCAGTTGACCCCCATTCTGGGCATAAAAGGAAACCCGAGTGGAGGATCTGAAGAGAGATAGGAAGACAAACAAATAGAGAATAGTAGAGGTAGGAGTTCAACTCATTGAATCTGGTCAGTACCCGACAATCAGGGCAACCTTTTATGAGGTTAACAAAGTCTCCCAATGAATATCGTGTCTTGGAACATTTGGGGGTGTAATCATCCTCGTAAACTCAAAACCTTAGCTAGAAAGGTGAAGCAAGAAAGACCTGATGTTTTATTTATGTAGGAAACACAATGTAACTCAGAAACAATGGAGAGAGTGGGGAAAAAGATTTCGAGAGTTTGTAAGGAAATGGAAATTGATGCCAATGGAATGGTTGGGTGTCGAAGGGTTCTTTGGAAGCCACATTCCATTAGATTTTTTAATTGGAGGGCTAATAAGTTTTCCCTTACCTCAAAATTCTCAATCCTAGATACAGGGGCTAAGGGTACTTTGGTCAATGTCTATGGCCCGAGTGCCTTCCCTCAAAAGGAGGCATTCTTACACTTCTTATCCTATTTTTTGGAGTAGGAGGGAAATGGTTCGTGGATTATCGGAGGGGACTTCAATTTGATCACCTCTCTTGAGGATAAAAAGGGTGGTAGAAGGGATCTGGATAGATTCCAAGAAAACTTTAGGGATCTCTTGATTCATAGTCCTTTCATTGACATTGAAACTGGAAATGGGTGGTTTACCTGGAATAATAAACGTGGAGTCACACACCTGGTTGCTTCAAGGATTGACAAATTCTTAGCCACTGAAGACACGACTCGAGGAATGGGGTAGGTCAATGCCAGCATTCTTTCGACGATAGGTTCAGACCATTGGCCCATAAGTCTTCACCAGGATTGGTCGAATGCCTTTTTAAATAGACCATTTAGATTTGATTGATTCTAGTTGGAGCATAAAGAATTCAAAGATTTGGTGGGACAGTGGTGATAGGATCTGGTCCTCCCTATGGGATTGAGAATGTACCAATTTACGCAAAAACTCAAGGCTCTTAAATCCAAGATTCACACCTGGAATAAGGAATACTTTGGAAATATATTCTAGGATAAGAAAAATTGATTGAAGATTTAGAGCATATCCATCAGAAAGGGATGGATGAAGGTTGAGATGAGAGGTTACATGAGAAGGAGCAAAACCTTTTTGAGAAGCTTGAAGCACGAGAGAGGCAAGAGAAGATTTACTGGAAACAAAAATGTCGGAACCAATGGCTTCAAGAAGGAAAGAAGAGCACCAAATTCTTTGACATAAATATTGTTCAGAATCGCCATAGGTCAAATACCTTCAAGCTCAGAAAAACTAATGGAGGCCAGGTGGAGACTAGAGGATAAATCGAGGATGAGTTGATCCACCATTTTGAAGCAGTTTTAAAGGAGGATCGGGTTGATCAAGTCCATGAAACTGCCAAAATCACAAGCCTTATCCCTAGGCTTGTCCTTACGGAGCATAATGAGATGTTTGGTAAACCAGTCTCCATGCAAGAAGTTGAGGAAGCTGTGAATCAGATGGCCTTGGGGAAAGCCCCTAGTCCTGACGGGTTTACTACCAATTTCTTCACTTCTTATGGGATCTGATAAAAAAGGAGGTTCTTCAAATAATGGAGGAATCACAGAGCTATCTTGGGGTCTTAAAGGCGTTTCATGCGACTTTCTTGTCTCTCATCCTGAAGGTGGAAGGAGCGGATACCCCTGGTAAGTTTATACCAATAGCCCTCTGTAATGTAATCTATAAAATCATTACTAAAGTTATATCCAATAGGCTTAAGCCTATTCTCCCTATCCTTATCATTCTAGAGTAATCGAGCTTCTTTGAAGGTAGACAAATTGCGGATGGTATTATTCTGGTTCAAGAAACCATTCATTCCCTGAAGGTCACAAAGAAACCAGGCATGCTAGTGAAATTGGACATAACAAAAGCTTACGATAAAATCAGTTGGTAGTATATGCATTGTATCTTGGAAGCGTTTGGTTTTGAAAGGGACTCGGTGGAGTGGATTATGAATTTGGTTTCTACCCCCTTTTTCTCTATCCTTCATAATGGGGCGTCGAAAAAACTTTTGTAGGCTTCTTGGGGTATCCATCAAGGAGATCCTCTATCCACTTTCGTCTTTATTTTAATGGTTGAAGGTCTGAGTAAGATTTTGCAGACTCAAGCAGCTGAAGGCGGGATCCGTGGTCTTCAAATCCATGATGGTATGGACAAGAAGACGCATCAACAATTTGTGGATGATACTATGTTAATGGGGCACCCTTCAGTCCAAGAGGCTCAAGCCTTTAAAAAAAAATTGGTGTTTTTTTCCAAGGCTCGAAGTAAATCCGGATAAATCTCAGGTGTTTTTCTTTAACACCGTTGGAACCACCCAATGCAATATTTTGAGTATCCTTGGTTTCTCTCAGGGCTCTTTCCCTTCCATGTATCTGGGTGTTCCTTTTTTTGAAGGAACTATCCATAGAGTTTCTTGGCAAGATTTGATTGACAGAATGAGGAGAAAGCTGGATAGTTGGAATATTTGGCCTTTAAACTTGCCTAGACACCTGATTTTGGTCAAAACTATTCTCCAAGATATGCCGATCTATCTCCTTTCGATGCACTCGGCTCCTAAGGCCATCCTTAAGGAAATTCATGGCATTCAGAGAAATTTTCTATGGGGAGGTAGGGAAACAAAGTCTAAATTTTCCTTGGTTGGCTGGGAAAAAATTTGCAGACCCAAGGAAAAGGGGGTCTAGGAATGAGAGACCATGAGGTATTAAGTGAATTTTATGGATCAAAGATATGGTGGAGATGGTGTAACCACAGTTCGGAACCATGGGAGAGACTATGGCACACTGAATATGCCAGCGATAGATCATTAGGGAAATTGATCAGATACAATGAGGAGAGAAATGGATCTCACATTTGGCTAAAAGCATACTCTGGCCGAATGCTAGTTCAAGATCATAGCTTCTGGGAAATCCATGATGGGGAACTTGCAAAATTCTAGGAAGACTCCTCGAATCAGCTCACTAAATTAGGTGGTGATCCTCATTTGCAAAACATCAAGGGTAGAGGGATATTGGCAGAAGGTAAGCTCAAAGTGTGCAATTATTGGGAGGATCGATTGCAGGATGAGCATAGAAAATGGTTAGATCGTAGCTGGTGGGACGACCTAAATTCTGAAGAGGATCTTTTTTCTTTCGAGACCACTCTCAAGGAGCGTTTCATTCGGTTCAATATTGGTCCTGATAAGCTGAGGTGGGGTAATAAGCAGAAAGGTATTTTTAGTGTCAAGGAAGCTTATGATGCCCGGACTAATTCTGAGGAAGGGGAGGATAATACTTGGAAAAATATATGGGGGATGAACCTCTAGCCAAAAATAGGAGTCTTTTGCTGGCGAGTGATTTGGAGGAGGATTCTGACAAGTGAAAATCTTAGGAAACGAGGGATCCTGAGGCCATCCTGATGCCCCTTATGTCTCAATTTTGAGGACAATTTGGGGCACTTGTTGGATTATTGTCCTTTTACTTCCTCTCTATGGGATAAAGGAGCTATGATCTTTAGGAGAAGCGATTGGGTTAGAGGTCATCTCGATGAAACCCTCTCGGAATGGAATACTAAAGCTTTTAAGAATCCAATTGTTGGGACTCTATGGCAGATGCTTCCAGGGATGGTTATATGGACTGTTTGGAAGGAAAGAAATGAATGTATTTTCAGGGATATGAATCACAGGGATGAAGAGGTTTGGAGGAAGTTAGTCAAGAATATGCGAGAAACGATAAGATGTTCTCAATGGGGGGATAAAGACAAAGAGCTATTGGATGGAGAACTTCACATTGCTGGTGGTTGAGGATTGGGTAGAGGTGATTTGGATGGTCTTTGTAGGAGAGATATAGTGTGTCGTCCATGCAGCCCAATTTTTTGGTCACCTCTTTTTCAATTGGGTTATAAAGTTAACCTCGATGGTGCCTCCCATAGAAATCCAGGTGTTGCAGTATTTGGTGGAGTCTACAGGAATGCTTCTAGCATCATCCTCAATTTTTTTTTGGATTTATTGGCATAGATTCTAACAACTCCACTAAATTGGAAGGTCTAATTCAAGGCACTCATCTTGTGATTCACGAAGGCTGGTTTCTAGGTGTGTTGGAAGGGGACCCCCAAATCATAATCCAAATGGAAAAGAAGTTGTAAAGTGGCCAATCCCCGAAGAATATTTCCTCTAGTTAGCGCCTTTTGGACAGTCTGGATCACCTGAGGACCGTTATTGCAAATCATAATGCCATATCCTTTTCCCACGTCAATCGGGAGGCGAATAAGGTGGTTGATCTTCTTGCTAATCAGGTAATTGCTGGGGGTGGGGCCCTCTCTGTTGGAACCATGGTGGATTTTCGTAATGAGAGTTGGGTCATGAATTGTTGCCACCTGGAAAATTCAAACATGGAAAAAGTAGAAATATGGTAGCGGGAGCTTAACCCATCTATGAGAATTCCAGGGGATGGGGGCAGACCATTACCGAGGAACTTAGTCATCCAGTGTAATCATGCGCGGAATGACATTTTCCCTCACTTCGATCCCCAATATGAGTATATGTTATAGCGTAATTTTCCACCTTGTGAGCATCAACATTCTTTGGCCTTCAGGATTCATTTCACTGACTCAAATTCACTTTATGTCCTCCAGAAAACACATTTTCCCTCTTTTTCTTCCTGTACGCTTGTTGTCCCATTATAGCCAGCGTACACGCAGCATGTTCCACTATAGCCCACGGGTACCAAGTAAAATGGTAAAAATCCTTAGAAAAATACTTTTTACTCCCAAAAAGCGGTCTTAGGGTGACCTTTGGCCCTCCATATGCCCCGAAACGCCTCGATGTGTCCTTTCACTTAACTTTGGAAGGTTATATATTGAGCTCTTATGGCATATGGAAGGGAGGAGAAAGAGAAAGCAAGATAACTATAGTGGATTTTTTCCATGACTTGAGTCTACACTCATTGATCCTTGTTGTTGTGAATTCCTTATATTCACCTTCCAAACTCCTTTCATAGTTTGAGGTTCCCATTACATGGAGGATTGAAGTGGTGGAGGCACAAGTGGAGATACCCAGTTCTTGGTTCAAATTGGTTGCCAGCAAGAGGTCGTATATTGTACTTCTTGTTATTTATTAATGGAAATACTCATTTTCTCGTCCAATTGATGTTGTGAATATTGTTAAATTACATTGGGTTATATTCGCTTATGATATCATGGATAATGCTATTGATTATTGTAATGTCTTTCACATGTTATATGCACTTGCTTGTACTTGTTGTTGATACTAATCTACAGGTTCAAGTGTACAGGTTGAAAGCTCAACGGGAATCTACTTCGAAAATTCGGTTGAAGGTTGGTCTTTTCTCCATTATCTTAGCATTGTCATTTATATAGCATTGCATTGGGAATTGAGTCATTTTCTGGTAGTTAGCTATCTGTTGTGGTCTGCCCCAAGCCATAGGAAGTTTTCTCTATAACAGAAATGGCAACTCCGTTGGGGAGAACATCCATTTTTGGGGATTTTTAGGCATTTCTCCTTATTTAGAGTTGTTGTGTGTCGAGTTTCTATGTCATTGATTGGTCGTTGGGATATACTATAGAAAACAAGCTTTTTCAGGGTTATTGGACTTCTTATTTGCTCATTTGCCTTTCCATGTACACGGGCCAACTTAGTTTTGTCTGTGTCTACCCGCATATGTCTGCACTGTAGCCCGCATCTACCCGCAATTTTCCTTTCGACGGTAGTGTACAACTCCAAGTTTGATTGATTTATGGCCTTGGATTGTTGCTGGGTTGATTGTGATTGTTCCTGAGTCTTAAATGCCCTCATTCCTGACTGTTCCATGCCCTGTTTGTGACCAAAAACTCCTCTTTCCCTTTTTTTTGAGCCTTGTTGGTTTTTCACCTTTTTTTATTTTCTAGTTCATTACATTGGTTGAGTCTCATTGTTTGGGTTTTGCTGGGTTGTATTAGTGATCTGCTCTGCATTTCTTTAACCGAGTAGGTAGATTTCGCTTGCATTTTTTCATTTCATTATATTGAAAAAATACAAAAACATAGTTTTGCATTTTCCTTTCCATTATAAGAGAAAATAAAAAAATATTTGCTTTCCGTACTACATTTTGCATCTGAGTGCTTGTGCTTTCATCTAGGATCTGCTTATGCATTGGAAATTTAAAAGAGTTGCATTTTATTTCGAACTGTTGGATTGATTGTCATTTTAGTGGCATTGTCTTTATTGATAGATGAGTCTATAATTTTTCGATTGTGCATACTTTTGAGTCATATACATCATCAGTTTCATGAACACATCCTTTGAGTACTTACATCCATTTAAAATCAACGCTTAATCTTAAAATTGATTAGAATGATTTTTCTTTTATAGGGTACACCAACTAGAATAGGTTTAGAGTCTTGGAATAGATCATTGTGAGTTAACAATCCAAGACTACTGGACAAAACATTATGTGTTTGACCAGGGAGTGGTGAATTCCATATACATCAGTGTTCTCAGGAATCTCTACTCAGACCATAGTTAAGCATGAGGTCACGGGAGGTTGGTTGCGGAGATAGCTCTCCAATACTGGAAAAAAATGGGAGATATTTCCTGGATTTGTTCATGTACGAGGGCTCTTGAGAGATCTGTACCTCTTGATTTTTGGGATTTGATACCCTTCCCATACGAGGGATCCCACCTGCGACTGTCCGCTTGAGCATTGGTTATATTGTGGTGACCTTAGTTTCCTTACTTAGGTATCCCATAGGGAATTTGTAGTAGTTATACTGCGACTGTCCTGAGTCAAATAGGAGTTGGGCAACATAGTTGCATGTTGTATAGGGATTTGACCTTGTGCACACAATGAAGTCTAGGAACCATTATAACTGATTCTGTTACCTCCATTTATAGTTTGGGAGTCTCAAGCCTCTCCTAGGAGAGACATACTGGTTGTAGTGTCAGGAGGTCCCTTGAGCCAGTCCTGTTTGTGTGCATTTGGCTGTAGTTTCCTTCGGTGTGTGCTCTTTGATCGTTAGTTTGGCTGTTAGGGGACGCTTTGATTTATTGACCTTTCAAAGATATCATGGCGTGAGGTCCAACTCTCCTCCGGTCTCATCGGTTGACTGGTTTACTGGCCGCTGAATTTACACGTCGTGTTCAGAGGGGACCCAGAAGGCCCTCTCCAATTCTTCTGATTCTTTTGAAGCATTTCGCACTGACATTATCACTAGTCATTTTGGCATGAGAGAAATCCCTACGAATCCGTCGAGTAGATTCGAAGACCCTCTACTCCTCCTACTCCTCGAGAAGCATGGGGGAGCAATCCACTCATACCAGAGACTCAACCTCTTCTATTTGGATCTACTCCACTAGAGGACAACCCATTCGATCCTTCAAATCCATGAAATTTCCTATATGGGATGCCGAATTCACATGTTAACACGGGTCCTACAACCACTATGAGTGCTACCCTGTTCTCTCATGGTATGCCTAGTTACAATAGAGTTAATCCATCCACTATGTTTGGTAGTCATGTTAACACTAGTCATGGTGTTCGCAACACTGCACCCAATAGGGGCAATACCCTCATTGGGGGCACTACATTTTCTACTGACACACATACTACGGGGACTGGCCATATCCCTTCAAACATTCCAAATTTTGGAGGAAGGCCGCCTCCTAGGACTACCCTTCCTGGTGGGAACATTGTTCACAATACGACTCACAATCCACAGTACAATACACATTCCTCTAAACATCAACCCAGGACCACGTTTGCTCGTGTTAACAATCCTCCTAATGCTTAGGGTGGACACATAGCATATACTTTTACGTCTGTTCCTGCTACTAGTAATGCTAATGTAGGGGGTGGGAATATACCTTATACTTATGGTCATAAAACAACGGCTCTTGCTACTAGTAATGCTAATGTAGGGGGCGGGAACATACCTAACAACTATGGTCAGTACAATACGGTTCCCACTACGAGTAATACTTATATGCCCCATAATTATGGTGGTAACCCTTACTATAATACAGTCGATGCTGGCCCTCATTACAACCCACCTCATTACGGTGCTCATAATACACATATACCTGCTCACTCTCACACAGGTCAGGTTGGGGGAAGTTATCAGCCTTATGGCCATGGTAAGGGTTATGTTCCATCTTATCCTTCAGGTCCGTATAATCAACCTTTTAATGGTCATGGTCAGGGTTATGGTCTGTCTTATCCTCCAGGTCTGTATAATCAACCTTTTATGGGAGCTTATAATCAAGCTTTACAGTCGTAGCTCCTGTTCCTTGCTCGATTGAATCTTCTGGATCTTTCGAAGCTCACGAATGACCCGATGTGTCACGATCCTAATAAGCCTCCAGTACCTACTAAGCTCCCTTAGGACATTCCCAAGTTTGAGGGGAAGGGTGGTGAGGATCCAGGTGATCACGTCACAACTTTTCACCTTTGGTGCTCATACAACTCATTAAATCATGATTCTGTTTGTTTGAGACTATTTCAATGCACCCTCATGGGGGTAGCCGCGAAGTGGTATGTCAAGTTTCCCAGGGGCATGTACACAGGTTTCAATGAGATAGCTTTGGTTTTCCTGGATCATTTCTAGTTGCCGGTTCGCTATGATACTGGCATTGAACCCTTGTCTACTTTCTGCCAAAGTAAGGCCACACACATATATGACCACATTCAAGAGTGGCGTTGAAGGAAGAAGTTAGTGAAAGACAACATTCCTCCAGAATTTCATTTGGAATGGTTTCTCAAGTCTTTGCTTCCATACATTTCTAAGGATGTTTCGATGTCTGGCATTATGACTGAGGAACAATCTATACTAAAATTCTAGTAGCTAGATTTACTCTATGCTCAATCTGGCATTCTATATGACATTATTCGTGATGCACCACGGTCACGACATGAGCCCAAGCTAGTTCCTGGACCACATGCCGATGCCATTGTTGGATCCACAAGTACTCAACCTATAGATTTGGTTGTTCATCAAATGCAAAAATTTTCACTTGACCAATCTACTCTCAGACAGGTTCACACCTTGTCCACTTCCACCCCATCATCTAATGTACATGCTATGCAATCGGCAAACCCATCGGATAACCAACAGCCTGGTGGTAAGAACAAGGGGAGAAAAAATCGTAAGGGTTGAAATAATGAGAACAATGGTAGTAATCCTAATAGTCCTCGGAAAGAGAACACCAACCCTCCTCAGGATGGTGGAAATGCTGGTGGGGACCATAAACCTAGGCATAAAGTGAAATTCCCTTGCAAGCTTTGTGGGGAAGATCATTTTACTCAGTTGTGTCCTCGGATTTAAGAAGCATTGAAGCATCTAGCACAAATCCCAGTTGTGTTGAATGATCCCCTTCCACATCATTAGAATATGGCTTCGAATTCTCCCACTACTGGTTATGGGACTAATGAAACTACAATGTCTTCTTCCCATACCGGTGGCTTTGGTTGAATGAATATGGTTAAATCAGAGGTTAGTGTTACTAATCATCAACGTGATTATGATGCACCAAAACCGAATATGGGTAATGAGCCTCCTCCTCCTCCTGATACCTCTTTGCATATAGAGAATCACACTACTATGCCGCGGGTACCGAAAGGTGTTGTCAAGCGCTCTATGCATAATCCCAATGCTCGAGCCACCCATAACTACTCTATTGTAGAATATTTGGGTCAAACTCTGTGTGCCATGTCGGCTCTTAAGGTTTTACAGGCGTGTCCTTCTCAAAGGCATGTTCTTTTCTGTGCTTTAGGAGTTCAGGATGGGGTGAGTCCTAACATTATCAAGTTTGACACTACTGACGTCCAACCTTGCTTACCTTACCATGTGGCTTTTCAAGTCCATGTGGAGTGCCTGCAGAATATCATCAAAAGAACGATAGTTGAAGAAGGTGCTTCTACATCAGTAATGTCTTTATCTTGTTGGAAAGCTCTTGGCTCTCCTCCCTTACCCAAGTCTATGACCATGCTCACTGCATTTGACAGTCGGTCATTTAAGCCACATGTTATTCTCCCTTTCCTTGTTGTCCACTTGGGTGGGAAACCCGTTCCTATTGAAGTTGAGGTGGTTGATGTGCCCATTGACTACAACCTTCTCCTCGGTAGGAATTGGATTTATACTATGGGAGTAGTCGTGTCCTCTGTATTCAGAATTATTTGCTTTCCACACGAAGGCAAGATTGTGATGATCGAACAACTCGATTTCGTTAGTCCCTATTCCACAGCATCCATGGGACCTGTTGTCCCCCAAGTCAAAGATTCTCAGTTGGAAACTAGGAACATGGGTGTCAGATTGTACCCCTCATTGTTGGGATCTTGTGATTTACCTACACCCATTGCTTTTATTGGAACTATTTCCGATAATGCGCCTCCTCCATTGAATAATGTACCATTCAAAACTTCGTATTTTGATGATCCATGGACCTTACCGTCCATGAGTTCCACATATGGAGACATTGCGCATGTTGGAATAGCTATGCCACTGTCTTCCATTGAGCTTACATATCAAGATATTCAACAAGCCACTACATAGCCGGATCTTTCCTCTTCACGGACAGAGGAGGAAGATCCTGTTATGCTACCGGAATGGGCAGTCGACTCATCTTGTTCGCACGATTGTCTTGATCGTACTTTACCTTCGGATGAAGCTATTGTTGAGGCCATGTGTGGTAGTGAAAGACCTTGGGAAGACATGCATCATCGCTCCCATTTTCTTCCCAACCTGGATCTTATCGAGCAAGAAGGGCTTAGGACGACTCTTGCCAATATGCTTGGTCACCCTGTGGTTCCTTGGGATTTGCATGGAATTTACGCAGAGGGGAACATGGATAATATTTCCCCTACCATAGCGATCAACATTTCTCATATCCCCGGAAAGGTTGAGAACATTTACATCAGTGCTGATTGCTCTCCTGAGGAGGTTCTTATTTACACCGAATTGTTTAAAGAACTCCTAGAAGCTTTCGCCTAGTCATATGAGGAGATTCCAATAATAGACCCCAGCATTGTCGAACACGAGATTATAACATATCCCAATGCTAAGCCGGTTTGAAAATGCCTTCGTGTTGTGAAACCTAGAAAGGTAGCCGCAATCAAGGTAGAAGTGGAGAAACTTCTTAAGGATGGTTTCATCTACCTAGTTCCCCTTACCAAATGGGTTTCAAGTCTTGTTCCTGTGGATAAGAAGCAGGGAAATATCCATGTATGCACCGATTTTAGAGATCTGAACCGCACATGTTTGAAAGACAATTTCCCCACTGCATTCATAGATCAGATCTTGGATGCTTGTGTGGCAAGTGAAGTTTTTTCATTTATGGATGACTTTTCAGGATACAACCAGATCCAGATAAAACCCAAGGACCAACATAAGACTGCTTTCATTTGTCCTTGCGGTATGTTTGTGTACCAGAAGATGCCCTTCGGCCTTAAAAATGCCAGAGCCACTTTTTACTGTGCTATGACGTATGCCTTTCATGACCTTAAATGCATAGTGGAGGCATACTTGGATGATCTTGCTGGCTATTCTCGCAAGAGAGTGGACCACCCCAAGCACCTCTGTCTAATTCTTGAAAGATGCATACACTACAAGATTTGGTTAAATCCCAATAAGTGCATCTTTGTTGTGAAAACGGGTCACGTTCTAGATTTCATAGTTTCGAAAGAAGGTATCAGAGTCGATCCTCTTAAAGTTGAGGCAATACTTCAGTTTCCTCCTCCGCACAACTTACTTAAACTTTAGAGCCTCTAGGGGAGAGCCACTTTTCTACGTTGCTTTGTAGTGAATTATGCTATTCTTACTAAAGGTTTCGCACACTTGTTGAAGAAAGACACACCATTTATCTGGGATGAGCGGACCCAGTAGTCTTTCGAGGCTCTTAAGAAAGATTTGGTATCGGCCCCTCTGCTTAGTCCACCTGACTTTGCAAGATATTTTATACTTTATGTGGCCGCGTCTCAAGAGACAATTGGCATGGTCTTAGTTCAGGTTGATGATGTGCTCATGGAGCATTTGATCTATTACCTGGGTCAAAATTTAGTAGACGCTTAACTGACATACACCCATGTGGAAAAGTTGGCACTTGCAACTGTTCATCCAGTCCAACGGTTACAGCATTATATCATGCTTAGGAAAACCATAGTCATAGAGCATATCAATCCATTTCAGTTCGTTCTATCACGACGTCTTATAGGGGGAAGTACAATAAATGGATTGTGATCTTTTAGGAGTTTGATCTTGATTTTGCTTCGGCGAAGTCAGTGAAATCCTTGGTTTTTGTTGAGCTCATGTCGGACCTTCCACGACTAGATGAGGATATTGTCCAAGAATATTCCTTTGTGGATGAGCACTTATTTCTTATCTCGTCTAAGGACCCTTGGTATGGGGATATTATTGTATATCTTCAAACTTTGAAGTTTCCTTCGCATTATTCACGAGATGAACGACGACGTGTGAAACACCATGCTAAAGATTATACCATCATCTGCGACACTTTGTATCATCGAGGAAAGGATTCCATCCTTCGTCATTGTTTGACTCATGAAGAAGCAGAGCGTGTTCTTAATGATTGCAACGTTGGGGCATGTGGTGGTCACTTATCCAGGATTGCAACAGCCCAATGCATTATGCGAGCTGGTTACTTTTGGCCTTCGATCTTCAAAGATTGTATGAATTCCATAAAGAGATGTCACCCTTGCCAGGTGTTTTCTTGGAATGTACACTCGCATCCAGCGCCCCTTCATCCGGTCCTCACCATCGGTCCCTTCACCAAGTTGGGGGTGGATTTCATGGAATGTAAACCAGCTTCAACTGGGGGGCATCACCATATCAATTTGGTCATGGAATAATTTTTCGAATGGGCTGAGGCCGTGCCTACTATAAAAGTCGATGGTGCTATAGTAGCACATTTCGTATTCAATCAGATTATTACTCGGTTCAGTATTCCAAGAGAGATTGTCAGTAACCATGGCAGTCACTTTCAGAATAAGATGATGGCGGATTTGTCACTCAAGCTTGGGTTTCGTCAAGAAAATTCATCTTCTTACTACCCCCAAGTGAATGGTCAGGTTGAGGCAGTCAATAAGTCCTTAAAAACCATTCTACAATGTACCATCCAACAAAGCAAGAACAACTGGTATATTATCTTATATCCTGCTTTGTGGGCATATCGAACCATAGTTAATATTGCCACTGTGTTCTCACCATTTTATCTTGTACACTGTGTGGAGTCTATTATACCGATTGAATACAAAATACCTTCATTAAAACTAGCCATAGAGCTCCTCCCTAATACGTCGGGTATTGAGCAACATTTGATCCACCTTGAGCAGCTTGACGAGCAGCATTGAGATTCCACCGTGGCTATAGATTCCAATAAGTATCATGTCAAGGTTTAGTATGATAGGTATGTCTATCCCCGGCAGTATGCCGAAGTTGACTTGGTCCTCTTATATGACCAAGCTAAAGAACCCCTGGGGGCAGGCAAGTTTAACCCCATGTGGCACGGTCCTTACATAGTGAGGCGTGTCGTAGAAAAAGGATACTATGAATTGGAATATTATGAATGGAATGACTTGAAGGAGCCTAGAAATGGGCTCTACCTCAAGCGGTCTTACGCTTGAACTTCTAGTTTGAGCTAATACTTTTGTATACTGTTGTATAGTTGCTTCTGTACATAGTTTAGATTTCTTTTGGTTTTTTTGGTCTGTTAATTCAATTCCATTTGGTTGACAAATGTCATCGGAATCTCCCGTGTTCTTAGGATTCGTGTATCGTGGTAGCCTTCATACGCAACAGCTCACTTCTGCTGCTTGGGTTATTTATTCGCCTGACCACCTAGTTGTGTCTTCAGGAGGTGCTTGCTTCGATCCTACATCCAACAATGTGGCTGAGTATAGTGCCATAGTTGAGCTACTTCGGGATGCTATTTTGCATGGTATCTAGTTTTTAGAAGTCACCCTGGATTCACAACTGGTTGTGTCTCAATTGAATGGTCAGTACCATGTGAGGGATCCTACTTTACTACGGAGATTCTTAAGGGTAAGAATCTTGGAACGTCATTTTGTTTCCATTACATACATTCATGTTCCGAGAAGTCTTCATCATGTATCTGATGCATATGCTAACTATGTCCTAGATTGGCATTTGTCACATTCATGATGAAGCACACAAATAAACATACATTTGTACATTTGTACATATACATATAGTAGAACTGGAGAACCATAGTTTTTTATAAACAACATGTCCAAAATGGTAATGTCACAATACAAAATTGGAGTCCGTAGCTCTCAAAAATATACATATCGATACAAAAATATGGGACTCTAAGATGTATAAGCCCCATGAGGAGGCCTAGATGCCTCAGCAAGATGTGTCTGATAGTAATAATGTACTGCGTTGGCTATCCGCTACAGTAGTCGCACCCAGGTGCTCAGTACCCCCACAACATGGCGCTACATATCCTCTAGCAGCCGCTCTACCTCGATCATAGGTACCATGTTGGGCATGCGGGACAGGTTGACCCACATGGTCTCTAATGTGTGCTCTACTGCAGCGCCAACTACCTCTCCACCCCAGCCCCGTCGACGATGTCTCGGGAAACCCTATGGTATTTGCGAACCAGTGTTTGCAAGCAAATGGTATAATGTTAATATGTGATACTACCCCCAAAAATATTTTCACATTCTCATATATAATAAAAAATCCCAAAAAAATTAATACACAAAAACATAAAAAGAGTAACATACCAATGTCTCCGTACCCGGTTCCTGGAGGAAGTGGCATGTTGCGATCAGC
Organism: Larix kaempferi; assembly: GCA_027924585.1. Lineage (NCBI taxonomy): Eukaryota > Viridiplantae > Streptophyta > Pinopsida > Pinales > Pinaceae > Larix > Larix kaempferi. The sequence goes on along the minus strand of BSBM01000091.1, from coordinate 36,829,542 downwards.
ACGGAAGTCTATCCCTCCATAGAGTTAGTCATCAATGGCTATGACCTGTCGGTCCCACCAATGAAAGAACTCATCTATATATGATGATGCCTATCGACCACCACGCTGTTGTGTCAAGACGTCTTCCCACTGGGTCAAGGATGGATCATGGAGACTATGAGGATGAACTTCAACCTTCAGACTAGGCCCTGACACTCTCTCGAAGAAAAATATGCATAGTATACTGCCATATCCAAATTGTTTTTCCTCCCCATGCTTGCACTCCGTTAACTGGGTCTTCATAGACCCCAATAACGTTGTGCACCAGTCATATACCATGGGTCGCATGCACTGTGAGGCATAGAACATCACCAGCCTTGAAGCTTGGTGTAGAGATGCCAAACCTGGAATCCTAATGAGAGTGGACACTATAATCTTCATGCTCAGACTAACTATGGCTCCAATGGGTACCTGAGTCCCCACCTTCCAGGTGTTGGGAAGATAATACCACTCTATGTAGTCGGGAATGGTGATCCCACCACCCACAATATGAGATCGAAGACTTGCCACCTCCCCTCAACGGGACAATCCTATAATGAAATATATGTCATCTACCTGAAGGAGAGTGTTTGACCATCCAGGTTGAAATTTTGTGGGTCTACATCCCGGTAGTCTATCAAGCAACGGAGCAATTGGTTTTGGGCCCTCAAACCCCTAATGCTCCAGAATTTGAAAATCCCACATGCTTGTAATGCTTGTTGCACAGGAAAATCATGGCAGATGACCTCATCCACAAGGTCATGCTCCCTTTCCCTCCATTCTAGAACCATCCTGGAGGAAGAAACATAAAGATTTTAACCTTTTACATTTAAAAAACCAACTTCACGACCATACCCGCGGGCTATTTAGCAAATAGAGGTGAGCACTCACGGTCAACACATGTGTTGACTGTGGGTAGTAGGCCCTACCCACGACCTGTACACTTATAGCCCACGTATAGCGACGTAACCAAATAGGGCTTTTCCAATAGAAACATTGGACCACTGAAAATTAAAATAAAAACTACCAAATGCAAGATAAGGATGAGGTAGCTAACCTGATCCAGACGACTCGATGAACGGATGCCTGTAGCTCCCAAAATCAGCGACTGAAGTTTCAGGTGAAAGCTAACCAAAAACTCCAAATTGGGTAAAAAGTGAAAATGAATTGTAAATTGTAATTTTTTATTACTATTTATAGTTTTGGAAACCCACTTGTCTATAGTTTTCGTTGTTTTAAGCTGTTTTGGACTAATGTGATGTCTTGGAGTAGCGTTTTGAACAGATTTCTTCAACAAGAGTTGTTTTTTGACCGTTTCCCGCCTACAAAAGGTATATTTCACACATGGCTATTGATGTATATGTAACTTCGGAATGTATTTCATATATGTATATTGTACTCCTATAGAGATGGTATTATTCCTCTATACAAAGTGTTTGTATTCCTATAGAGATGTTATTATTTCTCTATACGGAAGTGTTGTCATTTATATTGTAAGTGTCGTAACTTATACTTGATGGGTTATTAGACCACCTTGTTGGGGTCGGCCCTGTATAAATCATGTGGGTCGAAGGGTTATTAGACCACCCTATTGGGGGTCGGCCATGTGGGTCAAAGGGTTATTAGACCACCCTATTGGGTGTCGGCCCAGTCAACATTATGTTATGTGGTTAAGTCAAGGCCGACCTAGTAAAGGTTATTAGGAAAGTCAAGTCAAGTATAAATAGAGTGCGGGAGGCACTCTATTTGATCATTCTATTCTCTCACACACTCTTTGGAGAGTGGCGCACTTGTGGAGGAGGAGAAGTTGCTTCTAGGAGATGTCTATCTCTTATGCTTGGGTTGTATCCGTGCTCTATCTATCTCTGAGGAAGTTATTGGGGTTTTTCACCTTTATGGTTTTTCCCAAGTAAACTCAGTGTCTCTTGTGTGCTTGCATTATTGTCCATGATTGATATGTTGTAGATATGCTATACATGTTGTTCTCTCAGTTAAGATCCTAGATCATATTGAAGTAAATTCTAAAAAATTAACATGGTATCAGAGCTAGCCTGAAAGACGACATGGTATGGCATGTATGACACTTGTTGCACTTGCAATGCTAGGGCTTGATATAGAAAAAACCAGTCATCGTAGAAATTTCGCTATAAATCCATTTTGGAAAAATTTTCATATCTGAAACTTTTACAGGTCGAATATCTAATTCGTTGTACTTTGTGTTTTATGATCTGTACAATCTAGGGTTTCTATCTCTTCTAGATCGGAGTCATAAATAGGTGACCTGGGAAAAAAGGTCATAACTAGGGTTAGGAAGCTCCAAATGAAATTTAGTAAAACATGACAGGTAGTGCATGGACTGTACATTCTCAGGTAACTTATTCAGAGGCCGAAATTGAACCAGTGACACATGGAATGCCGTACAAGTTCACTCTCCTATTTTATCCCATAAACAGGTCACATTGTGACACTTGGCATAAATCTCTCTCAGAGAATCCATTTGAGGTCCAACCTGTGGGGTTGGAAAGATGACCGGTTAGGATACCACAGAAACAATTTTCAGACCCTGTGGATTGGAAAGTTCGGAGTTACACCAGAAACAATCATGTGCATAGTTCTGTCAAAACATAATTATTTTTTAGCACCTTCATTCATGGCTTCAGGAATTAGGGTTTCAGAGAAAGTTGGTATTTTTTGTAATCAGATACCACAGCTGAATGCTACTCATCAAAATTGAAATTTAGAGACCAAGATCAAATTTTTTGGTTGGGTAGAAGGTCGGGTTTGATCAAACCCTAGTTCGAGACTTTGATCAGAAAAATGGAAAATTAGGGATTCTAAAAAAATTGGAAATTTTAAAGTCTGTGACCACAGATGGAAGCTCCTCAAAAAAATCAAAGTTTAGAGCTTTGGATCGAACCTCTTGGTTGGGAAGAAGGGTGGGATTTATCAAACCCCAGTTCGGGATCCTATCCAGAAGATTCGGAAGTTTCAAAGGTAATTTTGGGGGGTGAAACTTTGCAATTTTAAAATTATGAGTATACTAGCTTGATCAGCTCATCAAAGTGCATATTTCTATCCTTTCAGAAGTTTGAAATTCAAAGTTTGAATTTTTAGGGTTTCTTTGACAAACCCTAATATAGCTCCAGTTCCAGTTCGTACAAATCAAGTGGATTGGGTTAATCCTAGAAGAGAATGGATTGGTCACCTGCATAAGTAAAGAAGTTCATGTTTCAAAGGGAGATGAGGCTAAGGCCTTACATAAGAAGATTACAAGCAATCTCTACAGGTATGACTTATCCAAGTATGTTTCGAGATTTGTTCATGATTAAGTTTATGGTATGTTTGTCTTCATGTTATTATGGTTAGTACAATCTTGATTAAATTTAGACTTGTCGTCACCTTAATAAAATTATGAATGCATGATAGAAGATATTCATTGATTAGGGTGTTGACACTTATGATTGTACTAATGCATTATGGTGTTGTATGAGGTTTATGTTGTCCGCTAACATGAAAGGTACACCAAGAAAGACAAATCATGTTCTAGTTCAAGAACATATGATCATGATGACATGAGGACAAAGATTCATCCATTGTCATGAATCATTTAGAAGATCTATTTGCGAGGTATGCATAACTTGGTTCTATAATGGTTAACCTATGAGATATGCAGGTTACTAGCACAAGTCATTGAAGAGAACAAGAAGACATCATGTGGGTATGTTAGACATAACTAGCTAACATACCAATCCAGGTATGCTTTTTTCTATATCAAGTTAGAATCCTACCTTGTGTTAGGATCCCTTATATAAGTATACTTGGTATGATTGGTTATGTTTATTCATAAAGTTAGAAATGTAAGTAATCAAGGGTTTATGCATTTTATGTCTCTTATCTTGATTGATGATTTAACTAACCAGAAGAGTCCTATGATCAAATAAGAATAAGCATGAGTAAAAGAAGACTTCCCTGAAACCTTGAATAATAATGTTTATTATCTGTGTTTGAAATGATCATGACTATACATGTTTAAGATTATTGTGTTTTGATAGTATTAAGATTATACTAATCAATGTGTGATTATGTATGAGTCCTCGAGGATAACACAATGATGATACTAATAAGCATGCATAGTGATGGATATAAGTTCAAGGATAGGTAATCCAAGAAGCAAAGATCAAGAGGGAGCATGCTCCAGTTGTTCCTGCAAGGAAGCAAAGATCAAGAGGGAGCACTCTCCAGTTGTTCCTGCAAGGAAGCAAAGATCAAGAAGGAGCACACTTCAGTAGTTTCTGCAAGGATGTATATATTCAGAGGGAGTTGACCACTTCTCACAATCCACGTCAGAATGGAGTTGCAGAAAAGAATCAAAGACTGAGAGGGAGTCAACCCAAAAAACAAACAAAGATAAGTATTTGAATTATCATTCCTTGCATATTTTATTGTTTCAATAATACTGTTCAATAATGTATATACTCATGTTCCTAGAATTAGGTTGTGTATTATGCATATTAAAATACTTGCATTGATGAACAGTATACTACTAATATACATGGGTAAGTGGCCTTGTGAAATTTCCCACATAACATCCAAAGAGATGATGTAAACCTCACAATGAAAGAATTTAGGAATAATAGAAGAAGAGACAAGCAATGGAACTTAGATCCAAAGAAACTCTGATTGAGGCAGAATAATTACACATGTTACTATTAACAGAATAATGAACTGGTAAATATACAATGCTGAGTATGAGGATTCGAATGCACTAGGAGAATTCAAATTATCCTTCATGCACAAATCCATAATCAGTGGAGAGTCATCAATGCCTGACTAGGAGTCCACCTTGTCATCAGTGAAGTCATCAATGCACAAGTAATGATCAACCGGGAGTCAAAGTTAGTCTAACTGAATGTGGTTGGTGTAACTAGCACATGGAAGCACTAATATAGTTAAGGAGGCTCAGTGGAGGGTGCCAGAGGAGTTAAATGGAGTCAGAATGGTCAATCTAGTCTCACTGGAGGTCCAACAGAGTGATAAACGCAGTAAAGAGTCAGTTAAGCCTTAAATAAAGGTAATAACTTTAGATAACTCAATATAACTCAATATAATTGGACTGGTAGGTGAAGAAGCCTCCCTTGTCATGCAGTGGAGCAAAGGAGGGCGCATTAGTCACTGGGAGGCCTAGAAATGATCTGAAAGAAGCTTCAGGGGCTAGTTTGCTGAGGACTAGGTGTTGGGATTGATGACCTAGAATGCATGCAAACCCTAATTTTGCATGCATGACTAAAAATGAAAATGACTGGAAAGCTAGTAGGAATAGGATGGAGTATAGGAATATCCTAACACCCTCCCTTAATCCATCATGGGCCCTGGTAACTAGGACCAAAGGTCACCCATACAATTAATGAAATGATAATAAAATACATAACTGTCCATAAACTGAGAAAATGGGGAAAAACTCATGGGAAAAATACCCCCCCTCAAAAGAACAGTAAATAACTCAAAGAACCATCATGCAGAAAAGAAAGAAGCTTTCATCAGTGAAAAGTTTTGGAAAAGACTTGGAAAGCTAATCCCATGTAGGAAGGTCTCCCACTGTGTGGAGGATGAAGCAAGTCTTTTAGGAACTTTTTCTGTATATGGAGCGAATGGAACATGAGTAGTCTCCCCAAAATATGGAAGAGAGAATCCCATCATCATGCTATATATATTATGGAGAGATGGATGGCATAATGCAAGGTTAGCATGCTGCTAAAGTCTAGTCGTTCTGTAAGCAAATCAATCATCAACTGTGTTCTTAGTAGTAGCAAGGACTATGTGAGAACATATTTCTCTTGAATCTGGACTGATAATAGGTGTTGGTTCAGAATCTTCTTGAACCATGATCTCAACATCAAAATCTTGATCTTCTTCTTCACTAGAATAGGAGTCACTGGAAGAGAAGTCACTGTGATCTTCATCAGAATCTGAAGGAGTAGTTGGAGAGAAGGGCATGAAGTGTGAGAAATCATATGCCTTTGAGGCATGATTAGCCATCCCATTCGCTATAACCTTTCTAGCTGAGATTTTTGTAATCTCTACTATGTTTGGACCAAAAATTACTTGTTTTGGAGATCCTGTATGAGTCATTTGATATACTGACAACAAATTAGCTGTAAGAGAAGGAACAAATAAGACATTTTTTAACTTACCATGCTCCATATGAACTGTACCCAAACCTTTGGCAGAAATCTGAGAGTTGTCTCCCATGTGAATGGTAGGCCCATCTTGGAGATCCAAAGAGGAGAAGGATTCTTCTTGTGCCATCATGTGGTTGGAAGCTCTAGAATCTATGAGGAGAGCTTTTGTCTTTGAAAAACCATCCATCAATGCATGACAATCATCAGATCCACTTCCAGAATAAGGCATCTTTGCTTCTTTTGGAACAACAATTTGGTTTTGTTCAAGAAGCTTGGTTAGAATATCAATCTTCTTATGCATGTAGGCATGCTCAGGATTGTTTCCTCTCTTGCAGTAGGTACAATTTGGTCTCTTTTGTTTGTCATTCTTGGATCTTGAAGGTTTCTTGCCTTTTCCTTTTTGTCCCCCTTTTGCATTCGCTCCACTTGATTCACCAGCTAAAAGAGCTAGATCTCTGGAGGTTTTGATGGCACCCATTTGAAACAATTTGTTCTCTTCTTGAGTGAGGGCTGCAATAAAGTCACTTAAGGTGGGAAACTTCCATCCAGGGAAGGACATTCGAACAGAATGAAAGGTAGATACAAAGACAGAAAATTGAGATCCAATTTTGCTCAATATAGAGAGTATCAATTGCTCATCACTTTTAGTGATGCCACATTGCTTGCAATGCAAAACCAAATTCTGAAATTTGGAGAAAAAATCTTAGATGCTCTCGAAATTTATAGGTTGAAGGGCAACCAATTCATTCTCAAGAATGTAGCCTCTCAGTTCGTCTTGTTTGCCAAAAAGACTCCTCAATTTTATCCATAAATCATTTGGAGACTTCAATCCATCAGTATGAAACAATAGATCATCAGATATATGAAGGCATATGCATCCAAAGGCTTCATCCATTTTGTTTAGGTGCTTGATTCTCTTTTCAGCTTGATGTGGTATGGCATCTTTTTCCTCAACTATTTTAGTAAACCCTCTTGATTGCAAGAGTATTATCATCTTCCTCTTCCATTCTGTTTGTGTCAGAAATTGTTACTAAGGCTAGGGTAACAAGCCAACACAATCTCAAAAATAAAATCAATCCAAACTAGGTTTTTAGGGTTTTGTTTCGTAGGTTTTGGTTAGAAACTTCAAGAGCATAAGGGAATACATTCAGCAGATAAATAAAAACTAATTCATACACATATATCCATGAAGATGCATATATATCTCAGGAATCCAACAAAAGATTGCAATGAAGTTCATACAATAAAAGACAAGCATCACTGGAAATTACACATAAAACCAGAAATGAATTTGTCAATCAAGAAACTATATAAGTTCAAAATGAAGCCAATACATATCAGAAGTGAGATAAGGAGTCATATATTCATAGTTTCATCAAAAATCCATATGAGAGTTTGCAATACTTAGCAGTGAACAAGTCTGGAAGAATCAACAGCTTGCAGACCTCCTAAAGCTCTCCAAAAATTCGAACCCTTACAATGTCTTTCCTCCCTCTCTAAATAGTTTTTCTTCTCAAACAGTTAGGGTATTTCCTACTAATTCTCCATCGAATGACTAGACTAGGTAAAGTAACAATTACATTTTTACAAAATTACATCTTTGCTAAAAATAACAAATTCTTTAACAAAATGTCTTAAATGAACCTAACTGCCTTAGATTTCTTTCGATGCCTCCACAAGCAAAGATATGCCATCTGGACTTGAGGATCTTTTCTTCATTCTTTTGTGCTTTTGCTCCAGCTCAGCTATCCTTTTTTGTAGGTGTTCATTTTCATGCTGCAAGGTTTCAACAGTCTTTTCTAATTCTGAGCAGTGCTTATCAGCAACCCTTTTTCTTCTGAGTACTTCCTTTGCATCAATCACTAACTCCTGAAAATTATCATGAGTATCTTGAAGATCCTCTCTTAATCTTCTATTTTCCATCATTAGACCATCATTAACTTCCTGCATATAATTCATTTGATGTTTATACTGTTTGAAAGTCTTCTTCAAATTCTCCTTGTCAGAATTAACCAGTTTTTCTATTGCAGCATCTTGCTCCTCATTAGGTTTGCAAAACATGTCAAACTTCTTAAATATTGCTTCTTCTGTCAATAGCTTCTCAGCAGTATCTTCAATGGTGGGGCTTGGATCATCTGTGGCCTGTACTGACTTAATCTCTTCTGTCAACAATTTTCCAGGAATGTCTTCAATGATGGACTTGGAGTTTCCTTCACCTGCTACCTTTTCTGACCTAATTTCTTCCTTTTTACCTGGCTACAATTCATCTTTCTTTGATTTCTCCTCCTCCATGGGTTCTTCATCAGAGATAGTCACCTTATCAGCCTTCAATTTTGGATTTAAAAGCTTTTTCATATTTAACCTTAATTTGTTTTTCGACCTAGTTTTAGGTCTCCAGAAAGTAGCTGCTTCTCCCATCATTTTTAATTTCTTCCCTTGGTACCGAATAGATGCTAACTCTACCACTTCCAGCTTTTTGACTTTCTTAGGCTTTGTGGTTTTGTCCTCTATAGTTTGATTTTCTTTAATCTCAGTTTTAACCTTGATCTCAGGAATAAACTGCTCTTCTTCTAACATATCGCCCTCATCATCTGAGAGGACTGTGATGGGGCTTCTTGGCTGATTATGAACTTCTTCCTTAGCTACAGGAATCACTTTGATGTCAATTTTCTTCTCTTCTTGAAAATTTGCTGTAGGTGATGACTTCTTTTCAAGAAATTCTTCTTCCTTTTTATCATCAAATAATGAGAACTTGACCTTATTGTGCTCTGGAAATTCCTGAGGCTGACTGTCATTCTGTCCTTCATCTGCTACCTGCCTTGTTTTCTTTTTATCTTTAATGTCATGTTTCTTTGCAGGTTTAACTGAATGCCCTAACTTTTGTATCATTACTTTTCCCTTGTCAGTTTGTCTTTTGGGTTGTTGGTCTTCTCCTTTAGGATGATCTCCTGACCAAAACAAAAAGAAGTCCCAAGTTTTTTCCTCATGCTGCAACACTGTAGAGATGATTAGCTTAATGAGACCATGATGAGACAGTGATTGAGAAGTATGATCATCATGCTGTTTTATTTTGCTTGACATTTTCTGCAGCCTTTTAAAGAAAAAGAATGGAAAATTCATTTTAGAAACCCCTACCATGTGTTGTAGGAACCTGAGATGATATTTGAACACTAATGAATACCTCCCTTCACAAGTCACATAACTCTGAAGAATCCTTATAGGTTCAATCCATTCCCTCCTGAAATTATGTATGAGAATACCTTTGTTCCAGTCAGGAATAACATTGGGCAATAAGTATCTTTGAGGATCAAACTCAAAAGGAGACTTCTTGAACTAGTGCTCACCCTCATTACTAATCTCAGTGGCTTCTGATATTAATTCCACAGTCAATTTGAATCTCAAAGGATCCATTATAATCATCTCATTCTTAAGTCCTTTGGCAAAATTGCAGGACACTTGAGCATTAAAACCATCTATTTTCTTGAAAAATTTCAACCATCCTGCCTGCTGGAAAAGCTCTGCACAATCTGGAAGTTTCTGAATCCATGTCAAATTTGTGGGCTCAGCCCTGTTAACCTTGCCACTTTTACTGCTTTTTCCCATATATTTCTTTTCAGGGAACAGCAACAGTCTAGTTTTAGGTTTCAGAAATGTTTTATAAGCTGTTTTCTGAGCAACTAATTCTGCAGGTTATAACAATTTCAGTGATATTTCAATCACCTGCACAAATTAACAGACCTTTCTGTGTAACACCTGTATCAAGCTAGCAGACTCCCTTCTGTGTAAAAACTGAGTTCTACAGCTAATTCTGTGAGTCTTTTCGACGCCCTATTCTGTATATTCTGATGTTTAAAACATTAGGTCATGAGAGAAACATTCATGCAAATTCCTCCTAACTGGCTTCAGGTGACTATTTCTGTGGTGAATTCCTCATCTTACGATCTATTACATCCTCCTCAGCAACCAATTTTTTCAGAAAAATCGTGCAGCAGCAAAAACCCAAATTTTCCAATTATACGGGTTATAACATAATACCTGTCAATTACTCGTCCAATGTGGCTTAATGTCTTCAATTTGAGGTGTCAATGATGTCCTCCTTCGAGCACAGGTGTCCTCATATCAATTTTTTAGCCCCAGGTGAATGAATTCAAAAGCCCTAATTTTCGCTGGCGCCTGAACACACCTGTCTCCTTTCCACAGCGACACAATCCACCGTTTAACAGTGAACACTCCTGCACAAACACTGCCTCCTCTGTGATGATGCATGTGACAAGAGAAAATTGACAGCTAAACCCGGAATTGGCTGGTCTCTGTGCAACTGAACCCGCATAACATGTAATGATGCCCTTGTTTTCTCTTCGTGATTAACAACCAACTAACATCATGCTCAAAATGTTGCAAACACGTGTTAAACACTCACATAATGCGATTAGATACTCTCACTCTGCATCATGATTGAAATCAGATCGAAAATTTACAAAAATTTCATGCCACGATATTCCTGTAGCGCGCTTTGTGTTAGTTAAACTTTGGTGTAGCGCTACAAGAATATCTTTTAACCAAAATTTAGCAATTTTCTAACTTTTTTCCAATTTGTCAGAGATTTTGGCAGCTATTTGGTTTAGGACATAAGTTCAACCATTCTCTAAAGTCATTGATGATTCTTCCTTTGAACATATGACTCCTTTTCAATATAAAAATTCACCAAAATAAAATGAAATCTGAAAGGACTAGGTTCAAAATTTATTCAATCACTCATAAGGTTCTTAAGAAGACAAAAACCAAAACTGAAAACCAAAAATTAACTAAGGTAGACTCAAAAAATCAAACCAAAAAATGGGGAGAAAAACTAAAAATGCAGAAAAATTTACTGACTTAACATCTGGCTCTAGCTGCGGGATGAAGTCCTCCCTGTGAGGCTTCAAGAACTTGTAGACTAGTGCCTTCAGTCTTCCATTGGGCTATGGAGTCTTTATTTAATCTCACTCACACCGGTATATATAATGAAAAGTGACCATGATCTTCATTTAACTATAGAAATGCTTGAGGAATCGCCCATTAACAGGGCTGAGCAATTCCTCTCCTTCCAAGGACTGCAATATGAAAGTATTATTTTCCAAAACCTTAGCTATCAGAAAAGGGCCAAACCATAAATTATCAAATTTTCCATGTTTCCCCTTCTGTTCCTTTCTTGCATCCCATCTTAAAACCATCTCACCTTCTGAAAAAATGTGATCTTTGATATTTCTGTCAAACCTGGTTTTCATTTTAGCTCTATACAGCTGGGCTTTTTTGTCTACCTTCTCCCTGTTCTGCTGTAACTCAATCATTTCAAAAATTCTCCTTTGTAAATCATCTGGTTCCTCTTTAGAATTTTGGAGGAACTTCATTACTGGGATTCCCAATTGTACTGGAAATACTGCTTCTGTTCCATAAACCAGCTGAAAGGGTGAAGTACCAATGGGTTGTTTTACAGTAATCCTATCTGCCCATAATGCATATTTCAACATTGAATCCCAGGATTTTTTATTTTGTTTGAGCAATTTCTTGATGCATTGAATGATATTTTTATTAGATGATTCTGCCTGACCATTTCCCTGAGGATAATAAGGAGTTGAGTGTTTAAGTTCAATGCCATTTTTCTCACAAAAAACCACCATTGCCTTGGATTTAAATGCTTTGGCATTATCAGTGATCAATCTTTGTGGACAACCAAACCTGCTAAGAATATTATTTTCAATAAAATCCATAATCACCTTATCTGTAGCATTCCTTGTCGGGATAGCTTCCACCCATTTTGTAAAGAAATCTGTGGCAGTCAAAATCCAATGATGCTGGCCTGAAGATTCTCCAATAAAATCCAGACCCCACTGCTGAAAAGGGGCATTGACTACAATAGGCTTCAAAGGTAAAGACAGCAACTTCTGTTTACCTGCAAACTTTTGACATGGTATGCAAGCTCTCACATGGTGATAAACATCTGAGAAAAGTGAAGGCCAATAGTAACCAACTCTTAAAATTTTATAGGTTGTTGTTTTCCAGTATTTATGTCCTCCACAAGCTCCTTCATGAGATTCTGAAATCACTTCTTTTATTTCAGCTTGATCTAGACACCTTAATAAAATTCCTGCTGGATCTTTCCAAAACAATTGACCTTCTATCAGACAGTATTTGGTAGTTTTCAATTTCAGGGACCTGGCAGCTTTTCTGTCTAAATGTTCTGGACATTGCAAAAATAACAGAAAATGGACAATGTCAGCATACCAATCTGAAGATGAATAAGAATCCATGATTCTTTCTTTTTCCAAGATTATTTGATTTTCTTCAGGTGCTGATTCTTCTGTCATAGCATGTAATCCTAATGCCTGACAATTTGAGTCAGCCAGCAGTTTGGCCAATCCTTGTCCTTTGACCAGCTTAATAGGTCTAATTTCCACTTCATATTCCATAATTTTGGCAATCCACCTTCCCCTCTTTCCTTCACTATCAGGTTGTGTCAAAACATCCTTCACTGCAGCATTTGGAACAAAGGAAACAACCTTGGAGTGTAAAATGTAAATTCTGAAGAATTTTAAAGCCTTTACCAGAGCATAGGCTTGTTTCTCCAAGATACTGTATTTCAGCTCTGAATCTCTAAGTGTTTTGCTGAAAAAGGCAATTGGTTGTTCCAATCCCTCCTCATTCTTCTGAAGTAGGACAGCAGCAATGGTGTCTTCTGAAGCAAAAGAAAATGTAAGAAATTCTTTGTCAAAATTTGGACTCACCAGAACAGGTGCTTCAATCAGAGCCACTTTAATCTTCTCAAAAGCTGCCTTTGCTTCAACAGTCCACCTGACTTCTTGGTCCTTTTTTAACATGGCTGTAATTTGCTTAATTGTTTCAGCAAAATTAGGAATAAACCATCGCAGAAAATTGATTTTGCCAATAAATGATTGCACATCCTTTTTACTCCTGGGCAAGCTAATCTTCAGTATTGCTTTGACTCTCTCAGGGTCAATTCTGATACCATCAGCTGATACCAAGTGGCCAAGGAACTTACCTTCTTGCACAGCAAAATGTGATTTTTTAGGGTTTAAAGATAAACCAAATTTCCTGCATTTTATGAAGGTTTGTTCTAAATGCTTCAAATGTTCATCATCAGACTTTGAGAAGACAGTGATATCATCCAGATAGATAACTACAAACTTATCTTTTTCACCCACGAATGCAATGTCCATAGCTCTCTGAAAGGTTGCTCCAGCATTCATCAAACCAAAAGGCATCTTGTCATACATAAATGTCCCCCAGGGGGTTGTAAAAGATGTCTTTTCTTTGTCATCAGGATGCATGGCAATCTGATTGTATCCTGAGAAACCATCTAGCATAGAAATCCTTTGAGCTCCAACCACCTGCTGCAAAACCTGTTCAATCTTGGGGAGAGGGTAATTGTCTTTTAATGATGATCGATTCAAATTTCTGAAGTCAACACATAATCGAATCTCTCCATTCTTCTTTCTAACAGGAACCAAATTGGCCACCCAAGAAGAATACCTAAAAGGCACTATTATTTTTGCATCCAACAACTTCTTTAATTCTTTTTCAATTACAGGGAACAAGGATGGATTGATTCTTCTTAGTTTCTGCCTGAAAGGTTTGACATTAGGTTTCAAAGGAACTTTGTGCTGGATAACTACTGTATCATAGGTTTTTAGTTCCTTGTAAGACCAAGCAAATGCATCTATATATTTTCTCAACAGCCTGATATATCTACTTCTTTGCTCAGCTGTTAGGTTTTTAGACAGTTTTACCATTCTGGGATGTTCTGCTGAACCAATATTGTACTCCTCTACATTGTCTTCTGAAGATTGCATTACTGGTCTGGAAGGTGTATCATCTTTAGTGAATATTCTTTCTAAAGGTACTAGACCTTTTGGAATGAAATTGCTCTTCAATTCAATAATCTTATGCCCAGCTATCTCTTCTGCAGCAAATTCATCTAACTGTTCATCCCTTTCATCTATTTCTTGATCAATTTGATTGTTTGAAAATTCATCTACAAGCTCAAGAAATTTTTTTATTTCAATGTCATGTTCAAAAACCCTCCAATGTCTCACATTATCTGGAACACATGGTCTATATCTCACCTCTATTGGATACCTTAATTGAGTGGTTTTTGGAATTCTGAAGTGTGTGGCAGCCAGGGCTAAAGAATCTGCAGTTTCATTATGATTTCTGGGAATATGAGTGATATTAAATGCTATAAAATAGTTCTCAAGCATATCCCATACCTCATTTCGATATACTTTCAGCAAACCCTGCTTTACTTGATATTTGTTCTTCACTTGTTGAACAACTAGTTCGGAGTCGCCAAATGTAGAAATTTGTTGAATTCCCAAATCTTTAGCAGCCTTCAATCCCAGTAGCAGGGCCTCATACTCAGCAGTGTTGTTGGTGGTAACAAATTCTAACTTATACATAAGTTTCACCATTTCACCCCCGGGAGAAATCAATAAAATTCCATCTCCAGCACCTTCTTTGCATGAAGACCCATCAAAATACAACTGCCACAATACATCCTGCTCTTCTTGACTGTGTTTTACAGGCTGATCTTTTTGTACTTGTAACAGACCAGCAGAATTCTCTTCCTCACTAAACTGTAGTATGCATGAACCAAGGTCTTTATCCACATAATACATTGGGTGATTTTTAGGGTTTTTCTCATCTGTGACTATGTAAGCCAACTGTAGCTCTCTATAAAGTCTCCTGTTTTCTCCACCAAAAACAGGAATAGTTGCATAAGAGAGGTCCATCTGTAATGTTCCCCCAACTTTCTTAGCCCATGACCGAGACAGAAGTAAACCAAATTTTGGTGTGATGTCAGCTACCACAACATCCATTATTACACTTTTCATGGGTAACTGAGTAAGATTGACAACCATATCTTTTATCACTCCTAGACATTTTACAGCTCGGGAGTCAAAAGCATATAGATCATGGTAAGGCTTAGTGACATTAAGGCCCAGGGCTTCCATCACAGATTTTGGCATCAAATTATGGGATGCTCTTGAATCTAACAGACAGTTATGAATCATCTGCTCATGCACAGTCAGAGTTATATAGAAAGGAGGAGAAGCACCAGCTTCGTTTTCAGTCTTCTCAGCCAAAGCTGATCCAATAAAAATTCTAGGGTTTTCTTCCTGGAGATTCACTGTATCTGAAACTGGCTGATTATTTGGCATATTCATTACTTTCAAAACTGTATTCTTGTATGATGGATTTTTTATAAGCTCAGAAAATGGCACAGGAATTTTAAGTTTTCCTAACTCATTTTCCAAACTGAAATTTTGACCTGACCTATTTACCTCTTCAATTTCTGTATTCTTCTTAGGTTTTTCTACAGGTTGCTTCTTTTCTGCTACAGGATCAGCAGTTGGTTTATCAGGAATAACTAGAGCAAGAACAACAGCTTTCTTCTTAGGAGCTTGAACTACTTGTTTCGGTCCAGTTCTGAGATTAATGATTTTCTTAATTCCATTCTGATTAGTGGCAGCATTTACAGCAGTTTTTTCAAACTCCAATTCATCTTCAACCTCATATAAATCAGCATCATAATATTCAGAATTTAGAAAATCTTCTTCAGTAACAAAGCCTGTAAACATTTTATCTCCAATGTGGTTCATGTCCTGATCAGTCTCAGTTTCTTCAAAAAGCAGCTGCTGATCAATTTCTTCCTCATCAACCAAATTATTTTGAAAAGGTGGGGGCACTTTTTGATCTTCATTTTCTCTCCTTTCTTGCTGGATGTCATTATTTCTTCGCTCCCTTGGCATGAATCTAGGTGCAAATTGTCTCCTAAATTGATTTTGGTTATTTGGATTCCTCTGAGCTTCTGGAGCAGGTTTAGCAGAATTCTTTTCAAGCTCAAGTTTATTCAACTTTGCAGTAAGGACCTTAACCATTTTGGCCATCTCATCTATCTTGGCCTCAGCAGATTGAGAAGCAGAGCTTGCTGTGACAGCTTCTTTCTTTCCCTTTCTTTCATACAGCTGCTGAGATGTTTCATTCTTAAGTCTATTTGAAGCTAACAAATTAGACTCTACCTCTAGGGCTGCATCTTGCATGTTCAGCAGGGTGATAGGTCTTCTTTCTCTGAGTAATAAAGAAAATTCATGATCAAAAGCATTGGCATAGGTCAACTTGGCTGATGTTTCAGTGGGTTTAATTTCTGCTGGAATTCTACTGTACATCTTATTAAACCTCTTGGAAAAATCTGCAACAGTTTCATCTTTCTTTCTTCTGAGAGCTCCAAATTCAGTTATATAGTATGTGTGATCTTTCGTATCTCCCCATTGTCTCATGAAAAGCTCATGGAGTTCTTCAATAATAGTAATGGAGTTAGCAGGCAAGTCTCTAAACCATTTTCTTACATCTCCATCTAGACTCTGAACAAATACCCTCATCCACACATCTTTAATTTCAATATTCTGATTGTCAGCATAACTCATGAAAGCCTCCCAATGCTCCTCAGCAATGATTTCCCCTTGTCCATTGAATCTAGGCATATATTTCTGATAATCACCTCCAGGCAATGCATGTAGAGGCTGAGGTAAAACTAATGGTGCATACCTAGCTGCTACCATTCTATCCATCATATCCATAGGTGGATTTTGGGCCTCCATTGTGGACTGAGGTTTAGACTGAGATCTTGAGGAGGAAGATATTTGACTAAAACTTTTTTGAAAAGGATTTCTTCCTACCTTCAACTGAAATATTGGTATTTTATCAGGAGAAGAGGTTTAAGCTTTCAAAAAAATTTGAGGATTAGTGAAAACCTGAAAAGTGTTCTCAGAAAGGATAGGTTTTATACAGGGTGAAATTTCAGCTGGGTCTAATGATTCACCCAACTGGTGAGAGTCACAGGAAGCTGGCAAAGATCGAGATTTTCTGAGTTTGTTTGTTGTTTTCAAAATCTGCTCAGGGTCTGTCACACCCAGTTTTAATGGAGAAACAGGCTTATTCCTGGTCCCAATCCCTTTAGAAGCCAGTGTGACTTCTTTTTGGTGAAAATAGCCTTCAAAAACTGCTGGTTCAAGTCCACCTCTTAAACCAGAAAAATGATGAGTATCCCAGGGAAGATATGCTTCAACTTCGTCCCCGGCAACGGCGCCAATGATGTTTGTGTCAGAAATTGTTACTAAGGCTAGGGTAACAAGCCAACACAATCTCAAAAATAAAATCAATCCAAACTAGGTTTTTAGGGTTTTGTTTTGTAGGTTTTGGTTAGAAACTTCAAGAGCATAAGGGAATACATTCAGCAGATAAATAAAAACTAATTCATACACATATATCCATGAAGATGCATATATATCTCAGGAATCCAACAAAAGATTGCAATGAAGTTCATACAATAAAAGACAAGCATCACTGGAAATTACACATAAAACCAGAAATGAATTTGTCAATCAAGAAACTATATAAGTTCAAAATGAAGCCAATACATATCAGAAGTGAGATCAGGAGTCATATATTCATAGTTTCATCAAAAATGCATATGAGAGTTTGCAATACTTAGCAGTGAACAAGTCTGGAAGAATCAACAGCTTGCAGACCTCCTAAAGCTCTCCAAAAATTCGAACCCTTACAATGTCTTTCCTCCCTCTCTAAATAGTTTTTCTTCTCAAACAGTTAGGGTATTTCCTACTAATTCTCCATCGAATGACTAGACTAGGTAAAGTAACAATTACATTTTTACAAAATTACATCTTTGCTAAAAATAGCAAATTCTTTAACAGAATGTCTTAAATGAACCTAACTGCCTTAGATTTCTTTCGATGCCTCCACAAGCAAAGATATGCCATCTGGACTTGAGGATCTTTTCTTCATTCTTTTGTGCTTTTGCTCCAGCTCAGCTATCCTTTTCTGTAGGTGTTCATTTTCATGCTGCAAGGTTTCAACAGTCTTTTCTAATTCTGAGCAGTGCTTATCAGCAACCCTTTTTCTTCTGAGTACTTCCTTTGCATCAATCACTAACTCCTAAAAATTATCATGAGTATCTTGAAGATCTTCTCTTAATCTTCTATTTGCCATCATTAGACCATCATTAACTTCCTGCATATAATTCATTTGATGTTTATACTGTTTGACAGTCTTCTTCAAATTCTCCTTGTCAGAATTAACCAGTTTTTCTATTGCAGCATCTTGCTCCTCATTAGGTTTGCAAAACATGTCAAACTTCTTAAATATTGCTTCTTCTATCAATAGCTTCTCAGCAGTATCTTCAATGGTGGGGCTTGGATCATCTGTGGCCTGTACTGACTTAATCTCTTCTGTCAACAATTTTCCAGGAATGTCTTCAATGATGGACTTGGAGTTTCCTTCACCTGCTACCTTTTCTGACCTAATTTCTTCCTTTTTACCTGGCTACAATTCATCTTTCTTTGATTTCTCCTCCTCCATGGGTTCTTCATCAGAGATAGTCACCTTATCAGCCTTCAATTTTGGATTTAAAAGCTTTTTCATATTTAACCTTAATTTGTTTTTCGACCTAGTTTTAGGTCTCCAGAAAGAAGTTGCTTCTCCCATCATTTTTAATTTCTTCCCTTGGTACCGAATAGATGCTAACTCTACCACTTCCAGCTTTTTGACTTTCTTAGGCTTTGTGGTTTTGTCCTCTATAGTTTGATTTTCTTTAATCTCAGTTTTAACCTTGATCTCAGGAATAAACTGCTCTTCTTCTAACATATAGCCCTCATCATCTGAGAGGACTGCGATGGGGCTTCTTGGCTGATTATGAACTTCTTCCTTAGCTACAGGAATTACTTTGATGTCAATTTTCTTCTCTTCTTGAAAATTTGCTGTAGGTGATGACTTCTTTTCAAGAAATTCTTCTTCCTTTTTATCATCAAATAATGAGAACTTGACCTTATTGTGCTCTGGAAATTCCTGAGGCTGACTGTCATTCTGTCCTTCATCTGCTACCTGCCTTGTTTTCTTTTTATCTTTAATGGCATGTTTCTTTGCAGGTTTAACTGAATGCCCTAACTTTTGTATCATTACTTTTCCCTTGTCAGTTTGTCTTTTGGGTTGTTGGTCTTCTCCTTTAGGATGAACTCCTGACCAAAACAAAAAGAAGTCCCAAGTTTTTTCCTCATGCTGCAACACTGTAGAGATGATTAGCTTAATGAGACCATGATGAAACAGTGATTGAGAAGTATGATCATCATGCTGTTTTATTTTGCTTGACATTTTCTGCAGGCTTTTAAAGAAAAAGAATGGCAAATTCATTTTAGAAACCCCTGCCATGTGCTGTAGGAACCTGAAATGATATTTGAACACTAATGAATACCTCCCTTCACAAGTCACATAACTCTGAAGAATCCTTATAGGTTCAATCCATTCCCTCCTGAAATTATGTATGAGAATACCTTTGTTCCAGTCAGGAATAACATTGGGCAATAAGTATCTTTGAGGATCAAACTCAAAAGGAGACTTCTTGAACCAGTGCTCACCCTCATTACTAATATCAGTGGCTTCTGATATTAATTCCACAGTCAATTTGAATCTCAAAGGATCCATTATAATCATCTCATTCTTAAGTCCTTTGGCAAAATTGCAGGACACTTGAGCATTAAAACCATCTATTTTCTTGAAAAATTTCAACCATCCTGCCTGCTGGAAAAGCTCTGCACAATCTGGAAGTTTCTGAATCCATGTCAAATCTGTGGGCTCAGCCCTGTTAACCTTGCCACTTTTACTGCTTTTTCCCATATCTTTCTTTTCAGGGAACAGGAACAGTGTAGTTTTAGGTTTCAGAAATGCTTTATAAGCTGTTTTCTGAGCAACTAATTCTGCAGGTTATAACAATTTCAGTGATATTTCAATCACCTGCACAAATTAACAGACCTTTCTGTGTAACACCTGTATCAAGCTAACAGACTCCCTTCTGTGTAAAAACTGAGTTCTACAGCTAATTCTGTGAGTCTTTTCGACGCCCTATTCTGTATATTCTGATGTTTAAAACATTAGGTCATGAGAGAAACATTCATGCAAATTCCTCCTAACTGGCTTCAGGTGACTATTTCTGTGGTGAATTCCTCATCTTACGATCTATTACATCCTCCTCAGCAACCAATTTTTTCAGAAAAATCGTGCAGCAGCAAAAACCCAAATTTTCCAATTATACGGGTTATAACATAATACCTGTCAATTACTCGTACAATGTGGCTTAATGTCTTCAATTTGAGGTGTCAATGATGTCCTCCTTCGAGCACAGGTGTCCTCATATCGATTTTTTAGCCCCAGGTGAATGAATTCAAAAGCCCTAATTTTCGCTGGCGCCTGAACACACCTGTCTCCTTTCCACAGCGACACAATCCACCGTTTAACAGTGAACACTCCTGCACAAACACTGCCTCCTCTGTGATGATGCGTGTGACAAGAGAAAATTGACAGCTAAACCCGGAATTGGCTGGTCTCTGTGCAACTGAACCCGCATAACATGTAATGATGCCCTTGTTTTCTCTTCGTGATTAACAACCAACTAACATCATGCTCAAAATGCTGCAAACACGTGTTAAACACTCACATAATGCGATTAGATACTCTCACTCTGCATCATGATTGAAATCAGATCGAAAATTTACAAAAATTTCATGCCACGATATTCCTGTAGCGCGCTTTGTGTTAAACTTTTGTGTAGCGCTACAAGAATATCTTTTAACCAAAATTTAGCAATTTTCTAACTTTTTGCCAATTTGACAGAGATTTTGGCAGCTATTTGGTTTAGGACATAAGTTCAACCATTCTCTAAAGTCATTGATGATTCTTCCTTTGAACATATGACTCCTTTTCAATATAAAAATTCACCAAAATAAAATGAAATCTGAAAGGACTAGGTTCAAAATTTATTCAATCACTCATAAGGTTCTTAAGAAGACAAAAACCAAAACTGAAAACCAAAAATTAACTAAGGTAGACTCAAAAAATCAAACCAAAAAATGGGGAGAAAAACTAAAAATGCAGAAAAATTTACTGACTTAACACATTCGAAATAATTGAAAGGAGTGAGAAGTATAGAAGAAGGAGCATTCGAATTGCTCATCTTGACTGCTTGAACAAGTGAAAATAGAAAGCTGCTGAATCTGCTATTGCAACTGCTGGAACTTCAAAATACCTGCAAAAAAACTCTCAAGAATGGAGGTAGAATATACTCTCAAGGATCTGATACCATGTGAAATTGCCCACATAAGATCCAAAGAGATGATGTAAACCTCACAATGAAAGAATGTAGGAATAATAGAAGAAGAGACAAGGAATACAACTTAGATCCAAAGAAACTCTGATTGAGGCAGAATAATTACACATGTTACTATTAACAGAATAATGAACTGGTAAATATACAATGCTGAGTATGAGGATTCAAATTCACTAGGATGAATTCAAATTAGCCTTCATGCATAGATCCATAATCAATGGAGAATCATCAATGCCTAGCTAGGAGTCCACCTTCTCATCAGTGAAGTGATCAATGCACAAGTAATGATCAACCGGGAGTCAAACTGAGTCTAACTGAATGTGGTTGGTGTAACTGGCACATGGAAGCACTAATATACTGAAGGAGGCTCAGTGGAGGGCGCCATAGGAGTTAACTGGAGTCAGAATGGTCAATCTAGTCTCATTGGAGGTCCAACAGAGTGGTAAACTTAGTAAAGAGTCAGTTAAGCCTTAAATCAAGGGAATAACTGAAGATAACTCAATATAACTAGACTAGTAGGTGAAGAAGGTGACCTTGTCATATAGTGGAGAAAAGGAGGGCGCATTAGTCACTGGGAGGCCTAGAAATGATCTGAAAGAAGCTCTGGGGGCTAGTTTGTTGAGGACTAGGTACTGGGACTGATGACCTAGAATGTATGCAAACCCTAATTTTGCATGCATGACTGAAAATGAAAATGAATGGAAAGCTAGTAGGACTAGGATGGAGTATAGGAATATCCTAACAGGCCTATGGAACTGTACAACATTCCATTGCTACTTATCTAGAATGAAACCTCTTTGTTGACATGTTGGTGGTTGTGCATACTCTTAACAATTTTCTAGTAGGGATTGGAAGGCATCTAGAAAGTTATGGGATATGGATAAATGTTGTATTGAAGCATTGGCTAAAATAATTGCATGACTGTATGACATATTTCTTTATGTGTAAGAATTTGTTATGAAAACTATGAGATGTTTTCTAATCATGCAATTTAACTTGTTGTGTAGGAAAGATCATATACCATCACCTACAAAAGAAGGACTACAACATTTGTTCAGCAACAAAGTTATCTATTGAAAATATTGAAGTTCCTATGATCTGGGAAGAATGCCATGATCAAGGAGTACCAATCGATCATGAAGATGTTTGGGATGCAATCCCAAGACCTGAAGGGGAGTCTATAGTGACTTCCAAGAGGATCTACAAGATCAAGCATGCTGTAGGTGGTAGCATAGAGACTTTTGCTCCTGTAGCTAGATACACTTCCATTAGATATGTACTTGCTCTGGCTGTAGTGATGAAAGGGAAGATATACCAGATGGATTTCAAGACAGCTTTCTTGAATGTTGTAGTTGAAGAAGAAGTGTATGTGGAGCATCCACTTGGTTCTAAGACACATGATAGGAAGTCTTATATGTGCAGAACTTGGTATGGTAGGATAGACAGCTTTCTATCCAGTTTGGGCTTTACCAAGAGTAAAGCGGATGCCAACCTTTACTACAAGGTTGAGGATGGAAATCCTGTGATACTTTTATTGTATGTGGATGATCTATTTGTAACAGGAGAGGATAGATTGATTGCCGACATGCAGCGGAAGCTTGCTATCGACTTCGAGATAACGGACTTGGGGATGATGCACTACTTTCTAGGAATGGAGGTGTGGCAGAGTGTAGATGGAATCTTCCTTGGACAAGGGAAGTATGCAGTAGAGATCCTGAAGAGGTTCGGGATAATGGACTGCAAGGCCATGGCCACACCTATGGCATTGAACCTGAAGCTTATGTGTGATGCTTCATCTGATCCAGTTGATGTCACTGTGTATCATCAGATGATTGGGTCCTTGATGTACCTGACGAATACAAGGCCAGATATTTGCTTTGCGGTAAACACATTGAGCCTGTTCCTGATGGATCCTAGAGGTGTTCACCTGGTTGCAGTAAAGCATATTCTAAGGTACCTGAAGGGTACAGTTGATTATGGGCTCAAGTATGATGCGAATCAAAAGTTTAACCTACAGGTTTATGTTGATTCAGATTGGGCAAGCAGTGCTGCAGATAGGAAGAGCACTTCTTGGTGTTTCTTCAGTATGGGATCAGGTGTGATCTCTTGGTTTAGTAGGAAGAAGTCCTATGTAGAACTAAGTATAGTCGAATCATAGTATGTTGCAGCTTGTTCATCTAGTTGTGATGCAGTATGCCTTCGGAAGCTACTGTCTGAGTTATTTGATCTACCGCTGGAGGCTACTGGTATATTTTGTGACAACCAGAGTTGTGTGAAGCTGTCTGACAACCCGGTGTTCCACAACAGGTCGAAACACATAGAGATCAAAATATCACTATCTCAGAGATATGGTGCAAAGAGGAGCAGTGAAGCTCCTGTATGTTGCGACAGATGAGCAGATTGCAGATGTATTGACGAAGCCACTAGCCAGAGTGAAGTTCGAGTACTTCAGGGAGAGGCTTGGTGTTCTTCAGATCGACGACACTTCGAGGAAGAAGTGATGGAGACATTTGCTGTAGCCATTCCTAGCATGGTGGAAGGGGGATCCTTCACATGGCTGTGGATGTAAGCATTGGATGATGAGCATTAGGATGATACTCCAGTTACTGCTCTGCATATGCATCGGGATGATGTTGGATATCATCAGTTGGATCATTTATATGTATATGTATGTACACATCATGTTGGATGCTGGATATGATCAGTTGGATCATTTATATGTATTTGTATATGCATAATGTTGGATGCTTGGACCATGTATCTATATATGTATCAGGTGGATACTGTGTATGATTAGGTAGATCATGTATGTTGATATATATCAGGTGGATACATTATGTGGATCATGTATGGTGATATGTATCAGGTAGATACTTGGTATGCATCAGGTAGATGCATTGTACGATCAGGATGATCATGGATGACGAGCTTCAGGATGTTGCTCCAGATGACTTGCATCAGGACGATGCAGTGATGATGGTCATGATGATCATGTGTACATTAGGATGATGTATGGTGTGTATCAGGTTGATACTCTGTGTGCCCATAATAAGTCCTGGGATGCTTTTTCGAGGGTTTGTGATAGTGGACCATATGTAAGACATGGGAGATCCGATAGGTTGGGCTATGTGCCCGTAATAAGTCCTAGGATGCTCTTTCGAGGGTTTGTGGTGGGCTACTACATGCAAGACCTAGGAGATCCGATAGGTTGGGTTGTGTGCCCATAATAAGTCCTGGGATGCTCTTTCGAGGGTTTGTAGCAGAGGTCACATGTAATCAGTCCCGGAGATCTTGCCAGTCGTGCTTAGGCACATAAATGTTCCTGGGATGCTCTTTAGAGTTCTTGTCGGTTGTGCTATGGACAGAAACGTTCCTAGCACACTCTTTTAAGGTTTTGTGATAGTCACATGTAATAAGTCCTGGAGATCTGGACAAAATGAAAAAGGCCTCAGATGCTCTTTAGGGTTCTTGCTAGTCAAGAGACTCTTTTAAGGTTTTGTGACACATGTAATAAGTCCCGAGGATTCCATAGTATGTCTAGTGATGATGAAGACCTGTAGGTGGTGGGCCTACATCTAGTATGAAAAAGGACAGGCTCTGTAGAACTTCCTATGACGAGTAGATTCAGAGATTGATTGAGATAGTAGCAGCAGTGATGATGATGATGACTCGATGACGATTATCCATTGACAATGATCCAGAGAAGAAGACTTGTGCTAGAAGACCTGTGTCGAGAAATACCTTCCTAGTTAAGAGGGAGTGTTGATTTATATGTAACTTCGGAATGTATTTCATATATGTATATTGTCCTCCTATACAGATGGTATTATTCCTCTATATGGAAGTGCTTGTATTCCTATAGAGATGTTATTATTCCTCTATGCGGAAGTGTCGTCATTTATATTGTAAGTGTCGTAACTTATACTTGATTGGTTATTAGACCACCATATTGGGTGTCGGCCCAGTGAGCATTATGTTATGTGGTTAAGTTAAGGCCGACCTAGCAAAGGTTATTAGGAAAGTCTAGTCAAGTATAAATAGAGTGCGGGAGGCACTCTATTTGATCATTCTATTCTCTCACACACTCTTTGGAGAGTGGCGCACTTGTGGAGGAGGAGAATCTACTACTAGGAGATGTCTATCTCTTATGCTTGGGTTGTATCATTGCTCTATCTATCTCTGAGGAAGTTATTGGGGTTTTTCACCTTTATGGTTTTCCCCAAGTAAACTCTATGTCTCTTGTGTGCTTGCATTATTGTCCATGATTGATATGTTGTAGATATGCTGTACATGTTGTTCTCTCAGTTAAGATCCTAAATCAGATTGAAGTAAATTCTGAAAAAACTAACACTGGCATATAGGTTAGATGTAATTTTCACATGCATTATCCATTTGACCTTTTGACCATTTTCATTAACCCTAGGTGCGGCCGTGCTTCTTAACCGACACAGAGCTTTCACATTGTTATAGAAGTGTCTTTATTTGGCGGTAGGGCCTTTACGAACATGGGTGCCCTGGTTAGAACCTCGTTTTTCCTTATGGTGCCCATGTCATCGTTTTTCCTTAAGATCAGGAGTCCTTTCTAGTTACGCCATGACTTTGCAATAAAGACTCATACTCTACTTTGTCTTATGCTGGCCATCTCCTATAAGGACTCACCCCATTTGTATCAAGTTGTGATTACATTGCATCATCCTACTTGCCGCTTGAGACTAGTGCCAACTCTCGCTTACTCAATTGTTTGCTTGGTGCCTGAGCACTTTCCCTGTCAAGCCCTGCAGAGCTTTCATTTTCCCTTCACAATTTGATGAGTTTTTGACCCTAAGGGAACACCCCCTCAAGTGTCCACATCCTGCACATGCTTCCTTGCATTGATCATAGGTATGTTCCACTGCTTGGGGCTAGTCTGCTCGCTATTTGACACTTGTTCCCTCAATTGTTGTACTATAAGCAATTTTTTTCTTTTTCAAGATTTTCAAATATGAAAAATACAAAAAAATTCAAATATTCCAAAAAGTCAGACGGGAGAATATTTACTTCTTTTTGTTAGCAGTTGTTGTGTCGCCTTTGAACATAACATTCATTCCACTCCATACATTACGAGTCGGGACAATAGTAGGACCTTAGGAGCTGTAATCGTTTCTCAGTTTTACTCCACTGATTGGTTAAGCTTCTAGTCATTATGGATCCCTTTGTTGATGCCTCATGCATCGCAAAGTGTTATGTCAAGTCTATGCTTCCTGAGTCTATCCATCTGCTCATGCTCTTATTCAAAAGAAGTATGGAAAGCAGAGTCGGCCACTCCTCTGATCTCTTTACTATTGGATGTCAGCCATCCTTATTGAGTCATTCCGTTTCATCTGAGTTCTTCCAAATATTTCAGCGTAGCTATTA
Organism: Larix kaempferi; assembly: GCA_027924585.1. Taxonomy (NCBI): domain Eukaryota; kingdom Viridiplantae; phylum Streptophyta; class Pinopsida; order Pinales; family Pinaceae; genus Larix; species Larix kaempferi. Next base: position 36,802,719 of record BSBM01000091.1, on the reverse strand, counting down.
CCTCGTGCTAGTTGATGGGGGGTGCCTTAATTCCTTCCTTCCAGTGAGTTTCATTCCAACAACTTCAACTCATTTATTCTTAAATTGAGACTTAGAGTCGGTTAACTACCTTGAGGCTTGCAGTCATTAGTGGTAGGTTGTCTCACCATCGACAGTTTTGGGAATACATCAATGTCCCTTGATCGATGGATTCACCTTAGTGTTTGACTTCAACACATCTATTCACACTTTGATGATTGTACTATGTGCCTTGATGCCCATTTTCATTATTGGTGGGTTATCTCGCGTCTGTTAATGGTATACATCATTGACCGGTAATCAGACGATATCACATCAGGTTCAAACTCAACACCTTTATTCACTTGATGAGACTTGAACTGTAGATGATTTGTGTAGAAGACCCCATACATTAGTAGCATTTAGTATGCTGCTCTCGAGCATGACTGTACATCTGAGATATCACCTCTCAGACATTAGCAGTTTGTACCTCCAATATTGCACCAGTTGTTTCCTTTTCAACAAGAGACCATATGTTACTGTATGGATCATGGCTATGATCACCTATGACCTATATTCACTATGTGCTGCCTATTCATGGCCATTGTATCATATTGTTGTACTATACCGACATGTATTCAGAGATATTATTATATTATGAAGAGTGAGCGGTTCCTTCCAATTATGTCACCATCACTCCACTTCTAATATTTATAATGTATTTCGACCATCATAGCACCATTCTCTGACCTCGCACATTAGGGGCCATCTGTTATAGCATAATTTGCCACCTTGTGAGCATCAACATTCTTGGGCCTTAAAGATCCATTTCACTGACTCAGATTCACTTTATGTCCTCCAGAAAACACATTTTCCATATTTTTCTTTCAGTACGCTTGTTGTCCCATTATAGCCAGTGTATACGCAAGCTGTTCCACTATAGCCCACGGGTACCAAGTAAAATGGTAAAAATCATTAGAAAATACTTTTTACTCCAAAAAAGTAGTCTTAGGGTGACCTTTGGCCCTCCATATGCCCTGAAACGCCTCGATGTGTCCTTTCACTTACCTTTGGAAGGTTATATCTTGAGCTCTTATGGCATATGGAAGGGAGGAGAAAGAGAAAGCAAGATAACTCTAGTGGATTTTTTCTGTGACTTGCGTCTACACTCATTGATTCTTGTTGTGAATTCCTTATATTCACCTTCCAAACTCCTTTCATAGTTTGAGTTTGCCATTAGATGGAGGATTGAAGTGGTAGAGGCACAAGTGGAGAGACCCAGTTCTTTGTTCATATTGGTTGCTGGCAAGAGGTCGTATATTGTACTTCTTGTTATTTATTAATGGAAATACTCATTTTCTCGTCCAATTGATGTTGTGAATATTGTTAAATTATATTGGGTTATATTCACTTATGATATCATGGATCATGCTCTTGATTATGCTAATGTCTTTCACATGTTATATGCACTTGATTGTACTTGTTGTTGAGACTAATCTACAGGTTCAATTGTAGAGGTTGAAAGCTCAACGGGGATCTACTTTGAACATTTAGTGGAAGGTTGGTCTTTTCTCCATTATCTTAGAATTGTCATTTATATAGCATTGCATTGGGAATTGAGTCATTTTCTGGTAGTCAGCTGTCTGTTGTGGTCTGCCCCAAGCCATAGGAATTTTTCTCCATAAGAGTATAAGAAAGTACAAGTCTAGGAATGTTAAGATCGGAAGGCAGGATCCGCATCGGATTCCTTACCCAACCATCAACATTATCTTAATTATTTTTAGTGTGAAGTTTTTCTCCATGAATGTTGACTGGTACCCGACAGAGGATGATTGAAGAATTACTGTCACCCTCATAATGAAGTTCTCGGATTTATATTCAGGTGGAGTTCACCGCATTTTTATTCATATTTTTCTCTTCCTCGGTGTGTTCTATCCTTGTGTGGTCGGCAAGTTTGCTTGGGAGCAGCAGTGTGATTGGATTTCCCTTGTTCTCTCGTCGGATTGTTTCTTGGTGAGGGTGACGGCTCGTAAGCATCGCTTCAGCTATGATGCTCCATTGGGTCCTGGTGACAATGTGCAGAGCGGAAAAGGGGAAGTGAATGAAAAATTAGGAGATAATAAGGGGCAGGTTACTAGGGCTAAATCCAAATCCAAGGCTCAGGAAGATGATATTTTATTTCGCGAGCGCATCTCTCCAGTGATTAGGGATGATATCGATTCTGTTGAGAAGGAGTTGTGGGACACTGTGCAGACTATCCTTAAGGAGGACCTTCATCGGGAGATTGAGGAATGGGCGGTTGACCCAGGTACTACGGCTGGTAGAGCTTCCGCCTATGATCGTATGATAATGGTTTATTGGGTAATGAAAAACATGTTGGCGCATGTTACCATGGATACTTTAAACAAGCACCAGGGCATGATGAACCAGTTCGTTCATGGAAGGCGCACAACGCTGACTGTCATTTGATGCATGTTAAAATTCATGTGATTGCATCTAAACTGGGTGTATCCTTTTACTATCCAGGCATGAAGGAGGTGGAACACATTGGAACCAACCGCAAGAGTAAGCAGAATTCCATGGAAATGCCACGAGAAGTTGATATAGAGAAGGTGAATGATAAGGGGAAGCAACAGAACATGGAAGGAAACAACAGAGGAATCAACTCCAAGAACCCTGTCTGAGTTTGGGTTAGCAGTGTCTTTTTGCCTTTCGCTGGTCTTCGTAGTATGATCGTTCCATATTTCAATTTTAGTAGATGGGCAAGTAATATGCATCTGGTTTTTGGGTAGACATTTTGAATAGTCTATCTTGGTTTCATTTCCTATTTGGCCGAGAATGGCCGAGAACTCTAAGACTCTGAGGACTCAGTAAGATCACTATATACTTTGTGTTTTAGTAGTAATATAGCTTTTATTTACAAAAAAAAAAAAGTTGTTATTACTAGAAAAATAGATCAGATTTGTGGTTTTGCTCAGATATTTTGTCCTGTATTCAAATTGTAAGTACTTCATATAGGTTCAATATCGATACAAATTGGCAGCAAATCTAGCTTTTCATGTACAACAAGTGTGTAGAGTTATGTTGTTATTAGCTTCAGCAGCTTTTCTAAAATGACAAAGTTGAATTACAATATTGTACACATAAATGTGGATCTAGGTTATCTAAGAGTAGTTTAGGTTGTCAAAAACAACTTTAGGTTTTGTAGTTGATCAAGTATGGACAACCAGTTCTGTGTTGCATTCGGTCTTAGTACATTGGATATTACACTACGAAGCAATGCAAAAAAAAATCAAAGCAATCCATAATACCATGCCAAAAAAACATTGACTATGGGAATTAGTATATTCATCGAGCTAGTTTCCCATTAACAAACTTGAGTTCGTAACCCCAGATGGGTACTGCATGTATTCTGATGTGAAAAGAAAGAAAGTATGGCTTGGTCAAAAGCATAGATTGAACTAGGTACAACATTTTATAGCCAATGTCTATTTGTGTCTTGTACTTGATGCCAAGATGGAGAAATGATCTAAAGTGAAAAGTTGTTTACAAGATTCCATGATTGCTTGCACTAGCATGTTGCCCCTACGATCATCATCAATATTTTCTTGAACAGTTAATTCATGGATCTCCTTTAGAAAAAAACAAAATGCATGCATTGTGGATCTATTTTTCATTGTGAAAGCATTTTCTAATTTAATTTTTTTACTATCATAGATTCCTCTATAGATTGAGATGTTGTTGTCTTTCTTTTTCCTTGATCTACTATTATCTACAAATACTTCTTTCCTACTCATATCCTCCATGTTTCATTCCTCTTCAATAAGAGATGTCATTATTGTATATCATCTCAAAGAAACCCACTATCATAAACTAGAAACTAGATTCCCACATATTTGTCACATTTCCTTTAATAGTATGGCCATAGCATCACTTGAAACAAGTCTCCTCTTTATTCTTGCAAGGTTTATGTTTTCCAAAGACCTAAGAAGCCACTTCTTTTTTATCAAAATAACTTTTTCTAGGCTATATTCTATTTCCTTTGAGTATTGTTTTTCTTTATCATGGTTGATCTTCCCACTATGGAGGGTTAACCCAATAATAACTATGATCTTGGTATCCATAGTTTCTATAGTTTCATGACAATATCATTCAATTGTTCAAGTCCCGCTATTGAAAAATTTCTAGAAACCTAGGAAACATTCATATTCAATTGCCACATGTTTAATATGTTGTTTAGCAGTTTTTTTACCACTACATTAGGCTATCTAAGAACGATCACTTTTCTATGATCTTTTCTGCAACTCTGCATCTAAAATTTCATGGATACTAGCACAAGATATATACAATAACTTTATGCCATCTTCACAAAGCACTAATGATTCTATGATTATGTTATGCAACAAATTCCAAAAATAGTATGAAAAGAGAAGAAATAGATCATAAAGATTACTCCACTACTTGATTGAAGAAAATAGTTGAATAACAAGCCTCTTCAAGGGGGAAACCTCCTTACACAATGTACTAAATACAAAAGACAAGACAAGACAAGATACTATAAATGAAATGTCTCCTTCCTATATATAGGAGACCAAGCGGAACAATCCCAACTAAATGACCCAAGCCCACATAAGTAATATAACCATACTAATGACAATTACCACTAATGGACGAAATTCGACATCAAAACTAATGTAATGAACCACAATATAGGGAGAAATGTGCCCATATTTAGGGTTTAACATGCCTCTCCCCTTCAGACAAGTGTTGTCCTCGGCGCTTGATTAGTTACAGATGCCTCTATATGAAGGACTCATCTTCCCATGTTGAATCTTCAACTGGTAAGTTCTTCCACTTTATGAGGTACTCAGTAATAGCCCGATTTCGTAGTTGTTTATTCATTGTTTCACTAATTTGTTCACGTTCCAATATGAATTTTCCTTATTCTTCAAGCTTAAGAGAGATTGTTTGAATTGAGATCTTGTCTCCTATCACCTTCTTTAAGAAAGAAACATGGAAAAATTGATGTACTCTTGAAGATGAAGGGAGCTCTCATTTGTAAGCCATACTACCAATATACTACAACAATATATAAATAGGACCATAATACTTGGGTACTAATTTATTGTCCTTCTTTAACAGCTTGAGAGACATCTTCTTGTAAGGTTGTAGCCTGAGAAATACCCAATCCCCTTCTTCAAAACTCCTTTCACTGTGATCATCAGGGATAATTTTAAGGACCCATACTTACTTAAAAGTGTATAAACCTTGACAAATCTTACCAATTCTTGAAATGTCAACTCTAAAATATTTGGCGATATTTTTCTAAAATTATTTCAATTTCTAAGGATTTTATATAGTTTATATAATAATTTGGCGCATTTTAGAGTAAAAAAAGTTTACCCCATCAAAATTAAATGAAATGGGGCTTCAAAAAATGCAAATTGACGAATCTTTTTTTGGAAAAAAACATGGAAAATTAGCCCATCGGCTAAATTTTGCCCCTAAAATTACCCTTGATGCAATGTTGATCAACTTGTTGTTTCATCCTTTTTTTTTACATAGTTCGGTTGTCCTTAAGTATCTGTAGAACTTTTTGCTGGTGCTCTATGTGATATTCCACGGCTTGAACTTTATTTTTTTATTTTAAGGGAGAGGTGATAGATAGAGGCTGATACCCATAAAGTGCCATAAATGGACACATTTTTTATGATGTATGGAAGGAATTAGTGTACCGCCATTATTCCAAAGGAAACCATTTCACCCACTATGTTTGTTTATCATGTGCAAAGCAACGAAGATATCCTTCCAAACACTTGTTCACGATCTTAGTTTTCCCATCAGATTGAGGGTGATAAGATGAACTGTGAGCCAATTGAGTATCCAAACAGGAAAATAATTCAGTCCAAAATTTTCCAATGAATATTGGATCTCTATCACTTACAATAATCTTAGGATTTCCATGTAACTTATTAACAGTTTCCATAAAGGATGCAACTACTATGCTCACATTAAAAGTGTGAGCGAGTGCACAAAAGTGTGCATACTTTGTGAGTCTATCAGCAACCACCATAATAACATTCTTTCCATCGGACTTGGGTAGACCCGTGATAAAATCCATGGAGACGTCCTTCCAGCGCTAGCAAGGTATGTCTAACGGTTGTAGAAGTCCTGGGGTCTTAACTGTTTCACTCTTATTCTATTGGCAAACGAAGCATTCATCCATGAACCTTTGAACATCAGATTTCAGACCTTCCCAGAAAAATTCCTTCTTGACCGTGTGGAAATTTTTTAGGAATCCTAAGTTCCCACCTATAGGAAAGGCATGTAATTTAGAAAGGACCTTCTACTTGAGTTGTTATTTTTTGCATAAATATAAGCGATCCTTATACCATAGTGAATCATTTTTCCACACAAAAGTATCTGATACACTAGGATCATTCTGTAGCTTTTGAATGTGCATCCACACATATAGGTATTTTTTCCATTCTTCCCTTGTTGCTACTATCCATTCTCATTGTGGAATGGAAATGGAACAAAGTAATGCCCTAACATATTCATCTTTTATGGAGAGTGCATCTGCCACCACATTATGTTTCCCTTTTCTATAGATGATTTCAAAGTCATATCCCAACACCTTGCTTACCCAGTTTTGTTTCTCTTCTAAAGATAGTCTCTATTCCAAGAAGTATTTAAGAATACCATGATCTATTTTGACCTTGAAGTTCCTATGGTCCTATTAGATAAGGATGTCATTTCTTAAGAGCATGTAGTATTGCCAACATTTCTTTCTCATAAATGAAATTTTGTAAGTTCTTCCCCTTGATTGGACGACTTGTGAAAGCAATTGGGTGTCCTTCCTTCATTAGAACAGCGCCAATGCTATTTCCTAAACCATCACATTGCACAATAAAGGTTTTTGTGAAGTCTGGTGTGGCCAATACAGGAACTGTGCACATTCCCTGTTTAAGTTTTTCAAAAGCTTGAATTGCCTATGGAGTCCAAGAAAATGCATCTTTATTCAATAATGTTGTTAGAGGTGTTGTTATTTTTCCATAATTTCGAACAAACTTACGGTAGTACTCTGTCAGACCTAAGACTCCTTGAAGATTCTTCAGGTTTTGGGGAATCAGTTAGTCTATCATGGCTTTAATTTTGTTAGGGTCAACCTTGACACCTTCATGAGATACACTATGACCCAAATACTCTACCTCCTTCACCCCAAAGAAAAATTTGGAAGGTTTTGCATATATTTGTTTCTCCTGTAGTAGTTGTAGTACCATGTCAACAAGTTGAACATGTTCTTCCCAAGACTTGATATAGATTAGTATATCATCAAAGAATACTAACACAATTTTTCTAAGAAAAGGCTTGAAAATGGAATTCATCAAACCCTGAAATGTGGTCGAAGGTGCATTCGTGAGACCAAATAGAAAGACTAGAAATTCATAATGAGCTTCATGAGTTCTAAATCTTGTTTTTGGGATGTCTTCATCTTTCATTCTAATTTGATGATCCCCAGAACAAAGATCCAACTTTGTGAATACAATTGCTCCATGTAATTCATCTAGCAATTCATCAATTACAGGAATGGGAAACTTATCTTTAATGGTGATCTTGTTGAGCTCTCTATAATCTGGACACATACGCCATTATCCATCTAGCTTGTGTACCATTACCATTGGTGCAAAGTAAGAACTTTGGATAGGCCTAGTTATGCCATCCTCTAACATTTCTTCAACCATACGCTCAATTTCACTCTTTTGTCCATAGTGGTTTCTGTAAGGTCTCATGTTAGGAGGAACACTTCCTGGGAAGTGAATAGCATGATCAAAATATCAGACAGGAGGAATACCTTTTGGAATAACTTCAAATACCTTGGAATGCTTATTAATGACCCTTTGGAGATCTGAGAAATAGGAGGCTTATATGTTTGAACATCTAATGAGCATAATTGTGCAATTACACCTTGATGTCCCTTTTTTACCAATTTTTTCCTACCATTAGAGATTATCACCTTGCTTGGTTTCCCTATGATACCCTGTAATTCATATTCCTTTTCTTCCCATAAAAATTTCATGAAAAGCTTCCGAAAATTAAAATCTACAATTCCCAAATATTGTAACCATTGAAATCCTAAGACAACATCAACAACACCCATTGGAATAGAAATCATTGGACTATGCGGTACATATTCTCCCATACTAAGATTTATATTATGGCATTTCCCTGATCAGTTGATTACTCCTCCATCTACAATCATTACTTGAAACTCTAGTGCTAGATATAGAAAGAAATTGAGAGATTTTTCTAATTTATAGTGAATGAAATTATGAGTACTACTAGGATCAATCAGCACTGTTACCTTTTTCTTTTTGATAAATCCTTCGATCTTTATATTTTGAGGAGTGCTAATTCCATCCAATGCATGACATGATATGGTGGGAGTAATCTCTTCTAAAGTAGTATCTTCTATTTCTTCATCTGGAGATGGTTCTTGTTCTTTTGGTTATTCCTCTTCACATTCTATGCAAAATAATTTCTTCTCACCACATTTATGTCCCTTACTATACTTGTTGTCACAATTAAAACATAGGAATTTTTCTCTTCTTTCCTCTATTTGTTGAGGTGTCAACCTTTGAGGTGAGCTAGAAGAAGGAACATTATTCTATCGGGATGTGTTGGAGGTGCTCTTTCTAGTAGCCATTGTCATGTTTTTACTTTCAACATTCATTGTCATCATGAAGGCCTTCTCCAAGGATGGTGGTTCAAAGAGATGCACCTCATATTGAATGTTATCCCTCAAGGTGCCAATGAAGAGATCCGACAGATTATCTTTTGGAATTTTCTTCACACTAAGACTTAGCTTTTGAAACTGTTTGATATGCTCTGCAACTGGACATTTTTGCATGATATTTATTAACTGGCTAAAAAAGGTATTGCTATAATTAATATCCCCATAATGTGCAATCAATTATTCGATGAATATAGACCAAGATATAATAGAGTCCTTTTTACGTCCACAAATCCATTGGTACCATGCAAATTGATCAGACTCTAAACATAATGATGCAATAGTTGCCTTTTTCAAAGTTGGAACTTGATGTAGATCAAAGAATTTATCCATTTGGAATATCCATGTTATTGGATCTTCGCCATCAACCTTTCTCATGTCAATCTTGGGAATTTGGGTACCCCTTGGTGACCATCCTTGTCATAAGTTGTCATAGATGTCATAGGTTGTCATAGATTTGCTCTTTTTAGCTCGGCGAGTTACAACCCATGAGATGGGAGTTACACCACATATTTTTACTTATTCCTCCCCTAATGTGCCCTCCTTGTCCAACTGTGAATCTCCTTATGCACCCTCCTTGTCCAATTTTCCCTAATGTTGCATCATTTCACAATTTGGACATTATGAACTATACAAATATTTGACCCACATCACCACCTTGAAAATTTTGAATGAATTTACCAAGTGACTTAGGCCAATGCCTCTCCATATTTTAATGGAGTGGTCCATAGAAAAAATTTGGGGACATTACAGTCCTTCCCACCCAAGATTGCTTGTCCTCAAGAAATTTAAAGTTGGGGGTGGTGGTGCTTCTTCTTCTTCCCCAACTTATGCTCATTGATTTTTCTGCTTCCTTCCTTAGTGATGGATTTCCATAAGGCTACAATTTTGAGTGGACAAAGTCATCAACTCTACATCCTACAATCTAAACTACACTAAGGTTGAAAATGATGTCATGGTTCCATCGCAGTCAAAAGGAGGTGAAGTACACTCTACTCAATGTATGGTCATGTAAGGTACTGACATAGGAAAAATACCGACCAATTCCAGATAAGAAGAGTGACTCTATACTGCATCCACTCAATCAAATCGCCAACAAAATGGTCTACTAAGAATCTCATCATATGACATCCAAAATTGACTCTAAACTATGATTCTACTGCCAAAAATTTTCCCTGCACTATAACTCTAAGATCCCAACTAATCTAAAAAATGGAACCACCATGTTGTTGTTGCACAACTATGATCGTATCAATATCCTCTAGAGATAGCTCCATGTCCCCAACTATCCAACCAACAACCTAACTGAAAGAACTGGGTCCCAAAATTATCCAAGGGTCTCAAATGAACATGAGAAATGTAGAGTGTTTAAGACACTCGAAATCAATAATACCAGGATCCCACTATATGTGTTGCACTCCTCCAAACATCATCACTGTCACTTGCATCAATCTGTCACTCCAAGGAATGCCTGGATCCCACCACCAAATTGGAATTTCATCACTCCTAATACTATTTTGAACCTCTGTTAGCCTCTCCAGTATAACATGAAGCTCCTCTTGTGTAATCTTCATAATGGCCATATGTCTCACATCAATGCCAATGGTCCCATCCAAATGAATCCGAAGAAACTCCCATTCCCTACCATGTACAATGAAGGAATCATATAACATCAATATATGCCTCTACTGCTGCTCAAAAGACTATATAATGACTGGTATGCTTTAGAATGAATCTTTATCCTCCTCTTTCATACATTTGTCCACCAAATCCATGGATGTTTAACCTCTTCTACTGGTTGGTCCATATAAAGTGTACACATCTACCTCCTCCATGACTATGTATCTCTACCATAAAGGAATGTCATGATCCTCCTGATGCATAACAAGTACTTGGTCAACATTCTCCATTTCAAACTCTCTCCTCAAGCACCTGCAAATATGAAATCTCCTCATGCTCAACCCACACATGAGGCTCCTCCATTGAACCAAGAATGTGATCATCCATATACAACTAGGTGTTTGATGTGTAGGAGGAAGGGTGTGATATTTCCAACTCCCTATGAAGTTGGTCAACCTCCATATCTAATTCTTGAAGTGTTTTTTGTGTGCTCTTCAAGGAATCATGGGTGATCTCAAGCTCATGGGTGAGCCTATCAACTTCAGATTCTTCTTCTTGTAATGCGAAATGGTACATCTTAGCAATCCTAAAACGATGGTCTCTATCAGAAAGCATGTGTATGTAGTTAGTCTCCATGGATGCCACTACCTTTCGAATGGATTCAAAATCTACAAGGGAAGATTCTATTTTCAAACTATCATCTCCCCCTAAATCTCTCCAATAATAATATGTCACTAAGTGATCTGTGTCATCAAAACTTTTCATGGTTTTCCTAACATTCTCTTTGCTTACCTTCAACTTCCCTGCTAAGAGTTACAGCTCATGGGAACATTCCTCCACTAAATTTTCTGATTTGTTTCCATTTTCATCCTTCGCAAAATCATGATTTCCGCATGCATTCTCTACTTCTGTGCATTCTTCAATTGGAAGAAATAATGGTGGGAGATATGTTTCTTCCTATTTCCTTGTTTGAGCTTCCAACAAACTTGCTTCCGTAGCTCTTTGCAACCACTCATTTTCCATGTCTTAAGTTTTGTTTACATTTTCTAATGGCTTATATAAAAAATCATAATGCTTGTGGCATGAATCCACATCACATAATGCATCTTTAATAGCCAAATCAACATTAGAATATTCTACAATATAATTATTCCTCACGTGGAAGGGATGATATCTCTTAATGATGCAAATAAATAGGACTACTGCAAAAATCAGAATTTTTTTCATACCTTGTTGTCACATCTTCAACATTCCCATGTGGTTGATCCATGCCATGCATGCTGCTCCACTTTGTGTTCAACTAGAAGACTCAAGGATGTAATTTGTGACTCCCTTTGATTCAATTTCTTGTATGGTCATAGTGAGTTTTGAACATCATTTGCTTTAGGACGCCCACATGATGGACGATTTTTACTATCTTTGTGTACATTGAAGGCTGATCAATGACAGTGGAGTCACCACATTTTGAACTAGATTCATCATAGAAACGTTTTGTTATAAAAACAAGATCGCAGAGCAATAACAATAAATAGAAATGAAAATATAATCACACATACACATTACAAGAGAGACACAGATATATCGTGGTTCACCCAACTTGGGCTACATCCACACTGAATTTGCCAGTCCTTATTATTATTACCGTCCAGCAAGATGAAGGGATACAACCTGCAGCACAACCGCTGCACTTCCTCTTCTCTGTTTCACAGTCTCTCTCCTGATCTCAGAGATCTTTACAATGCATAAAACCTAATACATCATCATCCCTAGCCGTATTGCAATGTCTTTATTTTATAATTGAAATACAATGGGAAAATACCATAGGATACCCAAAACCATGGGCCCACAAAACAGCTGGCGAAAAACAACCCCAAAATTTTTCTTCAGGGGCGTTACCCCCGAACCCCCCAGCCAGGGGGGATGGTCCCCCTTAGAACCTCGCGGGGGGGTGATGCCCCCCCGCTGGGGTGAATTTATAGTCCACCTACATATCATATAAAACTGGGGTACAAACATGGCTGATACACTATCATCTATGAGACTACAAGATCTGGCTCCACAACCAACAATCTCCCACTTGGAGACTGACCACAGCAACTCCACCGCTGCTGCACTTGTTGGACTTGGACTTGGAAACTTTATCCTCTTCACCTTCATGCTAGAAGGCCAACTGAAACCGAGCATGAACTCAGTTTCTCTCTGGTCACTACCTTTGTGAACATTTCTGCAAGATTCTGGCTAGTATGTATCTTTTCCAGCTTCAATAGTTCATCTTCCATAACAGAGCATATGAAATGGTACTTGAGCTGTATATGTTTAGTCCTGGAATGGAATGCTAAGTTATTTGCAAGATGAATGGCACTCTGGCTGTCACTATACACTATGCTATCCTTCTGCTTCTTACCCACTTCCTCCATAAACCTCTGCAACCAAATCATCTCTTTATTAGCCTCTGTAATGGCAACATACTCTGCTTCTGTTGTTGAAAGTGCAACAACCTTCTGTAGTTTTGAAATCCATCTTACTGTTGTTCCACCTACAGTAAACACATACCCTGTGGTGCTCCTCCTGCTATCCTTGTCACCTGCCATATCTGCATCAACATATCCCTGTAGAACAGTGTCTGAACCTCCAAAACATAATGCCTCAGTGGTAGTACCTCTCAAATACCTGAGAATCCACTGTACTGCCTTCCAATGTTCTTTACCTGGATTGTTCATATATCTGCTCACAACTCTTACTTCATGTGCAATATCTGGTCTTGTGCACACCATGGCATACATCAAGCTGCCAATTGCTGATTGATAGGGAATCTTGGACATGTAATCTATCTCTTCTTGTGTCTTGGGACACATTTCCTTACTTAGACTGAAATGGCTAGCCAAAGGTGTACTTACAGGTTTTGCATTCTGCATTTTGAACCTCTCCAACACCTTTTGTATGTACTCACTTTGAGACAATGTCAATTTGCAATTTTTCCTGTCTCTTGTTATTCTCATACCAAGGATTTGCTTTGCAGCACCCAAATCCTTCATCGCAAATGAATTAGCTAGCTTCCTTTTGAGTACATTTATATCCTGCATGTCAGACCCTGCAACAAGCATGTCATCCACATACAATAACAAGATAATATATCTTCCATTGTCTAGCTTCTTGAAATAAACAAAGTGGTCAGAATGACATCTACTATAACCTTATTCTGTCATAAACCTGTCAAAATTTAGATACCGCTGCCTTGGAGCTTGCTTCAAGCCATACAAGCTCTTTTTCAACCTGCATACCAGATCCTCCTTACCTTTGACCTCATACCCTTGTGGCTGCTGCATATATATTTCTTCCTCCAAATCCCCATGGAGGAAGGATGTTTTTACATCTAACTGTTCAAGATGCAAATCTTCTACCGCCACTAGACTTAAGATAGTCCTAATTGAAGTCATCTTAACAACAAGAGAAAATATTTCATCAAAATCTATACCTTTCTTCTGTGCAAACCCCTTTACAACAAGTCTGGACTTGTATCGCTTCTTACCTCCTTCTTCTTCCTTCAACCTGTAAATCCATTTGTTTTGCAATGCTCTTTTACCAGCAGAAAACTAAACCAAATCCCCTAGTCTGGTTTCCTACCAATGAGTCCATCTCCTCATTCATGCCTTGCTCCCACTTCCTTCTAGTTTCCACCTGCATTGCTTCTTCATAACATTCTAGTTCACCAGAATCAGTCATCAATAAATAATACATTGAAGGAGAGTATCGTTCAAGGAGTCTACTTAACTTGGTAGATCTTCTTACATTTGCAGGGGTTTCAGGTACTTGCTGTTGCTTTTGATTTTCTGGCACCTTTGGAACTTCATTTTCTTTAATTTCATCAAGCACTATGTACTTTGTGTTTTTCTTTTCCTGTTTCTTTCCCTGCAACTGATCTTTATACATGACCTTTTCATTGAATATCGCATATCTACTCCTGAAGATTTTGTTATTTTCATAATCCCATAAACGATAACCAAATTCATCAACCCCATATCCAATAAAGGTAAATTTCTTGGATTTAGCTTCAAGCTTTGTTCTATTTTCTTTATCAATATGGACAAATGCTTCACAACCAAAACGTTCTCAGAAATGAGTAGTTTACCTTTTTATCTATCCATGCTTCCTGTGGAATACCACCATCCAAAGCACTTGAAGGTCCTCTATTTATTAAATAAACAACAGTATTTACAACATCCACCCAAAACTGTAAGGGCAACCGTGCATGCAGTCTCATACACCTTGCACGCTCCATGATCATTATGTTCATCCTTTCTGACACACCATTTTCCTGTGGTGTTCCTAGGACTGTCTTCTCTCTACAAATCCCATGGTATGAACAGTAACTATCAAATTTTTTGCTGTAGTACTCACCTCCATTATCGGATCTGAGACACTTCAATCTTTTTCCTGTCTCATTCTCAACCAAAGCTTTCCACTTCTTAAAAGTAGCAAACACATCATATTTATGTCTAATGCAATAAACCCAAGTTTTTCTAGTTGCATCATCAATAAATGTAACATAATAATGAGAGCCACCAAGAGATTGTACCTGAGCCGACCCCCATACATTTATATGCACAAGCTCTAATTTTTCATTCTTCTTCTGTTTCCCAACCCTGAGAAATCTGACTCTCTTATGTTTTCCATAAACACAGTTTTCACAGAATTCCAAACTTACCTGCTTCAAATCCGACAGCAACTTCCTTGAGTGGAGAATCTGCATCCCCTTCTCACTCATGTGGCCAAGCATATGATGCCACAATGATGTATCTGTTCCTCTAGAAGCTAAAGAGATAGAATGATCAATATTATGATGACATAAATACAATGTACCTACTCTATCTCCTTTTGCTATCACCATTGATCCTTTAGTGATCTTCCACCACTTTTCTCCGAACGTAGATAGACAACCGCCATCTCTCAACTGCCCTGTTGAGATCAGATTTCTTTTCATAGCAAGAATATGCCTAACTTCTTTCAACAACCAATCAGTTCCATTCTTAACTTTTATCCATACCTTACCCATTCCAACAATTTTACATGGCTCATCATCACCCAATAAAACATGTCCAAAGTCACCAGGAACATACTCATGAAACTATTTCCTATAGGGTGTAGCATGACATGAAGCTCTTGAATCTACTACCCAATAATCACTAGTATTATCTAATACAAGAATCAAAGCATCTTGTAACACATCACCTGCTACATTTGCTTCCTAGGTAGTTTCCTTCTGTGCATCTCTTTTCTTCTTTAGAGATTTGCAGTCTTTCTTCAGATGTCCTTTCTTTCCACAGTTCCAATACTTTATCTTTCCCAGTCTGGACTTGGATCTGCCCGTTTTAGACTTTCCATGATTACCTTGGCTCTTTCCTCTTTCCTTTTGTCCTCCCTTGCTCTCCATGGTCAACGCATTACCTGATGTTTCACTTGTTCTTTTTCTTCGCATTTCCTTGCTAAAAATAACACTAATAACATCATCAAATTTCAAGGTGTTTGAACCAGAGACAGAGTTACTTACATCCATGACCAAGCTATTCCAACTTTCTGGCAATGAACACAAGATTAGAAGAGCCCTAACCTCATCATCAAAGTTCACACTTACAGAACTTAGCTGATTTGTAACCGTATTAAACTCATTTAAATGATCAGTAATAGATCCACCTTCAGACATCTTCATATTAAATAAATGCTTTATTAGAAATACCTTGTTGGAGGCCGAGGGTTTTTCATACAGCTTACCCAATACGCTCATCAAACCCTCTGTTGTCATTTCTTTTGAGATATTGAAAGCCACCGACGAAGCCAGGCTCAACAGTATTGTTCCCAGAGTCTTTCTATCAAGAACCTCCCATTCTTCGTCCTTCATAGCCGTCGACTGCTTTGCTTTTCCTCCGAATGGTAGGAATAGATCCTTCTAGTACAGATAGTCCTCCATTTGCATCTTCCATAACCCAAAGTTTTGGCCGTTAAACTTCTCAACCTTAAACTTTCCTTCTTCTACCATTGCTCCCACTCGAACCAGAAACCCTAGCTTCCTGCAGGTTTAACTGCCAAATAGACCTTTGGCTCTGATACCAATTGTTAGAAAAACAGGATCGCAGAGAAATAACAATAAACAGAAATGCAAATATAATCACACATACACATTACAAGAGAGACACAAATATATCGTGGTTCACCCAACATTGAATTTTCTAGTCCTTATTATTATTACCGTCCAGCAAGGTGAAGGGATACAACCTACAGCACAACTGCTGCACTTCCTCTTCTCTGCTTCACAGTCTCTATCCTGATCTTAGAGATCTTTACAATGCATAAAACCTAATACATCATCATCCCTAGCCATATTACAATGTCTTTATTTTATAAAGGAAATACAATGGAAAAATACCATAGGATACCCAAAACCATGGGCCCTCAAAACAGCTGGCGAAAAACAGCCCCAAAAATTTTCTTCGGGGGCGTTGCCCCTGAACACCCATTTCTTGGGGGACCGCTGGCCCCCAGACCCCCCAGCCAGGGGGGATGGTCCCCCCTGGAACCCCGTGGGGAGGCGATGCCCCCCCACACCCCCCCGTTGGGGTGACTGTATAGTCCACCTACATATCATATAAAACTGGGGTACAAACACGGCTGATACAATATCATCTATGAGACTACAAGATCTGGCTCCACAACCAACACTTTTGGGTACTGGGGGGCGCATGTTGGGTGTGTGAGATATCTCAAAGAAAACACCTAATATTTAATTATTGACCAGGGTTGGTAATCTTAGAGTTGAGGCAAAGTATATGCTAAGGTAGAATGGAACCTAAGATTTCGGCTTGTCTGACGTTAAAAATATTTAATAAAGAAAAGATTGAAAGATCTTTCAAAATGAAAAACCGAGTCAAACTTCAAAAAACAAAAAGGGTTTAAATCAAACTTAGTTAAACAGATAAACTAGAATAGTATCGATTCATACTACTCTGTCTTATAATTGGATAATGGAAATTGATGAAAAGCAAACTATAAACTGTGAAAATGGAAACTATACAATTTCAGATTCTATTTAAGAATTAGGAAACAACTGTAAATAGATTAAATACCTATCTATGAAATGAATTAGTATGATAATAAACTACATAAGTAGAAAGCAATGTTGATCAAAGCAAATTAAAAACTATTAAATAACTTCAACATTTATTCCCATGTAACAGGAATTGGAGTGAGTGTATCATAATGGCTTTCAAATGAAATAGCGAAACAAAACGGAAGTAAAACTAATCTAACTTCAACAAAAAGATGTAAACTACAAAGAGACAAATTACAATTAACTTTAAACATTCTGATCTATCTACTATCCATGAGCAGAAAAATAATATAAGACTAATGAAAGCTAGAAGCAAGTAGAAAACTTGATAAAGATATTTACTTCTAAACTTTATTTGGAAGCAAGTAGAAAACTTGATAAAGATAATTAATTTAGAAACAAGTAGAAAACTTGATAAATATTTTAATTTATGAACCCAAATCCTATTCCATGAACATCTTCATTATTTATCAAGATAAGAAACTGATCCTAATCTAAGTGAAGGAAACTAACAAAACTGGAATGCTTGAAGAATGAAATCATTGACTCTATTCTAACTACATCTTAAGAGCATGTAATAAACTAGACTAGGAATAAGATTGATAAATTCCGAAACAACAACATGTTATCAAGGTAATTATGAAAGACATAATTGAAAAGACAGTTAAAGCAAACTAAGAATAATAACAAGAATTGAATTAAAACTTTATGGAATGTAAAACAAGGGCCTAATTATGGTTGAGAAGACTAATTAAGAGCAGGAAAGATTACAGTAAAGAAAACTAAGAAATTGAATTCAAACCAGCATAAAATGGTGTAGAAAGAGTAAAATTCCGAACGACAATCCGAATGCCAGTCCGAATGAAAATCCGAATGATAGTCCGAATGACAGTCTGAATGGAGGAAAAACGAATTAAACTAAGGAAAAGGAGAGTTTTGATGATCTTGACGTCAGCTGGGGAATGCAGATGAACCTACGATGCAAAGAAATCAGTGAGAAGACTTGTTGAAAAGCTAACATAATAGAAAGAAACCTATTCTAATCATGGTTGGAGAGATAAACTATTCCTATTCTATACTAAAGTAAGGTTGATATGAGAGAAGAGAATTAACTTACAACTACAAAGGAGAAGCTAATTAAACTAATTCTAACTAGTAACAAAGCTAGAAATAACAACTATCTAGTTCTATCTAATTGCAGAAGATTAGAAAAACAAACTATCTAATTATAAAAGACTGAAATGAAGCTATCAAAACTATACTGTTGGTCGACCATTTGCTAATTCTGTAAACACAAACTATGTTAGCAGCACAATATAAATTACAGAGGAAGAAATATCAGGTACAAAAAATGAAATTAATTACATATATAGGAAAAATAGACTAACTATTTGCAAAAAAGAAAATACAGAAAACAAATACAAAACCTTCGGTTGATGAGGGGCCCTTCCCAGCAATCAGAGATAAAAAATGAAACTGGTTTAATGTTAGGAACCCATGTCAACCTTTCTATTTACTTTGTTAGTATATTTTTGTTGGACGCATATGCTTTGTAAGTCGTCTCGTAGTATTTGTTGATCCATAGTTTGTCTTATTGTTGTTGGACGCATATGGTTGGTAAGTCATCCCACTGTAATTGTTGATCCATAGTCTGTATTGGCCCATGGTTTGTATCAAAACATGGTATTGACCCATGGTATTGGCGCCTAGACTTAGTATATAAGTTTGTGTTGAGACCAATGAAGGTACTGTGAAGTTATTTGTATTAAGCTTTCTCAAAGGAGGTTTCCCCCTCGAAGTGGCCTGTGATCAATGAGAGCGATTCTGAGTTTTGTTATTTCTACTATCTCATGCATTTTTATTAATTAATTGTTGCAGGTTCTTCACATCTGGTATCAGAGCACTTTCTTGGGCTCATTGGGTGAAAGTTATACCAAATTTTTTTTTCACAACTGTTGCAGCTTCGGATCTAGGAATAATCCCTATCCGCTTAACTATGGGAAGTACTTGGGCATAAGTCCTAAAACTCATTGTGAGGAGTACCACAGGAACTCCAAAGTAGCTGGACCATTAAGAGGACCTGCCAGTGAAAAGGGAAACGACCCCTACCTGATTGACTAGTTCCCACCTATGAGGTAAACCAAGAGTTGTCGTTTGTGGAAAAGCAGTTATCAGTTTTACCTGAGTTGTGAAGTGAGGGGTACTGTCCACATACACAAGCCTTTTGAGAGCATTGGTGGGTGAGTGAATCCCTTGAATCGATAGGAAGCCGAACATACCTAGGGTCCATATCTATTTTCAGCTGAACTATTGCCGATCACTTCCACGCCATTGCAGATCCATATGTTGCCGATCACTTCCGCGTCATTGCAGATCCATTCTGAAACCTGGTTCAGATCCATTCTAAAAGTTGTTTCAGATCCAACCATTTCCAATCCATTATGAGCCATTCCATATCTCGCCATTTCCAATCCATTCTGAAAGCCGTTGCAGATCCATTTCTGAAAAGAAAAAGAAAAAACTCCCGGTTATGGTTGTCACCTACGTAGGAGAAAAAACCATGGAAAAAGCACTTGCAGCCATCCAAACCAAACTCCAAGATCTGGATGAAAAAAACTCCTGGTTGTGGATGAAAAAAAAAAACTCCTGGTTATGGTTGTCACCTGCGTAGGAGCAAACACCATGGAGGAAGCACTTGCAGCCATCAGAACCAAACTCCAAGATCTGGATGAAAAATTTCTCAGCCTCCATCTTTAGCATTCAGCCATCAACAATAACCGACAACAAGAATCTTCTGCAGCCAATGGGTTCTCTTCTTCCAGCAATTTCTGTGGTCCAAAGCTTGAATTTCCTTGCTTCAATGGTATTGATCCGACTAGATGGATCTATTGTGCAGAACAATATGGTTATGGTTTTCACCCACGTAGGAGCAAAAACCATGGACGAAGCACTTGCAGCCATCCAAACCAAACTCCAAGATCAGGATGAAAAATTTCTTAGCCTCCATCTTCAGCATTCAGCCATGAACAATAACCGACAACAAGAATATTCTGCAGCCAATGGGTTCTCTTCTTCCAACAATTTCCGTGGTCCAAAGCTTGAATTTCCTTGCTTCAATGGTACTGATCCGACTAGATGGATCTATCGTGCATAACAGTATTTTAGTCTGCATAATACTTTTGATGTCCAAAAAGTTCCACTTGTATCCTTTCATTTGGAACAGGAAGCCCTTCAATGGTACCGTTGGTACATCAAGGCTCATGACGAGCCAAAATGGAGAGAATATCAGACAAAATTTGAGAAACTAGCCAATCACACAAAAGGATTGTCTGATGAATTCTACAAGAATTGTTTTATCAGTGGTCTTAAGGATGAAATCCGGTTAGAGGTTAAAATGTTCTGTCCCAACACAATGATGGAAGTCCTAGGGTTGGCTAAGTTGGTAGAAGACAAGATTGGAGACCAACAGCGCTCCAAACCCACTTTTGTTCCCTTTCGAAATATGGGTTCTCAACGACCTACCATCCCGTCAGCTCCTCGACCAACTCCTATCAAGCATTTGTATAAAACAGAGATGCATGCATGCAGAGAAAAAGGGCTTTGTTATAATTATGATGAGAAATTCACTCGGAAACATAGATGTGTTCAACAAAAGCTCTATCTCTTGGATATGGATTCTTCACCTGCCTCTACAATTGGTGAAGAAACTCCAGATACAATGGATGATCAAGTTGACATTCAGGAGCCGCCTATTGACACCCCATCTCAGGATGAACAACCAGAGATATCTCTCCATGCTTTATCCGGTGTCACCACCCCCCAAACAATGCGGGTCAGGGGTTACTTCAAGAAACTTCCTCTTACAATACTCATTGATTCTGGTAGCACTCGTAACTTCATTAACCCTCGGATCGCCAAACATGCAGATTGTTTTGTCCATCCTTGCTCCAACTTTGATGTCATGGTTTTCAATGGGGGCGCCTTACCTTGCAAGGGGAAGTGTCACAATGTGCATATCTCTCTGGAAGATTATAACCCGCGCTCTGACATGTTTGCCTTGTCCCTAGGCAGATGTGATGTGGTTTTGGGTGTTCATTGGTTACGGATACTTGGCCCCATATTATGGGATTTTGCTGAACTTTGGATGCAGTTTTCAATCAATGGGAAACAATACAAATTTAAGGACTTACAACAAGGGTCTCTCCGCATCATCAGTTCACATCATCTGGAAAAG
Organism: Larix kaempferi; assembly: GCA_027924585.1. Classification (NCBI taxonomy): domain Eukaryota; kingdom Viridiplantae; phylum Streptophyta; class Pinopsida; order Pinales; family Pinaceae; genus Larix; species Larix kaempferi. The sequence continues at coordinate 36,780,972 of BSBM01000091.1, read as the reverse complement.
ATCCTTAAGAAGAATTCACATGGTGTCATCGCTCAACTCCATTCCATTCAGATGCACCCATCAACGGTCTCCCCTACTTCCTTGTATAGATATGCAGGTGTCCTTGCTGTGGGCTTGTCACCTTCAAGAGACCTTTCCGATAATAATTTAGCTGCATCTACATCTTAGTAGGAAATGATGGCTATTTTTCATGCAGTACATAAGTGGTAGCCATACCTATTAGGGAATTATTTCTGCATCACAACTGATCTCCAAAGTTTGGAAAATTTCCTGGAACAATCGGTCTCCTCCCCAGCACACCTAAAATGGGTTATCCAACTCATGGGTTATGCTTATGCGATCACTTACAAGAAGAGTAAGGACAATATGGTGGCAGATGCTTCTTCTCGCACATTTGATGACCCATTTTATCTTATAGCTATTTCTCTGTTTGTTCCAAATTGGTTGCAATCTGTTCAACAGGGCTATCTCTTCTATGAACTCCATGTTTCTTCTTCAACAGGGCACTCTAGGTTCCTCAAAATGTATGTTCGGGAACAATGTAACTTCTTTTGGCAGGGACTGAAAATGACAATTCAACAGATGGTGGCTAACTATGATACTTGCCAGGTCAACAAGGGTGAAACGACACTCCCTTCGAGACTGCTCAAACCCTTTCCCATCCCTACATAGACTTGGACAACTATTTCTATGGATTTCCTAGAAGCGCTCCAGTGGTACAATACCACATCTAAAAGGACCCCATATGAAGCAGTCTATGGACATGCACTGCCAATTCTTCTTCCATACACCGTCAGCATCTCCCCAGTTCAGGCAATTGACTCGGTTCTTCGAAACCGTGATCAGATTCTTCTCATTCTGCAGGACAATCTTCACATGGCAAGAATTCGACTGAAACAACAAGCCGATCAACACCGTTCTGAGCGCACTTTCACGCAGTTGATATGGTTCTTCTTCGTCTATATCCTTCCAAGCAACCCTCCCTGAAACTCACAAGGAATTAGTGGCCCGTAATGCAAATCGAGGATGCTATAGGGGAACCACTCCTTCAGATTCTGCATCAATTTCCACATCTAAATCTTTGAGGACAAAGCTTTTTCTAAGGGAGAGGAGATGTTAGGAACCCAATTCAACCCTTCTATTTAATTTGTTAGTATATTGTTGTTGGACGCATATGCTTTTTAAGTCGTCTCATAGTATTTTTTGATCCATAGTTTGTCCTATTGTTGTTGGACGCATATGGTTTGTAAGTCATCCCGTACTAATTGTTGATCCATAGTTTGTATTGGCCCATTGTTTGTATTGACACATGATATTGACCCATGGTATTGATGCCTAGACTTAGTATATAAGTTTTTGTTGCGACCAATGAAGGTACCGTGAAGTTATTTGTATTGAGCTTTCTCAAAGGAGGTTGCCCCCTTGAAGTGTCCTGCGATCAATGAAAGCGATTCTGAGTTCTGTTATTTCTGCTATCTCGTGTATTTTCATTAATTAATTGTTGGAGGTTCTTTAGATTTAGCTACTCAGAAAATCAACAAACTAGAACTTCCATTAACTTGAGAAAATTACAAAATGTCTGCTATCAGCCTGCAAAGTTTACGAACTATCTGCTAATCTGATGATCTTCTTCAACTACAAGCTAACTTTGTTTCTTTCTATAGGCATCTATTTATACATTTTACAATGGATGACAGGGTCAACAGAATCGACCTCTCTAATAACAGAGGCATTTATGAATAATTGGTTTCCTTGAATGGTGCGGGACAGCATAGGGAGCATCCTCCAAGCTTCACGGGGTCGATTCCTTCACGAGACAGTTGCAGTGTCGATTTCCTTTGACGTGGGCAGAGAGGTAACATGCTAGCAATCTTGGCGAGCATAGGAGAGGGCTGCTGGAGCACTATCGTGGCAAGGCATTGTGCTGGCAGGCTAAACGTGTGCGACCTGTACTTCTTCCAGAACACTGGCGTGAACAGGCAACGTGAGTCCAGGATGAATGCACAGGAGAATCGACGTGTTGGAGTGTTGACGTGGACATGGGATGCACTATCGAGCTTGGCGAGCATAGGGACGAATCTCCCAGAACAATAGCTCTGTAACCATCACCACTATGTGGCTAACAAAATCCACATGCCCATTTTTTACTTTAATAGCCCGAAACATACCAACCGTGGATTTCACGAGCTGAATGCAAGGCTGAATGATGAGTTGAATGCAGCTGAGCTTAAGCAATATAAACACGCAGTCTTAATGAAGGGTCGTTTGAGAAACCGCAGCCTGTAAATCAAAACTAGATGCCATGCATAACTAGAAATGTCACTTTAATCATTAATAAATCTTAATATAACGAGATTTGACCAAAATCTATATGATAAACGAATACATACATACCTGGTCTGTTTGATGCGCTGAATGGCTAAAATAATAACTTAATATATCAAAAATAGTGAAATTAACGCCATTCAGAATAGATTTGATGATAAAAAATGTTGACAAAATGGACACCAATATTCCCCCAAACCGGAGATATGCCAGGTCCCACTGAGCAAGACAAAGAGAAATTAGGAAGAAGGCTGAGCTGCAGTAGCAGCTGCCTTCGACTTAGATGATGAAGATATAGATTTGGCCTCGAGCTTCCTGAATTGGTGGTTTAAGTAATTATATCTGATCTTCAGGGAAACATGGGATGCGGCTTTGGCATTAACCAAGCATTCAATGTCTTTTACTTGTGCACGCAATGCCTTGTTTTCTTCATGAAGCTCATAAATTGTCTCCACATAGCTTTGATTTTGGTCTGTCAACCGTGCTATCACTTGGATCAACTTATCCATCTCTTGTTGAGCCAGAATGAGATGTTCTTTATAATGCTCAAGGCTCTTTGGGGGACTCAAATCTTTTGAAAATGTTTCACATTCAACAATATGATCTTCAAGAATTGTGTCTTTGTTGTGTGTAGGAGGACTTTCAGCAGCAGGGGCTTCACTCATTTGAGCAGATGCGTTGGCCAATGTGAGGAGAGGTGATTCAAGGGTATGATCGTCCAACTAGATATTTGAACATGATGGATAAATGATAGTCTGAATTACAGACTGGTTGATGGAATGGTCACATTTTGATCTCATGGATTTATTAGGCTCTGAAAAGAGTGGAGGTTCCGAAGTAGGGTCACCAAGAGTAAGTTCAGGAGAAGGTGATGACTAGGAAAGGTGCTCATCACCTGAGGGATCCTCATCAAACCGTACACGTTTAGCATTTGGTTCTGCTTGGGTATGATGATGTTCTTGAGAAGAGGAAGGTTTGACAGTAGATAAATGAGGGTTTAGTATCTCAAAAACAAAATGATACCAAGTTTGTCCTCTCTTTTCTAACTGGTGAATGATCAAAATCTTAATAAGACAATGGTGATACAAACTTCTAGAAGGGTTAACTATATTATTCATGACTTGGCTAGACATCTTCTCCAAACTCTTCAAGAAATAAAATGGGAAGTTGAGGGTCCGACTGTTGACAAAATGAGCTAACAACCTGAGATGAAAAGCTTTAAAGATAGTGAACTTACCCTTGCAAGTGATTAAGTGGATGAAAATGGTCAGAAGATCTAAATACTCTGGTTTGATCCATTCTCTGTGAAAACCTTTGGTACCGGCAACGTGTTGAAAATCGGTCTTCAGGGAAAATTCATAGTCCTTCTGTGGAAGGAAAATATGCTTATGCCATCAGGCACCTTCCCTTGAGAGCTTTGTAGCTAATGCTATTGACTCTTCTGCCACAAAGAAAAAAATATGGCCAACCTTGGCCATCTTGCCATCAAAACCTTTGGCGAACAATAATGAAATCTCATGGTCGTGGCCTTGGAGAGGGAAGAGAAATGGTTCCCAACCTTCTCACAAGAACACTTCTCGGCAGGCTTTAAACTCAGAAATGTGAAGGAGATCCTGGTAGTTATCAAGATCATAACACATTTGCATTGTTGATAGAGGACAGGGGAACGTGAATGGATACAAGAGGTGCAAGAGTTTGCAGAGGACACGGCTCAGATGAAGAGCAAACAGACTAAGGTGAAATTCACATGATCACCAGTTTAAACTAGGGTCCATTTGATTGTTTGAATGATAGTGGACGAGGGCTTGGCATGCTTGAAAAGATCGCATCTATCATCCGAAGATCTTAAGTTAAGTGCCAACGTAGAGGTTCGTGAATCTAGTGAATACGTGCAGTTTAGAGAATGTTTGAACATGTCCAAAGCCGAGCTTTGGACAGGTTGAATGCAATTCATGTAATGAAAATATATTACATGTGAGATATCGTGATTCGATTGATATGGTGGCAAATCGTACAACAAGATAAGTAAGACCAAATGGTGGTCATGTAATGATTCAAAACGATGCATAATCCATTCATTTAATGGAGGCGAGATGGATAAGAGAACGAAGCCATGTGTGAAATCGACATTTCATAAATCCTTGTCATAATTAGCAAATAAAATTCATCAATAATTTTCAAATTTGGAATATTCAATAAAGTTGTTTTCGGCTATGGTTTCATTCAACACTCCATTCAGAACGTTGTTTATTTGCCTCATTTGGATCGACATTCAACCCATCATTCAGTCCTTGGTTTTTGTTTATACAAGATCTTATTGTTGATGCTAACCAAAGCTGATTTTGCAGAGAATTTTTGAAGCTGTTAGTGCACAAAAGATGTTGTAAACTTTGCTTTTCTGTATCTTTTAGTTGCGTTCCTCTTTTTGTTCTTGATTAGATCAATTTTCTTGTGCTTTTGCATTAACCTAAAAACACTTGTCATTGTATCAGAGATAAATAAAATTTTCATAAATATACAAAGAGTAAGAACAGTTCTACTCTTCCCCCCAAACAAAAAATATGGCGTGTCATCAAGCCATCATAGAGAAAATGAAAAAAAAAATTCAATTGAAAGTCTTACAGATAGATTTTTTTTTTTTTAAATATTGTGATAATTTTCATAAGGAAATGAAATATTAACTAATAAATGTAGATGATTCATATATGAATATTCATAAAAAAGAATACAACAGTGCTTAAAAGACCATATGAAGAATAATAGTGTAAGAGATGTGAAAAATGCCATAAGAAAAGTAGTTGTCCATGACTGATTGTAAAGATTTCTTGTCATCCAAAGAATATAAATAAGGTTCACCATAAAATTTGTGAGATCTATTATAATTATGGGTCTCATTTCTAGGATAATCATATCCTAGGTATTGTTTGAATTAGATGACAAGGTCCAAGTCGAGCTTATAGCCATTATCTAATGACAGTATACATAATCAACCTAAACATGTGTTTGTATACTCAGGTTTTTATGAGTTATGTGAATAGCAATGAATTAAACAAACCTCGTTTACCCGATATTGACCCACTGCCAGCAGGCCTGTTCAGTACCTCGATGGGTTTACTTACATTTACCGATCTTCCTTGTTTAAGATTTTACTTAGCATGGACCTACTGCCAGCGAGCCTGTTCAGTACCCCAGTGGGTTTGCTTCATTTAATGATATATCTATATCTATATATATATATATATATATATATATATATATATATATATATTGTAAGGAAGTCGATTGGCACTAGAGTGTGCTAAGCCTGTTAAACACATAATTCAAAATTTAGCACAAACCTTATGAGCAAATTTATTTATAATGGCCTAAATTACAGATCATGTCAAAAGATAATAAACTAAAGTTGTTCTTTGACTTCACAATCTATCTTCTTCATAAAAAAGTCAGTAATGTTCCCCACAAAATAGAAAATATCACCCATTTTTAGGCTAACTTTTAAAGGTGCTTTAGAGACAAGTTTTGATAATGAGTCAAGGATGAACTAGCAGTCCATAGGTGTAAGATAGAGTTTTGTGGAGATCATAATAATTGAAGTATGTCTTTTAACAACTGTTCTAATGATAAATCAAAAGTGTACATGTCTGAATCAAATTCTATAAATAGAATCATAAAAGAAAGTAGTTATAAATGATATAAAAAATGCTTTATCCTTTCACTAAAAATTTCAATTTTAGCAGTAACCGAGAGAGGGAGAACTATAAGTATTTCTTTTTTAGAGCACTTCCCTTTTCGCATAATATCACATGAGTTGATTACAAATATAGGGTTCTTATGATTAAGCTACAAAACCACTTGTCAGATGATTCAAGTTTTTATTCAAAACAAAGCATATGTACAAAACAAGTCATGTAAAATTTTCGAAAGGAAAAAGAGTCTTCCTATTTTATTGACAATATTTTACAAACTGATCATAATAGATTTCCTGTAAAAAGAAGAATGTAATCAGTTGTTAGAAACGACTCATTATTATTGAAAATCAAAAACATATTTACATATATACAAAAGAAGAGAACCCAAAATGATTCAGGGACTAGGAGGAGGAGGAATGACTTCCTCTTCTACCAGTTCCATTTCTTCCTGTTGCAAGTCATTTTGCACAAGATCTTGTATAGATATTGGTTGATGATAAAGTCTAAGTCTGTGTCCATTTACAACAAAAGAAATTTGTGAATCATCAATTGTCTTGATATTAATGGATCCATTATCCAAGGTGGTGACAATTTCATTAGGACCCATCCAACAAGTAGTTAATTTACCTTTAAAAATTTTATATCTTGAATCAAAAAGTAGTGCCTAGTCTCCAGTTTTGAATTGTTTTTGTTTAATGTATATATCATGCCACTTTTTGCATTGATTTTGTATTAATATTGTACGTTGAATAACATCTTTCCTAATCTCGTATAATTCATTTATCTACAGGATTCGTTGATTATGTGCTTCTTCTAAGCTCATCCCTAATTGTGCATCCATATGAAAATTTTTGACTTGAAGTTCGATGGGTATAAGAACTTGTTTACCATAAATGAGTTCATAAGGTGTGTGACCAATGGTGTTTCTCCATGTTATTCTATAAGCCCACAAAGCTTCTGGAAGCCTATCTGCCCAGTCTTTATGGTGTAACTATATAGTTTTAGTCAGGATGGCTTCTAATACTTTGTTGGTGGATTCCACTTGACCATTGGCTTGCGAGTGATATGGTGAAGATTTACAATGTCTAATACCATATTTGTCAGTAATCACTTTCATTAATTTGGAGGTAAACTGAGATCCTTAATCAATTACAATTTCCCTAGGTACACCAAATTGGGTAAATATTTCTTCATAAATGAATTCCACCACATATTTCTCTATGGATCGGAATAAAGCTTTAGCTTCTACCCATTTGGTGACATAATCTGTACATACTAAGATGTAATTCTTCTTACGAGACATAGGGGAAATTGGTCCAACGAAATCTAGAGCCCATTTTTCAAATCGCTCAATCATAACTTGGGGTTGCAAAGAAATCTCATTGGATGGTGTAGGTCTACCCATTCTTTGGAAACTGTCACATCCTTTGACATATTTGGTAGCATATTTAAAGATGCATGGCCAATAGTACCCAGAGTGCACTACTTTGTATGCTGTCCTTTTATCAGAAAAATGCCCACCACAGGGTCCACCATGACATGCATGAAGGATCTCTTCCATCTCATCCTCTCGTACGCATCATCTAATAATAAGGTCAGGACCAATACGAAAGAGATCATTATCTACCCAAGAATAATTGGAACTTTGAACTATGATCTTACATTTATCAGGTGGGGAGAGATGGTTAGGTATCTTTCTAGTTGCTAAATAATTGGCTATATCTGCAAACCACGGGATTCGAATAGATACAATGAACAAATGTTCATCTGTGAAGCTATCATCGACAGGGCTAGCATTATTGTCAACTTGAATTCGAGAGAGGAAATCAGCTACTATATTTTCTCTACTAGGATGATCAACAATGGTGATGTTGAATTCTTGTAACAAAAGAAGCCACTAAGTCAGTATGCCATTGGTGATAGGTTTATTCATCAAAAACCTGATGGCGGAGTGGTCGGTGTGAATAAAAATTTCATATCTTGTGATATAATGACGAAACTTGTTGTTGGAGTAGACTACTGCTAAAAACTCTTTTTCAGTAACAGTGTACTTCGATTCTGTAGGAGTCAAATTTTTACTAGCAAAGTAGATGGCATGTGATGTTTGTCCCTCTTTTTGACCTAAAACTGCCCCTATGTCTATGTCATAAGCATAAGTGGATATATGGTAAGGAAGGGACCAATTTGGGACCCTAATTATTGGTGCCACTGATAGCTTGGCCTTCAGAGTTTCGAAGGCTTGTTGACATGGTTCAGTCCATTGAAATTATGTGTCTTTCATGAGTAGTTTGAACATAGGTGTGGCTATCTTACTGAAATTTTCAATGAAACGTCTATAATAGCCGGGATGGCCAAGAAAAATTCTTACTTCCTTCGGAGTTTTTGGAGGAGGAAGATTAACAATTATTTTGATCTTGGCGGGATCCACCTTGATACTTTGAAGAGAGACATGATGTCCTAGGACTATGCCCTTGGTTAGTAGCATTTTAAATTTTTCATGACTAAGAGCTAAGTTCGTTTCTTGGCACCGAATAAGAACTTTTTCGACGTTATTAAGGGCTTCCTGGAAGGTATTACCATAAACTGTAATATCATCCATATAAACTTCTATATAGTCATGTATGAGGTCAGCAAAGATTCCCAGAACTGCATGCTGGAAAGTAGCAGGTGCATTACATAGGCCAAATGGTAACACTCGGTAGGCATACATCCCCCAAGAGCAAGTGAAGGTTGTCTTGTCTTGATCCTCAGGTGCTATCAATATTTGATTGTATCCACTATACCCATCAAGGAATGAAAAATATTGTTTCCCTGATAAGGTGTCTAACACCTGATCGATGAAAAGCAAAGGGAAGTAGTCCTTAAGAGTGGCCATGTTCAGTTCTCGAAAGTCAACACAGATACGCCATATCCCTATGAATTTCTTTGGAACTACCACCAGAGGAGAAACCCATTTGTTGTTGGAAATTGGGTATATGACTCCAGCATTAAGGATTTTTTGTAATTCATCTTTTACTATATCCTTTAGTGCTGGGTTCATTCTTCTCTGGGGCTGCCTACCAGGAGGTATGTTTGAGTCTGTGTAAATGTGATGGATACAGGTGTCTGGGTGTATACCTTTCATATCGCTATACTCCCATGCAAATGCTCCATTTTGACTCTTGAGAAATTTTAGTAATTGTTTTTGCTAACTCTCATCTAAACCTGCATTTATATGTAGAAGTTTGTCAGTACTAACTTCACATGGAATGGTATATAATCCTAAGTGTTCTTCGATTGTGAAGACACAGGGTGTACCTGTAAATGTTGAGAGGCTCATGTTTTGTTGGAATTCATCTCCAAAGATCTGTTCGAATTGGGAAAAATATTGAGGAAAATCTACACATGTTGTGGAAGAGATAAATTGGTTTAACACGTTCTCGGTATTTTGCTCTTGAAGTGCTCGAGAAAGATCTCTGACAAGGAAAAGTTCTTGCAAGTTCTCATCTCCGAAAGGACAATCTAAGCAAAACAAGTTTTTAGCTATTGGTTGAGTTGGTGGGTATAGAGCTAGTTTTCTTGTAGATAACCCATCAGAGATAATCATCTCTCCATCCCTACATCCTATAAATGCATTGGAAGTAGCCAACCAAGGTCTTCCCAAAATAATAGGGTGACCTTTGGAAGGGTCTTTTGATTCAATGACCATGAAGTCCATGGGATATTCCCATGAGGCTACTGATACAGTGATGTCATCTAAGATACCAGTAGGTTGCACCATAGTACGATCTGCTAACTCTAGCATTTTTGGGCTAGGGCGAAGGAATGGTCCTAAATTGAGAGTTTCTAAAACTGTGGTAGTCATCAAATTGATAGCAACTCCTAGATCAATAAGTGTGTTCCCTATGGCAGTGTTATTGATGATAACAGTCACTATAGGGTTTCTTGGGTTTGAATACTTTGGTATTCTAGGTTGGTTTGCTATGCAATCTGAAAATTCCCCTACTACATGAATCGTCGGAGGGTATTTTTGTTTCCTCCCTGGTCTCTTAATACATAGTTCCTTTATTACCTTACTATATATTGGAATATCCTTAATGTCTTGTAACAAAGGGATCTTAATGCAATATTTTTCAATTCGTTAATGATATCGTACTCTAAATAAGTTACAGGTTTTTCTATTACTAGATACTCTAGATATGGAGGTGACTTTTCCCCTATAATTACTTCTTTGTGTGGATGGTTGTGTGTTGAAGATCTAGAAATAACCACATATTCAAGAATGGCATCATTCAAAACCTCACCAGGTATGTCTTATTCATTCTCTTCTTGAATAAAAAATGATGACCTGGGCTTATCTTGCACAACTCTTCCAAACCACAGTTGTATCTCATGTATTGGTGCAGTCGAAATGACATATGATGGAAGGGGTAACAACCCAATGCTATTAAGAGATTAGGTTGGTTTTTTGATAGGATTTGGTATCGGTTGTGCAGGTAATATTGTGGGTCTTGGAGGATTCATGTTCTGGAAATGGTGAGGTTGATTCGGGATAGGGGGTAATGAAGGAGGTACAAATCCAGGCATAAGTTGTTGAATATTAGATGGGTAAGGATAGTTAGGCATAGGAGGAGGTGTTTGAGCATAATCTTTCCCTATCCATCCATGTGGCCATTGCTATTGTTGTGCATTTTGAGGAGGGTACTGCGGTGGCCAATTTTTCCAACCCGAAGTATTCCATTGTTGAGGAGGTTGATAAGGATAGTAATAAGGTGGAATGTTTGATGAATCTTGATACAATGGTTCATCTCTAGGTTTCCAAGGCCTCCTAGGTATTTCACCAAAATTTACACTCTTGTACATGGCTTGTAATCCAGGAAACGATGGACAATCATTGGTTGGATGTTGTTCTGTACATAGGTGACAGACCGAAACATTATTTAATGGACATTCTCGTTGAGTATGTTTAGTTCTACACCTATGACAAAAAACACTCATTGTTGCACGCTCCTCATCTTGTCTCTTTTTAGCTTGTACTGCATCTAATTGAGAACCCATGGCTCCTAAAATATCTATTTTGAAATTTTCCAATAGGTTTCCCAATTCTACCCTTGTAACTCCACCAGGACCGGATTTGTTTCCTTTGGAATTCCTAGCACAAGATTCTCGAAAGTGTCTTCAACCTTTCCCTCTGATCCTAGAGTAATTCCTACATAGCTCACAAATATCTATAAAGGACTTATGAGAAATGTCTCCTGCTGCCATGAGATTAAGATTATCTAAGAATTCTTCTGAGATTCCCTTGAGGAAGAGTGTTCGTACTACATCTTCTCGAAGATCACTATACTTGGACTTATGTAACACATAGTTAAATCTCTTGAGATATTCTTCTAAGCTCTCGTCTTCAAGTTGTTGAATTTTAAAAATATCATTGCGACAGTCCTTAGGTCTACAGTAATACTGATATTTTTGAAGAAATGCATTCTTCATGTCTTCCCAAGTTCTAATACTAGATTCTCCTAATCCCATGAACCATCGAAGAGAAGAATCTTTTAATGTGGCAGGAAAGAGTTTTAATTTTTGGCCATCTTGTAGGTAATTATAATTCCTACACAAAATGTCAAACTCGAACAAGAATGTATCCGGATCCTCACTACTCTTCCCATAAAAGGTTGGTAGTGAGGAGGGAGGGATGTTTTTCATAGTAACATCTTGTGCAGTGTCTAAGATAGGGAACCCAAAGGTACCTTCAGTTCTAACTTATCCATCTTCTTCATCTTGTCTGACACGATATTGATTTTCGTCCCCCATGAATACTCTATTTCCAAAGAGAGAAAATCTAGGCTGCTCCTTTCTTGGTGAATATGGGATGTCCCAACGATCTGTTTCAGGAAGAGTATTCTTCTTTTTAGGCGGAGAATTATCAGCTACATGGGAATCCATATTTGGAGGTCCTACTACTGTTGTATCAATTTGTGAGATAACTATGTTCACAGAACTCTAAAAAAGAGCATCTACTTGTGCAGGATCGACAAAAAATACCAAGTTTGGACCACCTACTATTGAAAAAGTAGTGTCTTTGGGTTTTTGGACTAATAGAGAGTTGAGAGGAACTAAAGTTTTATCCTTTTGAGTTTCCTCCTGTCTAAGTTCAGTCTCAATATGAGCTTGAGGTTCTTCTAGTGGAATTTCTTTATGAACAAACTGTTTTCATGTCCCTATGTTTTCCCCTAATTGGTTTCCAGAAAGGATTTCCTTTGCTTTCCAAGTAGGACTATCCCCTTTAGGTGTCTTCCGATACCTTTCTGTTGAGTTAGTAGTTGGGGTGGCATGCCCCCCGTATAGGTTAGTAGGAATTTTAGTGGGAATTTTAGTAAGGGAATTAGTTTTAATAAATCCACCTTGTGAATCTATAGACCTATTCATGAAATCAAATTATAACTGAAATAAGTTCTAGATGCATAACTTCTATTGTTGGGTTTTGAGGATGCCTGTTATAACAGATGTGCAGGTTCTTACCTCTCGTCTTACCGCTCACCTGCCATCAACGTATTTTCAAAAGAATAAAATTAAAAAGGAGTTTTACTTATCTATGACTAAATTCTAACTATCTTCTACAACTCCCCGGCAATGGCGCCAAAATGTTGGGTGTGTGAGCTATCTCAAAGAAAACATTTAATATTTAATTATTGACCAGGGTTGGTAATCTTAGAGTTGAGGCAAAGTATATGCTAAGGTAGAATGGAACCTAATATTTTGGCTTGTCAGACGTTAAAAATATTTAATAAAGAAAAGATCGAAAGATCTTTCAAAATGAAAACCCGAGTCAAAGTTGATAAAACAAAAAGGGTTTAAATCAAACTTAGTTAAACAGATAAACTAGAATAGTATCGATTCATACTACTCTATCATATAATTCGGTAATGGAAACTGATTGAAAAGAAAACTGTAAACTATGAAAATGGAAACTATACAATTTCATATTCTATTTAAGAATTAGGAAACAGCTGTAAACAAATTAAAGACCTATCTATGAAATGGATTATTTTGATAATAAACTACATAAGTAGAAAGCGATGTTGATGAAAGCAAATTAAAAACTATTAAATAACTTCAACAACATATATTCCCACGTAACAGGAACTGGAGTGAGTGTATCATAATGGATTTCAAATGAAATAGCAAAACAAAATTGAAGTAAATATAATCTAACCTCAACAAAAAGATGTAAACTACAAAGAGACAAATTACAGTTAACTTTAAACATTCTGATCTAGCTACTATCGATGAGCAGAAAAATAATATAAAACTAATGAAAACTAGAAGCAAGTAGAAAACTTCATCAAGATATTTACTTCTGAACTTGATTTGGAAGCAAGTAAAAAACTTGATAAAGATAATTAATTTAGAAACAAGTAGAAAACTTGATAAAGATATTAATTTCTGAATCCAAATCCTATTCCATGAACATCTTCATTATTTATCAGGATAAGAAACTGATCCTAATTTGAATGAAGGAAACTAACAAAACTAGAATGCTTGAAGAATGAAATTATTCACTCTATTCTAACTACGTCTTAAGAGCATGTAATAAACTAGACTAGGAATAAGACTGATAAATTCTGAAACAACAACATGTTAGCAAGATAAATATGAAAGACATAATTGAAAAGACAGTTAAAGCAAACTAAGAATAATAACAAGACTTGAATTAAAACTTTATGGAATGTAAAACAAGGGCCTAATTATGGTTGCGAAGACTAATTAAGAGCAGGAAAGATTACAGTAAAGAAAATTAAGAAACTGAATTCAAACTAGCATAAAACGGTGCAAAAAGAGTAAAAGTTCGAACAATGATCCGAATGCCAGTCTGAATGACAGTACGAATGGAGGAAAAATGAATTAAACTATGGAAAATGAGAGTTTTGATGATCTTGACGTCAACTGGAGAATTCAAATGAACCTACAATGCAAAGAAATTAGTGAGAAGACTTTTTGAGAAGCTAAGATAATAGAAAGCAACCTATTCTAATCATGGTTGGAGAGATAAACTATTCCTATTCTATTCTAAAGCATGGTTGAGATGAGAGAACAAAATTAACCTACAGCTACAGAGGAGAAGCTAATTAAACTAATTATAACTAGTAACAAAGTTGGAAATAACAACTAACTAGTTCTATCTAATTGCAGAAGATTAGAAAAACAAACTATCTAATTATAAAAGACTGGAATGAAGATATCAAAACTATATTGTTGGTCGACCATTTGCTAATTCTGTAAACACAAACTATGTTAGCAACACAATATAAATTACAGAGGAAGAAATATCAGGTAGAGAAAACGAAATTAATTACATATACAGGAAAAATAGACTAACTATTTGCAGAAACGAAAATACAGAAAACAAATACAAAACCTCTGGTTTAGCTACTCAGAATATCAACAAACTGGAACTTCCATTAACTTGAGAAAATTACAATATGTTTGTTATCTGCCTGCAAATTCTACGAACTAGCTGCTAATCTGATGATCTTCTTCAACTACAAGCGAACTCTGTTTTTATCTACAACCGTCTATTTATACATTTTACAATGGATGAGAGGGTCAACAGAGTCAACCTCTCTAATAACGGAGGCATTTATAAATAACTGGCTGCTTTGAATGGTGCATGACAACGTAGGGAGCATCCTCCAAGCTTCATGGGGTCAATTCCTTCACGAAGCAGCTGCAATGTCGATTTCCATTGATGTGGGCAGAGAGGTAGCACGCTAGAGAGCTTGGAGAGCATAGGAGAGGGCTGTTGGAGCACTGTCGTGGCAAGGTGTTGTGCTGGAAGGCTGAACATGTGCGACCTGGGCTTTTTCCAGAACACCGGCGTGAATAGGTTGTGTGATTCCAAGCTGAATGTGCAGGAGAATCGGTGCATTGGAGTGTTGACGTGGACGTGGGATGCACTGTTGTGTTTGCGAGCATAGGGATGAATATCCTAGAACAACAACTCATTAACCATCACCACCGTGTGGCTAACAGAACCCACGTGACCATTTTTTACTTTAATAGCTCGAAACATACCAACCATGGATTTCACGAGTTGAATGCAAGGATGAACAACGAGTTGAACACGGCTTACGCAATATAAACATACAGTCTGAATGAAGGGTCATTTGAGAAACCGCAACCTGTAAATCAAAACTAGATGCCATGCATAACTCTAAATGCCACTTTAATCATTAATAAATCATAATATAACGAGATTTGACCAAAATTCATATGATAAACAAATACATGCATACCTGGTCTATTTGATGGGCTGAATTGCTAAAATAATAACTTAATATATAAAAAATAGTGAAATTAACGCCATTCATAATAGATTTGATGACAAAAAATGGTGACAAAATGGACACCAATAGTGCACAAAGATGCTCCCCAAAAGTGTTGCAATGGGGGCGCGCTAGCGGGAATAAAATGACCACGCGAATGCGCCTAAGGATGCATGCATGCACTGCTAGAGTCAATACCAAACCGGGGTGCGTGTACGTTTTTGGCACGTGCGGGCTTAGATGCACGCACGCGCTCTTGTTAAAAATTATTAAAAAAAAAAGCCAGAATGTTTGTCATTCCACCATTTGCAGCCAAGGGCGATTGCTTCTCCGCATGTGCGTTGTTACAAGCCACCCAACTCACTCTTTGCACTCCAAAACCATCCAAATCCATCCACCAACTCGTCAACAAGTCAATTGGTAGGTAAATTCCATTCATTTTGTCATTTTATTCATTGTTTTTTGTCATTTAATTCACTGTTTTTTTTTTAATTTGTAATAATTCCCAAATTATTAAAACAATAGAGAAATTTTCAATTGCAAATTGTAAACCCACACAATAAATGAACAAAACATTAGCATGGATTCTGGTGGAACACAAGAAAATACTAATCCTTGAAACAATGAAAACACTCAACAAAATCCAAATGCCCAAGAAAATCAAAACCCCCAACCAAATGTTGACCAAGATGAATTTAACTATTATGTAAATGAAATGAGAGTGCACACTTGAGATCTAAGAAACATTGGGAAACCATCTTGAGTGTCCCTTGCCACCTCAATTGAGAGCTCAATTGACTCCCTCAACCATGCACATCGCCAATTAACTGACATGACTGATCATAGAGCTAGGATGCGAGAGTATTATTCCATGGGCATTTCCAAGGAGGAACTAAAATATTTGAATATTACAAAGGCCCAGTTGTACAGTATGTTCATTGATCCAAGAACACAACAACCACCCGAGATTAGAGCCACCCGTCTGCATGGATTGGCGTCATTTCCAACCATGGAGGGACAATTGGATGCAGAGGTGGTTCATGGTTTACGATAAACCTCCCTGCAATAATAGGGAGGTTTCACAGTAGTTCCTTCAGAAAATATGGGTTGAGTTTGTGCTCATTTTACATGTCAACTACTTTGACATAACCGAGTTCTAGGGTGTTCGGCGTGGCTCTGCCTAATATCGACCTGTTGTGGGGAGAAACCCACTGAGAGGGCCACCACCTCCTAAGCGTGATCCCAACCCCTCTGCCCAACCGCCTCAGTTACCCTACAAACTTGATCAGATCGAGGGCACAATAAGGAGTGTTTCACGTGGACTGCTTAGACATACTTCCTTTGTAGAAGCTACTACAGTGGAGAGACAGGTTGACCTTGATAGAGATGCAAAGTGCAGGGCCTTCAGTACAGAGTCAGGATAGACCTGTGACTAGTGGTAGCCATCTTGAGCCTTCTAGTTCCACGAGGACAATGCCACATCTTTGTCCCCATTGTGGGAACACTTTCCCTGGCTCGATCGAGGCCTGCTATATGGAGCAAGTTAGCACTTTTTTTAATGTGTTTTCAATCATCACTTGATAATTTGTAAAGTAATTTTAAATTATTTGTTCTTGACTTAAACTATTATTTCAATGTACACCTATTTAGAGTTGAGACGCCTTCATGGGAGAACGTAGCATTTCCTAACATGGATGCAGCAATGGCAGTTGCAACTAAAATTGTGGCACCTCACATGGAGGTATTTTCAGTACCCCACACAATATTGTTATTAATTATGGCATTTCTATTTTTATGTATTTATATTTATGACATACATGATGATAGTTCATACAATATTTTTTAATATTTTGATTGAATGAATAAATACTTGTTTAATATGCTTATAACGTGCATGTGTTTTGGTGTCCATAGGTATGCACGTAGTACTCTGACCAGCAATCTCCACCAAGGGTCAGCAGATCTCCATATACACAGCTAAAATGTGTAGTTAAAATCACGCTTTTAATTTGATTTTTGTTTACTAAACTATGATATTACAAATTTGTATGGAGGGGATGCAAAAAACTGCAGGCCAGCTTAGTCCCATGCTCCCTCCTCCATGCATCGTCCCCCATTCGTCCACGCCCCCCCATGTAAACATCCTCCCCATTCATCCATGCTCCCCCGTCTATCCATCCTCCCCCATTCATCCACACCCCCCCTTCCATCCAACTTCCCTTCTTCGTCCACAACCTCCCTTGTATCCATCCTCCTCCCTCCATCCAATACCACACCTAAACATCCCCCCTATCCCTTTTGGGTCAATACCACCTATCGTATAGCTGGTAGGGGTTGATCGTCCATGACATCCTCCTCCACCCCATATCACCATGTCCTCTTACACCATATCATCTCCACTTCCCGCCACTATTGTGGCAACTACTATTCCATTATCTTCCCATCTGTCTACTGTGGTTGAACCCATAGTTGTTGCATCTACATCTGTGCCCCCCCATGACTGCATTGGACCAGGTTTTGAAGCCAACTGCTCCACCTTCTAGCCCAGAAGCTTAGCCTCCTCCATTTCTTGGGTTTTTCACGATGAGAATCGAGTTAATTTATGAAAATGTTTTGATGCATTAACCAAAATTATTTTAAGCAATTATTATTTTTCAATGAAATGATTGTCGTAAATGTTGTAGGGTGGAATTGTTGAGATGTTCAGCAGATCCAGAACACCTGCTTCTCATCTCCCACTCGCATTAGCGGTGATTTATTTAAGATTTGAATTGTACATTCATTTTATAAATGTGGTAAATGTTACAAATTCTTGAAACTAATGGTACCTTATATCATTTGTTTCAGAGCGTGGAGAGATGGTTTAGTCCCTGACATAAGAAGACCCAAGGTAGTAGTAGCTCCAAGAAGAGAAAGATCGATTTTGGAGATGGACCAGGGAGTGACCGAGGTTGTCACAATGCTTGAAACGCCAATTTATCTACATTAGCCATGATGTGGCACCTTTGGGCACCAGCTGCCATGTACTTTGTATCTACAACACGGGTTGCCATGTATTTTAGATGTACGACACGAGTTATCGGAATTTGTATAGGGCACTAGTTTCCATGTATTTTGGATCTACGACATGAGTTGTTGGATTTTGTATAGGGCACGAGTTTCCATCGTATGTACATTAAGAACCATGTTCTACTATTCACATGAAAATTTATATATTTGTTCGAGTTTTGTTCCACTATGGTTTTATCTCATGGATTTATATATAGTTTTGTTCGAGTTTTGCTCTATATATGCGTATAATGATTTGGATTCAAATGTATGTTATGGCGATTTTGGATGAAACCTAGACCACCATTTTAAGGTTTTTATTACAAGGACAACAATTATTAAGGCCAATATTTCAAACAAGATGTAATTTTGGATGTGTAATCAATGCACTCTAGTGTTTTTCACTCTATAGCTACCCACAACACAATGTTCACAACAACTTATCTTAAGAGGAAAACATATAAACTTTGGGGTGTTGGAGTTAAACACATAGAAAACCATGTAAAGACTAAATTATGGATCTCAACAAACCATGGTAATGTTGTGGATGAGTGATGCATCCTTTGTTCTTGTGATCGTTGCATGCCTTCATTTAATGGTCATTTTGGTGTCCAATAATTCTAAAGAAATTCACTTTAGAAAAATTATAGTATAAATTGGTTTATTAATCCTTACATAACAAGGAACCTTGAGATAAAAAAGAAGCACTAAACACTCTATATTGACTCCCTTACTTGCATGCTTCACAACCACCCACAACAAAAGCAACATGAACCACAAAGTTATAAGAAAAAACACACGGGAGCTCTTCCATGCACTGATTTAGAAGCAACATCACAATGTGAACAACAATCGACAACAAAAACAACACAACGACCATGGAACAAGTCCTCTAAAACCACCAATGTAGTCCTCGAAAACACAAGTGACCCCACATTGTAAAGAACCAAAATCAAAAGGCAATGAGAAAAAAATTAGTGAGGATTCAACCACCAAAAATTGATGCGTAATCCTCTTAAAATAGAGGAATAACTTCAAACATGGGAATCACTGAGCGAAAACCACTAAGGTGAACAAAGCACAACCACTGAAGGATAACATATTGCATTCATTGTGGCCAAGTACTTTGGAAGGCAATGTGAATATAACCACTAGGGATACACACAACAACCATTGATTCCTAGAGCTCTACACACAAGTTAAAGAAAAAACAAGAAAAAATCCTAACATTGGGAACAAATAGCCAAAACCAACAATGCAACTAGAACACAATGACCAAGGGAAATTCAAAATGCAACACCACTCCACAAAATAAGTTGCTTTAGACCTACCTCATTTTGGTATGAGAGAATTTACTTTAGAGACCTAGAGACTTAGAGACCTACCTACCACTTCTATCATTTGGTATGAGAGAATTTTATTTAGACCTACCTCACTCATGTCAATGCTTGAGTTTTTGGATGTCGACCTCCCACCCCACATGTCCTCTTCAACATTTTTTGTTCTCTTGTTTTTGTGCCCACACAAACTTTTTTCATGCTTTGGGTACCTTGAGGTATATCCCCAACCCAAAAGAATCTTATATTATGTTGATTATGTTGGTTATTGGCTTCACCCAACAACATTATATTTAACAATACACATATTCATAGATTTGGCTCCCCATGCTCAATGCTCAACCAAATCTAGCTATATTTTGGGTTTTTTCCCTTATGAAAGCATCATGTCATCAACCTAGGGTTTCCAATAATATATTCTAACTAGATACCAGAATCTCCTTGACCAATTTGGTGGAAAAATGCATAGATATTTTCTATACTTTTAGATATGTATCCTAACAATTTATTTTAAAACATGCCCATCAACGTCTTCATCATCATCACCATCATCATCATCATCAACATCTTCATCATCATTGTCATCTTTAGGTTCCTCATCAACATCTTCATCATCATCATCTTCTCCATCATCATCATCTTCATCACCATCCCCATCACCATCATCATCAACGTCTTCATCATCATCACCACCATCATCATCATCAACATCTTCATCATCATTGTTATCTCTAGGTTCCTCATCAACATCTCCATCATCATCATCATCTTCTTCTTATCATCATCATCATCACCATCACCATCATCATCAACATCTTCATCATCATCATCATCACCATCATCACCATCATCATCATCATTAGCATCTTCATCATCATTGTCATCTCTAGGATCCTCATCAATATCTCCATCATCATCATCTTCTTCATCATCATCGTCATCATCTTCATCACCATCACCATCATCACGAACGCCGTCATAATCATCCCCATCAACATCACCATCAACATCTTTACAATCATTTTCATCTCTAGGTTCCTCATCAACATCTCCATAATCATTGTATTATCCATCATCATCATCATCATCATCTTCATCACAATCACCATCATCTTCAACATCTTCATCATCATCACCATCATCATCATCATCACCATCTTCATCATCATTGTCATCTCTAGGTTCCTCATCAACATATCCATCACCATCATCTTCTTCATTATCATCATCTTACCATCACCACCACCATCACCATCATCATCATCATCAACATCTTCATCATCATTACCATCATCATCATCATCATCAACATCTTCATCATCATTTTCATCTCTAGGTTGCTTATCAAAATCTAGCCACAAGTTCTCGATCGACGATTTTGCAAATTTGACCCCAATGTGCAAAAATTGCACACTCCCTTACTGAGCAAAACCCTAGTTTCCAAAATGGACCTACAAGATGACACTTGTACCATGGGACCGGAGGAGAGTGGCACCCCTAGCACTCTTTCGATGTCCTGAATCCAACAGAGTCGACAGTTTGTCGATCCGATCCACGATCGTCATTCTATGGCCTGTTCTGTCTCGCATCCAAAAGGCCTTCAGGGACACCTCCTGGATACCTACTGGGGGCATAGAATTCCAACCGTGCAACAAAATCGGGTTCTGGGGAGTCTTGTAAGTGTGTCTAGGAAGGTTCCATTTGGGAACACTATCCATAAGGTCTTGGTTGACGATTTTGAAAATTTGACCCCAATGTGAAAAAATTGCACACTCCCTTAGTGAGCAAAACACTAGTTTCCAAAATAGACCTACATGATGACACCTGGGCCCTGGGACCAGAGGAGAGGGGCACCCCAAGCACTACCTCGACGTCCTGAATCCAATGGATTCGACACTTTTTCAATCCAAACCATGGTCATCATTCTATGGCTCTTTCTGTCTCACATCCAAAAGGCCTTCAGGGACACATGCTGGATACCTACCGTGGGCATAGAATTCCAACCATGCAACAAACTGGGTTCTGGGAAGTCCTGCAAGTGTGTCTAGGAAGGTTCCAGCTCGGAATTCTAGCCATAAGTGCCTGGTCGATGATTTTGCAAATTTGAACCCAATGTGCAATAATTGCACATTCCCTTACTGAGAAAAACCCTAGTTTCCAAAATGGACCTACAAGATGACACCTAGGCCATCCTTATTGAGTTAGTCCGTTTCATCTGATTTCTTCCAAATATTTCAGCGTAGATGTTACCTCGTGTTGGTTGATGGGGGATGCGTTAATTCCTTTCTTCCAATGAGTTTCGTTCCATGGACTTCAACTCATTTATTCTGGAATTGAGACTTAGAGTCGGTTGAGCACCTTGAGGCATGCAGTCATTAGTGGTAGGTTCTCTCACCATCAACAGTTTTGGGAATACATTAATGTCCCCTGATCGATGGATTCCTCTTAGTGTTTGGCTTCAAAAGATCTATTCACACTTTGATGATTTTATTATGTGCCTTGATGCCCATTTTCATTATTGGTGGGTTATCTCGCGTCTATTAACGGTATACATCATTGACCAGTAATTAGACGATGTCACATCAGGTTTGACGTCAACACCTTTATTCACTTGATGGGAGTTGCTGCATAGATGATTTGTGTAGAAGACCCCAGACATTAGTAGCATTCAGTATGCTTCTCTTGATTGTGATTGTACATCTGAGATATCACGTCTCAGACAGCAGCAGTTTGTACCTCCAATATTGCACCAGTTGTTTCCTTTCCAGTAGGAGACCATATCTTACTGTATGGATCATGGCTATGATCACCTATGACCTATAATCACTATGACCTGCCTATTCATGGCCATTGTATCAGATTGTTGTACTATATCGACATGTATTCAAAGAGATTATTGTATTATGATGAGTGAGTTGTTCCTTCTAGTTGTGTCTCCATCACTCCACTTCTGAGATTTATAATGTATTTCGGCCATCGTAGCACCATTCTCTGACCTCACACATTAGGAGGCATCTATTACAGCGTAATTTTCCACCTTGTGAGCATCAGCATTCTTTGGCCTTCAAGATCCATTTCACTGACTCAGATTCACTTTATGTCCTCCAGAAAACACATTTTCCCTATTTTTCTTCTTGTACGCTTGCTGTTCCATTATAGCCAGCGTACACGTAGGTTGTTCCACTATAGCCTGCTGCTACCAAGTAAAATGGTAAAAATCATTAGAAAATTACTTTTTACTCCGAAAAAGCGGTCTTAGGGTTACTTTTGGCCCTCCATATGCCCTAAAATGCCTCGATGTGTCCTTTCACTTACCTTTGGAAGGTTATATCTTGAGCTGTTATGGCATATGGAAGGGAGGAGAAAGAGAAAGAAAGATAACTCTCGTGGATTTTTGCCATGACTTGAGTCTACACTCATTGATCCTTGTTGTTGTGAATTCCCTATATTCACCTTCCAAACTCCTTTCATAGCTTGAGTTTCCCATTACATGGAGGATTGAAGTGGTGGAGGCACAAGTGGAGAGACCCAGTTCTTGGTTCAGATTGGTTGCCGGCAAGACGTCGTATATTGTACTTCTTGTTATTTATTAATGGAAATACTCATTTTTTTGTCCAATTGATTTTGTGAATATTGTTAAATTACATTGGGTTATATTCTCTTATGATATCATGGATCATGCTCTTGATTATGCTAATGTCTTCCACATGTTATATGCACTTGCCTGTACTTGTTGTTGAGACTAATCTGTAGGTTCAAGTGTAGAGGTTGAAAGCTCAACGAGGATCTACTTCGAACATCCGGTTGAAGGTTGGTCTTTTCTCCATTATCTTAGCATTGTAATTTATATAGAATTGCATTGGGAATTGATTCATTATCTGGTAGTCAGCTATCTATTGTGTTTTGCCCCAAGCCATAGGAATTTTTTCTCTATAATAGTATAAGAAAGTATAGGTCTAGGCATGTTAAGATCGGAAGGCAAGATCCGTATCAGCTTGCTTATCCAGCCATTAGCATCATCTTAATTATTTTTAGTGTGAATTGTTTCTCCATGAATGTTGATTGGTACCCGACGGAGGATGATTGAAGAATTATTGTCACCCTCATAATGAAGTTCTGGGATTTATATTCAGGCGGAGTTCACCACATTTTCATTCGTATTTTTCTCTTCCTGGGTGTGTTCTATCTCTGTGTGGTTGGCAAGTTTGCTTGGGAGCTGAATTGTGACTGGATTTCCCTTATTCGCATGCCGGATTGTTTCTCGGTGAGAAGTGACAGCTCCTAAGTGTCGCTTCAACTATGATGCTCCATTGGGTCCTATTGACGATGTGCAGAGGGGAAAAGGGGAAGTGAATGAAAAATTGGGAGATAAAAAGGGGCAGGTTACTAGGGATAAATCCAAATCTAGGGCTCAGGAAGATGTTATTTTCTTCCACAAGCGCATCTCTCCAGTGATTAGGGATGATATTGATTCTATTGAGAAGGAGCTGTGGGACACGGTCCAGACTATCCCTAAGGAGGACCTTCGTTAGGAGATTGAGGAATGGGTGGTTGACCCAGGTACTATGGCTGGTAGAGCTTCTACCTATGATCATATGATAATGGTTTTTTGGGTAATGAAAAACATGTTGGCACATGTTACTATGGATACTTTAAAAAAGCACCAGGGCATGAGGAACCAGTTCATTCATGGAAGACGCACAACGTTGACTGTCGTTTGATGCACGTTAAAATTGATGTGATTGCATCTAAAATGGGTGTCTCCTTTTACTATCCGGGGAGGGAGGAGCTGGAACACATTGGAACCAGCCGCAAGAGTAAGCAGAATTCCATGGCGACACCATCAGAAGTTGATATAGAGAAGATGAACGATAAGGGGAAGCAACAAAACATGGAAGGAAGCAGCAGAGGATTCGACTCCAAGAACCCTATTTGAGTTTGGGTTAGCAGTGTCTTTTTGCCTTTTGCTGGTTTTCCTAGTATGATTGTTTCAGATTTCAATTTTAGTAGATGGGTGGGTAATATGTATCTGGTTTTTTGGATAGACATATTGAACAGTATGTCTTGGTTTCATTTCCTATTTGGCCGAGAATGTCTGAGAACTCTAAGACTCTGAGGACTCAGTAAGATCGCTATGTACTTTGTGTTTTAGCAGTAATATAGTTTGTATTTACAAAAAAAAAGTTGTTATTACTAGAAAAATAGATCAGATTTGTGGTTTTGCTCAAATATTTTGTCTTGTATTCAAATTGTAAGTACTTCATATAGCTTCAATATCGATACAAATTGACAGCAAATCTAGCTTTTCATCAACAAAAAGTGTGTAGAGTTATGTTTTTATTAGCTTCAGCATCTTGTCGAAAATGACGAAGTTGAATTACAATATTGTACACATAAATGTGGATCTAGGTTATCTAAGAGTAGTTTAGGTTGTCAAAAACAAATTTAGGTTTTGTAGTTGATCAAATATGGACAACCAGTTCTGTGTTGCATTCGGTGTTAGTACACTGGATATTACACTATGAAGAAATGCAAAAAAAAATCAAAGCAATCCATAATACCATGCCAAAAAAACATTGACTATGGGAATTAGTAAATTCATCAAGCTAGTTTCCCATTGACAAACTTGAGTTCGTAACCCTAGATGGGTACTGCATGTATATTTCTGATTTGGAAAGAAAGAAAGTATGGCCTTGTCAAAAGCATAGATTCAACTAGGTACAAATTTCTATAGCCAATATCTATTTGTGTCTTGTACTTGATGCCAAGATGGAGAAATGGTAAGAAGAGAAAATTTGTTTACAAGATTCCATGATTGGTTGTGATAGCATGTTGTCCCTACGATCATCATCAATATTTTCTTGAACAGTTAATTCATGGATATCCTTTACAAAAAAACAAAATGCATGCATTGTGAATCTATTTTTCATCGTGAAAATGAAAATGCATGCATGGATAATTTTAAGGACCCATACTTATTTAAAAGTCTATAAACCTTGACGAATCTTATCAATTCTTAAAATGTCAACTATAAAATATTTGGTGATATTTTTCTAAAATTATTTCAATTTCTAAGGATTTTATATAGTTTATATAATAATTTGGAAAATTTTAGAGTAAAAAAAGTTTACCCCATCAAAATTAGGCGAAATGGGGCTTCAAAAAATGCAAATTGACGAATGTTTTTTTTAGAAAAAAACATGGAAAAATAGCCCATGGGCTAAATTTCGCCCTTAAAATGATCCTTGTTGCGATGTTGATCAGCTTGTTGTTTCATCCTGTTTTTTGACATAGTTAGGTTGTCCTTAAGTATCTGGAGAACTTTTTGTTGGTGCTCTATGTGATATTCCACGGCTTGAACTTTATTTTTTTATTTTAACGGAGAGGTGATAGATGAAGGCTGGTACCCATAAAGTGCCATAAATGGACACATTTTTTATGATGTATGGAAGAAAGTAGTGTACCACCATTCTACCAAAGGAAACCATTTCACCCACTATGTTTGTTTATCATATGCAAAACAACGAAGATATACTTCCAAACACTTGTTCACGATCTCAATTTTACCATTATATTGAGGGTGATAAGATGAACTGTGAGCCAATTGAGTACCTAAACAGGAAAATAATTTAGTCCAAAAATTTCTAGTGAAAATTGGATCTCTATCACTTACAATAATCTTAGGATTTCCATGTAACTTATGAACAGTTTCCATAAAGGATGCAGCTGTTGTGCTCACATTAAAAGGGTGAGTGAGTGCACAAAAGTGTGCATACTTCGTGAGTCTATAAACAACCACCATAATAACATTCTTTCCATTGGACCTGGGTAGACCTGTGATAAAATCCATGGAGAC
Source organism: Larix kaempferi (assembly GCA_027924585.1). Lineage (NCBI taxonomy): Eukaryota > Viridiplantae > Streptophyta > Pinopsida > Pinales > Pinaceae > Larix > Larix kaempferi. The sequence continues at coordinate 36,754,415 of BSBM01000091.1, read as the reverse complement.
TTCCTCCCACCACTGGCAAGGTATGTCTAACAGTTGTAGAAGTCTTAAAGTCTTAACTGTTTCACTCTTATTCTGTTGGAAAATGGGATTTTGTAAGTTCTTCCCCTTGATTGGATGACTTGTGAAAGCAATTGGGTGTCCTTCTTTCACTAGAACAAAGCCAATGACATTTCCTAAAGCGTCACATTCCATAATAAAGGTTTTTGTGAAGTCTGGTGTGGCCAATACTGTTGATGTATATGTAAATTTGGAATGTATTTCACCTTTGTATATTTTACCCCTATAGAGATGGTATTATTCCTCTATACGGATGTGTTATCTTTTGTATTGACAAGTGTCGCAAGTGTCGTAACTTGCTGTGACGGGTTATTAGACCACCAAGTGTGGGGTCGGCCCTGATTAATGTAACCATGGATTATTAGAATCTCCTAGAGATGTTGGCCCTATTAATTTATTAGGCAAGTCGGGATAAGTATAAATAGAGAGGGGGAGCTCTCTATTTGATCATCTCATTATTCACTTCTACATCACTCGAAAAGTGGCGCACTAATGGAGGAGGAGGTTCAGCTGCTAGGAGAAAACTATCTCTTGTACTTTGGTTGTATCATTGCTCTTTCTATCTTTGAGGAAGTTGTGGGGTTTTTTACCTTTATGGTTTTCCCCAGTGAAACTCTGTGTGTGTATTGTCTCATGTGATTGCTTGGTGTGAGTGATATGCATTGTTATACTTGATATGTTGTACATGTTATTATCTCAGTAAAGATACTAAAGTATATTGAATTAATGCTAAAAAATTAACATGGTATCAGAGTTAACCTGAGAAGAAGACACTGTGCAGTTGCGAAAACTAGTGTTTCTTGTTTATTGGGTTTCTATCCACATATTTTGGAAAAGCAACAAGGTAGATTGACTCTACTCATCAAGGAGAATCTTTCTGTCCAATCAGAATTCAATTCTGGGCACTTTCATTTTTTACCCTAAAAATTAGGGTTTCCACAAAAATAGGAATTTCTGAAATCTGAGGACATAGCTAGAAGCTCCTTGGAAAAATCGAAGTTTAGAGATTTGGATCGATATTTTTTGGTTGGATGAAGCTCCGGGAAACTCAAACCCTAATTTAGGATCCTCCCTAATGAATCCCGGAAGACTAAAAGGCATTTCTGAAGGGTGAAACTTTGCAGATTTCAAATTCTAAGTATACCAGGCTAATCATCTCATCAAAGCGCATCTTTCTATCCTCTCAGAAAGTTGAAATTCACATTTTGAATTTTTAGGGTTTCTCTGACAAACCATAATTCAGCTCCAGATCCAAAATTCTACAAATCAAGTGGTAAGACCTAAATCTTTTCTATTTCCATTTGAAGTACTCTTTAAAGATGTCTCACCACACCAAGCTTGAAGATAAGCTTGAAGGGGATGATAACTTCCGAGCATGGAAGTATAGGATTGGGTTAATCCTAGAAGAAAATGAATTGGACACTTACATAAGCTTTTAGGTCCCTGTCCGAGAGGGAGAAGAGCCTAAATCCTTTCACAAGAAGAACTTGGTCAAGGAAAAGAGGATCATTGTTGATTCTATCAAAAATCATCTCATTCCACATGTGTCATCTCTAAAGACACCCAAGGAGATGTTTGATTCCCTAGACAAGCTATTTGAAGGGAAGAACATAAATCGGAAGATGACTTTGCGGAACTAATTGAAAGGGGTAAAGCTTCAGAATGGAGAGACCATTCCATCCTATTTCTCTAAGGTCTCTCAGATTAAGGAACAACTTGAAGCTGTGGATGGAGTGGTGGATAATGGTAAAGTTGTTATGACTGCATTGAATGGCCTAGCCAGGTCATGGGATTCCTTTATCCAAGGAATCTGTGTAAGAAAGAAGTTGGTCTCCTTCAATAGACTATGGGAGGAATGTTCACAAGAAGAGGCTAGGATCATAGCCTAAGAAGAGAAGATGGGAAATGAAGATCAAGCTCTCATAGCTCATACCAAGAAAGGAAAGTTCAAGAGAGATCCATCTCACTTCAAGAAATCTTCACACCACCATCACAATAAAGAGAGGAGAAGATGTTTTACATGTAATGAGAAGGGACACATTTCCACAGATTGTCCCAAGAACAAAAAGGACAACAACAACTTCAACAAGAAGAATAAGAACAACAAAAGAAGATATCATGCTCATGCTGCCGAAAATGATGAACCTCCCAAGAAGAAGGCTAGAGCAGAAAGCGATGATTCATCTAGTGAAGATGAATATGTTCTAATATCTGCACTCACAGGTACTATCTCTCATGGATGTAATGATTGGCTCATTGATAGTGGGGCTTCCAAACACATGACTGGGTTTAAAGAATCCTTTGTAAATCTATCTGAACATGAGTCACCCCATAAAGTGAAACTTGGGGATGACTATCAATATCCTATAAAGGGAAGTGGTGAAGCCTCCTACAATCTAGACTCTGGGAATTCTTTGAAGCTAAAAGATGTTTTATATGTACTTCGGCTCAAGAAGAACCTACTCTCCATATCTGCATTGGATGCAAAAGGCATGAGGATTGCATTTGTAGATGGCCAAGTCTTAATGTGGCCAAAAGGTAAAACTATGGATGATGCAGTAGTGATTGGAGAGCAAGAGGGAGGATTGTACAAATTGAAGGGACAACCTGAACATGCCATGTGTTGCTTGATTTTTCAACCAAGCATGTGCAAGGATGCACCTATTAACTTGTAATAACAGTCTCAAATGAAAAGAAAATAACAATAAACTTAATCTAATCTAACATTAACATGTGTAAGAGAAATAAAGAGCTAGATTGATAACAATAAGCAAATAAGACAAGAGATTTAAAAGAATTTGTTTTTGTGATACCTCAAATGGTGAGGATGATGGGTGTTGAGCAACTCCAAGGTTGAGAAGATCCAATATCCAATGGTCTCTTCTTCTCTAAAGCTTCAATGGGATTCTTCAAACTCGGAATGGGAGGCAATGGCTCTCAAAGGGAATTTGACAGCATAAGGATAGGATGAATTGTGGATGGAAAGTGAGGAGCCCCTATCACCTTTTTATAGTTTTTGGTGATGGGGAATACCATCATGGTTTTGAGGAAACCAATGGTATTAACCAACATGTTTTAAGTCTCTCTTTCCCTCATTTTCCTCTTTTGAATATTTTTTATATTTTTATTCCCTTTTAATATTTTTCGGGAATTTTGGACCCTTTTTTAGGTTTTTTTGTGTTTTTTGAGGAAAAATAGATATTTTGAGGGGGAAAAGGGGTATTATGGTATTTTTGGTGACCTTTTGAAGGTTTTAGAGGCTCAAATGGTGAAAAAAGTGGACAAATGGGTCATGTGAATAAGGGAGTGAGCTAGTGAGCACTTTTTGGGTGTTAACAGATTGCCCCCTGATGTCTGATGGCAGGAGCTCATCGTATGGCCGATAGACATCATAGTTCTTTTTTCTTTTTTCCCGGAATTGGAGAAGAGAAGAGACCGATTGGAGACTAGAACAACGGCCCCTTGGAAGCTGCAAAAACTAAAAAAATACATGGCCTCAAAATGAATGAAGAATAATCTCTGATAATGGATGAAGTGGGCATACCCATGCTTGTGTCAAGAAATATACATAACAATTAGGCCCAAGAAGGGGGACTTGAATAATACATAAAAATATGTTGGTACATCATAATGGTCCAGAGGGGACACCATGCTGGGATGTACTCATGATCATGCCATGGTTGATCTCAATAACTGATACACTAGAAAAAGTAACAATAGTTCTGAAAAAGGTTTCAGAAGGGTTGATGAACTATTGGAGCTGAAGGTGTCCAACATCTGTAAGGACTCAAAGACTGTGAGCCAATCTGTGAGGAATTTATGTAACTGTATACTCGAGGGAGTATAAAACTGGGGTACATCTTGAAAACTGTCGCTGAGTGCAACTCGAATATCCATAGGAAAATGAAACTAGTTCTTTCCTCAATTAGGCTCTCTAATGTGGTAGAGTCAGGTGATATCCGGGGTTTTCAACAAATAACTAAAAGGAACGATACCATGTACGAGTCTCAATGATGCGATCAAGGTGTTGAAGTTGAGCATGTGAGAAAAAAATCATTTGGAGAGGCACTAAGGACTTCTTTTGAAATGATCTGTAGGCACTCATCACTAATGGTGATGAGTCTAAGGCATAGGGACCTCTATGTCTATCCTCTGGAATAGATTTGGTTGGAGTCAACAGAGGGAGACCAACAACTATCAAGGAAATGATGTTTCCTTGATAGGAGTGTGAGGTGTACAACTGAAGTGTGGTAGTACTGATGGTAGGACTGACACACTGTGGGGATGTGGAAAAAGCTGGGGTCATAGAGTGGGTGGACTCAAAATTCCTTTGTTCAGAGCATGATGACATGGTTGACCTGGAAGCATAGGAAACTGACTTTTAGGTGCGAGGACCATAACTTTAAGGGATCAGGGATATGTATTTCAAACTGGAGTGACTCTGGGGGGACAAGCTGATGGATGCTAATGGGGGACTCTCAGGGTGACATACTACAGAAAAATCTTAACAAAGTCGACCATAATGGGGGAGCTACCTTATGAGTAGACATGATCTGTTGTGGCACTGAAAAGCACCATTGGGTCCTTCTTTGTAGTTTTAATGAGCTCTAAGAAAGGGTAAAAGTGTGCTCTAAAATGGTACTGTCATGTGGATTTATGCAAGCCTAGGATTGTTCATGCTCATGGATACTTTCATTTTTAGAGAGTTTGAAAGTAGTAAGTAGACTCCAATGGTGTTCTTTTTCATGTGTTAGTCTCCAAGGCCCGAAAAAGCATAAAATGATGCAAATGGAGAACTCTTCTAGCCAATGTGACTAGAGTATTCATTTTTCATAATTAGTCTACAAGGTCTGGAAAAGGGGTAACATTATACCAGGTAGATGCCCTTTCAGATACTTTTAGCGAGCATGAAAGGAAGCAAGATTGCTTGGCTATCTTTTCATTGTTTTTAGGAGTCAGAAAAGAGCTTAACGGAAACTCCCTAAGTGCCTTTTTTGTAAAAGAATTGCTCATCCTGAAAAAGGGATAAAATTATACCAAAGAAGGTATGGGAGAGAGTAAGAAATGATCTCGAGCATCGTCATGAGCACAGAAAACTGAATCCGGTGACATAAAGATTGTCAAAAATGGATCATGACCGATGTGGCACACAAATCAAGGCGATGAGGGGCATTTTTGAGAAATACCCAAAAACTATGGGGGTGAGGGCAAGAAATGATCTCAAGCATCATCACGAGCATGGAAAATTTAATCCGGCGACATAAAGATTGTCAAAAACGGATCACGACTGACGTGGCATGCGAATCAAGGCGACGAGGGGAATGGGAGAAAAAATGCCCAAAAAATCTGGTTGTGAGAGCGAGAAATGATCTCAAGCATCATCACGAGCACGTAAAACTGAATTTGGCGATATAAAACTCGTCAACAACGGACCACGGCCGATGTGGCATGTAAATCGAGGTGATGAGGGGCATGGGAAAAAATGCCCAAAAAATCTGGTGGTGAGAGCGAGAAATGATCTGAAGCATCGTCACGAATGCGAAAAACTGAATCGGGAGATATAAAACTCGTCAACAACGGACCATGGCCGATGTGGCACATAAATCGAGGCAACAAGGGGCATGGAAAAAATGCCCAAAAAAAGGACTTGGTGGAATAAGGAAAAGGAGTGGACTATCATGAAGTTCTCACTGTGTTGATTCCAATGGTACCAACGGTTTGAAAAATGGACATCGTATGATGCCGAAATGGTTGATTGAAAATTGTCAAATTTCTATAAATAGCAACTGGGCCCAATGTGACAATTTTCATTTTCACCATTGAGTTTCACAAAGTAATTGAGGTGGTCAGAGCATTTTCTCGATTTGTGGGAGATTCAATCATTGGTTTATTATTCTGTGAGTTTCAGGTAATCCTATGTGCGTTAGCCTTTGAAATTATTTCCTTTCTGGTTAGTGTCGGGGCCCCGAAGGCTGCGAAATTCCATTTTGGCTTCCCAACGTGGAATATTGTGGGTTTCGGCTCATTTTCCACGACGCACATCACGGGTATGGGCTTGATAGCCACAATGTGCACCGCAACTGTGGGGTCTGACAGTCATGATGTTCATCGCGGCTGTTGGGGCTGACAGTCGCGATGTTCATCGCGGCTGTCAGGGCTGACAGTCGTGATGTTCATCGCAACTGTGGGGTTGATACCCGTGATGTGCATCGTGGCTTTGACGCTAAAAGTTGCAATGTCCATCGCGGATAAGAGCCCGAAAGTCGCGATGGGGTTTTTGAGAAAAAAATTTGTTTCTAAAAAATTTTCCTTTATTTTTTGGCAGGATGCTGAGGAGGACACTAGTTTCAATGTGGTGGGAGAGAGAGATAGATGTGAGATTGATGGGTCATATTCATGATGACCAGAGGGTGCGGGTGACCTTGGCTTAGGGTGGACTCCTTAAGTTCACTCAAGTTCCTCTTATGCATTCATTCAGAGATCTACTGAACAAATTGGTGGATTTTTGGGTTCCGACAGAGGGTGTATTCATGGTGCAGGGTGAGCAACTAGAGATCACTTTGACTGATGTTTATTTCCTTACTGGCTTGCCCCATTTGGGGGAGATCGGGGAGTTGTAGCCAAGGAATCTGGCTGGTTTGGACATCGAGGATCTACCATAGATATTATGTGTTCCTGATGCTCGTATGTAGAACAACGCATTGAGTATTTCGGACCTGCGAGAGCCGAAGATGCAGGAGGTCGGGGCTTGTGTTCTGCGGGTGCTTGGTGCACAGGCACCACATCATTTGTCTGGGGGGGAAATGATGATGGTAGACCATGTGTTGAGAGGGACCTACTTTTCCTGGGGTCAGAAGTTTTTGGCCTGTGTTCGGTGAGAGTTGGACAAGGTCAGTCAGGAGGGACGGAAGTTTAGCTATGCCTCCTTCCTTTGTTGTTTCTTTTTTGAGTGGGTACCTACCTTGCGGCCACGTGTGCCGATTCAGGAGGGGTTGCAGAGTGAGCTGCGGATGGTGCGGTGGGGGGAGATGATGCTCTGGGGTGGTTGTGGTATCCGACGGTTCTTTTCGGTGGATATGTATGATCAGTGGGAGCAGATGCCCTTGCTTATTGATGATTATCCATATGCCGGTATGGACTTTCGAGGAGATCCCGAGATGCTGCGGTGGGGGGAGATGATGCTCTGTGGTGGTTGTGGTATCCGACGGTTCTTTTCGGTGGATATGTATGATCAGTGGGAGCAGATGCCCTTGCTTATTGATGATTATCCATATGCCGGTATGGACTTTCGAGGAGATCCCGAGATGCCTCGGGCTCAGGGACAGGCCTAGGGTCTATATGGTATGTCTTTGTTTTTGGTTCTCTATTCTATCATGTTTAGATGTTTTTGTTATGAGTATATCCAGATATATTTATATGATATTGACTTGGTTTAGTTGTGTGATTGTGTAGATATTGGTCCGAGGCCACCAGCTGATCATATAGGCCGTCGGGGATGGATGATGGTGGTGGCACGTCCACCTGTAGTGGAACCGCCTCCTCATGATCGAGGAGTTGTGCGTCCTCGAGATGATGCCCTGGAGGGCATATGTGAGACTTTAGAGGTGCTTCTAGTGGGAGCACCAGAGGAGGGTTGGAGGGATTTGGACTGGCCTACTATCGAGCGTTGTTTCGATGCTCCTCGTGAGTGGTGGTCTATCCTACTAAAGTAGCTATTGTGATGGCCGAGAGGAGGGATTAGGATCAATATGATCCGGAGGATCCAACATAGGAGGAGGCAGAGGATCCCAGAGATAATGATGGTTAGGTGATCTTATATGTTCCACCAAATGCTGATGAGCATATGGGGATGATTTTGTTGATACACTTTTCGTACGACTAGTGTATCTTTTGTATATTTGGGTGTTGAGGGCACTCTTGACATTATGACTTTTATGATGATATATATATATATATATGTTTTGGTATATAGTCGTGTATGCACGTGGATGCACATCTTGTCTTGATTACATTTTGTTGCACATGGATGCTTTTTTTTTTTTTTTGTATGCCCATGGAGGCATATTTTATGCACGTGGATACAATGTTTTGATAGTTTTATAATGCCAATGTGATGCATGTCGTGATGTCCTACATGTTTTGGTTGATGTGCCAATCTAGAATGTTGTTAGCCATTTGGTTTGCTACAATGTTATGATTTCTTGGGACATGAGTAAAAAAGATGGATTCAAAATGTCGACTCATTTGTTTTGTGTGCAAGAATTTTCTAAATAGACAGGGATCATGTACCTGGTAACAGTTATTGAGCTGGGAAACAAGGAGCTGAGAATCCAAGAAAACACGAAGGTTATGCCCATTTGGAGAGCAGCGGCAAGGAGACCGGTCATGGCATCGTACTCAGATTGGTTGTTTGTAGTAGCACCTATACAGACTCTGTCGAGGTGGATCAACTCATGTGAAGGGGAATAAATTACCCAAGCTGCTGAAGTGAGATTTGGAGACCAACGGCTTGCACCATCGGCAAAACCAACATGGTAGAGTGGGGTAGGATCCATCTATGTTCTTGCAGGAAAGAATGGAAATGTAAGGCTTCAAAAATTTACAGTGAAAAAATAAATTAAAAAACTATACAATATGGACTATGGTATCCAGGAGTTTTTTATGGGTAGAATTTTTTGAGGTACAACCCGTTACGGGGTTTGCACATGGGATTTCCTTCTGAATCGGTCAAAATGTATGCTCCATGTTCAAGGCAAGTGTGTATGATATATGGGCCTTGCCACATAGATTGGACCTTTCCTTTGCCTATTTTTTCATGGGCTTGATCGTTGTTGAATATTGTAACCTCTAAGAATATTATATTTGTACATTATTTATTCTGGAGATGTTCCATCCCTCCGATGTGATTTTATTATGTATCCGGAGATGTTTATTCCTCCGAAGAATTGTGGTAACTAGGGTTGTTAGACCCACCATGTGGGGGTCGGCCCTAAAGTTGGGTTTTAGGGGTTATTAGACTTCTCCAGGAGAGGTCGGCCCCATTAGGTATTTTTGGTGGTCAGGAGTGTGTATAAATAGAGGAGGTGAACTCCTCATTAGAACACTCACTCACTTGTGAAAAGAGGCGCACTTGTCTGGGAGATCTGCTAAGGAGGAATAGAAGGAGGGAGCACATCTTGTATTTTGGTTAATCATCTTATTGAGGAAAGCTTTGCTGGGTTTTCTACCCCATGAGGGTTTCCCAGGGTAAATATTGTGTCTATCTTGTGATTATGCTTCTTTCAGTGATCCTGCTAGTCTATTTGGTTTAAATTTAACATGGTATCAGAGCCATACTGAATAGGACATCTTTCACAAGGTAAGAATACCTCTCTCTCTCTCTCCGGTGAAGTTAGGGTTTCAGCCCAAAGTTGGTATTATTGACTTTTGGTTGCATGGCTGGATAGCCCTTTTCAATACCTTTCTTTTAAGCCCTATATCGAACTTTGTGGTTGGGTAGAACTCCGGGAATTCCAAACCCTAATTCTACCAAAAGTGCGATACATCAGATTTTGGTTTCAGAAAAAAGTTGGAATTTTTGAATTTTGATTACATGGCTGGATAGCCCTTCTCAAGAGCATTCTTTTGAGCTATAGATCGAACTTTTTGGTTGAGTAGAACTCCGGGAAAGTCAAACCCTAATTCTACCAAAAGTGCGATAAAATCTTGTTCCAGATTCCGGAAAAGTGAAAAGTAACTTTTCAGGTAAGTCTGCTCTATCTCTTGGACTCCCCCAAGAGAAGATGGCTCCAAACACTAAGCTTGAAGACAAGCTAGAAGGTATAGAAAATTTTCGGGCTTGGAAATACAGAATTAGTCTCATTCTTGAGGAGAATGATCTTGCTCAGTATATCAAGGAAGAAGTTGTAGAACCAGAAGGAGATGAAGCCAAAGAAAAGCATAGGAAGGATTTGATTAGGGCAAAGAGAGTCATAGATGATTCCATTAAAGACCACTTGATTCCCCAAGTGGACTCCAAGAAGACTCCAAAGGAAATGTATGATGCCCTAGGAAGAATGTATGAATGAAAGAACATCAATAGAAAGATGAACCTGAGGACTCAATTGAAGAGTACCAAGATGCACAAAGGAGAATCCATTCAAGACTACTTCTCAAGGGTTTCACAAATCAAGGAACAACTAGATGCAATTGGTGATACCCTTGATGAGGATGAACTTGTGATGACTGCTCTCAATGGTCTCACTAGATCGTGGGAGTCATTTATACAAACCATGTGTGCCAGGAAAGAAAGCATGAAGTTTGATATAGTATGGGAGGATTGTGTTCAAGAAGAAGCTAGGGTTGCAAACAGAGAATCTCTTCTCAAAGAGGATGACCAAGCTTTGGCCACTCATACCAAAAGAAGAAGAATGAGTCATCTCAAGAGAGTTGACCACAAAGGATCTCAACACTTCTCTAGATCTAACAAGAGAAGAGGACCCAGTTCAGTAAGAGATCTTTCCACAGTAGAATGCTACAATTGTCATAAATTAGGACACATCTCCAGATTCTGTCCTTCTCAAAAGAAGAAGTTCTTCCACAAAAGACATCATGCACATATGGCAGAAAATGATAGTGAAGAAGAAGAAGAGGAAGAAGATGAAGAAGAAGAAGAGGTAGAGGTAAAGCCGAAAAGGAAAAGATGTAAGGTGAAGAAAGAAGATCCAGAAGAATATGTTCTATTCTCTGCACTCTCTGGATCCGTATCTCCTGGAGAAGACACATGGCTCATTGACAGTGGTGCTTCCAAGCACATGACGGGTCAAAGGAAGACATTCTCAAATCTTGAAGAAAAAATTTCTTCACAGAAAGTATCTCTAGGAGATGACTACCAATATCCCATCAAAGGAATTGGTGAAGCTAACTATAAGTTAGATTATGGAACACCCTTGAAGATGAAAGACATCTTATATGTACCAGGTTTAAAGAAAAACCTTCTCTCTATTTCAGCACTAGATAAGAAAGGTTTTAGAGTAGCCTTCATAGATGGACAAGTACTCATGTGGTCCAAAGGAAAGACAATTAAAGATGCAGTTGTTATTGGTGAAGAAGAAGGAGGTCTCTATAAACTCAAGGGCCATCCAGAAGCTGCCCTTGCACATGAGATCTCTAGCCCCAGTGAGCTATGGCATAGTAGATTAGCTCACATCAACTTTAAAGCCTTACCCTATGTAAGCAAGGTAGTCATAGGATTACCAGATTTGAAAGCTGATCATGATGGCTCATGTAAAGGGTGTAAGAAAGGGAAAAATATCAAGAACCCCTTTCCAAAGAGTGAAACAAAGACTAAGAACATTTTAGAGCTAATACACTCAGATGTATGTGGACCAATGCCCACCACTTCTCTAAGTGGGTTTGAATACTATCTTTCATTCATTGATGACCATTCAAGGAAAACTTGGATATACTTCCTGAAAGGTAAGAATGAAGTCTTTGGAAAATTTAAAGAGTTCAAGGCTCTAATAGAAAATCTATCAGAGAAGAGAATCAAAATTCTCAGAACAGATAATGGCGGAGAATTTACCTCAAAGGAATTTGGGGACTTTTGTAAAGAAGCTGGAATTAAAAGGGAACTAACTACTCCTTATAATCCCCAACAAAATGGGGTGGCTGAAAGGAAAAATAGAACAATCATGGAAGCTGTGAAGACCATGATACATGACCAAGATCTTCCCATGTATCTATGGGCTGAAGCAGCCAAGACAGTAGTATATGTGCAAAATAGATTATCTCATAGTGCTCTTGAGTTCAAAACTCCAGAAGAAGTATTTATAGGTAAGAAGCCTGAGATAAGCCATCTTAAAATATTTGGGTGTCCTGTGTACATCCACATTCCAAAAGAAAAGAGAACCAAGTTGGACCCTTCTGGTAAGAAGGGAATATTTGTTGGTTATTGTGAATCATCCAAAGCCTTCAGAATTTACATTCCAAGCTTTCATCACATAGAAATAAGTAGAGATGTAACATTTGATGAAGAAGCAGCTCTCAAGAAATCCAAGAAGTTCCAACTTGATGAAATCTATGAAGAAGATACTTCTCCCAGAATCACAGAGGCTGTACCCATGCCTAAAGATGATTCTCCAGAGGATCATGACATGTTGGAACCACAAGAGCCTCCTATTACAGACTTATCCAAGAAAAGAAGGCCAACATGGGCTAGAGATATTATTCAAGGGGCTGAAAGATATGGAGCTCCTGAAGGCTCCACTAGAGAAAGAAAGAAACCAAAGCTAGTGTCCAACTATATGGCCTTGATGTGTGATCTTGTGGATCAACTACCCACTAGCTATGAAGAGGCAGCTCAGAAGAAAGAATGGGTAGAAGCAATAACAGAAGAATATCAGTCAATAATGAAAAATGATGTTTGGGATATAGTTCCCAAACCGAAATATAAGAGTGTGGTTTCTTCCAAATGGATTTTCAAAATAAAACATGCCGCGGATGGAAGCATTGAAAAATATAAAGCAAGATTTGTAGCCATAGGATTCTCTCAGAAGGAGGGAATTGAATATGAAGAAACATTTGCACCAGTTGCTAGGTATACTTCAATTAGAACTATCATGGCACTTGCATCCATGATGAAGTGGAAATTATACCAAATGGATGTTAAGACAGCTTTTCTGAATGGTTTAATTGAAGAAGAAGTATACATAGAGAAACCTCAAGGGTTTGAGGTTAATGATGGAAGAACTCATGTATGCAAATTGAAGAAGGCATTATATGGGTTGAAACAAGCTCCCAGAGCTTGGTACGGAAGGATTGACAATTTTCTAACTAGCATGGGCTTTACCAAAAGTAAAGTTGACCCAAATATTTATCTCAAAGTGATGGATGATGAACCAGTTATATTGCTGTTATACGTAGATGATCTATTTCTAACTGGAGATGAGAAACAAATTATTGAAAGCAAGAATAAGCTTTCTTCAGAATTCAAGATGAAAGATCTCGGATTAATGCATTACTTCTTAGGATTAGAAGTATGGAAATAACCAAAAGGAATCTTTCTAAATCAAGGTAAGTATACTGTGGAGATTCTCAAGAGATTTGATATGTTGGAGTGTAAAGCCAAGGCCACTCCCATGGACTCCAACTTAAAGTTATTAGTTAATGATTCATCAGAATTAGTGGACATAACTCTATATAGACAAATCATTGGATAATTAATGTACTTAACCAATACTAGGCCTGATATATGCTTTGCTGTAAATACCCTAAGTCAATATCTAGTAGAACCCAGAAAGGTTCACCTAATAGCTGCAAAGCATATAATGAGGTACCTAAAAGGTACATTAGATTTTGGCCTATTTTATCTTGGAGGTCATGAACTCAGACTACATGGTTACTCAGATTCTGATTGGGCAGGTAATGTCTCAGATAGAAAAAGTACTTCAGGTGGATGTTATGGTCTTGGATCTGCCATGATATCATGGTTCAGCAAGAAACAATCTAGTGTGGCCCTCAGTACTGCTGAAGCAGAATATATAGCTGCCTGCTCTGCCAGCTGTGAAGCAGTATGGCTTCGGAAACTTTTATCTGGAGTGTTTGACTTAGAAATGGACCCCACTGTGATCATGTGTGATAATCAAAGCTCCATCAAGATGACTGAAAATCCTGTATTTCACGATAAGTCAAAACACATAGAGATCCGATACTTTTACATACGAGATATGGTGCAGAGAGGAGCTATCAAGCTCGAGTATATAAGCACTGAGGATCAAATTGCTGATATCCTGACGAAACCTCTATCTCGAGTAAAGTTTGAACACTTCCGAGACAAGCTTGGTGTAGTTCAGAAGGACCTTCCTCGAAAGGGGGAGTAGCACAGTATCCGACAACAAGTCTATCTCATCAATGATGAGGTTACCTATTTACTGCACTTAGTTACCTAGAATTATTTAGATTTAGGACTCTTATATTCTTTCTTTTTATGATAGATGTATACATGCTTTTGATGTTAGTTTTGATGATAGATGTATACATACTTTTGATGTTAGTTCTGATGATAGATGTATACATGCTTTTGATATTAGTTTTGATGATAGATGTATACATACTTTTGATGTTAGTTCTGATGGTAGATGTATACATGTCTTGATGATGATGATACATGTTGTGGTTATACATGTGTTGATGATGATACATGTTATGGTTATACATGTTTTGATGATGATGATACATGTTGTGGTTATACATGTTTTAATGATGATACATGTTGTGGTAATACATGTTTTGATGATGATGATACATGTTGTGGTTATACATGTGTTGATGATGATACATGTTATGGTTATACATGTTTTGATGATGATGATACATGTTGTGGTTATACATGTTTTGATGATGATACATGTTGTGGTAATACATGTTTTGATGATGATGATACATGTTGTGGTTATACATGTTTTGATGATGATGATACATGTTGTGGTTATACATGTTTTGATGATGATACATGTTGTGGTAATACAAGTTTTGATGATGATGATACATGTTGTGGTTATACATGTTTTGATGATGATGATACATGTTGTGATTATACATGTTTTGATGATGATGATACATGCTGTGGCTATACATGTCTTGATGATGAGGATACATGTTTTATTATACATGTTGTGAAGGGATTGAATCATTCCTGGACTTCAGTCCTAAAGAAGAGCCGTAGACATATGTCTTCGAAAATAAAGTTCTTGGTGAACATGTGAAGGGATTGGATCATTCCTGGACTTCAGTCCTAAAGAAGAGCCGTAGACGTATGTATTCGAAAATGAAGTTCTTGGTGAACGTGTGAAGGGATTGGATCATTCCTGGACTTCAGTCCTAAAGAAGAGCCGTAGACGTAAGTCTTCGAGAATGAATTCCTTGGTGGATAGTGAGGGATTAAGTCATCCTTGGACGTAGGTCCTAAATGTACGGTTGAGGGATTAAGTCATCCTTGGACGTAGGTCCTAAATGTACGGTTGAGGATTAAGTCATCCTTGGACGTAGGTCCTAAATGCACGGTTGAGGATTAAGTCATCCTTGGACGTAGGTCCTAAATGTATGGTGGAGGATTAAGTCATCCTTGGACGTGGTCCTAAATGCACGGTAGAGGATTAAGTCATCCTTGGACGTGGTCCTAAATGTACGGTGGAGGATTAAGTCATCCTTGGACGTGGTCCTAAATGTACGGTAGAGGATTAAGTCATCCTTGGACGTTGTCCTAAATGTACGGTTAAGGATTAAGTCATCCTTGGACGTGGTCCTAAATGTACGGTGGAGGATTAAGTCATCCTTGGACGTGGTCCTAAATGTACGGTGGAGGATTAAGTCATCCTTGGACGTGGTCCTAAATGTACGGTGGAGGATTAAGTCATCCTTGGACGTGGTCCTAAATGTACGGTAGAGGATTAAGTCATCCTTGGACGTGGTCCTAAATGTATGGTGTAGGATTAAGTCATCCTTGGACGTGGTCCTAAATGTACGGCAGAGGATTAAGTCATCCTTGGACGTGGTCCTAAATGTACGGCAGAGGATTAAGTCATCCTTGGACGTGGTCCTAAATGAACGGTTGAGGATTAAGTCATCCTTGGACGCTGTCCTAAATGTACGGTAAGGATTGGATCATCCTTGGACTTTGGTCCTGTAGACTGAGCTGTAGACATGTGGTCTCCAAGAACATGATAGGACTGGATCGTCCCTGGACTTCGGTTCAAAAGGTACATGACTGGACATAGAGAACTACTGATGATCGAGTGATGGCGATGCTGATGATCGTACGATGACGATGTTGATGATCGTACGATGATGATGATGATGTTGATGATCGTGTGATGACGATTCTGATGATCGTACGATGACGATGACGATGCTGATGATCGTGTGATGGCGATGCTGATGATCGTGTGATGGCGATGCTGATGATCGTGCGATGACGATGTTGATATGATGACGATGTTGTTGATCACGTGTTGACGATGCTATTATGACGATGCTGATGATTGAGTACTATCAACTCTGATGATGCTGATGTTCCAGTAACTGGTCAAGTTACTGATGATGATGAATTGAAGAAAGCTTCCTGTTAACACCTAAAAAGTGCTCACTAGCTCATTCCCTTATTCACATGACCCATTTGTCTACTTTTCCACCATCTGAGCCTCTGAAACCAACAAAAGGTCACCAAAAGACCTTAGTACACCCCTTTTTCCATTAAAAAAAGATTATTTTTCCTGAAAAGCATAAAAAACCCTCAAAAAGGGTCCAAATTCCCAAAAATATTAAAAAGGGAATTAAAATATTATTTTTATTCAAAAAAGGAAAAAGGAGGGAAAAGTACCTAAACCATGTTGGTCAATACCATTTGGTTTCCACAAAACCACAAATGGTATTCCCCACCACCAAAACCTATAAAAAGGTGGTAGGGGCTCCTCATTTCACATCCATCCATTATCTCATCCTTATGCTGCTGAAATCTCCCTTGAGCATTTTAGCCATTGCAAACCACATTGGAGAAGAGACCATTGGAGATTGGAGTTGCTCATCCTTGGAGCCATTCAACCTCATCATTAGAGGTATTGATTCCGCAAGCACTTGCTTCCCCCATTCTTTCAATACAAATTCATTATTTTACATTATCTTGTTCTTGATTTTAAATTATTTTTGTTATTTGCTTAATATCTTTGCATAGATCCATGGTTAGTCTTGTTTAATTAGTTTATTGTTATTTATTTCCATTGAAACTGCTGCTACTAGTTAGCAGGTGCCCATAGCACTAAGCCTGGTTGCAAAACTGGGCCAACAGTTTTTGGCGACTCCGCTGGGTTTTGAACATTATATCTCTAGTTTTGCTTTTAATCTTAGTTTTTTATTATTTTTTAACCTTTAGATCCCTAGATCTGCCATCTTAGACAGCAGATCCATTGCTGCTCTAAGTTTTGGCCTCATCTATTGCCATTAACAGCCCGGAATTCTTGATTTTTGGGTTCATTTTTCGGCTTTCGTGCACGGTTTCCGCCTCGCGGTTTTTAGCTTGACAGTCGCGCGGTCCATCGCGGCTTTCGGCATTTTTTCCGCGCGGTTCACTGCGGCTTTTTTTCCGTTTTCCGCACTACACATCGCGGCATCGCAGTCATTTACCGCGCTGCACATCACGACTGCACGCCCCTTTTCCGCGCGGTCCACCGCGACATCGCGGCCTTTTTGCGCGCTGCACACCGCGGCTTCGCAGATATTTTCCGCGCGGTCCATCGCGACTGCGTAACCAAAACCCATGTGGTCCATCGCGACTGTGCGACAGAAACCCGCGCGGTCCATCGCGGCTTTTCTGTAAAAACCCGCGCTGTTGATTTTTTTTTTCATTCGGCCATTCCGATTTTAAAAATTAATTTTTACTGTACTTTCTGCCCATAGAACATTTTTTACAGTATTAAATTCTGCATATTTTACAGCTTTGAAAAAAATTTTACTATTTAAAATGCATATCTAGAAGTCTTTTTAAAAATTTTCATCAATTGAAAGAAAGATCTATTTTTGCATTTTTATCTAGATTAAAAATTTTCCTGTTTACTTCTTTAAAATCGTGCCCTTAGCAATTTCCTTGAAAAAAGAAATCCATTTATTTCTTTTAAAAAAGTCTATTATTTGCTTTCAGAATTCAAAAGATTCTTTATTTTTTGAGTTAGTTTCGCAAAGCATTTAGTTTTCAATTATTGAAAGAAGTCATAAATATTTGCTTTTTATTTTTGAAAGATCCTTTATTTTTTGAAAATTTCCTATAAAGCATTTACTTCTTTCAAGTTCAGTTTACAATACCTCACGTGCACTCACTCGATCACTTAATTGAACTAAGCCTTAAAACGTACCCTAATTTCAACACACGTTTAACCCCACTTGGGGAACACTAAAACAACTTTGTAGCTAGGTAGTATTGGGGGGATAGGTGTTCCAATAACACCCCTTAGTTATTACATCTGAGACATAGAAGTTGTCCAATTAGGGAGCTAAAATCTCTTAGTACTTTTTGGCGCGGTCACAACCGGTTTGTGGGAAGGCCTCTCCCTTAGGAGGGTTGAAGTCGCGAGGATGGTTCTGGAAGCCTGAGTGGAATACCGAAATCCATTCAGTAACCGAAGGGCTACCATTCGCAGTTCTCGGGATATCCTTGTATTGGGATATTGCGATCAAAGGACCAAACGGCAAATTTACCTTTTCTCGACGTGTCATGAACGAAGTATCCTAGTAGCCTGTCTTTAGGATTGATTACCCGGTGTCCCTCCCGGTAGGGGGATATCTAGCCGTTGTCTCAACAATCATATTGTCTGACTTGGATTTCATCACCTTGCAGAGGATATCGATTGTTTGAGTCACAATACTTTTAGTTAGGTGTTTGCATGATTCAACCCACCTTTGGTCTAGTTACACCTATTTTTTCTAGAAGCCGTTTGCATGTTGGTACTCTGACCATTTGTTGCATTCCTCCACTTATTGTAGCACAGCTGCTAGAATAAGTGCCTTTTTTTAGGTTGATTTTTTTGGCCTGAGAGCCTTCTTTTTTCACTCCCCTTCTTGCACCCTTGGTTGCATTAGGGTTTTGAGTCTTTTATATATATATCACCACCTGATACTTAAAATAAATTTTTTACACAAACACTTAATTCTCACCATTGAGAATTTTAGACGCTCTCGTCGTCTACAGGGCGAACTCCCAGAGTTTAGTCCACTTGGCTCTCCACGTCACGGACGCAGAGCCTTATCCCTTGATTCGACACATCGTCAGTCAACTAGACAGTCATCCGATTCTGAAAGACCTCAAGTCACATTCGATTTGGAGGTAGAATCCGAAAACCCCACAAGGTTACCACCAACCACCATTATGGCGGGAACACCATTTGATCCACTGTTTACCAGCACCATAGGGGAGACATCCACAGACCCTTTTGCGGCAGTGCCATTCATGGCAATGACCACCCCCCTGGGTATGCCCAACATAGGCAACACTCCACATTTAGGAATGCCCAATACAGGGCCACCTCCTATTATAGGAATTCCCAACACAAGGCCACCACCTGTTATGGGTATGCCCAACATAGGGGTCACACCCCCTCTGGTTTCCACAAACCCTATCCCAGGAATCCCCACTCCTATTCCTAACCCAAGTGTAACCCACGTTGCACTTGGAGGCGCTGGCCCATACCAGACTTCACCTATTGGAGGGCACATACCCTCCATACCTAGCATACCTTTAGGCACTACTGGACCCCCACATCATACCACAATGACAAGACATGTCCCGGTCCCAGTTACTACGTCTGCTAGCTTATCATACATGGCGAGTCTGAACCTACCAGACTTAGCTAGGCTCACAAATGACCCCATCAGACACGATCCTGTGTGGCCTCACATGCCCACCAAGCTCCCCTCTGACATCCCTAAATTTGAGGGCAAGGCAGGTGAAGACCCCCAGAACCATATCATGTCCTTCCATTTATGGTGTTCCTCCAACTCCATAGTGGACGACTCAATCCGCCTCCGGCTTTTACAACGCACCTTCACTGGCTCTGCAGCCAAGTGGTATATCGAGCAGCCCCATGGGACGCATGCCACCTTTACCTCCCTTGCCTCAACCTTCCTGCAGTTCTTTCAGTTACATGTCCACTATGATGTGGGCGTCGAGATCCTACTGTCTTGCAGACAGAACACGGCCACCCACATCACTGACCACATTCATGAGTGGCGTCGACGTCGAAGCCTTTGCAAAATCAAGTTAGACGACCGTATCTTCCTAGATTGGTTTCTAAAAACCCTTCTCCCTCTCATTGCGAAGGATGTGGCATCCGAAAGACCCCAGTCTGAAGAAGAGGCCATCCTCAAAGCCCAACAGTTTGATCTCATTTACGCCCAATCGGGTTATCTGTATACCATTATTCCGGACGCCCCTCGGGGCGAGTCATCCCAACATGATGCGCCCGGGGCATCCCATGCCGCTGATGGAATCATTGGTCGTATGGCCGCACATCCCCAACCCTTTTCCATTGCACATCCTAGCCATGGTCCCGACCTTTCGCGGGCTACATCTCAGTCTGGAGCAACCAGTTCATATGCTCCCATGGCACATCACCACCATACCCATGGACCTTCATGTCCACCTCAGTGTTTTGGTCATGCACCATCTGCATACGCCCCCCCAGCTATACCTCAACCAGTATACTACCCACAACAAGCTGTGGCAGCTAACCCAACACCTCCAATAGCTCAGGGTTACCAACAACCCCAGCAGGCAACTGGACCACCTCCAGCCCCACATGCTTATTATCCACGACAACCTGCTCCCGCACTTGCGGCGAACCAAAATCCTCCCACTGCTCAAGGGCAAGTGTATACACAGCACAACCAGCCCCAGAACCAAAACAACCAGCGCAACCAAGGTGCGCATTAGAACCGTGGTAGAGGTCGCAACCGCGGTAATAACCAACAACATCAGCAAGGTCCTCCACCTCCCAATCCTCCGCAGAATAACAATTCTGCTCCTCCCAACCGTAATCCGGATCGAAATCCTAAGCAGCCTAGAAATAATAACCTCAGAACAAACCACCCTTGTTCTATCTGCGGGGTCTATGGTCATTACACGCATTCTTGCCCACATTTGGAGCGAGCTCGGCAACTCTGGACCAACGATGCCCATCGGCAAGGGCAGGCGGCTCCTCAGCCGCCACCCAACCCTCCACCACCTCAACAACAACCTTTGGTGCTACAAAACCCTTTTCCAACACAAGGAATGGTGAACACTCAGCCGTTAGCCCCCCCACAGGGCAACGTACAACCACAACAAATCACTTACGCTGCTCCTGATCAACCCATGTTTGATTCAGGCACTCACCACTTATTGATGATGTCCACTGTCGACGTCAATATCCAAACCCGTCGGAACCAGTATGGCCCTACCTCCGATGCCCCTCCCACCGATAAGGATACTAACTCTCATCCCACCCATCAGTCGTTACGAATACCACCTCTTCCACTTGATGGCGCATCTAAAGCACCTCGTTTCCCACTCCGCCGTATCAACAATAACCCCAATGCACAGGCTGCGTCAAATTACAACATCGTAGATGACCTAGCTCAATCTCCCACAGCCATGTCTGCGTTAGAAGTCTTGAAAAACTGTCCTACACATCGCAAGACTTTACTTTCCGCCATTGGGGCGATTGACCCAAATGATACGAAATTAATGACCTTTGATTTAGACCAGTCCGAACCACGTCTGCCTTCCACTATAGCAGTCCAAGTTTCTGTTTCTATTCAGAATCTTGTCATCCATCAATGTATCATCGACGAGGGTGCCTCAACATGCGTCATGTCCACATTTGTTTGGCAGAAGTTGGGATCCCCTAATCTCCAGCAGTCCACCACTACATTACGAGCCTACGACGGCCGTTCGGCTCAACCCCAAGGTCTTTTAGCCAATGTCCCTATCCAGCTAACGGGTAAAACCGTGCTCATTGACATTGAGGTCATCAATGCCCAACTAGACTATAACCTTTTACTTGGTCGTAGCTACATGTATGCCATGCGGGCTGTTGCCTCATCTGTATTTCGCACCATGCAGTTCCCCCATGAGGGACGCGTGGTCAAGGTCGACCAGCTCACCTATTACGATCCCAAGGCCCCCGCCACACCTGAAAATGTTCTCCCCATGGTTGAACAACCTGTTTGTGGTGCGACTACCTCATTCATTTCCTCAATAGGACCCGGACTTTGCTCCGAGGCGTTGATGACCTCTACTTTCCAGGCCATTCCACCACCATCACCGGAGACCCACGTCGCGAACCTCTGTACTCTTTCACAGAATACACAACCACCCGGTAATCAACCACCCTTATTCCCTAAACCACCATTGGTCCCTAGTCACATCGGTGTTACACCCATCCATACAATCCCCTTTCTATTCCCTCCTTCGGGCGTAGTAAGCGCTCCGGTTATGGCTACCCTTAGTCTCCTCGGGTTAACATTGGGATTACCTGTGTGGTATATTTTGCCTCCCGTTCCACCGCCGACACCAAATGTCATCCTGCAACCGGTGCAACCCATTGTTACTTCTACCCAACCACCTCCCGGTATCACTACTCCTTCGTCATCGACGAATCCCCCTCCACTCATTAGACCCACTGGGGGCAGAGGCCCGTAGCCATACACTACGGTACCCCCACCCAAGGCAGTTAGACCTCCCCCCGTATTTCGTGCTCCTCCAAAATGCTCATTGTGTGATGAGTTAGGCCATCCAACTCATCAATGTCCACAGTTACCTGCATTGCAGGAACACATGCAAATGTTGGACGACGACCCCAACATCCCGGTTGTCAAACTCGATCCAAACCCCATGCCTCGTGATAAATCACTGCGTACCAACCACCCATGTGCGATATGCGGTATTTACAGCCACTACTCACATCATTGTCCTGACATCCCAGATTACAGAGCAACTCTCTACGAGATGAACAATTTGGACCTTGAGATAGCACCCCCTACTATCGAGGAGATCTACCCTCCCCCATCATCCTCATCTGGAGAGATTAACACCATCTACATGATCTCTTCGACTACCACTACCTCATTACTTGATTTGACAACTCAAAGCTCCCGCAATGATGAAGAAATTCTAGAGGCTCCTACTGCCCTTAATCATCCCTGGGAAGACATGCACCATCGTCCATACTTCCTCCCGGAAGAGACTTCATCCACCACCGCTACCCAATCCGCGGTTGAGTCCAAAGAGTTCTTTCCTACTAGAATCGACTGGTTAAAGGATCCGATAGCCAATATTTCTCCCGTCATCCACATTGACATCTCTGGTGCCCTTCATACCATTACATTAGGAGCCTCCCACAGTGAGCATGCGATCGGAGAATACCAACGACTGTTCCAAGAATTCACTGATGTCTTTACTTGGTCAGATACCGAAATGCCTGGCCTTGACCACACCATTTACACGGTTTCCACTGGATACCCCTCTGTCCGGTCGGCCCCTTCAATTGATACCTTAGACACACATGTTCAACCCTTTCAAATCGATGAGGAAACCACATGTCCACAACATGGGGCAGGCCCAAAACCTTGCTTACTCATCATCATCATGATCCTCGTCGGAGATACTGGGGGCATCAACCCCACAAAGGGAATCCATGATCATCATATCATCACTTTAGTATGCCACCACGACCCACAGCCTCATGGTATAACACCCCGCCAGCAGTTGCTCAATGCCCTATTGATCTCTCTCTGAGACAATATCTGCACCACATTGACACCTCTGAGTTAGGGGGCATAATAGATTACCTCGACCCTGGGATAGGGGGCATGATCAATCATTTTGAACCTACCCCATCATCTCTATCTCAACACCTCAATGAGCCCATCGTTCAAACCAACACACATGTGATCCACAATCACAAACCCCATGCACATAGCATGGGGGCAGGTCATTAACCCTGCTCACTTTTTCATATTCGTGATCTCAACCTTTTTTGAGGTCACGTGTCACTTGTATATTTGAGTTGATACACATAGTGTTCCCCCCCCACGGGTCATCATTTCTCCCCACCACTGCATCATTGGCTTGGTGGGCTCACCTTTATTGGTAGCCATTTTTTAACCTAGTTATTTCGTTTGACCATTCCGGAGTCCTTATGACCTCCATTTTTCGCACCATTTGCACCACCTGATTCACTTTTCCACGCTCGTGATGATGCTTGAGATCATTCCTCGCTCTCACCTTTATATTTTTATGGCACTTTTCCCATGCCCCCCTCGTCATCTCGGTTTGCGTGCCACATCGGCCGTTCTCCATTTTCGACCTGCCTTATATTGTCGGATCCAGTTTTCCGCACTGATGATGATGCTCGAGACCTTTTCTCACCCCCATCAATCCATTTTTGTTCGGTATAATTTTACCCCTTTTTCGGGCCGAGCAACCCCTTTTACGAAAAAGGCACTTAGGGAGTTTCTGTTAAGCTCTTTTCTGACTCCTACAAACAATGAAAAGATTGCCGAGCAACCTTGTTTCCTTTCATGCTCGTTAAACGTATCTGAAAGGGCGTCTACCTGGTATAAGTTTACCCCTTTTCTGGACCTTGTAGACTAATTACGAAAAAGGTATACTCTAGTCACATCGGCTAGAAGAGTTCTCCATCCGCATCATTTTATGCTTTTTCGGGCCTTGGAGACTAAATTACGAAAAAGAAACACCAATAGAGTCCACTTACCATTTTCAGACTCTCTAAATATGAAAGCAACCATGAGCATGAGCCGTCCTGGGCTCACAAAATCCACAGGACCGTACCAATTCAGAGCACACTTTTATCCCTTCTTGGAGCACATTAAAACTATGAAAAAGGAATCAATGGTGCCTCTTGGCGCCACGACAGATCAAATCTACTCATCAGGCAGCTTCCCCATTTTGGTCGCCTTTGTTGAGAGTATTCTGCAGTATGTCACCTTGATAATCCCTCGACGGCACCTATCAGCTCGTCCTCCCCCCCAAAGTCAATATATAACATTCAGTCAAAGCAATGATCCCCACACCTACAAGCCAGTTCCCCACGCTGCCAGGTCAACCATGTCATCATGCTCTGAACAAAGGAAGTTTGAATCTACCCATTTTTGGACCCAGTTATTTCCCATTCCCACAAGTATGTCAGTCCTACCATCAGTACTACAACACTTCAGTTTTACACCTCGCGCTCCTATCAAGGAAACATCATTGCCTTGTTAGTTGCTGGTCTCCCTCTGTCGACGACAACCATATTGATTCAAGAGGATAGACCTAGAGGTCCCTATGTCTTGGACTCATCACCATTTATGATGAAGTGCCTACGAATCATTTCGAGAGGAATCTTCAGTGCCTCTCCAAATGATTGTTTCTCACATGCTCGACTTCAACACCTTGATCGCATCGTTGAGACTCGCACAGGGTATTCGTCCGTTTCACTTATTAGTCGAAGACCCCGGGTACCTCCTGACTCCTCCACATTTGAGAGTCTTCCTATGGATAAAACCAGTTACACTTTTTCTATAGATATCCAGGTTGCGCATGGCGACAGTATTCAGATATACCCCAGTTTCATACTCCCTTGAGTATACAGTTATATTATTTCTCAGAGATGACTCATAGTCTTTGAGTCCCTACAGATATTGGACACCTTCAGTTTCAGCAGTTCATCAGCTAGTCCAGTGTATCAGTTATTGAGATCAGTTATGATCAGGAGTATATCACAAAATAATGTCCCCCCTGGACCATTATGATGTACCAGTAGATTCTTTATGGATTAGATCCCCCTTCTTGGGACTAATTGTTATGTATATGTCTTGATACAAGCATGGGAATGCTCGCCTCGTCCATTATCAAAGATTATACCTCATTCATATTGAGGCCATGTAATATTTTTTGTTTTTGCAGCTTCCAAGGGACGTGGCTCCAGTCTCCAACCGGTCTCTTCTCTCCCCCAAACTCCTGAAAAAACACAAAAGAACTATGATGTCTATCGGCCATATGATGAGCTCCTGCCCTCACACATCAGGGGGCAATCTGTTAACACCTAAAATGTGCTCACTAGCTCATTCCCTTATTCACATGACCCATTTGTCCACTTTTCCACCATCTGAGCCTCTGAAACCAACAAAAGGTCACCAAAAGACCTTAGTACACCGCTTTTTCCATTAAAAAAAGATTATTTTTCCTGAAAAGCATAAAAAACCCTCAAAAAGGGTCCAAATTCCCAAAAATATTAAAAAGGGAATTAAAATATTATTTTTATTCAAAAAAGGAAAAAGGAGGGAAAAGTACCTAAACCATGTTGGTCAATACCATTTGGTTTCCACAAAACCACAAATGGTATTCCCCACCACCAAAACCTATAAAAAGGTGGTAGGGGCTCCTCATTTCACATCCATCCATTATCTCATCCTTATGCTGCTGAAATCTCCCTTGAGCATTTTAGCCATTGCAAACCACATTGGAGAAGAGACCATTGGAGATTGGAGTTGCTCATCCTTGGAGCCATTCAACCTCATCATTAGAGGTATTGATTCCGCAAGCACTTGCTTCCCCCATTCTTTCAATACAAATTCATTATTTTACATTATCTTGTTCTTGATTTTAAATTATTTTTGTTATTTGCTTAATATCTTTGCATAGATCCATGGTTAGTCTTGTTTAATTAGTTTATTGTTATTTATTTCCATTGAAACTGCTGCTACTAGTTAGCAGGTGCCCATAGCACTAAGCCTGGTTGCAAAACCGGGCCAACACTTCCGATGATATATAGACGATGTAGTAAATGACTCCTTGCTCCTGCAGATGTTGTTATAATATCCTTCTCGTTAAGGGGGAGTGTTGAATATTGTAACCTCTAAGAATATTATATTTGTACATTATTTATTCCGGAGATGTTCCATCCCTCCGATGTGATTTTATTATGTATCTGGAGATGTTTATTCCTCCGAAGAATTGTGGTAACTAGGTTTGTTAGACCCACCATGTGGGGGTCGGCCCTAAAGTTGGGTTTTAGGGGTTATTAGACTTCTCCAGAAGAGGTCGGCCCCATTAGGTATTTCTGGTGGTCAGGAGTGTGTATAAATAGAGGAGGTGAACTCCTCATTAGAACACTCACTCACTTGTGAAAAGAGGCGCACTTGTTTGGGAGATCTGCTAAGGAGGAATAGAAGGAGGGAGCACATCTTGTATTTTGGTTAATCATCTTATTGAGGAAAGCTTTGCTGGGTTTTCTACCCCATGAGGGTTTCCCAGGGTAAATATTGTGTCTATCTTGTGATTATGCTTCTTTCAGTGATCCTGCTAGTCTATTTGGTTTAAATTTAACAATCGTAAACAAGGACCAGGTATCCTTCACTAAATGCTCATGAGTGAACATGTTTATCATAATGGAGCTTAGATCTGTTGTTTGCGGCTTCGATTGTTTGGAGAGTTGCATGGCGATCTTCGTCATACTGCTCTAAAAGAAGTAGACGTTCTTCAATTAGTGACGTATCGGAGAGAAGTTCTATGGAAATTTGTAATATTGGTATCTGGCATTCAATGGGGATGACAGATTCAACGCCATGAACTAAATGGAATGGGGTAAAGCCGGTGGTGGTTTTGGTCGACATGCGATAAAAAAATCATGTGATGCCAATTGGATTTATGTTTGTCGACAGTGTGTTGGAGGATGGTCTTCAATATTTTGTTAACAACTTTGACTTGGTCGTTCCCTTGGGGGTAGTAGGTGGAGGAGAAATGATGTTCAAACTTAAGGAGTATGGACAATTCTCTCCAAACGAAGTCTTTGAAGTGAGAGTCGTGGTCTGAGACGAGTTGTTTTGGTACTCCAAAACGAGGAATAACATGGTTGAGGAAAAAATGGGCTGCAGTGTCGGATTTGCAAATGTAAGTAGGCATGGCTTACACCCATTTGATAAAGTAATCAACAGCCACAATAATGTGTTTGTGGCCGTCGGCTGATGTGGGATTGCAATCCATGAAGTCGATGGCCCATTTGCAAAATGGTCATGTGATGATGACTGGATGAAGGGGGGCGGGGGGGTTCTTGTCTTTGGGGCAAATAGCTGGCAGTTTTGGTAGTGTTTGATTGCTGTGATGCAATCAGTGAATAATGATGGCCAAAAATAACTTGCACGGATTACGTTTTGGGTGGTGGCCATTCCGGAGAAATGGCCGCTGCAAGCACTGCTATGACAGTCGTTAAGGACTTGTTCTGCTTCATATTGGGAAAGGAATCATCGTAAGATTGTGTCGACGCTATGTCGATAGAGGACACCAACCAAGAGGATATAACGGGGGCATGGTGATGGATGCGACGGTGTCTGTAACAGTCGATGTTGGGTTGAAATTTCTGTGTGTGGAGGTATACCAAAATGTCACCATACCAAGGGTCATCAGACGAGATGATGAACAAATGTTCGTTGATTATATTAGTATGGATAGTTGGTGATGACGACGATGATGGTAAGTCCATAATGAGTTGAGCGAGTGCTAATGCTTTGGTGCTCTTTGGGGTTTTAAAAGTTAGGTCATATTCTTGTAAGATAATCACCCATTTGGAAACACGGCCTTGTAGAAGGCGACAATTCAAGAGATAGACCATTGGGTTGGAATTTGCCACAACTATGGTATGGCTGAGGAGAATGTAATTTTGTAGCTGTTGTACTGAAAAGATGATGGTGAGGGCCATTTTCTCTTCATGTGGGTAGTGCAGTGGTGGGCCTGACAAGGTCTGGCTCACATAGTAAATGAAATGTTCTTGACGAGCGGAGTCTTCTTGGATGAGTACTCCGGAAACAGTGTAATATGATGCTGAAACGTACAGGGTAAAGTCTTTCATGAAATCTGGAGGAGAAATCAAGGGGGCACATGTTAGCACTTTTTCCAGGTCTGTGAAAGCCCCTTCTGCTTGGTTGTCCCAATAAAACATGTATGAAGGCGAAATAAATGGAGGAAACCATGTACTGTGGTGGTGTAATCTGGGACAAAGTGATGAAGGAAGTTGGACTTCCCTTGGAGGCTTTGAAGTTGTCTAAATGTACAAGGTGATGGTAGGTCTACTATGGCTTGGACTTTTAGGGGGTCAATGGTGATCCCTTTTTCGGAAATGACAAATCCCAATAGGTGACCTGCTGGAACACAAAAGACGCACTTGAGTGGGTTCAAGCGGATGTTGTATTTTCGACAACGCAAGAAAACTTGTCGAAGATCGTCTAAGTGGTTCGATCGTTTCTTAGATCGAGCCATGAGGTCATCTGGATAAACTAATATGATTTAATGCAAATCGTGGAAACAATAAGTCATGGCTCATTGGAAAGTGGCTATAGCGTTCTTGAGACTGAAAGGCATGACGCAATAGGCGAAGGTGCACCATGGGGTAGTAAACGCGGTCTTGTATTGATCTTTTTTACGGATTTTGATTTGGTTGTATTCGGAGAAACCGTCCATAAAATAAAGTACCTCATGCCCTGCACACTCATCGATTAGTTGGTCAATAAATGGTGTTGGGAAGTTGTCTTTGGGACAAGCTAGGTTGAGGTCACGGAAGTCAGTACATAAGCGGATGGTACCAACTTTCTTATTGACTAGTACTGGGTTTGAAACCCATGTGGTTTATGCAATAGGTTATATGAAACCTGCTGCTCGAAGCTTCTCAATTTCTGCTTTGATGGCTAGAAGCTTGGATGGGTGAATGGGACGTTGTTTCTGGTGGACCGGTGATATGTTGGGCCAAGTGTCTATGTGGTGTTCTATGATGGTAGGATCAAGACCAAGCATCTCAGTATAAGACCAGGCGAATACATCTCAAAATTCTTGGAAGAGTTTCTTATAAGCTTGGGTTTCTTTATCCGTGCATGATGCGCCCAAAGAGATAAGCTCAGGTTTTCCGGGGGTGGTGGAGATTTCGATTTTTATAATGGGTGAAATGTTAGCCATGTTACCTTCTTCGAAGGCTTCTGGAGCTGGTATTGGATCTTTGAACCAGTTGACCTTAGTTGGTAAGAAGTCCTTGGGTTCAACAGATAGTTGGTTTTCCGCAGTGGACGTAGATGTCTCAGGGAGGAAGTATGATCGATGGTGCATATCATCCCAAGGGTATTCTGGTGCAGTGAGTGTTTCTAGAATTTCCTCATCAGTATGGAAGTAGTGTGACATTAAATTAACTGGTTCAGGTTTATAGGTAGTTGAAATCATGTAAATGGTATTGATTTCTTTTGAATGGGATGATTCTGGAGGGATTATTTCCTCAATAAGTGGGGGGGATATCTCTAGGTTGGCATTATTCATCTCATATAGTGCTACTTTGTAATCTGGGAGATCGGGGTCGTGATGTGAATAATGGCCGTAGATGCCGCATATTGCACAAGGGTGATTTTTACACAATGATTTCTCACGAGGCTAATGTGGGAGTTCTAGTTTAATGACTGGAACGTTGGTGTCGTCATCCAACATATTCATGTGTTCTTGAAGTGCCGGTAGTTGTGGACATAGATGGCTAGCGTGGCCTATATCGTCACACAAGGAGCACTTAGGGAGTACATGGGTTGGGGGATTCTTTCTAATTTGGGAGTCACTGGGGGGGTGTGAGTTGTGGGCGCAGTGTTATAGGTGTGTGGACCTCTGCCTCCAGTGTTGCGCGATTGAGGGGGGACATATCTAGATATTTATGTAGTGCCCCTTGTTGAAGTTTGTTGGTTTTGGGGGTTCAAAACACCTGGTGGTGGACGATTTTGGGGGTTGGGTATTCCAGGTGGTAGATGGTTCGACATATTCATAGGTTGTACTGGTTTTAGAACAACGGTTGGAGTCGGTGGGGGAGATGGGGCAGGTAAGTACCATACAGGGAATCCTAACGTTAAACCTGGAAGGTTGAGTGTAGCCATTACTGGCGTGTTGACAACTCCTGGAAACGGAAACAAGAATGGGATTGCGTGGATCGGTGTTGTTCCGATATGATTAGGCATGATGGGTGCTTGTGGCGGTGGTCGAGGTTGTTAAGGATGTTGTTGTTCGTTGTGCGATAGGGTGCACAAATCGGATACTTCAGTTACCTTGAGAGGGGGTGGGATTGATGGGAAAGAGCTGGTCATGGGAGTATCGGAATATATCACAGGTCCGACAAATGAGATGAATTATGTTGGTGCATTGAGAACGGGTTGTTCAATCATGGGAAGAATATTTTCTGGCACTGTGGGGGCATTGGGATCATAGTATGTAATCTGGTCGATTTTGACTATATGTCCTTCGTGTGGAAACATCATGAGGCAAAAAACTGAAGAAGCGACAACTTTCATTTCATATATGTAGCTTTGTCCCAGAAGGAGATTGTAATCAAGTTGGGCGTTAATGACCTCTATATCTATGAGAACCAATTTGCCCCAAAGCTGTATGGGTACGTTCGCTAACAAACCTTGGGGTTGAGCTGCACGGCCATCGTAAGCTTGTAATGCGGTAGTTGATGGTTGTAGCGTTGGGGATCCAAGTTTTTGCCATTCAAAAGTTGACATAACACAGGTGGAGGCACCTTCGTTGATTATGCATCGATAAAGGACGAGGTTGTGAATGGACACAGAAACATGGAAAGCTAGAGATGAAGGCAGATGAGGTTCGGCTTGGTCTAAGTCAAAATCCATCATGTTGGCGTTATTAGGGTCTATGGCACCGATGGAAGATAACAACAATTTTCTCTATGCAAGACAATATTTTAGGATTTCTAGAGCGGACATAGCAGTGGGGGACTAAGCTAAATCCTCTACAATGTTATAGTTGGAAGCTTCACGAGCGTTATGGTTATTTTTAATTCATCTCAAAGGGAAACGAGGTGCTTTTGGACCCCCATCTATGGGCATATTGGGTATGCGAAGTGGTTGATCGGTTGGGAGAGTACTGGAAGATGGGTCCATAGGTGTAGCCTCAGGGATTGAGCCATATTGGTTTCGACGAGCTTGAAGATGGATGTCATTTGATGAAATCATTAGCAAATGGTGAGTGTTGGACTCTATATGCTAGTAGTCGGTTGCCGCATAGGTGATTTTCTATTGTGTTGTAGCGAATCCTTGAGGGGGATCATTTGGACGAGGGCTTACCACAATTTGGTTTAGTAAGGGATTTTGCAATATCATGGGTTGTGGCTGATGAGGAGGTGTTGGCTGAGTAGCATGTCCCTGTCGTTGGGTGTCGTCACTTCAAAGTTGACGTGCTCGATCTAAATGTGGACAATTATGTGTGTAATGGCCGTAGACTCCACATATTGAGTATGGATGGTTTGTTCTCAAGTTATTATTTCTGGCTTGTTTTGGTGGACGGTCAGGTTTTTGGTTAGGGGGAGCAGCATTATTATTGTTTGGGAGATTAGATGGTGGTCCACCTTGGTTGTGTTGCTAGTTGTTTCTGCGGTTACATCCTCTTCCGCGGTTTTGTTGACCTCCTTGGTTATGATGGTTGTTCTTGTTTTGAGGTTGGTTTTGCTGTGCATACACATGCCCTTGGGCAGTAGGTGGGTTTTGAGGTCATAGCGGCTCTAGAGCAGGTTGCGGTGGGTAGTAAGCAGGAGGGTTATGAGGTGAACTTGTTGCTTATTGCGGTTGTGGGTAACCTTGAGCTGCTGGAAGTGTTGGAGCAAGAGGTGCTACCTGTTGAGAATAATAAGTCACTTGGGCTTATGGTTGAACCGGAGTCTGATGGGCCTACTGGTTATAATATGGAGTTGGTGCATAAGCTGATTGTGCTTTCCTATAACACTGTGGTGGACATGAGGGTCCATGAGTTTGGTGGGTTTGTATTATTGGAGCATACGAAGTTGTAACTCCAGAACGAGATGTAGCCCTAGAACTGTCTGGGGCATTGTTTGTACTCATCATGGTAAAAGGTTTGTTTTGCACCATAATATGGCCGATAATGTCGTTGGTGGCATGGGATGCCCTCAGCATGTCATGGTGTGATGGATCACTGCACAGGGCATCAAGTAAAATAGTGTATAGATATCCTGACTCGGCATATATGAGGTCGAACTGCTGGTATTTTAAGATGGCTTCCTCTTCCGACTGGGGTTGTTTAGAAGCTACATCTTTGGCTATGAGGAGGAGGAGTGATTTGAGGAACCATTCCAAAAAGATACGGTTGTCAAGCTTTTTCTTGCAAAGGCTATGGCACTTACACATGTTGGCAGATGGTTTGAGGAGGATGTGTAGCAGTTCCGCTGACGTTGCGACACGTTGGAGGAAGGTGCGAAAGGACTATTTTGTGATAAAGAATACCACAATTAATGGGTTTTGGGTCACTTGGACCACATACTATGTAATAGTGAGTCAGTTGTACCGTGGTATAAGGGTTTTTTGGGTCATTTGGACCAAGTTAGTTAGATAATGGGTCAATTGTCCATAGTGTCGGTTAGGAAGTTAGTTGTAAGTGGACAAATATTGTAAGGGCAAAAGACTATAAATAGATAAGAGTTGTAAGTGTTAGGAGAGGAATGAGAGGCATGAGATGAATGCAATGAATGATAGGAAGAAGACAAATTAGATGTGTGATCTGTGTTTTGCCGGTGTATGATCTTGACAGTAATACAATGATGTTTTGGTACAAACTTCGTGTAATGACACAGTGTATGAATGTTGTTTAATGCAATGTTTGCTTATTATTTCTATGATGATAATTGCTGCGACTAAGTAGTATGTTCTATGTTGAATGTGATGATAAATGTTGCGATGGTATAACTCCTTGAATGTTGCGATGAAGTAGTTGGTATAACCGCTTGAATGTTGCAATGAAGTGATATGTTATAACTCCTTGCAAATGTTTAACGTTTCTTGTTGAAGTACCGTAATAGAGTCAGTCTATGTAGCCAAAACTCTTCTCCTCCCTTGGCGGAAACATAGTTGCATCTACTCTTGCTGGATGCCTTAGGTGAGACCTCATCCACTCTACGGGTGTTGCTGGGTGGGCTCAAACCTCCCCGGGCTGGTGCCCAGGGAGACTCTGGTATGCGTCGACAGTGAGGCGAACCCCTGTCGACTGAGGTCGAGTTGGTCTTTGTTAAATTTTGAGCATTAATTCACAATAATCTAGGATCTTTACTAAGGGAATAACATGTACAGTATATCAATGCATATCAATCATAACAAGCATGACAAGCATCATAAGAATCAAAAGCATGAGAGACACGAGACAAAGAGTTTCTGTGGGGAAAACCCTAAGGTGAAAAACCCCACAACTTCCTCAGAGATAGAGAGAGAAATGGCTCAACCAATGTACAACCAAAATACACTGAGATAGTCTCCTAGTAGAAGATGATCCTCCTCCTCACTAGTGCACCACTTTTTGAGTGAGAGAAGTATGAGTTTCTGAGTGATCAAAATAGAGATCTCCCGACCTCTATTTATACTTAACCTGTTTTCCCAGTTACACTATGGGGCTGACTTGTCTAGCAAGGTACATCCACAATATAATATATATTTTAGGGATGACCCCACACATGGTGGTCTAGTAACCCATCGACAAGTACACACACTTGTGACACTTGTCAACACACATGACAAAACTTCCTTATAGAGGAATAACAAATCTATAAGGGTACAATAAATATATATGAAATACATAGATGAGATACATTCTGAAGTTACATATACATCAACACTCCCTCTTAACTAGGAAAGTATTTCTCGACACATATTTGCTAGACAAGTCTTCTTCTCGGGATCATCGTCATCGATGCATCGTCATCATCATTGTCACTACTATTGCTATCTCAACCAATCTCTGAATCTACTCATCATAGGAAGTTCTATAGAGCCAGTCCTTTTTCATACTGGATGTAGGCCCACCACCTGCAAGTCTTCATCATCTGTGCGAGCAGTCTAATAGAGGTGGTCTCTCAGGAGTAATTTTATGTGCGGATGCAATACCGGAAAGAGTATCCCAGGAACATTTACGTGCCTAAGCACGACCGACAAGATCTCCCAGGACTGATTACATGCATCTCCTCCACAATACCCTTAAAGAGCATCCCAGGAACATTTATGTGTCGTAGCATGACCGGCAAGATCTCTAAAGAGCATCCCAGGACTTATTACGAGCACATATCTCAACCTCTCGGATCTCCAGGACTGATTACATGTGGATAGACAAAACCTTTAAAGGGCATCCCAGGAACATTTATGTGCCGCGGCACGGCCGAAAAGATCTCTAAAGAGAATCCCAGGACTAATTACGAGCTCACAGCTCAACCTCTCGGATCTCCAGGACTGATTACATGTCTTCGTAGTAATACCTCATTCCAGGACTAATTATGAGCATACAGCTCAACCTATCGGATATCTGAGGACTGATTACATACTACATAGCAATACTAGAAAGAGTATCCCAGGAACATTTATGTGCTGCAGCACGACTGGCAAGATCTCTAAAGAGCATCCCATGACTAATTACGAGCTCACAGCTCAACCTCTTGGATCTCCAGGATTGATTACATCTCTCCGTAGTAATACCTCATCCTAGGACTGATTACGAGCACACAGCTCAACCTATCAGATATCTGAGGATTGATTACATACTACATAGCAATACCGAAAAGAGTATCCCAGGAACATTTATGTGCCGTAGCATGACCAACAAGATCTCCCAGGACTGATTACATGCTGCACAACCTGCCACATATCATCTCTGACCTCCAAGTATCAACCTGATACTCATGATCCAACGGATCATCATCGCACAAAGCATCATCCTGATGCTCATGATCACACTCATCATCATCACTGTACCATCCTAATACATATCATCTAGAGAAACACCCTGAAGCTCGTCATCATGATCATCTTGATCATACAATGCATCCACCTGATGCATACCAAGTATCTACCTGATACATATCATCATGCATGATCCACCTGATCATACAGTGTATCCACTTGAAACAAATACAAATACATGATACATATAAACATACATGATCTACCTGATCATATAATGTATCCACCTGATACATATACAGATACATGGTCCAAGCATCCAACATGATGCATATACAAAATAAATACAAATGATCCAACCGATCATATCTAGCATCCAACATGATGCATACATACATATACATATAAATGATCCAACTTATCATATCCAGCATCCAACATGATGCATACATACATATAAATGATCCAACTGATCATACAAAGTAGAAACTGGAACATCATCTTGATGCTCATTATCTAGCGCTTACATCCACAGCCATGTGAAGGATCCTCCTTCCAACATGCTTGGAATGGCTTCAGTAAATGTTTCCATCACTTCTTCCTCGAAGTGTCGTCGATCTAAAGAAAACCAAGCCTCTCCCTGAAGTATTCAAACTTCATTCTAGCTAGTGGCTTCGTCAGTACATCTGCAATTTGCTCATCCATTGCAACATACAGGAGCTTCACAGCTCCTCTCTGCACCCTATCCCTGATATAGTGATATTTGATCTCTATGTGTTTCGACCTGTCATGAAACACTGGGTTCTCAGACAGCTTGACACAACTCTAGTTATCACAAAAGATACTAGTAGCATCCAACGGGAGATCAAATAACTCAGACAGTAGCTTCCATAGCCATACTACCTCACAACTAGCTGAATAGGTTGCAACATACTCTACCTCAGCTATACTCAGTGCTACGCGGGACTTCTTTCTACTAAACCAAGAGATCACACCTGATCCCATATTGAAGCACCTAGATGTTCTCTTCCTATATGTAGCACTTCCATCCTAATCTGAATCAACATAACCCTGCAGGTTAAACTTTTGATTCACTTCATACTTGACCCCATAATCCACTGTACCCTTCAGGTACCTCAGAACATGGTTTACAGCAATCAGATGAACACTCCTCGGATCTATTAGGAACTGACTCAATTTGTTCGTAGCAAAGAAAATATATAGTCTCGTGTTCGTCAGGTACATCAAGGACCCAATCATCTGACGATACATAGAGATATCAACTGGCTCAGATGAAGCATCACATAGAAGCTTCAAGTTTGATGCCATAGATGTGGCCATGGCCTTGCAATCCATCATCCTGAATATCTTCAGGATATTTATTTTGTACTTCCCTTGACCAAGGAAGATCCAACCTGTACTCTTCCACACCTCGATACCTAGGAAATAATGCATCATTCCCAAATCTTTCATATCGAACTCGGAAGAAAGCTTCCTCTTAGTGTCTACAATCAATCTGTCATCTCCTGTTACAAATAAGTCATCCACATACAGGAGTAGAATCATAGGATTCCCTTCCTCAACCTTGTAGTAAAGGTTGGAATCCGCTTTACTCTTGGTAAAGCCCAAACTAGATAGGAAACTGTCCATCCTATGATACCAAGTTCTGGGAGCTTGCTTCAAGCCATACAAGGCTTTCTTCAATTTGAACACATATGACTCACTGTCATGTATTTCAAAACCAAGTGGCTGCTCCACATATACTTCCTCTTCAAGTACACCATTCAAGAAAGCAGTCTTGACATCCATTTGGTGTATTTTCCATTTCATTGTTGCAGCCAGGGCAAGTATTGTTCTGATGGAAGTATACCTGGCTACAGGTGCAAAAGTTTTTTCATAATCGATTCCCTCTTTCTGAGAGAAGCCACGAGCTACGAATCTTTCCTTGTATTTCTCTACACTGCCATCTGCAGCATGCTTGATTTTGTAGATCCATTTGGAAGTCACAACAGAGTTCTCTTTAGGTCTTGGGACAACATCCCAAACATCATTCTTCATTATTGATTGGTATTCCTCAACCATGGCATCCTTTCATTCTTTCTTTTTTGCTGCTTCTTCATAATTGGAAGGTTCTTTATTCATAATGTCACAGAGTAAAGCAACATAGCTGGTATGTGATCTGGTTCTCTTCTTTGCTCTGTGTTCTTCTTCCGGAATGCCAAATCTTTCTGCATCTTGAATGAGCTCTCTAGCCCATGCAACTTTCTTCTTGTGAGAGTTATCCTCATGGGGTGGATCTACAAGTTCTTGCGGATCTTCAAACTCACGAACAAATTCTTAAATTGCTTTAGTCATGGTAGTGTCTTGAAATTTAGTTTCCTTAGGCTCTTCATAAACTTCGATAAGTGCCTTCCTTGATTTGATGAATGTTGAGTTTTC
This sequence comes from Larix kaempferi, assembly GCA_027924585.1. Taxonomy (NCBI): domain Eukaryota; kingdom Viridiplantae; phylum Streptophyta; class Pinopsida; order Pinales; family Pinaceae; genus Larix; species Larix kaempferi. Next base: position 36,716,657 of record BSBM01000091.1, on the reverse strand, counting down.
ATCAATTGTTACATCCCTACTGACATCAATCTTCTTGAACCCTGGAAAGTATATTCTGTAAGCCTTCGAGCTTTCACTGTAACCCACAAAGATACCCTTCTTTCCTGAAGGATCTAGTTTAGTCCTCTTTTCCTTTGGGACATGAGTGTATACTGGACAACCAAATATTTTGAGATGGCTGACTTCGGGTTTCTTACCAAAAAAGACCTCTTCCGGTGTCTTGTTGTCCAATATCTTGTGGGATGTTCTATTCTGCACATATACAGTTGTTCTAGCTACTTCTTCCCATAGATGCATAGGTAGATCCTGGTCATGCAGCATTGCCCTTGCTGCTTCCATGATTGTTTTGTTCTTCCATTCTGTAACTCTATTCTGTTGAGGATTATAAGGAGCAGTCAACTCCCTCTTAATCCCTGAATCAGTGCAAAGCTTCTTGAAGTCACCTGAGGTGAATTCTCCAACATTGTCAGATCTGAATGTTTTGATCTTCTTGTTACTTTGATTCTCCATCAAGGTTTTGAATTCCTTGAAATTGTCAAACACCTCATCTTTGTTCTTCAAGAAGTAGACTCAAGTATTCTTGGATAAGTCATCTATGAAAGAGACATAGTAAACATACCCACTTAGAGAACTGGATGACATGGGACCACAAACATCTGAGTGGATGATTTCCAAGATGCCTTTTGCCTTGCTTTCACTACTTGGAAATGCCTTCTTAATGTTCTTTCCTTTTGCACATCCTTTGCAAACACCTTCATGCTTGGTCTTGATTTCAGGAAGACCTTCTACAGCCTTACTTGCAATTGGTAATGCTCTGTAGTGCATATGTGCAAGTCTTCTATGCCAAAGTTCACTTGGCTCCATGGAATCATGCACCATGGCATGTTCAGGTTGTCCTTTCAATTTATACAAACCTCCCTCTTGCTCTCCAATCGCCACTGCATCATCTATGGTCTTTCCCTTTGGCCACATTAGGACTTGGCCATCCACAAATGAAACCCTCATACCTTTTGCATCCAATGCAAAGATGGAGAGTAAGTTCTTCTTGAGCCCAAGTACATAAAGGACTGCTTTCATCTTCAAAGATTTTCCAGAATCTAGGTTGTAGGAGGCTTCACCACTTCCTTTGATGGGATATTGATAATCATCCCCAAGTTTCACTTTATGGGGTGATTCATGTTCAAACAGATTTACAAAAGATTATTTAACCTAGTCATGTGTTTGGAAGCCCCACTGTCAATTAACCAATCATTACAACCATGGGAGATTGTACCTGTGAGAGTAGATATTAGAACATAATCTTCTTCACTTGATGAGTCATCTTCACTTTCTGCCTTAGCTTTCTTCTTTGGAGGTTCATCATCTTTGGCAGCATGAGCATGGTACCTTCTTTTGTTACCCTTCTTCTTCTTGTTGTTGTTGTGGTTGTCCCTTTTGTTCTTGGGACATTCTGAAGTGAAGTGACCCTTCTCATTACAAGTGAAACACCTTAGATATTTATTTTCTTTGTGATAATGATTAGAAGATTTCTTCTTGTAATGGGATCGCTCCCTCTTGATATTTCCCTTCTTAGTGTGAGCTGTGAGAGCTTGATCTTCATTCCCCATATTTTCTTGTCTTTCCACAAGCCTTGCTTCTTCTTGAGAACATTCCTCCCACAATCTATTAAAGGAGATTAATTTCTTTCTGGCACAGTTCCCCTGGATAAAAGCGTCCCGTGACCTAGGTAGGCCATTCAAAGTGGTCATAACAATTTCACCATTCTCCACCATTTCATCTACAGCTTCAAGTTTTTTCTTGATCTGAGAGACCTTGGAGAAATAGGATTGAATGGTTTCTCCATTCGACATCTTGAATCCTTTCAATTGATTCTGCAAGGTCATCTTTCGATTTATGTTCTTCCCTTCAAATAGCTTGGTCAAAGAGTCAAACATCTCCTTGGGTGTCTTTAGAGAAGACATATGGGGTATGAGATGGTCTTTGATAGAATCAACAATGATTCTCTTTGCCTTGACCAAGTTCTTCTTATGCAATACCTTAGCCTCTTCATCCTCTGGGATAGGGATGTCTTCTTTTATATATGAGTCCAACTCATTCTCTTCTAGGATTAACCCAATCCTATACTTCCAAGCTTGGAAGTTATCAGCCCCTTTAAGCTTATCCTCAAGCTTGGTGTGGTGAGACATCTTAAAGAGTACTTCAAATGGAAATAGAAAAGTTTTAGGTCTTACCTCTTGAATTGCTGAAAACTGGATCTGGTCCCAGATTAAGGTTTGTCGAAAAAACCCTAAAAATTAAAAATCTGAACTTCAACTTTCTAAAAGGATAGAAAGATGTGCCCTGATGAGCTGATCAACCTGGTGTATTCAGAATTTGAGATATACAAAGCTACACCCTTCAAAATTGCCTTTTTGTCTTACCGGGTTCATTGAGGAGAGCCTTGAATTAGGGTTTCAGTTTCTCGGAGATCTACCCAGCCAAAAACCTCGATCCAAAGCTCTAAACTTTGATTTTTGCAAGGAGCTTCCAACTATGTCTTCAGATTCCATAAATTCCTATTTTTGAGGAAACCGTAATTTTTTGGGACAAATCTAAAAATGCTTAGAATTGAATTCTTACTGGACAGATTGATTCTCCTTGATGAGTAGATTCAATCTACTACACATTTTTTCCAAAATATGTGTAGAGAAACCCAATAAACAAGAAACCCTAGTTTCTGTCACTGCACAATGTCTTCTTCTTAGGTTAGCTCTGATACCATGATAAATTTTGAGCATTAATTCACAATACTCTAGGATCTTTACTGAGAGAATAACATGTACAGTATATCAATGCATATCAATCATAACAAGCATGACAAGCATAATAAGAATCAAAAGCATGAGAGACAAGAGACACAGAGTTTCCGTGGGGAAAACCCTAAGGTGAAAAACCCCACAACTTCCTCAGAGATAGAGAGAGCAATGGCTCAACCAAAGTACAACCAAAATACACTGAGATAGTCTGCTAGTAGCAGATGATCCTCCTCCTCACTAGTACGCCACTTTATGAGTGATCAAAATAGAGATCTCACAATCTCTATTTATACTTAACATGTTTTCCCAGTTACACTATGGGGCAGACTTGTCTAGCAAGGTACATCCACAATATAATATATATTTCAGGGCTGACCCCACACATGGTGGTCTAATAACCCACCGGTAAGTACACAGACTTGCAACACTTGTTATTACACACGATGACACTTCCTTATAGAGGAATAACACATCTCTTATAAGGGTACAATATATATATATGAAATACATAGATGAAATACATTATGAAGTTACATATACATCAACAGTCTTGGTCAACAAATGGTTACGTTGTCGGGGCCGTGTGTAGAGTAAGAGGAGGCCATGTTATGGCACCCGATGAAGCCGAAGATATAGAGCTGGTTCGATTAGAGACTGCGGGAATTTGCTGAAAATGAAAGTCAGAACACGTGACTAATGGTAGATCACTGGTTGGGAAGATATATTCACAATGGTCCGCATGAGTGGTTCTTCTCTAAATTCCCTGTTATTCTGTATGAGTGGTTGTTGAAGCTGACCTTCCAAAAGAGAAATTTCCAGGGTGGTGAGCCAACGACTTGGACCCCGGAGGTTATCCAGGAGTTGCAGGAATTCGATAATAAGGCATCGCGGGCTGTTGAAGTTTGGATCGATAGCATCTTGGAGGGATACATCACTTGATTCGCAGTTGACATGAAGAAATCCTATAGTGAAGCTAAAAGATATTTCTTTGATGGACCAAGGGGAAGTTTTATGCTGTCACTCCAACTGTCGATTAAGATGCTCATCTGCGAGAAAGGTATATTGAAGATGCACCTTGATCCGTAAGCAGCCTGGTGGGCGGAGGCCGTGGGTATCGTGACTGCTGGGGATCGGTAGAAGGAATGGTAAAGGGGTATATCGGTGAAGACCATGAGGAGACTATGAGTGAAACCGAGGAAGAAAGTGGCCTTACGAGGGGAGGAGCAAGGTTCCAACAGGAAAAGAGGTAGAGGATAGCAGAAGGTCCTATTGCGATTGGACTGCAAGACTGTGAAGGAAGGACACATGGGACAAAGCGACCTCATAGTCTTGACAAGGACAACCAGGCTATGCCCAGGATAGAGGCAGGACCAAACCCTGGCACAAGCGTACCCACACCTCCGCTCACTGACTCACAACCCGCAAGGAATACTACTTCGGCACCGCCAAGTTCGCCAGTATCGCAAAAGTTAATTAGTAGTAGCACAGCAATAGGAGGAAGGAAGCCCAGGATGGTGGGAGATGATGCTAAGTTACCATTGTTCCATGGTAGTGCGACAGACAACCCAGAACAATATTGGTTTTTGTGTGAAGCGGTTTCGACCATGAAACAGGTCACTCATGATAATGCTAAGAAAGTGCAGTTGGCCACGACCTTGCAAGGTCGTGCATTAGATTGGTTCATGAAGTTTATTTTGGTCCCTACAGGAGCACCCGAGAAGACCCTGGATGAGATTCGGGAGGGACTGATTGCTGAATTTAGACGACCTAAGTCAGAGGCTCAATATATTACTAAATTGAAGGAAATTAAGCAGTATCCCAATGAGACAGTATGGGATTTCGATCAACGACTCAAGACGCTGATGGAAAAGGTTAGTTTCGATGTGAGTGCTATCTAACATAAAGAATCATTCATTGCAGCACTGTTACCCCACATTCAGTTGCCGCTTATGCAGCAAAACATATCGACGCCGAGTGAAGCTCTAGAGATTGCAATGCGGTTAGAAGCATCACCGATTGGAGATAATGCAGCTGGGATGTCGCAGATACAGACACAACTTGCTAACCTGACTATACAATTACAAGATTTAAAGAAGAACAAGGAACAACATGATGAAGTATGGTGTACGTGATGCCGACAAGAAGGGTATACAAAGGATAATTTCCCGGATTTCCATAATTACTTGGGTTCAGGTGCGCCAAACCTGTTGAATGGCGACAGTATGCCGTGTTGTCACATTTGTTTGGTGTTTGGGCATAGTCATGATAGTTTCCCGTATATGCAGAAAATGGTGACAACCCCGCGAAATATTTATTGCACATTCTGCAAGTTGGTGGGTCATGATGACAAGGATTTTCATGCATATGGGTTGCTACAAGAGAGGATGTGTGATGCATTCTACATCAAGGATGATCAGCGCACGGTGCAACAACCAAAACTGCAACCGCAGGTATCCCAGTCGCTATCGTAGCTGCAGATGCAGTTTGCACCACAGCAACAACAACCGCAGTAGTTCATGCTGCAATACACCCCGATGCAGACGACTCCCCCATAGCCACAATACATACAACAACCACAGTATGCACCACAAGGGCAAGGGATTCCAGTAGCACCAATGCAGCAACAATACCAGCAGCAAGCTGGCTATTGGGGAGGCTACAGGAGGAGGAGGAGGCCGAGGTGGTCGTGGAGCTGTTCAATGTTACCACTGTGTGGTATGGGGGAATTATCAGTGCAACCACCCATTGATAAAGAATCAGTGTACGTTTTGCTTCGGTAATGATCATATGGTTGAGAATTGTCCACAGTTAATTGCACGATGGCAGGATGGGAATGCTCCGTAGCTACAAAACCCAGTACAACAACCAGTATAGAACCCGGTATAGCAACCAGTGCCGAACCAGCCCACACGACCACCGCTAAACGCCAATCAAAATATCAATCAAACAGGGAATTTGTAGCAGAACCAGATGCAGGGTGCAAATATTGCAACCATTTCTGCAGAACCGCAACCATAATATGCTTCAGTGGTTGTTGTCACTCGTGGAGGAAAGACGACTGGGGAAGATGGTTTGCAACCACTAATTCAGTTGGTTGGTCAAAAGACAGCACCCTTCGAGATTGATATAGAGTGAGAGACATTTCTGGAGGCACATCGCACTTTGGAGAAAGACCGCGGTAAGGCTATTATTTGTGATATGCCTCCTGTCTTTAATGCCACATCAGATGCTCATCGACCACCACCAGTGACATTGCAGAAGTTCCTTGAAAGATATCTATAATTGGCATGAGACCCCGGCTGCCTTGGTTGAGATTGAGAGATGGTTGCAGTGATTTCCCAAAGGACGGCATGAGTCAACAGTAAACTCCTTACAGCGATGGAATACTCGCAAGGAAATGCGAATGAATATTCAGATTGGTGACTATGATGTTGACTCTGTGATTCTTGACCTTGGTTCAGATGTTAACATCTTGACCAAGTAGGCATGGCAGAAGATGGGGAGTCCCCCATTGAGCTGGTCTCCTATGCAGCTCCGTTTGGCTAATCATGCAAAGGTAACACCAATTGGGTGAGTTCCGCGACTCATGATTGATATTGACGGCATGAAGACCTATGCCGATTTTGATGTTATTGAAGTAGTTGAGGGAGGAAGCTCTTATCCCACACTCTTGGGGATTGGATGGGCTAATGATAGTGGAGCTGTAATCAACTTCAAGAAGCGCATGACTACCTTTGAGAATCGCGATTTCAGAGTCATAGCCCCATTGGATCCGGCTGAAGGATGCCGATATGTTGAACCTGTAAGAGTATGGATGGGACCACACATTCAACATTTCAGAATATTATATTCATCCCACTATCCACGGTGAGTTGGAGTGGTGCAGCGAGAGCTCTGCATCTTCCGACTCTGATGATGCATTGGAACACTCACAGAATCGAATGCATGAAGTACCATTTTGAAAATGCAGTTTAGTTACACAATCCTTGTGTTGTATTGCGACAGAAACGATCACGTTGCCTATCTATGAGGGGTTTCCTGGCCTAAACTCCTTTTTAGCATAATTTGAAGACCGCGTCTCAGAACCACAGTGATTGCTGGCATTGGAGGAAGCGTTGAAGGATGTCCTAGCACACTGGTGGGTGACACATAAGAAATTCATTAAAGAATGGTCACAGTGTCGACGGTTGATGATGGTTCGGTTTGGCGATACTGAAGTTTATCACACTGGCAAGTATGATGGTCAGACTGATCCCAGTGATCATGTGATGGAGTGCCAATGATTATGGGTAGCACGACCCAGAGACATGTGGGTCCATGCTTTTGTCCATACATTAGATGAGATACCGCGCTCGTGGTATAGTGCAGCCGAGTTATGTCGAGACATTACAACATGGGGGAGCTGATGATCTGTTTCACTCAAACATTCACTTTCGCGGATGCCAATCCTGATGTCCATAACACCCTGCAGCTCATCCACGATGTGGTATTTTAGGTTGTTCCGACGGCCTACCCTGTTGACCCGCACACACAATGTCAGATGCAGTCTCTCATGGAGTGCTTCAATGTCAGTGGTGGCCCAAAGGACAATGATGATCCCCGGAATATTAACATTCCCGAATCCAAAGGAAGTTGTGATGTGGTACCACCTGTTGCGCCAAGTAATCCATTCAGTCAACCATTGTAGCTTCGCAAGATGAATATTGGCACCGAAGCTACTCCCAAGTTTGCTAATGTTGGGGATTATTGGGACAATGAGATGATGATTAAGGTTATTGAGTTACTTCATGAGTTTCAAGATGTGTTTCCCACAAAGTTTTCCAAGATGAAGGGAATCCTGAGTGATTTAGGAGAGATGAAGATTCCATTAAAACCAGATGCTAAGCCATTCAGACAACAACCTTATTGACTGAATCCGCGACATAAAGAAAATATTAAGGCAGAACTTGATCGCATGTTGGATGCTGGTATTATTGAACCTGTCCTATGGTGGTGCAGGACAAGAAAATAGCCGAAGTGCGCATTTGTGTCGACTTGCGGAACTTGAATGATGCCTGCTTGCATGACCCTTTTCCGACCCCATTTACTGATGAAGTACTCGAAGGAGTGGGTGGCCAGGAGATGTACTCTTTCACTGATGGATTCTCTGGCTACCATTAGATTTGCATTGCAAAGGAAGATCTCCATAAGACAACTTTCGTTACAGAATGGGGTTGCTTTCAGTACACAGTCATGTCATTTGGTTTGAAGAATGCACCTGCGATATTCTCCCGGGTCGTTGTTGCCGCATTCAAATATTTTATTCAGAAGTTTCTGCAAGTATATATGGATGATTGGGCCATTTTTGGATTGATTCGTGATCATTTGGCTAATCTATGCTTAATGCTTGAGTGATGCCGACAGCACTAGATATCGCTGAACTTGAATAAATGTATTTTTTGTGCGCCCTTGGGAATATTGTTGGGTCATATCGTGTGTAAGCAGGGATTGCTGGTTGATCCAGCCAAATTTGCGCTTATTTTGGGATTACAACCGCCAACCACCATTAAGCAGTTGCGTGCCACCTTGGGCCATACGGTATATTATCGCAAGTTCATTAGGGGGTATGCTGCGATTACTGCCCCTATGGAAAGGTTGTTGAAGAAGGATGCGGCATTCCATTGGAGCTCGAAATGTTAGGCTAGTTTCGAAACGCTCAAGGAAAAGATAACGTCGGCACCGATCTTGGTCTTTCCGGACTGGAGTAAGGAATTCCATGTCCATGTTGATGCTTCATTGAGTGCATTAGGGGTTGTGTTGGCTCAACCTGGAGAGGGCGATCTTGATCATCCCATTTCTTTTACCAGTTGAAAGCTATCCTTTAAAGAATGAAATTACACTACCACAAAACGGGAAGGTCTGGCCATGGTTTACGCGTTGCAGAAATTCAGGCATTATTTATTGGGTGGCCACTTTAAAATGTTCACCGATCATTCTACATTAAAATACTTGGTCAATAATCCTATGTTGGGGGGGAAGATCTGTCGGTGGCTACTTTATTTCAGGAGTCTGATTTCGAAGTCATTATGAAGCCGGGGTGGTTGAATGCTAGACCAGATCATTTGTCACAGATTGATACAGGGGAGGAACTGACCAATATCGAAGACGGGTTGTTGGACGCCCAATTGTTTCATGTTGCCACTACTAATCAATACTTTGATGACATCCTTCAGGTTTGGTGATGGGAACCATGCCTGACGAGTTTACCACTACTCAGAAGAAGCAATTAGTTGTCAAGGCTGCTAACTTTCAACTCATCGCGAGAGAGTTGTATAAATTGGGTGCCGATGAGGTATTGCGTCGATGTGTCTTGCCGCATGAGCAAGCGCAGATATTGGCCGAGGCACATGGTGGAGTCACAGGGGGACATTATGGCAGTCGAGCGACTGCCCGGAAGGTACTGCATGTAAGACTTTGGTGGCCCACATTACATAATGATGTGACAGACTATGCGCGGTCTTGTGATGTTTGTCAACGAACTGGAAAGCCGTCCAGACGAGACGAGATGCCGCTACTACCTCACGTGACATTGCAACCGTTTGAAAAATGGGCTGTGGATTTTGTAGGGCCAATCAATCCACTAGGGAAACAGACGGGTGCGTGATACATCATGACGGCGATAGAGTATTTGACCCGATGGGATGAGGCAACACCTGTAGTTGATTGCTCCACCGCAACGGCTGCTCGATTTTTGTTTGATCACATTATCACTCATTTTGGCTGCCCCAAGATATTGTTGAGTGATCAAGCCAGCCACTTTCTTAATCTCACTATCAGCTCATTGATGGAGGAATTGCAGATACAGCATAAGAAGAGTACACCCTATCACCCACAGGTGAATGGAAGAGTGGAGGCTTTTAAAAAGGTCTTGGAGCATGCGTTGACAAAGGTGTGCAATGTGAACCGAGATGATTGGGATTTGAAAGTTCCAGCGGTGTTGTGGGCCTATCGTACCACATGTAAATGGTTGACTGGTCAGACACCTTTTAAGCTGGTATATGGGAAGGAAGAAATTATGCCTATGGAGTACATTGTTAACAGTTTACGAATTGCGGCTGTTACGAGCATGGATGATTTTGCAGCACTAGACGAATGTCTAGCAGAATTGGTGGAGCTGGAAGAGGATCAATTTATCTCTAGCTTTCACCAAGGGGTCAAGAAGGATCGATAGAAGGCATGGCATGACCGCCACATTAAAAGTAAGCAGTTTCAACAAGGCGACTTGGTGCTATTATACGACAGCAAGTTTATCAAACATCCAGGAAAGTTGCAGATGCATTGGCTGGGTCCCTATTGCATCAATAGTATTACTTCAGGAGGTGCAGTTCAGTTGCAGCGGTTGGATGGGTCGATGCTCCCCAATCTAGTAAATGGTCACAAGTTGAAGCCCTATCGCTTGGGCTTGGAGCAATGTGATGTCTGAGTCGCATCGTCAAAAAATAAATAAATAAATAAATAAAATGTGTGTCTGTGTGTGTTGCAAGTTGCTTGGTGACAGATGGCGCACCAACAAGGTATGTGCAAGCGGAAGAGGCTTGTGCTGCCAAATTAGAGTAGTCAGAGACTCATGGCAGTGTTGCACTCAGGCTCGATGATGGAGTTTGTATGGTGGATTTGGGAGAGTACAGCGAAGTGGTGTGATTACTGGCCACCCTCTCTACACATGATTGCACCTGACCGATTCGGCTGGGTTCACACATGACGACGGCATGTTTTGCACATGGCACGCTGGGCCGGGACGATCAGCGAGGTTGGTCACATGGTGGCATGTGGGATCTTTGTTGGAAGCATGGTCACCCCCTCCATTGTGATAGTTGGACAGCTCATACACACAGATGTGAGGTCCCGGGGCATCATTACCCCCGTCGTGACCTAGGCGGGTCCGGCTATAAGAAAACAAGGAAGCTGGTAGTTTTCCATACAGAAGTTATTTCGACCTCGAGTGGTTATGTTGTTCGATCTCTGTGCGAGTTAAATTGTGAGGAATTCCAAGGAGGCTGTGTAAATGCTTCACTTCATTTCTTGTGGAAGCACCCCAGGGGCCCTACATGCCCGAATGACGAGTGTCCCTGAGCGTCTTGATATGGCGAGGGCACTTCTACTGTTGTATGACCAGGTCGTAGGCTAGTCCAGTCTGTCTAAGTATGTAGTCGTTGTTTGAAGGGTTGTGCTACTTTTGATCATAATGCTGGTTGGGGCGGTAGCTCCCTCACCATAGTAGATGACGGGCACTAGCGCAAAATAGATGCACCAGAGTCTTCTGCCGATCTCAACCCTTGGTACTGTTCATCCTCTTTTCCTTCCCGTCTGGGCTATTCCAAGAGATTGGAGGATGAGTTCGAGACATACATGATAGCGAGTCGGGGGTTTCCCACTTTCAGGTAGGGCTTACAGAATTGGTAGTTGAGGATCTGTACAGCTGAAGGAAGGAGACAACATTGCGTGATCCAGATAGCAAGAACAGAAGAAGTTGACGTGGCTCGAGGATGACCCACAAGATTGTGTTTGGGGCCTATTGGCAGGCGGTTTGAGGAGGACATGTCACGGTACTGCTGACGTTGCAACAGGTTGGAGGAAGGCACAAAAGGAGTATTTTGTGATAAAGAATACCACATTTAGTGGGTTTTGGGTCACTTAGACTAGATACTATGTAATAGTGAGTTAGTTGTACCGCGGTATGCGGGTTTTTGGGGTCATTTGGACCAAGTTAGTTAGACAATGGGTCAATTGTCCATAGCGTCGGTTATAAAGTTAGTTGTAAGTGGACAAATATTGTAAGGGCAAAAGCCTATAAATAGATAAGAGTTGTAAGTGTTAGGAGAGGAATGAGAGGCATGAGATGAATGTGATGAATGAGAGGAAGAAGAAAAATTGGATGTGCGATCTATGTTTTTCTGATGTATGATATTGACAGTAATACAATGATGTTTTGGTACAAAATTCGTGTAATGACGCAGTGTATGAATGTTGTTTAATGCAATGTCTGGTTATTATTGCTATGATGATAATTGTTGCGATTAAGTAGTATGTTCTATGTAGAATGTGATGATAAATGTTGCAATGGTATAACTCCTTGAATGGTGCGATGAAGTAATTGGTATAACCCCTTGAATGCTGCAATGAAGTGATATGTTATAACTCCTTGCAAATGTTTAACGTTTCTGGTTGAAGTACCGCAATAGAGTCAGTCTATGCAGCCACAAATCTCCTCCTCCCTCGGTGGAAACATGGTTCTGTCTGCTCTTGCTGGATGCCTCGAGTGAGACCTCATCCACTCTGTGGGTGTTTCTGGGTGGGCTCAAACTTGCCCGGGCTAGTGCCCATGGAGACTCTGGTATGCATCAACAGTGAGGCGAACCCTTGTCGACTGAGGTCGAGTTAGTCTTGGTCAACAATGCCATTCATGTATATGATCAGTGATGTGTGTAGCGGTGTTCTGTCTACAAGACAAAATTATTTCCACTCCTGCATCATAGCGTACAGGTAGTTGAAAGAACTGAAGGAACGTTGAGGCAAGGGATGTAAAAGTGGGGTGTGTCCCATGTGGTTGCTCAATGTACCACTTGGCTGCAGAGCCAGTGAAATTTCATTGTAAAAGTCTGAGTCGAATAGAATCGTCTACTATGGAGTTTGAGGAACACCATAGGTGAAATGACATGATGTGGTTTTGGGGGTCTTCCCAAGCTTTTCCTTCAAACTTGGGGATATCTGAGGGGAGTTTTTTCCACATGGGGGGCCACGCAGGGTCGTGTCTAATATGGTCATTGGTTAACCTTATCAGGTCTAGTAAGTTTAGACTAGCCATGTATGGCAGACTGGCGGATGGGTGTGGCATGGTCACTGGGGCATAACTGCTAATGGTAGCATTATGGATTGGTCCAGTGCCCCCTAAGGGTATGCTAGGTGTGAAAGGGATGTTTCCTCCAGGCGATGTGGTGTGGGAGGGGTCTACGCTCCCAAGTGCAACATGGGTTGTAGATGGGTTAGGAATTGTTCCAGTAATCACTAGGATCTGGGTAGTGAGGGAGGGGGTGACCCCCATGTTGGGCATACCTAATATAGGTGTCGGTCCTGTGTTGGGAATGCCTAAAGCTGGTGTGGCCCCCATATTAGGCATGCCTAAGGGGGTTGTGGCTACCATGGTTGTCATGGTAGTAGCAAGGGTTGTTGATATAGCCCCAACAGTACTAGTGAAAAGGGGGTCATATTGTGATCCAGCCATGGGGTTGGTTAGGGATGTCTCCGTAAGGTGTTCGGATTCAACCTCAGAATCATATGTGAAATGAGGTGCGTCAAAATCGGATGACTGGGTTCTATACCGATGACGTGTGGATTCAAGGGATAACGCTCTACATCTATGACGTGTAGAGTCAAGTGTATCGAACTGAGGCAGTTCACCCTAAAAATGTCGGGATTGTCTTAAGTTCTCAATGGTGAGAAATGTCTAGAAATGCCAATGGATGGTGGTGAGCTAAAAAACTCAAGACCCTAATGCAATGATGTGTGCAGGAGGGGAGTGTGAAAAAACTATGGCTCTCAGGCCAACAACCAACCTCAAAACACTTACTATAATAGTTGTGCTATAGTAAGTGGAGTAATCAAGAAAAGTGGTCAGAATACCAAAAATCAAGCGGCTCCTAGAAAAAAATGGTGCTCACTAGACCAAGGGGGGTGGCAGAGCATGCAAACGCCTAACTAAAAGTGTTATTATGACTCAACGAAACATATCCTCTACAAGGTGATGAAATCCAAGTCAGTCAATATGAGTAGTGGAATCAAAGGCTAGATATACCCCTACCAGGAGGGACACCAGGTAGACAATCCTAGAAGTTTGGCAACTAAGATACCCTATTCATGACATGTTCGGTTGGGTGAATCTGCAGTTTGGTTCTATCATCGTTGTAATCCCATAAGGGTGGTACAACGAGAACTACTAAAGGTATCCTTCGGTTACTGAATGGATAGCGGTATTCCACTCAGACTTCCGGAACCAGTCTGGCTACTTCAACCCTCCTAAGGGAGAGGCCTTCCCGATAAATTGGTGTATAACCATGTCAACAAATAATAAGGGATTTTTGGCACCCTAAATGTCAACCACTATGTCTCAGATGTGAATAATTGAGGGGTGTTATTGGAACACCTATCCCCTCAATCCTACCTAGCTACAAGATTCTTTAAGTGTTCCCCAAGTGGGGTTAAAGTGTTTGTTTAGTTTAGGTAGATTTTAAGGCTCAGTTAATTAAAAATGTGGTAGATTGGGTGCAAGTGTGATTATTTAACTGAAAAAGAAATTGACTCGCTTGGGCGATTGATTACAAATTAGAAACAAGACGATTTCAATTTGCAAGAAATAAAAGACTTTCTCAAATGTAAATGCTTTAACAAAAAACAATTCAAAAACTATGGACTTTTGAAATAATTTTTTAAAGAAAAGAAAATATCGTAAAATTTGCAAGAAATAAATGGATTTCTAAGCGCTTGCTTGGGAAAAACTATTGAGCAAATCGGAAAAATGGTTCGAAATTTTCAAAGAAGTGAAATCTATGATCTAAGCAAAGTGCTAAAAAAACCTTGCTTTCACTTGTTGAAATTTTTTAAAAAGATTTTAATAGAGCATGTGTAATAGAAAATGATTTACTATTGCTACAATATTTAAAACAAAATTCTGGAAAAAATTGTAGAAAAACTAATGCTGGAGGAAATAGACTAAATGGATAAAAATGTAATAGAATTTTTTTCTAAAAATTGGGTCGGGCGAAAAACAACGACATCGCGGGTTTATGGGTAAAAGCCGTGATGTGCATCGCGGGTTTAAGGCGCAGAACTGCGATGTGCAGCGCAGGTAAAAGCCGCGAAGCCATGATGTGCAGTGCAAGTGAAAGCTGCGAAGCCACGATGTGTAGCATGGGAAAAGGCCGCGAGGCTGCAATGCACAGTGTGGAAAAAGGCCACGAAGCCGCGATGCGCCGCGTGACTGTCGGGCGAAAAGTCGCAATGTGAAAATGAAAAAATGGTCGTCGAAAACAAAACTGAAAAGTGAAATTTCGGGTTGTTAAAGGCTACAGAAAGGGCCAAAAGCTAGGGCAGCAATGAATATGCTGTCTAGTATGGTAGATTTGCTAATTGGAATGGTAAAAACTAGTAAAAAACGAAGATCTAAAGCTAAAGTTTAAGATTCAAAAATTCAAATACCAGCGGAGTCACCAAAAACTGTTGCTTGGTTTTTCAACCAAGCATGTGCAAGGATGCACCTATTAACTTGTAATAGTAGTCTCGAATGAAAAGCAAATAACAATAAACTTAATCTAATCTAACATTAACATGTGTAAGAGAAATAAAGAACTAGATTGATAACAATAAGCAAATAAGACAAGAGATTTAAAAGAATTTGTTTTTGTATTACCTCAAATGGTGAGGATGATGGGTGTTGAGCAACTCCAAGGTTGAGAAGATCCAATATCCAATGGTCTCTTCTTCTCCAAAGCTTCAATGGGATTCTTCAAACACGGAATGGGAGGCAAGGGCTCTCAAAGGAAATTTGGCAGCATAAGGATAGGATGAATTGTGGATGGAAAGTGAGGAGCCCCTATCACCTTTTTATAGTTTTTGGTGATGGGGAATACCATCATGGTTTTGAGGAAACCAATGGTATTAACCAACATGGTTTAGGTCTCTTTTTCCCTCTTTTTTCTTTTTTGAATATTTTTTATATTTTTATTCCCTTTTAATATTTTTGGGGAATTTTGGACCCTTTTTTAGGGTTTTTTGTGTTTTTTGAGAAAAAAATACATATTTTGAGGGGGAAAAGGGGTATTATGGTGTTTTTTGTGACCTTTTGAAGGTTTAGAGGATCAAATGGTGGAAAAAGTGGACAAATGGGTCATGTGAATAAGGGAGTGATCTAGTGAGCACTTTTTGGGTGTTAACACCATGGTACATGAATCCGTGGAGCCAATTGAACTTTAGCATAGAAGGCTTGCACATGTGCACTACATAGCACTACCAATTCCAAGAAAAGTTGTAGGTCTTCCTGAAATCAAGTCAAAGCATGAAGGTGTTTGCAAAGGATGTGCAAAAGGAAAGAACATTAAGAAGTCATTTCCAAGCAGTGAAAGCAAAGCAAAAGGGATCTTAGAGATTATCCACTCTGATGTATGTTGTCCGATGTCATCTAGTTCTCTGAGTGGGTATGTATACTATGTCTCTTTCATTGATGATTTCTCTAGGAAGAATTGGGTCTACTTATTGAAGAACAAAGATGAAGTGTTTTATAAGTTCAAGAAATTCAAATCCTTGATGGAACAGAACACCTCACAAGATATTGGACAACAAGACACCAGAAGAGGTATTCTCTGGTAAGAAACCTAAAGTCAGCCATCTCAGAATATTTTGTTGCCTAGTATACACTCATGTTCCAAATGAAAAAAGGACAAAGCTAGATCCTTCAGGAAAGAAGGGCATCTTTGTGGGGTACAGTGAAAGCTCGAAGGCTTATAGAATATACTTTCCAGGGTTGAAGAAGCTTGATGTCAACAAGGATGTAACATTTGATGAAGACTCAACTTTCATCAAGTCAAGGAAGGCACCTATTGAAGATCATGAAGAACCAAAGGAAACCAGATTTCAAGACACCACCATGAATGAAGCAATTCCAGAAGTAGATCATGAAGTTGATGATCCACAAATACTTGTAGATCCATCCCATGAGAAGAACTCTCACAAGAGGAAAACTACATGGGCTAGAGAGCTCATTCAAGATGCAGAAAGGTATGGCATTCCAGAAGAAGAACACAGAGCAAGCAAGAGGACTATATCTCATGCCAGCTATGTTGCCTTACTCTGTGACATTATGAACAAAGAAACTTCCAGTTATGCAAAAGAAATGGAAAAGAAAGAATGGAAGGATGCCATGGTCGAGGAATACCAGTTGATCATGAAGAATGATGTTTGGGATGTAGTCCCAAGACTTGAAGGGAAGTCTGTTGTGACTTCCAAGTGGATCTACAAGATCAAGCATGTTGCAGATGGCAGCATAGAAAAGTACAAAGTGAGATTTGTAGCTCGTGGTTTCTCCCAGAAAGAGGGAATAGAGTATGAAGAGACTTTTGCTATTGTACCTAGGTACACTTCCATCAGATTAGTACTTACCTTGGCTACAGTGATGAAATGGAAGATACACCAGATGGATGTCAAGACAGCTTTCTTGAATGGTGTAGTCGAAGAGGAAGTGTATGTGGAGTAGCCGCTTGGTTTTGAGACACATGACAGGAAGTCATATGTGTGCAGGTTGAAGAAAGCCTTGTATGGCTTGAAGCAAGCTCGTAGGACTTGGTATGGTAGCATGGACAACTTTCTAACTAGTTTGGGCTTTACTAAGAGTAAAGCAGATTCCAACCTTTACTACAAGGTTGAGGAAGGCAATCTAGTGATACTACTTCTGTATGTGGATGACCTGTTTGTTACAGGAGAAGATAGTTTGATTGTTGATACCAAGAGGAATCTTACTGCAGAGTTCGAGATGAAGGTCTTAGTAATGATGCACTATTTTCTATGCATGGAGGTGTGGCATAGTACAGATGGGATCTTCCTTGGACAAGGGAAGTATGCAGTAGAGATCCTGAAGATGTTCGAGATGATGGATTGCAAAGCCATGGCCACACCTATGGCATCGAAACTCAAGCTTCTATGTGATGCTTCATTTGAGCTGGTTGATGTCACTATGTATCGTCAGATGATTGGGTCCTTGATGTACCTGACGAACATGAGACCAGAAATTTGTTTTGCGGTGAACATATTGAGCCAGTTCCTGATAGATCCGAGGAGTGTTCACCTGGTTGCTGTAAAGCATATTCTGAGGTAATTAAAGCGTACAGTTGATTATGGGCTCAAGTATGATGCGAATCAAAAGTTTAACCTATAGGGTTATGTTGATTTAGACTGGGTAGGCAGTGCTACAGATAGGAAGAGCACATATGGGTGTTGCTTCAGTATGGGATCAAGTGTGATCTCTTGGTTTAGCAAGAAGCAGTCCTACGTAGCACTGAGTACAGCTGAGG
Source organism: Larix kaempferi (assembly GCA_027924585.1). Taxonomy (NCBI): domain Eukaryota; kingdom Viridiplantae; phylum Streptophyta; class Pinopsida; order Pinales; family Pinaceae; genus Larix; species Larix kaempferi. The sequence continues at coordinate 36,698,767 of BSBM01000091.1, read as the reverse complement.
CAGAGTATGTTGCAGCTTGTTCGGCTAGTCGTGAGGCAGTATGGATCCAAAATCTACTATATAAGTTATTTGATCTCCCATTGGAGGCTATTGGTATCTTTTGTGACAACTAGAGTTGTGTGAAGCTGTCTGAGAACCCAGTGTTCCATGAAAGGTTGAAGCACATTCAGATCAAATATCACTATACCAGGGATATGGTGCAGAGAGGAGCAGTGAAGCTCCTGTGTGTTGCGACGAATGAGCAGGTTGCATATGTGTTGACGAAACCACTATCCAGAGTGAAGTTTGAGTACTTCAAAGAGAGGCTTGGTGTTCTTCCGATTGATGAAACTTCGAGGAAGAAGTGATGGACACATTTGTTTCAGCTAGTCCAAGCATGGTGAGAGGAGGATCCTTCCCATGGCTGTGGATGTAAGCATTGCATGATGAGCCTCAAGACGATTATCTAGTTACTACTTTGTATATGCATCATGTTGGATGCTTGTTATGATCAGTTGGATCATGTATATGTATATGCATCATGTTGGATGGTTGTTATGATCAGTTGAATCATGTATTAGTGTATGCATCATGTTGGATGTTTGATATGATCAGTTGGATCATGGATTTGTATATGTATCAGGTGGATACATTGTATGATCAGGTATGCATCAGGTGGATGCATTGTATGATCAGGATGATCATGGATGGTGATCTTTAGGATGTTGCTCCATATGATATGCATCAGGACGATGCAGTGACGATGGTCATGATGATCATGTGTGATGAGTATCAAGACAATTCTCTATATGATATCCATCAGGATGATGCTATGATGATGATCAGGATGATCATGTACATCAAGATGGTGTATCGTGAGTATCAGGTTGATACTCCGTGGTCGTGGACAGGTTGTGCAGATGAGCATGTAAGTTGACCTAGGAGATCTGGCAGGTAGAGCTATGTGCTCGTAATAGCCTAGGATGGTCTTTCGAGGCATTTCTCTGGGAGGACATGTAATATATCCCTGGGAGATCTGACAGGTAGAGCTGTGTGCTCGTAACAACATGGGATTCTCTTGCAAGGTCTTGTCTTATGGCATATAATATAGCCCTAAGAGATCCAACAGGTAGTGTGGTGTGCTCGTACCATCCTGGGATGCTCTTTCAAGGTTTTTCCATGACCACATGTAATATGGCCCTAGGAGATCCGACAGGTAGAGCTGTGTACTCGTAACAGCCTAGGATTCTCTTACGAGGTTTTATGGTGAGGTCACATGTAATATGTCCCTGGGTGATCCAACAGGTAGAGCTATGTGCTCATAACATCCTGGGATGCTCTTGCAAGGTTTTGTGACACACATAATAAGTCCTGAGGATTCCACAGTATGCCCAGTGATGAAGACCTGCAGGTGGTGGGCCTACATCTAGTATGAAAAAGGACTGGCTCTGTAGAACTTTCTATGACGATTAGATCAAAGATTGATTGAGATAGCAGCAGCAGTGACGATGACGATGATCCAGTGACGATGATCGAGAGAAGAAGACTTGTGCAAACAGATCTATGTTGAGAAATACCTTCCTAGTTAAGAGGGAGTGTTAATGTATATGTAATTTCAAAATGTATTTCACCTATGTATATTGTACTCCTATAGAGATGGTATTATTCCTCTATATGGAAGTGCCGTCATTTGTATTGATAAGTGTTGTAACTTGCTGTGATGGGTTATTAGACCATAAAGTGTGGGGTTAGCCCTGATTAATGTAACCATGGGTTATTAGACTCTCCTAGAGAAGTCGACCCTGCTAGTTTATTAGGAAAGTCAGAATAAGTATAAATAGAGAGTGGGAGCTCTCTATTTGATCATCTCATTATTCACTTCTACATCACTTGGAAAGTGGCACACTAGTGGAGGAGGAGGTTCAGCTACTAGGAGAAGACTATCTCTTGTACTTTGGTTGTATCATTGCTCTTTCTATCTCTGAGGAAGTTGTGGGGTTTTTCACCTTGATGGTTTTCCCCATTGAAAGTATGTGTGTCTATTGTCTCATGTGATTGCTTGGTGTGATTGATATGCATTGTTATACTTGATATGTTGTACATGTTATTCTCTCAGTAAAGATCCTAGAGTATATTGAATTAATGCTCAAAAATTAACAAATATAGGAGTTATGCACATTGCCTGTTTAAGTTTTTCGAAAGCTTGAGTTTCCTTTGGAGTCCAAGAAAATGCATCTTTATTCAATAATGTTGTTATAGGTCTTGTTATTCTTCCATAATTTCGAACAAACTTGCGGTAGTACCCTCTCAGACCTAAGAATCCTCGAATATTCTTTAGGTTTTGGGGAATCGGTTAGTCTATCATGGCTTTAATTTAGTTAGGGTCTACCTTGACACCTTCATGAGATACACTATGACCCAAATACTCTACCTCCACCCCAAAGAAAAATTTGGAAGGTTTTGCATATATTTGTTTCTCCTGTAGTAGTTGTAGTACCATGTCAACATGTTGAACATGTTCTTCCCAAGACTTTATAGAGATTAGTATATCATCAAAGAATACTAGCACATGATTTCTAAGAAAAGGATTGAAAATGGAATTCATCAAACCTCGAAATGTGGTCGAAGGTGCATTCATGAGACCGAATGGAAAGACTAGAAATTCATAATGAGCTTCATGAGTTCTAAATCTTGCTTTTGGGATGTCTTCATATTTCATTCTAATTTGATGATACCCATAACGAAGATCCAACTTTGTCAATACAATTGCTCCATGTAATTCACCTAGCAATTCATCAATTACACGAATGGGAAAGTTATCTTTAACGGTGATCTTGTTGAGCTCTCTATAATCTCGACACATACGCCATTATCCATCTGGATTGTGTACCATTACCATTGGTTCAGAGTAAGAACTTTGGATAGGCCTAGTTATGCCATCCTCTAACATTTCTTCAACCATATGCTCAATTTCACTCTTTTGTCCATAGTGGTTTCTGTAAGGTCTCATGTTAGGAGGAACACTTCCTAGGATTAAGTGAGAAGCATGATCAAAATATCAGATAGGTGGAATACCTTTTGGAATATCTTCAAATACCTTGGAATGTTTATTAATGACCCTTTGGAGATCTGGGGAAATTGAAGGCTTATACGTTTGAACATCTAATGAGAATAATTTTGCAATTACACCTTGATGTCCATTTTTCATCAATTTTGTCATACCATTAGAGATTATCACCATGCTTGATTTCCCTATGATACCATGTAATTCATATTTCTTTGCTTCCCATAAAAATTTCATGAAGAGTTCTGAAAATTAAAATCTACAGTTCCCAAATATTGCAACCATTGAAATCCTAAGACAACATCAACACCACCCATTGGAATAGAAATCATTGGACTATTCAATACATATTCTCCCATAGTAAAAAATATATTATGGCATTTCTCTGGGCAGTTGATTGTTCCTCCATCTACAATCATTACTTGAAACTCTAGTGTTGAATATACAAAGAAATTGAGAGATTTTTCTAATTTATAGTGAATGAAATTAATAGTACTACCAGGATCAATCAACACTGTTACCTTTTTCTTTTTGATAAATCCTTTGATATTTATATTTTGAGGAGTGCTAATTCCAGCCAATGCATGACATGATATGGTGGGAGTAATCTCTTCTGAAGTAGTATCTTCTATTTCTTCATCTGGAGATGGTTCTTATTCTTTTAGTTCTTCCTCTTCACATTCCATGTAAAATAATTTCTTCTCACCACACTTATGTCCCTTACTATACTTGTTGTCACAATTAAAACATAGGCATTTTGCTCTTCTTTCCTCTATTTGTTTAGGTGTCAACCTTTGAGGTGGGCTAGAAGAAGGAACATTATTCTATCGGGATGTGTTGGAGGTGCTCTTTATAGTAGCCATCGTCATATTTTTACTTTCAACCTTCATTGTCATTATGAAGGCCTTCTCCAAGGATTTGGTTCAAAGAGACGCACCTCATATTGAATGTTATCCCTCAAGGTGCCAATGAAGAGATCCAACAAATTATCTTCTGGAATTTTCTTCACTCTAAAACATATCTTTTGAAACTTTGATGTGCTTTGCAATTGGACATTTTTGCTTGATATCTATTAACTGGCTAAAAAAGGTATTGCTATAATTAATATCCCCATAATGTGCAATCAATTATTTGATGAATATAGACCAAGATATAATAGAGTCCTTTTTACAGTCACAAATCCATTGGTACCATGCAATTGATCAGACTCTAAACATAATGACGCAATAGTTACCTTTTTCAAAGTTGGAACCTGATGTAGATCAAAGCATTGCTCCATTTGGAATATCCATGTTATTGGATCTTTTCCATCAAACTTTCTCATGTCAATCTTGGGAAGTTGTGTACCCCTTGGTGACCATCCTTGTCATAAGTTGTCATAGATGTCATAAGTTTTCATATATTTTCTCTTTTTAGCTCGAGGAGTTACAACCCATGAGATGGGAGTTACGCCACATATTTTGACTTATTCCTCCCCTAATGCGGACCCCCTGTCCATTGTGTCTAATGCTACCTTAGAATTTGAATTTGAGGGAGTTACAACTAATGTGGAGCCCAACTCAATCTCCTTGTGCACCCTCCTTGTCTAATTTCCCCTAATGTTGCATCATTTCACAATTTGGACATTATGAACTATACAAATGTTTGACCCACATCACCACCTTGAAAATATTGCATGAATTTACCAAGTGACTTAGGCCAATGCCTGTCCCTATTCAAATGGAGTGGTCCATAGAAACAATTTGGGGACATTACAGTCCTCCCCACCCAAGATTGCTTGTCATTAAGAAATTTAAACTTGGGAGTGGTGGTACTTCTTCTTCTTCCCCAACTTATGCTCATTGATTTTTCTGCTTCCTTCCTTAGTGATGAATTTTTGTAAGGTTGCAATTTCGAGTGGACCAAGTCATCAACTCTACATCCTACAATCTAAACTGCACTAAGGTTTAAAATGATGTCATGGTTCCATCGCAGTCAAAAGGAGGTGAAGTAAACTCTACTCAATGCATGTTCATGTAAGGTACTGATATAGGAAAAATACCGACTAATTCCTGATAAGAAGAGTGACTCTATAATGCATCCACTCAATCAAATCACCAACAAAATGGTCTACTAAGAATCTCATCATATGAAATCGAAAATTGACTCTAAACTACGGTTCTACTACTATACATTTTCCCTGCACTATAACTCTAAGGTCCCAACTAATCCGAAAAATAAAACCACCATGTTGTTGTTGCACAACTGTGATCTTAGTGATCCACTCTAGTTATAGCTCCATGTCCCCAACTGTCCTGCCAACAACCTAACTGAAAGAACCGTGTCCCAAATTAATCGAAGGGTCTCAAATGAACCTGAGAAATGTAGAGTGTTTAGGACTCTCGAATCCAACAATACGAGGATCCCACTATATGTGTTGCACTCCTCCAAACATCATCACTGTCACCTGCATCAATATGTCAGTCCAAGGAATGCCTAGATCCCACCACCAAATTGGAATTTCGTCACTCCTAATACTATTTTGAACCTCTGTTAGACTCTCTAGTATAACATGAAGCTCCTCTTGTGCAATATTCACACTTGTCATATGTCTCACATCAATGTCACTGGTCCCATCTAGCTGAATTAGATGAAACTACTATGCCCTGCCATGTACAATGAAGGAATAAAATAACATCAATATATGCCTCTACTGTTGCTCAAAAGACTAGACAATGACTGGTATGCTTTAGACTGAATGTGTATCTTCCTCTTTCATAGATCTGTCTACCAAATCCATCGATGTGTAACCTCTTTTGCTGGTTGGTCCGTATAAAGTGTACACATCTAACTCCTCCATGACTAAGTATCTCTACCATAGAGGAATGTCATGATCCTCCTGATGCATAACAAGTACTTGGTCAACATTCTCCATGTCAACTCTCTCCTCAAGTACCTGCAAATATGAAATCTTCTCATGCTCAACCCCTACATGAGGCTCCTCCATTGAACCAAGAATGTGATCATCCATATACAAGTAGATGTTTGATGTGTAGGAGGAAGGGTGTGATATTTCCAATTCCCTATGAAGTTGTTCAACATCCATATCTGATTATTGAAGTGTTTTTTGTGTGCTCTTCAAGGAATCATGGGTGATCTAAATCTCATGGGTGAGGCTATAAACTTCACATTCTTCTTCTTGTAATGAAAAATGGTACATCTTAGCAAGCCTAAGACAATGGTCTCTATCAGAAAGTAGGTGTATGTAGTTATTCTTCATGGATGCCACTACCTTTCGAATGGCTTCAAAATATACATGGGAAGATTCTATTTTCAAACTATCATCTCCCCTTAAATATCTCCAATAATAATTTGTTACTAAGTCATTGTCTCATAAAAAAAATTCATGGTTGTCCTAACATTCTCCTTGCTTACCTTCAACTTCCCTGTTAAGAGTTACAACTCATGGGAACATTCCTCCACTAAATTTTCTGATTTGTTTCCATTTTCATCCTCCCCAAAATCATGGTTCCCCCATGCATTCTCTACTTCTGCGCATTCTTCAATTGGAAGAAATAATGGTGGGAGATAGGTTTCTTCCTATTTCCTTGTTTGAGCTTCCAACAAACTTGCTTCCGTAGCTCTTTGCAACCACTCATTTTCCAAGTCTTAAGTTTTGTTTACATTTTCTATGGCTTATATAAAAAATCATAATGCTTGTGGCATGAATCCACATCACATAATGCTTATTTAATAGCCAAATCAACATTATAATATTCTACAATATATTTATTCCTCATGTGGAAGGGATGATATCTCTTAATGATGGAAAGAAATAGAAATACTGCAAAAAACAGAATTTTTGTCATACCTTGGTGTCACATCTTCATCATTCCCATGTGGTTGATCCATGCCTTGCATGCTTCTTGACTTTGTGTTCAACTCGAAGAATCAAGGATGTAATTTGTTACTGTTGATGTATATGTAACTTCGGAATGTATTTCATATATGTATATGGTACTCCTATAGAGATGGTATTATTCCTCTATACGGAAGTGTCATCATTTATATTGTAAGTGTCGTAACTTATACTTGATGGGTTATTAGACCACCTTGTTGGGGTTGGCCCTATATAAGTCATGTGGGTCGAAGGGTTATTAGACCACCCTATTAGGGGTCATCCATGTGGTTCAAAGGGTTATTAGACGACCCTATTGGGTGTCGGCCCAGTCAGCATTATGTTATGTGATTAAGTCAAGGCCGACCTAGTAAAGGTTATTAGGCAAGTCAAGTCAAGTATAAATAGAGTGCGGGAGGCACTCTATTTCATCATTCTGTTCTGTCTCACACTCTCAGGAGAGTGGCACACTTGTGAGGAGGAGTTTCTGCTTCTAGGAGAAGACTATCTCTTGTACTCGGGTTGTATCATTGCTCTATCTATCTCTGAGGAAGTTATTGGGGTTTTTCACCTTTATGGTTTTCCCCAAGTAAACTTTGTGTCTCTTGTGTGCTTGCATTATTGTGTTCATGATTGATATGCTGTAGATATGTTGTACATGTTGTTCTCTCAGTTAAGATCCTAGATCATATTGAAGTAAATTTTGAAAAACTAACATGGTATCAGAGCTAGCCTGAAAGAAGGCATGGTATGGCATGTATGACATGTGTTGCACTTGCGATGCTTACGATTGATATAGCAAAAACCAGTCATCGTAGAACTTTCGCTATAAATCCATTTTGGCAAAGTTTTCGGATCTAAAACTTCTATAGTTCGAAGATTCGATCCCCGTGTACCTTGTGTCCAAAGGAAAACTTCTAATTCATTGTACTTTGTGTTTTATGATCTGTACAATATAGGGTTTCTGCCTCTTCCAAATCTGAGTCATAAATAGGTGAGCTTGGAAAAAAGGTCATAACTTTGGCTAGGAATATCCAAATGAAATTTCGTAAAAATGACAAGTAGTGCACAGACTGTACTTTCTTACGTAACATTTTCAGAGGCAGAAACTGAACTAGGGACACATGGCATGCTGTACAAGTTCGCTCTCTTGTTTTGTCCCATAAACAGGTCACATTGCGACACTTGGCATAACTATCTCTTAGAGAATCCATTTGAGGTCAGACCTGTGAGGTTTGAAAGATGACAGCTCGGGATATCACAGGAAACGTTTTCAGATGCCATGGATCAAAAAGTTCGTAGTTACACTAGAAACAATCAGGTACATATTTCGCTCAAAACAGAATTATTTTTTAGCACCTTCATTCATGGCTTCCGAAATTTAGGGTTTTGGAGAAAGTTGGAATTTTTGTAATCAGAGACCATGGCTGAAAGGTACTCATCAAAATTGAAATTTAGAGACCAAGATCAGAATTTTTGGTTGGGAAGAATGTCGGGCTTGATCAGACCCTAGTTCGAGACTTTGATAAAAAAAGTGGAAAATTAGGGCTTATGCAAAAAATGGGAATTTTTGAACTCTGTGACCATGGCTGGAAGATCCTTAGAGAAATAGAAGCTTAGAGGTTTGGATCGAACCTTTTGATTGGGAAGAAGGGTGGGATTTATCAAACCCTATTTCGGGTTCATGTCTAGTGAATCCAGAAGTTTCAAAGGCAAATTTGAGGGGTGAAACTTTGCAGTTTTCAAATCAATGAGTATACCAGCTTGATCAGCTCATCAAGGTGCATATTTCTATTCTTTCAGAAGTTTGAAATTCAAAGTTTGAATTTTTAGGGTTTCTCCAAAAAACCCTAATCCAACTCCAGATCCAGTTCCTGCAAATCAAGTGGATTGGGTTAATCCTAGAAGAGAATGGATTGGTCACCTGCATAAGTGAAGAAGTTCTTGTTTCACAGGGAGATGAGGCTAAAGCTTTACATAACAAGATTACAAGCAATCTCGACAGGTATGAACTCATCCAGGTATGTTTCGATACTTGTTCATGATTAAGTTTATGGTATGTTTGTCTTCATGTTATTACGGTTAGTACAATCTTGATTAAATTTAGACTTGTCGTATCACCTTAATAAAATTATGAATGCATGATAGAAGATAGTCATTGATTAGGGTGTTGACACTTATGATTGTACTAATGCATGATGGTGTTGTATGAGGTTTATGTTGTCCGCTAACATGAAAGGTACACCAAGAAAGACAAATCATGTTCTAGTTCAAGAACATATGATCATGATGACATGAGGACAAAGATTCATCCATTGTCATGAATCACTTAGAAGATCTATTTGCGAGGTATGTATAACTTGGTTCTATAATGGTTAACCTATGAGATATGCAGGTTACTAGCACAAGTCATTTAAAAGGAATAAGAAGACATTATATGGGTATGGTAGACATAACTAGCTAACATGCTAATCCAGGTATGTTTTTCCAATATCAAGTTACAATTCTACCTTATGTTAGGATCTCTTATATAAGTATACTTGGCATTGATTATGATTATTCATGAAGTTATAGGTTGAAGTAATCATGGGCTTAGGCATATTATAATTCTTACTTTAATTGATGATATGACTAACCAGAAAAGTGCTATGGTCAAATAGGAATATGCATGAGTAAAGAATTGTGATATATTATCTGTGTATGAAATGATCATGACTATACATGTTTAAGATTATTGTGTTTTTGATAGGATTGAGATTATACTAATGAATGTATGATTGTGTGTGAGATCTCAAGGATAACATAATGATGATATTGGTAAGTATGCATAGTGATCCAGGATGGATGTAAGGTCAAGAACAGATAATCTAGGAAGCAAAGATCGATAGGGAGCTCACTCCAGTAGTTTCTGCAAGGATGCCGATATTTAGAGGGAGTTGGCCACTTCTCATTATCCACATCAGAATGGAGTTGCAGAAAGGAAGCAAAGACTGAGAGGGAATCAACCCTACAACCAAACAAAGATAAGTATTTCAATTGTCATTTCTTGCATATTTGTTTGTTTAAATAATATTGTTCAATGATGTATATGCTTATGTTCCTAGACTTAGGGTGTGTATTATGCATATTAGAATAATTGCATTAATGAACAATATACTACTAATATGCATGTGATGGGTAGGTGGCCTATGGCACTGTACAACATTCCATTGCTACTTATCTAGAATGAAACCTCTTTGCTGACATGTTGGGAGTTGTGCACACTCTTAACAATGTTCTGGTAGAGATTGGAAGGCATCTAGAAAGTTACAAAGTATGGAAAAATGTTATATTGAAGCATTGGCTAAGATAATTGCATGACTGTATGACATATTTATTTATGTGTAAGAATTTGTTCTGAAAAATATGAGATGTTTCTAATCATGCAATTTAACTTGTTTTGTAGGAAATATTGTATACCACCACCTACAAAAGAAGGACTACAACATTTGTTCAGCAACAAAGTTATCTATTGAAAATATTGAAGTTCCCAGGATCTGGGAAGAATGCCATGATCGAGGAGTACCAGTCGATCATGAAGATGTTTGGGATGCAGTTCCAAGACCTAAAGGGAAGTCTGTAATGATTTCCAAGTGGATCTACATGATCAAGCATGTTGCAGATGACAACATAGAAAAATACAAAGCGAGTGATGAAGTAGAAGATACACCAGATGGATTTCAAGACAACTTTCTTGAATGGTGTAGTCAGGGAAGAAGTATATGTGGAGCAACCACTTGGTTCTGAGACACATGACATGGAGTCATATATTTGCAGAACTTCGTATGGTAGGATAGACATTTTTCTATCCAGTTTGGTCTTCACCAAGAGTAAAGCGGATTCCAACCTTTACTACAAGGTTGAGGAAAGCAATCCTGTGATAATACTTTTGTATATGGATGACCTGTTTATTATAGGTAAGGATAAATTGATTTCCAACACGTAGCGGAAGCCTGTTGCTGAGTTCAAGATGAAGGACTTGGGGATGATCTACTATTTTCTATGCATGGAGGTGTGGTAGAGTTCAGATGGAATCTTCTTTGGACAAGGGAAGTATGTAGTAGAGATCCTGAAGAGGTTTGGGATGATGGACTGCAAGGCCATGACCACACCTATGGCAGCGAACCTAAAGCTTCTATGTGACACTTCGTCTGAGCCGGTTGATGATACCGTGTATCGTTAGATGATTGGGTCCTTGATGTACCTGATGAACACAAGGCTAGATATTTGCTTTGCGGTGAACACATTGAGCCAGTTCCTGGAAGATCCCAGAGGTGTTCACCTAGTTGTTGTAAAGCATATTCTGAGGTACCTGAAGGGTACAGTTGATTATGGGCTCAACTATGATGCGAATCAAAAGTTTAACCTATAGGGTTATGTTGATTCAAATTGGGCAGGAAGTGCTGCAAATAGGAAGAGCACCTTTGGGTATTGCTTCAGTATGGGATCAAGTATAATCTCTTGGTTTAGCGGGAAGCAGTCCTGCATAGCACTGAGTACAGTCAAAGCAGAGTATGTTGCATCTTGTTCGGCTAGTTGTGAGGCAGTATGGCTTCGGAAACTACTGTTTGAGTTATTTGATCTACGGCTGGAGGCTACTGGTATATTTTGTGACAACCAAAGTTGTGTGAAGCTGTTTGAGAATCCGTTGTTCCACGATAGGTTGAAACACATAGAGATCAAATATCACTATATTAGGGATATGGTGCAGAGAGAAGCAATGAAGCTCTTGTATGTTGCGACGGATGAGCAGATTGCAGATGTGCTGATGAAGCCACTAGCCAGAGTGAAGTTCGAGTACTTCAGAGAGAGGCTTGCTGTTCTTCAGATCGATGACACTTCGAGGAAGAAGTGATGGAGACATTTGCTGAAGCCATTCCAAGCATGTTGGAAGGAGGATACTTCACATGGCTGTGGATGTAAGCGCTGGATGATGAGCATCAGGATGATGTTCTAGTTTCTGCCCTCTTTGATCAGTTGGATCATTTATGTATGTATGCATCATGTTGGATGTTGGATATGATCAGTTGGATCATTTATGTATGTATGCATCATGTTGGATACTGGATATGATCAGTTGGATCATTTATGTATGTATGCAGCATATTGGATGCTGGATATGATCAGTTCGATCATTTATGTATGTACGCATCATGTTGGATGTTGGATATGATCAGGTAGATCATGTATGTTGATGGATACATTGTGTGGATCATATATCTTTGTATGATCAGGTAGATCATGTATGCTGATGGATACAGTGTGTGGATCATGTATCTATATATGTATCAGGTAGATACTTGGTATGCATTAGGTAGATGCATTGTATGATCAGTATGATCATGGATGATGAGCTTCTCCAGTTGACATGCATCAGGACGATGCAGTGATGATGATCAGGGCGATCATGTGTACATCATGATGATGTATGGTGAGTATCAGGATGATACTCTGTGGCCATGGAACAGGTTGGGGAGATGAGCATGTTTGGGAGATCCTATAGGTCGGAGTTGTGTACTCATAATAGCCTGGGATGCTCATTCGAGACATTGCTCTGGGAGAACATATAATAGCTCCCTGGGAGATCCTTCAGGATGGAGTTGTGTACCCGTAACATCCTGCGATGCTCTTTCGAGGTTTTGTCCTATGGCATGTAATTGGCTCCTGGGAGATATGGACAGGATGAAAAATGCCTCAGATGCTTCAGCCAGGTTTTTCCATGACCACATGTAATTTGCTCTCGGGAGATCTAGACAGGATGAAAAAGGCCTCAGATGCTTCAGCCAGGTTTTGTTGTGGACCACATGTAATTTTCTCCTAGAAGATATAGACAGGATGAAAAAGGCCTCAGATGCTTCAGCCAGGTTTTTTGGTGAGATCACATGTAATGTGCTCCTGGGAGATCCGATAGGTAGAGCTATGTGCTCGTAAAAACCTGGGATGATTCAACCAGGTTTTGTGATGGGTCACATGTAATGTGCTCCTGGGAGATCTGATAGGTAGAGTTGTGTGATCGTAACAACCTGGGATGCTACTGCCAGGTTCTGTGACTCATGTAATAAGTCTTGAGAATTCCATAGTATGGCCAGTGATGATGAAAACCTGCAAATGGTGGGCCTACATCCAGTATGAAAAAGGACTGGCTCTATAGAACTTCCTATGACGAGTAGATTCAGAGATTGTTTGAGATAGTAGCAGCAGTGACGATGATGATGATTCAATGACAATGTATCGATGATGATGATCCAGAGAAGAAGACTTGTGCTAGATGATCTGTGTCGAGAAATACCTTCCTAGTTAAGAGGGAGTGTTGATGTATATGTAACTTAAGAATGTATTTCATATATGTATATTGTACTCCTATAGAGATGGTATTATTCCTCTATACGGAAGTGTCCTCATTTATATTGTAAGTGTCGTAACTTATACTTGATGGGTTATTAGACCACTTTGTTGGGGTCGGCCCTGTATAAGTCATGTGGGTCAAAGGGTTATTAGACCACCCTATTGGGGGTCGGCCATGTGGGTCAAAGGGTTATTAGACCACCCTATTGGGTGTTGGCCCAATCAACATTATGTTATGTGCTTAAGTTAAGGCCGACCTAGTAAAGGTTATTAGGAAAGTCAAGTCAAGTATAAATAGAGTGCAGGAGGCACTCTATTTCATCATTCTATTCTCTCTCACACTCTCAGGAGAGTGGCGCACTTGTGAGGAGGAGGTTTTGCTGCTAGGAGAAGACTATCTCTTGTACTCGGGTTGTATCATTGCTCTATCTATATCTGAGGAAGTTATTGGGGTTTTTCACCTTGATGGTTTTCCCCAAGTAAACTCTATGTCTCTTGTGTGATTACATTATTGTGTTCATGATTGATATGCTATAGATATGCTGTACATGTTATTCTCTCAGTTAAGATCCTAGATCATATTGAAGTAAATTCTGAAAAACTAACAGTGACTCCCTTTGATTCAATTTCTTGTATGGTCGTCATGAGTTTTGAACATCATTTGCTTTAGGATGTCCACATGATGGATGATTTTTACTATCCTCTTGTACATTGAAGGCTGATCAATGACAGTAGAGTCACCACCTTTTGAACTAGATTCACTAAAGAAACTTTTGGGTGATGGGGGAGCGCACAAAGATGCTCCCCAAAAGTGTTGCAATGCGGGCATGCTAACAAGAAGAAAATGGCCACACGCACACACCTAAGGATGCGCACACACACTACTAGGTTCGGTATCGAACTGGGGCGCTTGTGTGCTTAGATGAGTGCACGCGCTCCTGTTAAAAATTATTAAAAAAAATAGGAAGGATGTTTGTCATTCCACCATTTACATCCAAGCATGACTACTTCTCCGCATGCACGTCATTACAAGTCACCCAACTCGCTCTTTGCACTCCACAACCATCTAAATCCATCCACCAACTCGTCAACAAGTCAATTGGTAGGTAAATTCCATTCTTTTTGTCATTTTATTCATTGTTTTTGTCATTTAATTCATTGTTGTTTTTTTAATTTGTAATAATTCCCAAATTATTAAAACAATAGAGAAATTTTCAATTGCATATTGTAAACCCACATAATGAATGAACAAAACATTAGCATGGAGTCTGGTGGAACACAAGAAAATACTAATCTTGGAACCAATGAAAACACTCAACAAAATCCAAATGCCCAAGAAAATCAAAACCCCCAACCAAATGTTGACCAAGATGAATTGGACTATTATGTAAATGAAATGAGAGTGCGCACTCGAGATCTAAGAAACACTGGGGAACCATTTCAAGTGTCCCTTGCCACATCAATTGAGAGCTCAATTGACTCCCTCATCCATGCACATCGCCAATTGACTGACATGACTGGATATAGAGCTAGGATGCGGGAGTATTATTCCACTGGCATTTCCAAGGAGGAAATAAAAGATTTGAATATTACAAAGGCCCAATTGTACAGTATGTTCATCGATCCAAGAACACAACAACAACCCAAGATTAGAAATCCATGTGTCTACATGGATTGGTTTCATTTCCAACCATGGAGGGACAATTGGATGCAGAGGAGTTTCATGGTTTACAATAAACCTCCCTGCAATAATAGGGAGGTTCCATAGTCGTTCCTTTGGAAAATGTGTATTGAGTTTGTGCTCAGTTTACATGTCAACTTCTTTGACATAACCAAGTTCCAGGGTGTTAGGCATGGCTCTGCCCAATATCGACCTGTTGCTAGGAGAAACCCACTAAAAGGGTCACAACCTCCTAGGAGCGAGCCCAACCCCTCTCCCCAGCCACGTGAGTTACCCCACAAACTTGATCAGATCGAGGTTGTGATGGGGAGTGTTGCACGTGGACTGCTTAGACATACTTCCTTTGTAGAAGCTACTACAGTAAAGAGATAGGCTGACCCTGATAGAGGCATAGTTGCAGGGCCTTCAGGACAAAGCCAGGTTAGACCTGTGATCAGTGGTAGCTATTTTAGGCCTTCTAGTTCCACGGGGACAATGCCACATCTTGTACCCATTGCGGGCACACTTTCCCTAGCTCGATCGACGGCTGCTATAAGGAGTAGGTTAGGACTTTTTTAATGTGTTTTCAATTATCACTTGACCATTTGTAAAGTAATTTTAAAGTAGTTTTGATTGACTTAAACTATTATTTCAATGTACAACTATTTAAAGTTGAGATGCCTTCATGGGAGAACGCAGCATCTCCCAACTTGGATGCAGCAATGGCAGCTACTGAAATTGTGGCACCTCACACGGAGGTATTTTAAGTACCCCACATAATATTGTTATTAATTATGGCATTTATATTTTTATGTATTTATATTTATGACATACATGATGATAGTTCGTACAATATTTTTAAATATTTTGATTGACTGAATAATTTCTTGTTTAATATGTTTATAATGTGCATCTTTGGTGTCCATAGGTATGCATGTAGTACTCTGACCAGCGATATCTTCCAGGGGTTGGCAGATCTCCATATACACAGGTACAATGTGTAGTTAAAATCACGCTTTTAATTTAATTTTTGTTTACTAAACTATGATATTACAAATTTGTATGTAGGGGCCGCCAACAACTGCATGCCACCTTTGTCCCATGTTTCCACCCTCTCCCATGAGGCATCCCCCTTGATTCCATCAAGACCCCTCCCTCCATCCACCCCCTCCCTTACATCCACCCTCCCCTCTCCATACATACTCCCCCTACATCCATCCTCCCCCATTCATCAAAGCCCCCCCATCTATACATCCTCCCCATTCATCCATACCCCCTCGTCTATCCATCCTCCCCCATTCATCCACGCCCCCCCTTCCATCCAACTTCCCTTCTTCGTCCACAACCTCCCTTCTATCCATCCTCCTCCCTCCATCCAATACCTCCCCCCATCCACCACACCTCAACATCCCCCCTATCCCTTCTGGTTCAATACCATCTATCATACATCCGGTAGGGCTTCATCGTCCAGGACATCCTCCTCCACCCCATACTACCATGTCCTCTTCCACCATATCATCTCCACTTCCCACCACTATTCCATTATCTTCCCATGTGTCTACTGTGGTTGAAACCATAGTTGTTGCATATACATCTGTGCCCTCGCCATGATTGCATTGGAGTAGGTTGTCTAGCCAACTGGTCCACCTACTATCCCAGAAGCTCAACCTCCTCCATTTCTTGGGTTTTTCACGGTGAGAATCGATTTAATTTATGAAAATGTTTTGATGCATTAACCAAAATCCAGGACACCTGCTTCTCTTCTCCCACTCGCATTAGTGGTGATTTATTTAAGATTTGAATTATACATTCATTTTATAAGTGTGGTAAATGTTACAAATGCTTGAAACTAATGGTACCTTATATTTTTTTTTCAGAGCGTGGAGAGACGGTCTAGTCCCTAATGGAAGAAGACCCAAGGTAGTAGTATCTCCAATAAGAGAAAGATCAATTTTGGAGATGCACCATGGAGTGACCGAGGTGGTCACAATGCTTGACACGTTGTTTTATCTACATTAGCCACGATGTGGCACCTTTGGGTACCAGCTGTAGTGTACTTTTTATATACGGCACGGGTTACCATGTATTTTGGATCTACAGCATGAGTTGTCGGATTTTGTATAGGGCACTAGTTTCCATGTCTTTTGGATCTACGACACGAGTTGTCGAATTTTGTATAGGGCATGAGTTGCCATCATATGTAGATTGGGAACCATGTTCCACTATTTGCCTAAAAATTTATATATTTGTTCGATTTTTGTTCCACTATGGTTTTATCTCATGGATTTATTAATAGTTTTGTTCGAGTTTTGTTCTATATATGCGTATAATGATTTGGATTCAAATGTATGTCATGGCAATTTTGGATGAAACCTAGAGCACCATTTTAGCGTTTTTATTGCAATGACAACAATTATTAAGGCCAATATTTCAAACAAGATGTAATCTTGGATGTGTAATCAATGCACTCTAGTGTTTTTCACTCTATAGCTACCCACAACACAATGTTCACAACAACTTATCTTAAAAGGAAAACATATAAATTTTGGGGTGTTGGAGTTAAACACATAGAAAACCATGTAAAGACTAAATTATGGATCTCAACAATCCATGGGAATGTTGTGGATGAGTGATGCATGCTTTGATCTTGTGATCCTTGCATGCCTTCATTAATGGTCATTTTGGTGTCCAATAATTCTAAAGAAATTCACTTTAGATAAATTATAGTATAAATGGGTTTATTAACCCTTACATAACAAGGAACCTTGAGATAAAAAAGAAGCAATAAACACTCTATATTGACTCCCTTACTTGCATGTTTCACAACCACCCACAACACAAGAAACATGAACCACAAAGTTATCAGAAAAAACACACGGGGCCCTTCCATGCACTGATTTAGAGGCAACATCACAATGTGAACAACAATCGACAACAAAAAGAACACAATGGCCATGGAACAAGTCCTCCAAAACCACCAACATAGTCCTCAAAAACACAAGTGACCCTAGATTGTAAAGAACCAAAATCGAAAGGCAATGAGAAAAAAATTAGTGAGGATGCAACCACCAACAATTTATGCCTAATCCAAATAGAGGAATAACTTCAAACACGGGAATCATTGAGTGAAAACCACAGAAGGATAAAATATTGCATTCATTGTGGCTAAGAACTTTGGAAGGCAATGTGAGTAGAACCACTAGGGATACACCGAACAACCATTGATTCCTAGAGATCTACATATAAGTTAAAGAAAAAACAATAAAAACTCCTAACATTGGGAACAAATAGGGAAACCCAACAATGAAACTAGAACACAATGACCAAGAGAACTTCAAAATGGAACACCACTCCACAAAACAAGTTGCTTTAGACCTACCTCATCTGGTATGAGAGAATTTGCTTTAGAGACCTAGAGACCTACCTACCACTTCTATCATTTGGTATGAGAAAAGTTGCTTTAGACCTACCTCACTCTTGTCAATGCTTGAGTTTTTGGAGGTCGACCTCCCACCCCACATGTCCTCTTCAACATTTTTTGTTCTCTTGGTTTTGTGCCCACACAAACGTTTTTCATGCTTTGGGTACCTTGAGGTATATCCCCAACCCAAAAAACTCTTATATTAGTTGATTATGTTGGTTATTGGCTTCACCCAACAAAATTATATTTAACAATACACATATTCATAGATTTGGCTCCCCATGCTCAATGCTCACCCAAATCTAGCTAGATTTTGGGTTTTTTCCCTTATCAAAGCATTATGTCACCAACCTAGGGTTTCCACTAATATATTCTAACTAGATACCAGAATCTCTTTGACCAATTTGGTGGACAAATGCATAGAGATCTTCTAGACTCTTATATATGTATCCTAACAGTTTATTTTAAAACATGCCCATCAAGGTCTTCATAATCATCACCATCATCATCATCATCAACATCTTCATGATCATTGTCATCTCTAGGTTTCTCATCAACATCTCCATCATCATCATCTTCTCCATCATCATCATCTTCATCTTCATCACCATCACCATCATCATCAACATCTTCCTCATCATCACCATCAATGGTCCATCATCATCATCATCAACATCTTCATCATCATTGTCATCTCTAGGTTCCTCATCAACATCTCCATCATCATCAACTTCTCCATCATCATCACCATCACCATCATCATCAGCATTTTCATCATCATCACCATCATCATCATTACCATGTTAATAATCATTTTCATCTCTAGGTTCCTCATCAACATCTCCATCATCATGATCTTCTTCATCATCATTGTCATCATCTTCATCACCATCACCATCATCATCCCCATCAACATCATCATCAACATCTTAATCATCATTTTCATCTCTAGGTTCCTCATCAAAATCTCCATCATCATCGTATTATCCATCATCATCATCTTCATCACCATCACCATCATCCTCAACGTCTTCATCATCATCACCATCATCATCATCATCAACATCTTCATCATCACTGTCATCTCTAGGTTCCCCACCAACATCTCCATCATCATCATCTTCTTCACCATCACCATCACCATGACCATCATCATCAACGTCTTCATCATCATCACCATCATCATCATCATCAACACCTTAATCATCATTGTCATCTTTAGGTTCCTCATCAACATCTAGCCATAAGTGCCCAGTCGACGATTATGCAAATTTGACCCTAATGTGCAAAAATTGCACACTCCCTTACTGAGCAAAACCCTAGTTTCCAAAATGGATCTACATGATGACACTTGTGCCATGGGACCAGTGAAGAGGGGAACCCCTAGCACTATCCTGATGTCCTGAATCCAACGGAGTCGGCAATTTGTCGATCCGAGCCATGGTCGTCATTCTAAGGCTTGTTCTGTCTCGCATCCAAAAGGCCTTCAAGGACACCTCCTGGGTACCTATTGGGGGCATAGAATTCCAACCGTGCAAAAAATTGGATACTGGGGAGTCCTGCAAGTGTATCTAGGAAGGCTCCAGCTGGGAACACTAGCCATAAGTTCTCGGTCGATGATTTTGCAAATTTGACTCCAATGTGCAAAAAATGCACACTCCCTTACTGAGCAAAACCCTAGTTTCCAAAATGGACCTACAAGATGACACCTGGGCCATGGGACTGGAGGAGAGGGGCACCCCTAGCACTATCTCGATGTCATGAATCCAACTAAGTTGAGGGTTTGTCTATCAAAGCCATGGTTGTCATTCTATGGCTCGTTCTGTCTTGCATCCAAAAGGCCTTCAGGGACACCTGCTGGATACCTACAAGGGGCATAAAATTCCAACCGTGCAACAAAACCGAGTTCTGGGGAGTCCTGCAAGTGTGTCTTGGAAGGTTCTATTTGGGAACACTAGCCATAAGTGCCTGGCCGATGATTTTGCAAATTTGACCCCAATGTGCAAAAATTGCACACTCCCTTACTGAGAAAAACCCTAGTTTCCAAAATGGACCTACAAGACAACATCTGGCCCATGGGACTGAAGACAATGGGAACCCCTAGCACTATCACAATGTCTTGAATCTGACAGAGTCGACGGTTTGTCGATCCAAGCCACGGTCATCATTCTATGGCTCATTCCATTCCTAAGATCAATCAAGCAAGACAAGCATTGGGTGATGGGCCCATGGGAGATAAGTTCCTCTTAATGGGAATAATTGGGAAGCCCATGATAAAATTATGGTAAGAAGGACATGAGATGCATGAGGTTCTTGAATTTTTGGAATCTTGTCCACCATGTTTCTATTTTTCCTCAGAGTTTTTCACAATGTAGTGACAATTCCTAGATATAAATGGTGTTCCTATTAATCTAGGTGGAGGAAAAAGAAACGCATACAACATCTCATTGAACTAAAGAACTAATGTATTGGTGTTGTAATTGATGCAACCAAATTATCATAAGCATGGAAGTGGTTTGACCACCTTAACCACTAAAATAATTTATTAGTCAAATATGGGGGGAAGTGATAATTACATGTCAATGAACACTTATATTCCTCCATGTGATTATAAATGTACCACTTTACACTAGTTATGGGATCAATAATGTATTCTTCTACTATGTTTTAAGATTAATATGGTATAGTAAATATTCTTGCACTAAGGTGTCTTAATGTGTTTTTTTTTCTTTCAACTCATAAATTCAAGATCACTACAATTGATCCATGTCTCAATTCATTACTGTAAGAAAATATCAAACATGAACTTTATGTTGCTAACAACTTTATATGGCCATGCATGCATTATTATTTCAAGCTTCTCATTGAAAATATCAAAATGTTCTTATCTAGAACTAAGTTTTATGAACTAGGGTTTTCACCATTAGATTTGGTTGACAACATTAGCTATAGTGCCTATCACACAATAACTATCTAGGTCAACTGCAATATACTAGTAGCTATTAACAAGGAAAACCAATATTATTATTATGGGATGGCTATATGAACATTGAGGAAAATCCATATATGAATGCACATTTTCTTAATATTGAATTTTAATAATTTAAAACCTTATGAGCCATTGATAATTGGCAATTCAAATGCAGGGAAAGTCTTGTCAAAGAGGACTTACCACTGTAATATTAGGTAGGCATGTAAGTTAATTGAGTGTGGAATTTTGAGAATAGTTTATAGGATCCAAACAAACCTAAGACATGTCCTATATGGTAGTTTGAAATCTCCTTTATGCATGTGCGGGAGCTGACGAAACCCAGGTCTGCTCGTCGGTTTGGGTTTTGTGCCCCTGAAGCAAATCCTCAAAGTGTCCCTAAATGGCCCCAGGGTGCTGGACCAACATGCCTGCAGCACCCAAACCATGGATCAGGTCATGAATCCATCAATTCTGGTGGATCCGGGACACCGGGTTTCAGCTAGGAAAACCCCCACAACGTGCGGCCAACCCCTAAAAATGGTGCTATTGTGCCATCTCTAGAGCTAGGGTTTCGCTCAGTGAAGGCCATGCCAATCTTGCGCAAGGTGGTCATTTCTCGTCTGAAGGGTCCCCAGCATCCGTGGCCACCGTGGACACATCGACAATGGCGATACACATGTGTGGGAGATGTCGGAACCTAGGTTCGCTCGTTGGTTTGGGTTCCATGCCCCCGTAGCAAATCCTCAAAGTGTCCCTAAATGGCCCCGGGGTGCCGAACCAAGATGCCCGCAACACCCAAACCGTGGCTCGAATCGTCAATCCATCAATTCCGATGGATCCAAGTCCTGGATTTTAGCTAGGCCCCCCTCCAATGTGCCACCAACCCCCGAAAATTGTGCTATTGTGCCATCTCCGGAGCTAGGGTTTTGCTTAGTGAAGGCCATGCCAATCTTGCTCAAGGGGGGGATTTCTCGTCCGAAGGATCCATGTGTCTGTGGGCACCATGGACACATCCATAATGTCCATACGCACATGTGGGAGATGGTGGAACCCAGGTCCACTCACTGGTTTGGGTTCCGTGCCCCCAGAGCAAATCCTCAACATGTCCGTGAATTACCCCAGGGTGTCGGACTTAGATGCCCGCAGCACCCAAACCATGGCTCGTATCATGAATCCGTCGATTCTGGTGGATCCGGCATGCTGGTTTTCAACTAGCCCCCCCCCATTGTGCTTCCAACCCCCATAAACGGTGCTATTGTGTCATTTCCAGAGCTAGGGTTTTGCTCAGTGAAGGCCATGCCAATCTTGCTCAAGGGGGCCATTTCTTGTCTGAAGGCTCTTGGGCATCCGTGGCCATCATGAACACGTACACAATGGAAATATTCACGTGTGGGAGATGGCGGAACCCAGGTCCACTGGCTAGTTTGGGTTCCGCACCCCTAGAGAAAATCCTCAAAGTGTCCTCGGGGTGCCAAACCAAGATGCCTGCAGCACCCAAACCGTGGATCAAATTGTGAATCCATTGATTCGAGTGGATTTGGGACACCAGTTTTCAGCTAGGGGACCCCCATAGCGTGCCTCCAACCCCCGTAAATGGTGCTATTGTTCCATCTCCATAGCTAGGGTTTTGCTTAGTGAGGGCTATGCCAATCTTGTTCAAGCGGGGCATTTCTCGTCTGAAGGCTCCCAGGCATCAATGGCCACTCTGGACATATCCAAAATGTCCAAAAGCATTCGTGGGAGCTGATGGAACCCAATTTTGATCGGTGGTTTTGGTTCCATGCCCCCAGAGAAATTCCTCAAACTGTCCCTGAATGGCCCCATGGTGTTGGACCAAGATTCCCACATCACCCAAACCATGGCTTGGAACATGAATCTGTGAATTTTAGTGGATCCGAGAGGCTGGGTTTCTGCTAGGGGACTCCCCGCAACCTACCTCCAACCCTCGAAAGCAGTGTTATTGTGCCATCTCCAAACCTATGGATTTGCTCAGTGAACCCTAGCTCCTTCGTTAAGCAAAACCCTAGCTCTGGGGATGGCCTAATAACACCATTTATGAGGGTTGGAGGCACGCGGTGGGGGGGGCTTGTTAATACCCAAAAAGTGCTCACTAGCTCATTCCCTTATTCACATGACCCATTTGTCCACTTTTCCACCATTTGAGCCTCTAAAGCCATCAAAAGGTCACCAAAAAGACCATAATACACCTTTTCCCCCTCAATACATATATTTTTCCTCAAAAAATCCTCAAAAAGGGTCAAGAATTCCCAAAAATATTAAAAGAGAATAAAAATATTCGAAAAAGGAAAAAAGAGGGAAAAAGGTACCTAAACCATGTTGGTCAATACCATTGGTTTCCTCAAAACCACAATGGTATTCCCCATCACCAAAAACTATAAAAAGGTGATAGGGGCTCCTCACTTTCCATCCATCCATCATCCTATCCTCACGCTGTCAAAATCTCTCCTGAGACTTTTGGCCATTTTCAGCATCTTGGAGAAGAGACCATTTGAGCCTCAAGCTACTCACCCTTGGAGTTGCTCAACATCATATCCTCACCATTTGAGGTATCTTAATACAAAGAACCATTCTCTATTTTATTTCTTGTTCTTGTTATTTATCTTTTGAAATTTATATGCACATGCTAGTTTAGATTTAGATTTAACTCATAATTGTTTTTGCTTTCTATATTGAAACTGTTATCACATTGTTGATAGGTGCCCATTGCACAAGCTTGGTTGCAAAACCAAGCAAACAGTTTCTGGCAACTCTACTAACTTCAAATTATTAGATCTTGGTTTTTTGCTTTAGATCTTAGTTTTTGTTAGTTTTTAATCATTTTAATTTACAGATCTGCCATCCTAGGCAGCAGATCCATTGCTGCTCTAGATCTTGGCCCTTTGTGTACCCTTTAAACAGCCTGAAACTTTAATTTTCGGGTGCGTTTTTTGGCAATTTATTTTTTTTCGTTTTCACCTCGTGGCTTTTCGCTCGATAGTCGTGCGACTCATCGCGACCTCGCGGCCTTTTTCCGTGCTGCGCACCACAACTTCACGTCCTTTTTCCGCACTGCACATCGCGGCCTTGCAACTTTTTTTGCGCTGCACATCGTGGTTTCACGGCCTTTTTCCACGCTGCACATCGCGGCTTTGTAGAATTTTTTCGCGCTGCATGTCATGACTATGTGCTCGAAACCCACGATGCGCATCACGACTTTTAGCTCGAAACCCGCGATGTAATTTTCTGGCAGCATGGCTCAACTTTCAAACGACCAGATCTCCCTCTCCCGAACTCTGTTTGAGATGATTCTTTTTTTCAAATTGGGTGTTTTCGATCAAGGAATCCAAATATCCTATTAGATTTAAGAAATGTTTCATATAAATTTCTCTAATATTTTATTTTAGTGTTATTTATCACTTTAGTTCACCCATTTTGGCCCATATTTTTCAGCATTAATTTTTCTGCATTTTTACAGCCATAGTGAATCATTTTCTATTTATATATGTTCCATTAAAAATTTTCAGTAAGTGAAAGAAAGATTTTTAGCACTATTTTTAGATCATAAGTCTAACTTTAAATTTGCTCAATAGTTTGCCCAAGCAATTTTTTAAGAAATCCATTTATTTCTTGAAATTTTTATGTTATTTGCTTTCCTTTTAAATTATTTAAAAAATCCATCATTTTTGAATTGTTTTTAAAGCATTTACATTTCAAAAAATGCCTTTATTTTTTGCAAACTGGAAACGTCTTATTTTTTCATTTGTAATTAATCGCCCAAGCGAGGCAAATCAATTTCAGTTAAATAATCACACTTGCACCCACTCTACCACATTATTTAAATTGAGTCTTGAAATCTACCTTAAACTTAACCAACATTTTAACCCCACTTGGGGAGCACTTAAAATAATCTTGTAGTTAGGTAGAATTGAGGGGATAGGTGTACCAATAACACCCCTCAATTATTTACATCTAAGACATAGTGGTTGTCTTTTAGGGTCCCAAAAATCTCTTATAATTTTGACACGGTTATCAACCAATTTATCGAGAAGGCCTCTCCCTTAGGAGGGTTGAAGTAGCCAGACTGGTTCCGAAAGCTTGAGTGGAATACCGCAATCCATTTAGTAACCGAAGGATACCTTTCGAAGTTCTCGATGTACACCCGTATGGGGGTACAGTGGCGATAGAACCAAACTGCAGATTCACCCAACTGAACGTGTCATGAACGGGGTATCCTTGTTGCCATTCTTTAGGATTGTCTACCTGGTGTCCCTCCCAGTAGGGGGATATCTAGCCGTTGATTTTAAACTGTATATTGTCTGACTTGGATTTCATCACCTTGCAAGGGATATAGTTTGTCGACTCACAATACTTCTAGTTAGATGTTTGCATGATACAATACCCACCTTTGGTCTAGTGAGCACCACCCTTTTCTAGGAACTGTTTGACTTTTGGTATTCTGACCACTGTTTTGGATCCCTCCACTTATTATAGCACAGTTGTTATAATAAGTGTCTTCGAGGTTGGTTGTTGGCCTGAGAGCTGTTATTTTTTCACTCCCCTCTTGCACACATTGTTGCACTAGGATTTCGAGTCTTTTACATCACCACCATCCATTGGAATTTTTATACATTTCTCACCATTGAGAATTTAAGACGGTCCCACCGTTTTCAGGGTGAACCCCCTCAGTTCTGTATCCCTTGACTCGACACGTCATTGGCATAGAATACAGTCATCCGATTCTGACGTGCCTCATTTCACATCTGATTCTGAGGCAGAATCCGAACACCCTACTGAAACATCACTAACCAACCCCATGGTTGGATCACAATATGACCCCCTTTTCACCAGTGCTATTGGAGATACATCGACAAACCCTACTACTACTGTGCCACCCATGGTAACAACAATCCCCTTAGGCATGCCTAATATAGGGGCCATTCCCCCTTTAGGCATGCCCAACACAAGCCCACCACCTATTATGGGTATGCCCAACATAGGGGTCACACCACCTCTCATTACCACAACCCAGATCCCAGGAATTCCTGGCACTATTCCTAACCCCTCCGCAACCCATGTTTCAATTGGGAGCATAGGTCCTTCCCACACCACATCAGTTTGTGGACACATACCTGCCATACCTAGCATACCCTTAGGGGCCACTGGGCCACTACATAATGCTACCATTAACAGTTATGTCCCAGTCACTACGCCACACCCATCTGATCGTCTACCATACAGGGCTAGTCGAACTTGCCAGACCTAGCCAGGTTAACCAATGATCCTATCAGACACAACCCTACATGGCCACCCATGCCTGCAAAGCTTCCCTCAGACATCCTGAAGTTTTAAGGAAAAGCTGGGAAAGATCCCCAAAACCACATAATGTCATTCCACTTATGGTGTTCCTCTAACTCCATAGTGGATGACTCCATTAGACTAAGACTGTTGCAACGAACGTTCACTGGCTCTGCAACCAAGTGGTACATTGAGCAACCACATGGGACCCACCATACATTTACGTCCTTCACCTCCACTTTCCTCTAATTTTTTTAGCTACCTGTACGCTATGATGCAGGAGTTGAAATTATTTTGTCTTGTAGACAAAACACGGCTACCCACATCAGCGACCATATTCATGAGTGGTGTAAGCACCGTAGCCTCTTCAAGATAAAGCTTGATGACCGTATATTTTTGGATTGGTTTCTCAATTCACTCCTACCCCTCATAGCCAAAGATGTAGCTTCCAAATGACCCCATTCAGAAGAAGAAGCTATCTTAAAAGCTCAGCAATTCGACCTGATTTATGCCCAGTCAAGCTATCTCTACACTATCATACCAGATGCCCCACGAGGCGATTCTTCACGAGGTGACGCTCCAGGGGCATCACATGCCGCTGATGGTATTATCGGCCAAGTCATGGCACAAAATAAACCTTTTAGCATGATGAGCACCGTAAACGCCCCAGACCTCTCTAGGGATACATCTAATTCTAGAGCTACGACTTCATACGCTCCAAAGAATCAAACTCATCACACTCATGGACCCTTTTGTCCACCACATTGCTATGGGAAAGCGCCATTGACCTATGTACCACCCACATACTATAACCAACTGGCCACCCAGAACCCAATTCACTTACCTTCCCAACTAATGTATTACCCACCACAGGCAACGCTTGCTACACCACAACCTCCAGTCGCTTAGACTTATCCTCCAAACAACAACAACGCTACCCCCGCCAACCAAAACCATGATCGACCACCGAAATAGGTTAATAACCCCAATTTACAAACAAACCACCCGTGTTCCATATGCAGAGTATACGACCATTACACACACACTTGCCCCCATTTTGAGCGAGCGTGCAAACTGTGGAATGATGACGCCTAATGCCAAGGGCACAGGGAACAACTAGCACCACCTACTCAACCCCAACCCATGGTACTACAGAATCCTTTTCCCACACAAGGAGTGGTAAACACTCATCCGTTGGATCCTCCTCAAGGAACCACAGCACCACAACAGCAAATCACATATGCTGCACACACAAACCAACCAATGGATTCAAATACTCATCATCTCCTTATGATGTCATCGTCCGACATGAATCTCCAAACACGTCGAAACCAATACACTCCCACTGCACCTAAAAATGTTCTCCCTATGATTGAACAACCAGTTCAGAATGCTCTCCCTATGTTCTCCCCACCACTGCATTCCTTGGCTTGGTGGGCTCACCTTTATTTGTAGCCATGTTTTAACCTAGTTATTGACTTTGACTATTTTGGAGTCCTTATAACCTCCATTTTTTGCACCATTTGCACCACTGGATTCATTTTTCCGCGCTCGTGATGATGCTTGAGATCATTTCTCGCTCTCATGCCCAAATTTTTCAGGCATCTTTTACATGCCCCCTCATCTCCTCGATTTGCATGCCACATCGGCCGTCATCCATTTTTTATGAATTTTATGTCACCAGATTCAGTTCTCCGCACTCATGACAATGCTTGAGACCATTTCTCGCTCTCATCAATACCTTTTTGCTCGTTATAATTTTATCCCTTTTTCAGGCCGAGCAATTCCTTTACGAAAAAGGCACTTAGGGAGTTTATGTTAAGATCTTTTCTGACTCCTAAAACAATGAAAAGATCACCGAGCAACCTTGCTTCCTTTCATGCTTGCTAAAAGTATCTGAAAGGGCGTCTACCTGGTATAATTTTACCCCTTTTCCAGACCTTGTAAACTAATTATGAAAAGGGAATACTCTAGTCACATCGGTTAGAAGAGTTCTCCGTTTGCATCATTTTATGATTTTTCGGGCCTTGGACACTAACTTACGAAAAAGAACACCAATGGAGTCCACTTACCGCTTTTAGACTCTCTAAACATGAAAGCGACCATGAGCAATCACCATCCTAGGCTCATATAAAAACACAGGATGATACGCCACCACCACTACAGACTCTTCTTATCGTTTTCAAACTCCTTAAAATTGAAGGCACCCATGAGCATGAACAGTCCTGGGCTCACAAAAATCCACAGGACAATACCATTTCAGAGAACACTTTTACCCCTTCTTGGAGCTCATTAAAACTATGAAGAAGGACCCAATGGTGCTTCTCAGTGCCACTCATACAGCAGCTTCCCCATTTTTGTTTGCCTTTGTTCAGAGTATTCTGCAGTATGCCACCCTGAGAGTCACACGATAGCACCCATCATCTTGTCCCCCCTAAGTCAATACATACCCTTCAATCCTTAAAAGTTATGATCCCGGCACCTACAAGTCAGTTTCCTACGCTGCTAGGTCAACCATTTTATCATGCTCTGAACGAAGGAGGTTTGAGTCCACCCACTCTGTGACCCCATTTATTTCCCATCCCCATAGTATGTCAGTCCTACAATCAGTACTACCACACTTCAATTCTATACCTCGCGCTCCTATCAAGGAAACATCATTGCCGTGTTAGTTGTTGGTCTCCCTCTGTCGATGACAACCAAATTTATTCCATAGGATAGACCTAGAGGTCCCCGTGTCTTGGACTCATGACCGTTTATGATGAGTTCCTACGAATCATTTCGAGAAGAGTCCTCAGTGCCTCTCCAAATGGTTGTTTCTCACATGCTCGACTTCAACACCTTGATCGCATCGTTGAGCCTCGCACAAGGTATTGGTCCTTTCAGTTATTTATTGAAGACCCTGGATACCACCTGTCTCTTCCACATTTGAGAGCCTACTCATGGAAACAACCAGTTACATCTTTCTATAGATATCCAAGTTGCGCATGGTGACAGTATTCAGATGTACCCCTGTTTTATACTCCCTCGAGCATACAGTTACATATACTCCTCAAAGTCGACTCAGAGTTGTTGAGTCCCTACAGATGTTGGACACCTTCAGTTTCAGTAGTTCATCAACCCTCCCGAAACCTTATTCGGAATGGTTGTTGCATTTCCAGTGTATCAGTTATTGAGATCAGTAATGTTATGTCCATGAGTATGTCCCAACATTGTGTCCCCTTTGGACCATATTGATGTACCGACATATTTTTATGTATTTCTTCATGGCCCCCCTTCGTGGGCCTAATTGTTATGTATATGTCTTGATACGCGCATGGGTATGCCCACCTCATCCATTATCAGATATTATCCCTCATTCATATTTAGGCAACGTAATATTTTTTGTTTCTGCAGCTTCCAAGGGACCGTTGATCCAGTCTCCAACTGGTCTCTTCTCTACTCCAAACCCTAGGAACAACACAAAAGAAATATGATGTCTATCGGCCATATGATGAGCTCCTGCCCTCACACATCAGGGGGCAATCTGTTAACACCCAAAAAGTCCTCACTAGCTCATTCCCTTATTCACATGACCCATTTGTCCACTTTTCCACCATTCGAGCCTCTAAAGCCATCAAAAGGTCACCAAAAAGACCATAATACACCTTTTCCCCCTCAAAATATATATTTTTCCTCAAAAAACCCTCAAAAAGGGTCAAGAATTCCCAAAAACATTAAAAGGGAATAAAAATATTCAAAATATTCAAAAAAGGAAAAAAGAGGGAAAAAGGTACCTAAACCATGTTGGTCAATACCATTGGTTTCCTCAAAACCACAATGGTATTCCCTATCACCAAAAACTATAAAAAGGTGATAGGGGCTCCTCACTTTCCATCCATCCATCATCCTATCCTCATGCTGTCAAAATCTCTCCTGAGACTTTTGGCCATTTTCAACATCTTGGAGAAGAGACCATTGGAGCCTGGAGATACTCACCCTTGGAGTTGCTCAACATCATATCCTCACCATTTGAGGTATCTTAATACAAAGAACTATTCTCTATTTTATTTCTTGTTCTTGTTATTTATCTTTTGAAATTTATATGCACATGCTAGTTTAGATTTAGATTTAATTCATAATCGTTTTTGCTTTCTATATTGAAACTGCTATCACATTGTTGATAGGTGGCCATTGCACAAGTTTGGTTGCAAACCTAGCATCCCAGATCCACCGAAATCAATGGATTTGCAGTCCGATCCAGGGTTTGGGTGTTATAGGCGTATTGGTCCAGCACCCCGAGGCCATTCAGGGACACTTTGAGGATTTGCTCCAAGGGCATAGAACCCAAACTGGCAAGCGGAAGGTTTCAGCAGCTCCCACACATGCGTATTGCCATTGTGGACGTGTCCATGGTGGCCATGCATGCCCAGGAGCCTTCATACAAGAAATGACCCCCTTGAGCAAGATTAACATGGCCTTCACTGGGAAAAACCCTAGCTCCAGGGATGGCCTAATAACACCGTTTCCGAGGGCTGGAGGCACGTGGTGGTGGAACCCCTAGCTGAAACCCGGCTTCCCAAATCCACCAGAATTTATGGATTCACGATCAGAGCCATGGTTTGGGTGTTGTGGGCATCTTGGTCTGGCACCTCGGGGCCATTCAGGGACACTTTGAGGAGTTGCTCCGGGGTCTCGGAACCCAAATCGACGAACGGAATGGGGTTTCATCAGCTCCCACACATGCGTATGGCCCTTGCAGACATCTCCACAGTGGCCACACATACCTGGGAGCCTTTGGACGAGAAATGACTCTCTTGAGCAAGATTGGCATGGCCTTCATTGGGAAAAACCATAGCTCCAGGGATGGCCTAATAACACCATTTTTTAGGGTTGGAGGCACGCGGTGGGGGGTCCTCTAGTTGAAACCCGACGTCTCGGATCCACCGGAATTGATGGATTTGTGATCAGGGCCACGGTGTGGGTGTTGTGGGCATCTTGGTCCGTCACCCCAGGGCCATTCAAGGACACTTTGGAGAGCTACTCCGAGGTCACGGAACCCAAACTATCACATTTTTTAGACAAACCTTCGTAGCGAACTATGATTTTTCCGTATTGCAGCCAAAGGGAAAGATAAGACCATGAATCATCACTATTGCTAGGATGAAATTCAAGACCGCTAGAAACACTCCTCCGATGGCAGGTGTGGGTCATACTAAATTGTGAAACTAATTGAGGGAAAACACAGTGAGAAACTGAGACGGTTGCATAGTGAAATGCATGCAGAATGAATGAAGAGTGGGTGGCGAGAGAAATGGTTGTGGGACGTCATATGCGAAGAAATGGAGATGGGAATTGATTGATAAGGTCAAATTAAATTGGCATGGTGGTAATAAACTACACTTGGGTCTTCCATTGTTAGTTGCACTTCAAGCTTGAAGGTGGTATCCTTGGCACTAGACATAGGTCGCAGGTTCAAATCTCCACAGTTCAGTTCGTACCCTATTATTTTTTCGTTGCAAATTATATGTTTTATTTAATTTCCTTTGTCAACTTTACATATCCCTTTATATGTTTTCTTTAATTTCCTTTGTCAAATTTATGTATCCCCTTGTGATAATGGGGATTGTTAATATTGAGTCACTAGGTAATTTAAGTACACAATTGTTAATATCAAGTCACCAGGTCCCCTACCTGAAACTCGACATCCCAGATCCATCAAAATTGATGGATTTGCGCTCCAAGCCACGGTTTGGGTTCTGCGTGCATCTTGGTCCGGCACCCCGGGGTGAATCAGGGAGACTTTGAGGATTTTCTCTGGGGGCACGGAACCCAAACCGGCGAGCAGACCTGGGTTCCGCCATCTCATGCATAAGTGCATCGTCACTTACTAAGAAAAACCGTATTTTTTTATATCCATGAGCAGGATGATCATTAGGAAATGGAACCACATGAGAGAGGTTCCCCTAGATCAAATGCATTGTTATGGACCCAACGGATTTGATGGGTTATCGATATGATCCATGCACGTCCGGGAGCCTTCAGATGATAAATAGCCCCCTTGAGCGAATTTGGAATGGCCCTCATTGAACAAAACCCTACCTCTGGAGATGGCACATTGGCATCGTTTTCGAGACTTAGAGGCACATTGTGTGGGGTCCCCTAGGTGAAACCTGGTGTACTGGATCCATCTGAATCGACGGATTTACTCCAGGACCACGAAACCCAAACCGACGAGTGGAATTGGATTCCATCGACTCCTACAGGTCCAAGTGGCCATTTTGGACATGTCCATAGTGGCCACACACGCCCTAGAGCCTTTGGATGAGAAATGGCCCCCCTGAGTTAATTTGGAATGGCCCTCACTGAGCAAAACCCTAGCTCCAGAGATGGAACATTAGCAATATTTTCGGGACTTCGAGGCATGTTGTGGGGGATCCCCTACATGAAAACCGGCATCCTGGATCCATCAAAATTGACAGATTTGAGATCGGAGACACAGTTTTGGTGCTGCAGGAATCTTGGTCGAGCACACCAGGGCCATTCAAGGACACTTTGAGGATTTTCTCCGGGACCGCGGAACCCAAACCGGTGAGCTGACTTGGGTTTCATCAGCTCCCACACGTGTGTATAGCCATTTTGGACTTGTCTACGGTGGCCACAGACACCTGAGATCCTTCAAACGAGAAATTAGGGCTAGGGCTAGTTTAGGTTTCTAGGACTAGATTAGGTTTATAGTATTCTAGCTTAGTTTTCTAGTGTTAAATTAGTGTTTCTAGGGTTAGTTTAGCTTTATAGGATTTCTAGGTCTGGATTTGGTTTGTAGGGTTATATTAGTGCTTTTAGGGATAGACTAAGTTTCAGCAACGCTTCATCCATGGAATCAGTAGAATTTGCCTCCATATGAGCATATTCAAATATGATTAGGAGGTTATGAATCACATGGCTATAAATCATAACTCAAACATCAAATAAATGATATAAGATAATGATATCAAATAAACTATCTAACATGAATATCATTAATCATGCATGAATAAAAAATCACATGGCTATACTATGTACCTCAATCAGTTAGGCCTTCTAGATCCTCTCGGTTTTTTATTGTCTCGAACAACCTCTCGTGCTCTGCATGAGGTAGTAAGTAGCGTACCTTGTTTGATGTCCTCATTGACATTGTTTGAAGTTGGATGTTTGTACCAAGGATCAAGTGCATAAAGTGATACACCCGTGAACCTGGTCTATAATCCGTGTATGTGTAGCCATTGCTCTTTGGTCCCTTTCCATCTACTATAAGATATTCCCCCTGAACAACCATCGGGCCAGTCGGAAAGGTAATTCCTTCACTATCAGTTAATGATGTGAGGAGGGTTGGCTTCCCCTGGATGCATTGAGCCAACCAATAATTCAGCCCAATTGCATTATCTGTCGGGGCGACAACTGCGTAGATGTGTCCTACAAAAATGCATTTTATGGTCATATTCCAACAAGTAGTGGTTTGATAACTTGTATAATTACAAAAAAAAGGATGGATCTGGGATATGCATGCATAAATGTTTACCTGGTCGTACAAGATCAGATATATGATCATACTCATTCGAAATAGAGAATTGGCGTTCCTCTAACTACATTGTTTCAACAACTCCACCTGGGTCCACTGCAAGTGGTACATGATACCATTCATCAACATGGCCCATTGATTCACACTCATCCCACTCACAACTGATGCAAGGCCCACAAAAGCAAGCAAGTTTCTACGTCCATATTTCAAATAAGGGGTTGTTGGAGCTTCGAACCGAATGAAATCCATGAGTGCCTTGCACAGTGCTACAACTATAAGAACGTGATCGATCTATATTAACCACATGCCATAAATTTCTGACAACATGTCCTCTACCTATTGGTCTGTGTTGCTTCATGGTTCAATCTGACATTTTTGCAGAGCACCATCGAACTATGGATTCTGCATCCAGAATATGAGGGTTTGACATGCACCTCATCTCCTCCCTTCATAGGGAAATTTTGAGACATGCTCCAGCCCCAGCATGCTCTCCCTTTCCATGCCCAGTCTCAAAATAGTTCCATATATGAAGCACATCATAAGTCTTGTGCAAAATACTCAACCACTAGAATATACGTGCATTTTTTAACTGACCTACACAACCATCTGACCATATCCAATGCTAATCAATTTGTATGTTGATTTTGGTACCTAGGAAAGTGTTCCCCTAGGTGAATTTTTCCTAATTCAGTTAAAAGGGGAAATAAAGTGACCCTTGCATTAAATGACTTGAGATGAGCCTTTAATTTGACTTTAGAGATTAAAGTCACTTTTTGGAAAAATTTAAGTGAAGTGAGTGAAATTATTTTTAAATGAGATTTAATGAGCATTTAATCTCATCCACTCATCTAAGCTAATCTCAACCATTGGATTAGAAGTCCATTCACTTACCCTAGTTTTTTCACTAAAAAGGAAAGAGGAGGCAAGAATGACTCACTTTTGAGAAGAGAGTGTAGAAGATATGAGAGAGATAAGTGGCATGAATTTCGAGAGAGGGATGAGTTTTCCAGTAGCACGAAAATAGAGGCAGCACAATTTTTGAGGTAGTGAGATTTTAGGTACAACACAATTCCCGAGGCACCATACAACAATAGTGATTGGCACAGTTTTTGAGGCGCTGTACAATAGGCTGATGGAAATATTTTTGAGAACCATACAACAGCAATAAATGTTGTACCATACTGCACAGATTTTGAGGTAGATGTTCTGGGCATGATTCCCGAGGTAGTGGCACAGTTTTCAATGTCCACACAAAAGCATTAATTGTTGTTGTTCCATGATGTATTCTGGGAGTGATTCCCAAGGATATTGGCACAAAAATCGAGCGCTGAGTTTGACTGAGTTTTGGCATGAATTTCTAGAAGAATAAATGCACAGAAATCGGAGGCAGCTTTCTAGGTGATTTTGGTTGGTTGAGACAAGTACATTTTGACTATAAAAATTTTTGTATTGAAGATTATTGAAGAAATAATAAATTCCGTCTCTCTGATTGGTTTTCCCCTTGTGGGTTTTTCTAGGGCTATTGGCCAAAAATTTCCGAGTCTGAAATATTTTATGGTGTGCATAAATATTTAATTTTCTGCTTGTAAATTTGATTTTTAACTGTTCTTTTAAAGTCTGAAAATTACATGTCATTTCCAGCCATGATGAAAAATTGGGTTGGGCATTAAACAATGGCAAGTTGACTTAGAAACTGGGTTGGGTTAAGACATTAGAATAATTCCATGGTATCAGAGCTCGGGGGCAAAAAACTAAACTTATTTCAGACATTTAGTGATTTCTTTTATTAGTGGGCATCACCTTGTTGTGTTTGCAGTGAGATGGCTACAAAACTTAGGTTGGAGGATAGGCTAGATCGGACAGGAAATTTTGTTCCTTGGAAAGCTAGGATAATTCTGATTTTGGAAGAGAATGAATTATGGGCTGATGTGGTAAACAGTACAACAGCAAACCCTATAGTAGTTCCAGCTTCTACTAATGTGGCAGCATTATCAGACTTCAACAAGAAGAACCATAAGGCTAGGAGAATTATCCTAGATGCAGTTAAAGACCAAATCATTCCACACATTTAAGGTAAGGACCGTGCTTTTAAAATGTGGGCAGCCTTGACTAGTTTGTACCAGAGCACTAACGACAACCGGAAGATGGTTCTAAGAGAGAAGCTGAAGGGTATACAGATGAACAATGGAGAGGCAGTGACATCTTACCTTACTAGGATATCTCAGGTTAGAGATGAGATAACAGCAGTTGGGAAGGTAGTTACACCTACAGAGCTTGTGCGGACAACAGTGAATGGGGCTTCCAAGCCTTGGGGATATTTTGTGCAAACCATAGTGGGCAGAGAGAGCTTATCTTCTTGGGATAGACTGTGGGATGATTTTGTATAGGAGGAGACCAGAAGAGGTATTATACAGGGAAGCTCTTCATAGGGTAGGGAGGATTAGGAGAATGTGGCATTGACAGCTAAAGGCAAGAAGAAGAAGAAGGGTCCCAAGTAGGGTGGGGCCAAGCAGCAGCAGGGTGGGAAGAAGAAAGACTTGAGTAAAATCAAGTGCTATGGTTGTCAGACATTTGGGAACTATGCTTCACAATGTCCAAAGAAGAAGAGGAAGCAACAGACAGTAGCCTCAGCCTAAGTTGATGATTTTGGAGAGAGATTTCAGAGAGATTTTTCTCTTTGTGTTGGACATGTTGAGAGAGAGAGAGCCTCTATTGTTACCAGCACTAATTTGGATATGGAGATGGAGTATTCTTTGTTGACTGGCCATCAGATGGGTGCATCCACCACTGGCACTTGGTATATTGATAGCGGAGGTTCGATTCACATGACAGGTGCTCGAGAGATGTTCTCTAAGCTTTCACAGACAGGTGTAGATGTGGAGGTTGTACTGGGAGATGCCACCATTTTCAGAGCAGTTGGTCGTGGGACCATTACCTTTCATAGGGAGTCTATGAGTCCTATGATTCTAAGGGATGTGTTATTTGTCCCTGGGATGAAGAAGAACTTAGTATCAGTTTCCACCATTAAGGATAGGGGTCTTTGGGTTTGTTTCTTGGATGGACGAGTCCAGGTATTCCCCAAGACTACAGGACTATCTACCTCCATGGATATTGGGGTAAGATTTCAAAAACTATACAAGCTCTTATTTCAGCCGCAACATGCTTTGGCACATAGCAGGAATAGTGTGCTTTGCGAGCTATGGCATCAAAGGATGGCCCACTTGCATCACCCAACTTTGAGATTGTTGAGGAGTATGGTTATAGGTTTACCAGAGTTCAACATAGAGCACATTGATGTATGCAGAGGGTATGATTTGGGAAAGTACACCAAGACTATTTTTTTGAGAAGTGATAGCAATTTAGCAGGGGTACTTGATTTGATCCATACAGATATATGTGGTCCCATGTCATCTATTTCCTTGACCAGATTTGAGTGTTATCTGTCCTTCATTGATGACTATTCCAGGAAGACCTGGATCTACTTCTTGAGGAGCAAGAAGTCACCTTTAGTCTTGAGGATCTTCCAAGAGTTCAAATCTCTTGTGGAGAATCAGATAGGGAGGAGGATTCGCATCCCAAGATCAGACAATGCAGGTGAGTATACCTCCAATGAGTTCGTTGAGTTTTGCATGCGGGAGGGCCTACAGAGACAGTTGACAGTTCCATATACTCCTAAGCAGAATGGAGTGGTTGAGAGGAAGAACAGGGCTATTGTGGGAGAAGCGAGAGCTATGCTTCATGATCATATTCTTCCTTTCTTTCTTTGGGTAGAGGATTGCAGTACTGCATTTTGACTGCAGAACAAGAGTCCCCACTGTGCCTTGGGGAGGAAGACTCCTAAGGATATATTCACAGGAAAGAAGCCTGAGGTTGGTCATTTTTGTATATTTGGTTGTTTGACTTAATCTCATGTCCCTTCTGAGTAAAGGACAAAGTAGGATCCCACTGCAGAGAGAGGTATCTTTGTGGGATATGATGAGACTTCGAAGGATTACCGTATTTATATTCCTGTCTAGAAGAAGGTTGTTGTGAGGCGGGAAGTGAGGTTTGAGGAGGAGAGAGCCTTCAGGAAGTCTAGAGAGTTGTAGCTTGGGGAGCCACCACCTTCCACACCTCAGGTGACATAGGGATATTCTATTCAGAGTACTAGATCATAGGTTTTTGGATTTACTGGTCCACAGGTTGTAGGCACAGGTTATTCAGGTTCAATGGGTCAGCTAGTAGGTACTTGAGGGACAGGTTCTGCATCGCAGGTTACAGGTTCACCAGTTCCAGCTTCTAGATCATAGAGTTCACCAGTGGTCATTTCATTGACTACTGGTTCACCAGGTGTTAGGCCATCTTCTTATGGTATTTCTTCAGATGAGGAGAGACCAGTTTCGGAGGAGCCTTCAGGGAAGAGGAAGCCTAAATGGATTTGTGAGACCTTGGAGGAAGCAAAGACATTTGGTAGGCCCCAGAAACCTATTCGAACTATTGTGATGCCTGATAGGTCGGGCTCGGCATTAATTACGAGTCTTCATGAGTTTGATCCTTCTACTTTTGAGGAGGCCTCTCACCATTAGGTTTGGTGAGATTCCATGATGCAAGAGTACCATTCCATTATGAAGAATGATGCATGGGGTATTGTACCAAGATCAGAGGGGAAGTCAGTTGTGACTTCCAAGTGGATTTACAAGGTAAAGCATGCTGCAGATGCCAGTGTGGAGAATTTCAAGGCTCGTTTTATGGCACAAGGGTTTTCAGATGTAGAGGGAGTTGACTATGATGAGACCTTTGCATCGGTTGCACGATATTCTTCCATTAGAGTAGTGATTTCTATGGCAGCAAAGATGGGTTGGAAGATCCACCACATGAATGTGAAGACTGCATTTCTCAATGGTCTTCTGCAGGAAGAGGTGTATTTGGAGCAGCCATTGGGCTCTGAGATTCATGGGAGAGCTTGTCATGTCTGCAGGTTGAAGAAGGCCTTGTATGGCCTGAAGCAAGCTCCTCGAGCTTGGTATTCCAGGACTGATGCATATTTGATGTCGATGGGTTTTCAGAAGAGTGGGGTTGATCCCAACCTTTACTTCATTGTGATTCATGGGGATCCACTCATTCTTTTGTTGTACGTTGATGATTTGTTTATCACTGGGGAGGAGCGTCTCATTGTAGCTTGCAAGAGAGACCTTGCTACTGAGTATGAGATGACTGATATTGGGTTGATGCACTATTATTTGGGAAAGTATTCTAGTGATATTTTGAGGAGATTTCGGATGGATGATTGCAAGCCCATGTCCACGCCTATGATTACCAACTTGAAGCAACTTCATGCTTCTAAGGGTGAGTTGGTAGATACTAATTTATATCATCAACTCATTGGGTCATTGATGTATCTGGTCAACACCAGGCCATAATTGTGTTTTGCGGTGAACACTCTCAGTCAGTTCATGGTGGAGCCTAGGAGAGTGCTCTGGAAAACCGTGAAACATGTGTTGAGATACCTTGCAGGGACAATGGATTTTGGTTTGGACTAGAGGAGTTCGGGTGGTGTTAGCTTGGTTGGCTTCACTGATTCGTATTAGGAAGGCAGTGTGAGAGACCAGAAGAGCACTTTTGGGTGTTGTTTCAGTTTGGGCTCAGCAGCAATGTCGTGGTTCAGTAGGAAGCAATTTTTCATTGCCTTGAGTTCTGCTGAGGCTAAGTACATGGCAACCAATCAGGCTAGTCGCGAGTCACTGTGGATTCGCATGTTGTTGGTAGATTTATTTGGTCAGGAGCTGAAGCCCACGGTGATTTACTATCATAATAAGAGTTGCATACAACTATATGAGAATTTGGTTTTTCATGATAGGTCTAAGCACATAGAGATCAGATACCACTTCATCCGAGATTATGTTAAGAGAGGAGCTATGGAGTTACAATAAATTTTCACTGATGAGCAAGTTGTAGACATTCTGACAAAATCCTTGGGGTAGGACAACTTCGTCTTCTTCAAGAACAAGTTGGGAGTGGTGCAGAACACCTTCCTTGGTAAGAGGGAGTGTTGATTTTTGTACCTTGGAAAGTGTTCCCCTAGGTGACTTTTTCCTAAGTCACTTAAAAGGGGAAATAAAGTGACCCTTGCATTAAATGACTTGAGATGAGCATTTAATTTGACTTTAGAGATTAAAGTCACTTTTTGGAAAAAATTAAGTGAAGTGAGTGAAATTATTTTTAAATGAGATTTAATGAGCATTTAATCTCATCCACTCATCTAAGCCAATCTCAACTATTGGGTTAGAAGTCCATTCACTTACCCTAGGTTTTTCACCAAAAGGGAAAGAGGAGGCAAAAATTACTCACTTTTGAGAAGAGAGTGAAGAAGAGCTGAGAGAGAGAAGTGGAACGAATTTTGAGAGAGGGATGAGTTTTCCATTAGCACGAAAATCGAGGAAGCATAATTTTCGAGGTAGTGATATTTTTGGTACAGCACGATTCCCAAGGAACCGTACAACAACTGTGATTGGCATGGTTTTCAAGGCACTGTATAGTAGGTTGATGGCACAATTTTTGAGAACCATACAATAGCAATAACTATTGTACCATAGTGCAAAGATTTCAAGGCAGATGTTCTAGGTGTGATTCTCGAGGTAGTGGCCTAGTTTTCAATGTCCGTACAACAACATTAGTTGGTGTTTTTCCATACTGTATTATGGGCGTGATTCCCAAGGAGATTGGCACATAAATCGAGGGATGAGTTTGACTGAGTTTTGGCACAAATTTTGAGAAGAATAAAAGCACAAAAATCGAGGCAGCTTTCTGGGTGGTTTTGGTTGGTTGAGATAAGTACATTTTGACTGTAAAAATTTATGTACTAAAGTTAACCGAAGAAATAATAAATTCTCTCTCTGACTGGTTTTCCCCTTGTGGGTTTTTCCAGGGCTATTGGCCAAAAATTTCTGAGTCTGAAATATTTTATGGCGTGCATAAATATTTAATTTTCTGCCTGTAAATTTGATTTTTAACTGTGTTTTTAAAGTCTGAAAATTACATGTCATTTCCAACCAGGATGAAAAACTGGGTTGGGCATTAAACAATGGCAAGTTGACTTGGAAACCAGGTTGGGTTAAAACATCAAAAAACTTTCACTATATACCTCTCTCCCTCAGCTGATCATAGAAAATTTTGAAGCAATGTTGCACATAATGCAGGTCGTGGCACCTGTCATCACTAATGTAGAAGTTGGTCTCTT
This sequence comes from Larix kaempferi, assembly GCA_027924585.1. NCBI lineage: Eukaryota > Viridiplantae > Streptophyta > Pinopsida > Pinales > Pinaceae > Larix > Larix kaempferi. The sequence goes on along the minus strand of BSBM01000091.1, from coordinate 36,657,360 downwards.
TCAATATTATCATCATGTCATTGTTTCTCTCTCGTGCATGCCTATACGTGATATGGACCATTGAGCTAACTTGGTCTGAATGGTAGTATTGACTTTGAATCTCATTTTGTGGTTGCAAGGTGTAGTTTTCAGCAAAGTCCACAACCGACAATATTATGCCATTGGAAAAGGTGTCCCTACACTGTCTGTACTGTTCATATTGCCATCGTGCTACATGGACATGCTGTACATACTGTTTAGTCTTTTGGTATAATTGCTTCATGAAATTGAAAATTTGTACTTGGTGCCACGAAGCCAAGGGCATTAATACAAGGTGACATTTTCAATCTGAATATATATGTACAAATTCAACATGTACAGTATGAAAGTATGCAAACTTAGATTACCTGTGACTTCACCAATGAAATTTTTTTGGTTTCCTTCGCACTATCTACTTGATACGTTATGTACTTGAAGTTTCGCATTTCTATTGACATCCTCTCAAATTCATGCTCCTCAGTTTCATGGATGCATTAGATCAATAATGAAAATCCACTGTAACTGGAACATGTCCCATATAAAAATGATCTTTTATAATATTTTTGTCCTTCAAGTCTTGGACACATTATGCTATGGATGCATTCAGTGGTTGTAACAATGGGCATTCCTGCATAATGTTTGTATGCAAATAAAAAAATATATGTCTATATGTATCATAATAGTACTCAAATTCTACATGGTATCTACAGCAACATGTGTTGCGATCAATGCAAATTATAACATACCAGGGTTTGCATTTTTCAAAGGACCTTTGGCCCAAGTTCAATTTTGTGTGCTCATTATTGAACCTCTCATAGAGTTCCGTTTGTGTCGTGTCAAGGAAGTGCTTGACATGGGGTTCACACCCCTTAATGCCTTTTCTCAACTTTAACACATCTCTTTGATTTGATGACGGTCTAGTGTTATCATGCCAAAAATTTTGTACTAGTTCTCTAACAGCACCAATAAGCTTCATGTTTGAAGGAGGTAACCTACCAACAAAGGCCGAACAATCTTTTTGGCCTGGGGTATCAAGTTTTTCTCTAATAGAACAATACTTTTGAAGAGTCTTTCTATCTACTTTAAATATTTTATGTGTGTTTGATAGCTGGCGACGTTGACTTGTGGATTTTTCTACGATCAATTTTCGACAGTACAGGATGGGCCGCATTAAAATATTTTGTACGAGAAGTTTTTCCAATCAAATTAAATGCAAATTGTAGATTTATAACAACATGATCATTGGATTCTAGAATTCTAACTACCTTTATGCCCAAAATTATCCTAACATGAGCTAGATAATGTGATTTTAACAAAGCCAGAAACAAATGACATTTTGTTGCATCGATTTTGGATTCAAAAAATTCTTTGATTATCCTGCTACAATGGAAATCAATAGTGCGTTTGGGAAACTTATCTTCAAGTCCTGAAAATGAAATTTCATCCACATGAATACGTATGGGAGTTCTTCGTCGCCCACTTCATAGTTGAGGAAAGGGAGTCGGAAAGGAAGTACGAGTCTCATCATCAGTTTGTTGTGGCCCTTCGTGCACAATTTGGTCCTGCAAGGGAGTGTGTTCGACATGTGTGTGCTCTTCTTGGGGAAGTTGTCAATTAACAACCTGTTCAAAATCCATACCTTCATACTTTTCGATGCCTCGGATATCGTAGCATCAATCAGAAAGGTATTCTCCCCGATAGATGATCCCAATTAGATTATCTACAGTTTGGTATAGGGAATCCGTCCGGTTAGCGGTTCCGGCAACCGTGGGTTTGGAGTTAATTCCGATTATACCGGTTATGGCCCGATCCACCTTTCTTTTGGATTTTATGTTTTTTAATGAGATGCAAGTGCCTAATTTATATTTGATCTAAATGCAAGACTGAAAAACAGATCTAAGTATAAAACTAAAAATACAACTAACTATCCTTGCAAGAACCACATTTAAAGTATGAGCAATGAGCTGTAAGCATTATCTTAAAGAAAGAACAGGCAGCCATTAAATCTTTAAGGAGAAAGCTACAGCAAGATAAAAGATCTCCGAAGATAGCTTCTGATTACAAATGACACATTTCCATTACTCATCAAAGAGAGAAACAAAATTATTTAATTTAAATGCAAAACTGAAAAAACAGATCTAAGTCTAAAACACATGAAATAAATCTAATTGTCCCTGCAAGGAGCAAATTTAATGGATGAGCAATGAACTGTAGGGATTATCTTAAAGAAAGAACAGCTAGCCATTTAATCTAAAAGAGAACTCTACAGCAAAGATAAAGATATCAGCAAATAGCTCCTGATTTAATATGAAACCTATTCATTGCTCACAAAATAGAGAAAATCATTTGCACAGAAAGGAGCAAAAATCATTGCTATAAAGAAATAATTCAGATAGTAAGAATGATCTCACAATACAGCATGGAAGTCGCCAGAATAGTCCAATACACATCCATGTTTCATTCCCATGCAAAACGTCCATCTCTGGGCTTTTATTAGAAAATTCTGTTCTCATAGAACCAACACAAGATAGCTCGTACAGGTCTCAAAAATTCATTCCCTACCAAAAGTCCTTTCATCTTCTTCCTAGCTTCTATTTATAATTAAAAAAATGCCCTTTGGGCTGCCACCTGGCCTTTTCCACTTGTCCTCTACAGAAAATTCTCTCCTATAACAGACAATAATGTGACTACTCCTTTTACAAAAATATTAAAAAAGAAAGAAAATGGACAACTATTCCATAGCTCACGCTTTACACCTTTGAGAGCTTAAAAATACAACATATAAGAAATAATGCCTTGAAATCAACGATTTCACTCCTGTGCGTGAGCTTCTGCTAGAAGAGGATTGCCCAAATAAACTGATGCTGTTGATGTTGCCTTAGGAGAGGCACTCGAACCCATTGTTGCTGCTACTTCTACTTGGGAAGAAGGGATTGAGCTGGCTGGAATTTCTGCCACTGATAGGGGAGAGGGAATCGAGCCCACTGTTGTTGCTGGAATGGCTGCTGGGAGAGAAGATTTTGGATTTGCTGTTGCTCCTACTACTGCTATTGCTTTCTTCTCCTCCTCCGCTATGTAACTATACCATATACCCATGTCCCTTATAACTATGTTTGCGGGAGCAGGGAGCAGGATTTTCTGTGAAGTCACATTTTTTCTAAGCTCTGCTCCGATGCCTTGAAATTCCGTTACTGCAGCTTGATGCACTTCTTGAAGCAAGTGGTTGTGGACTGATGACATTCCAATATAATGTTGGAGGTCGTCAATTGCTAGGACATCAATTTTCTTAACATATTCAGTTTGGATGCCTAGTTCTTCCTTTAGCTCAGCCAAGCGTTGTTCTGAATCCGGGAAGTCATCGAGGGATTGTGGGAAACTCAATTTGCACCTGTCATGCACTCCCTGGATTTTTTGATACAGACCGTTGATCCTATCCCTTGTTCCTTGCACACTAGCTATTAGCTTACTTCCACAGTTTGTGCAGAAGTCCAAAAGGGCCACATCTTCATTAAAACACTCCACCGATTTGAATGGGAGATGTGTGGGGAAATCCCCCTTTCCTTCTTGCCATTCTATCTAGCTCAGGATATTTTCCTTGACACGGGTATGCTTGGCTTTGAGCCTATGGGCCTCCACATTAATTTCTTTTAACCTGACCATCATGGCCTTGAGCTTGCAAACTTCACTAGTGATTAGCCCCTGAGTCTCATGCATTTGCTTCAGGATGCTGTAGGACAGCTCATGGAAGGGAGATATATCCATCGTTCTGCTCTCAGCTTGCTCTAATTGCTCATATAATGCCCGCTTGTCTGTTTCAAGCTGGGACACTCTAGCTACTGCATCATTCTTTTCTCCTTCTTCAATCATCATCAGGACTGATAGCTGCTCCTTCTCTTCCTCTAACCGGTTATATTTGTCTGACAGCTCCTTATACTCGACGTACAGGCAATTATACTTGTTCACCACAAGATCTCTGTAGGATTTCTCATTAGCCACAGTCTGTTGTAGCGTACGAGCTCTCTTTTTTATCAATTCATTTTCTCTGACTATAACACCTACATTGTCCAGTGATGCTTTTGTTGTTTCTACAACTGCGGATGCCATAGCAAAGGGATCTTTATCTGTATTCCGCATTACAATGACCTATTGGTGGGTAATGATGTCCTCCTGGAAGGGACTTTTAATCCTCTCTTCCAATTTAAGGACCATTGCTTTCCTTTTCTTGTCATAGACAAATTCATTCCACCTGGACATCGTATGTTTTCCCGATGGAGTGTACGGGACAATTGGGAGGTCCATAATGTCTATTTCTTCCTCAGCTAGTGGGGTCCAGACTCCCTGAGATGGATCTGCTCCCACATCTTGGGTACCAGAGCCACCTGCTTGAGGTGCGTCTATTTCCATGTCTTGGAGACTGGACCTACTTGCTTGGGCATATTCCCCTGCTTTCAGCTCTTCTTCCGCTTTCCGTTCAACTTCCTGTCCTCCTTCCCCTCCTTCAACTTGTGGCTGACCTTCATCTCCTTTTTGCTACTTTCCATCTTCAGCCTCCTTCTGCTGTTGGGCTTCCTTGGCTTCTTTCTGCAGCCTCTCACTTTCGTCTTCTTGCTGCATTCTTGCCACTTCAGCTTCCTGCTGCAACCTGGCTTCCTCAGCCTCCTGGAGTAACCTTGCTTCCACTCTTAATCTGAGCTCTTCCTGAGCTCGGGCATCATCAGCTTCTTCCTCCTTCTGCTGGCTGGTCTTTTGGACCTTGGTTGAACTAGAGCTTGCTCTAGTGCCTTGGCGACAGATCCGCAGCTCAGCCATGTTGCTGATGCCTCTGAATGCCTCTTCCTCAACTTTGGGGTAGTGAGAGAACTCAAAATGAGCATAGATTTCTTTATAGTGCTCGGCCACTTTTCCCTTCCTGTCATTTCTGTGGAAGATCGCCTCACCGAAGTGGAAGGATTTTAGCTCCTGAACAAACTCTTCGGCTGAGGCAACCCCCGAGAACTTGTAAGCACCTATGCATAAAGGTAGAGGGGGAAAGGAAGCCTTATGCTATTTGTGGATCATTGATCCAATTCTATCCAGGAAGATTTGTCTTACTTCTTCCTTAAGGACCACATAATCTGTGGCATACTGTGCCAAAATGTATGGAGCTCTAGTCCCTCAAAACATTCTGAGGTAGGTGCCTTTCTCTTAAAAGTAAAAATCCCCGTAATTCTCAAGGACTTCCACAACGTTCTCTGACAGGCAGTTGGGCTCCTCCTTGAATATCTTTTCATATAGGGGCATGATGAACCCCTCACAGATGAGTTTGTAGCTAGGTTTGTAATCTTGGGCCCACATCATCCTAAAAGCAGTATAAACCGGGGTGGTGGCCTTATCCCATGTGCAGCCCAATTTGGGGAAGTCCACCTTGGCCAAAACACAATCAATCAGATATGAGGACATGAAAAATTCTTCCTTCTTCAAGGCTAGTCCTTCCCTTGCTCTGAAAAGTAAAAATCCCCATAATTCTCAAGGACTTCCACGGCATTCTCTGACAGGCAGTTGGGCTCCTCCTTGAATATCTTCTCATATAGGGGTATGATGAACCCCTCACAGATGAGTTTGTAGCTAGGTTTGTAATTCTGGGCCCACATCATCCTGAAAGCGGTATAAACCGGGGTGGTGGCCTTATCCCATGTGTAGCCCAATTTGGGGAAGTCCACCTTGGCCAAAATGCAATCAATCAGATATGAGGACATGAAAAATTCTCCCTTCTTCAAGGCTAGTCCTTCCCTTGCAGCAACTTTTATTGAGGCCAAACTATCTGACAGGAGAGTGGCCCAGTCAAACACAGTTCCTTTAAACGCCACGAAGTGGATAATAGGGACCCACTGAATCTTATACACAGTGCCATCGGGCATGCCGAATATTCTGCACAGCATCAAGGCGATCAATCTGAAAGGAGGTCTCAGATTCTGTACGTCATATTCGTCATTTCCTTTCTTTCTCAAATGCTTTCCTGCTACCAATAGCTTTTTGGCCATCTCAACGTTGTTCATTTTTCCCAGCCATTCATCAGTCAGAGATTGCTGGGAGCGGGGAAATTTGTAGGCCGCGGCCAGGTATGCGGGGTGAAATGAGGCAATGGCTACCTTCCCACTGTCATTTATCACTCTTCCTTCCGCATCAGCATGTTGGAGTATCCATCCGATTACTTCAGCACAGGGGAATAGTTCAGGGCGGGTAGCAGCTCTGGTTATGCCTGAAGCTTTGATATTTAGATAAATCTGCCCCTCTTCTAGCAACATGTCCGGGATATCCTGGTCTCGGATCATTCTATAAATGTCACCCCAGCGGATTTCTGGAGGAACATCGGTGGTGCACCTAGTATCCTGGAGTGAGGTCTCAGTTTTAAGTGGCGTAGGCTTCTTTTCTGTCATTTTAGCCTTCTTCTTACCACCTTTTGGCATTTTGACTTATCCCTGATAGCACCCACATACAAGTCATTACGAAATTGAGCAACATACTGTGAGATTTTAACAGAGAGCATCATCGTTTTAATATGTAAATGAGATAAAAACAAAATGTGGAGCTGCATGTTGGGAGGCAAAATACACCATTTCAAACAAGCAATCTAGATTTAATTATCCTAATTCTTTTAAAGGGGCGGGTTTGAAATGCTCCTGAGGGGATAAGCATGTTGGGGAAGCAACCTGCTCTTGGTCCAGCTCTAGGAGGGATGGTATCTATCGCCATGGTTGTGGTTCAACTGGCTAATGGCGGGGAAGTCAGGGGTGAAATAACTCTATGACGGAAGAAGGAGCCGCTTTTTTCAAATTTATAAGCTGACGAGGGTTTCGACTGTTATGGTTATCTGATAGCACTTTGCGAGGCGTTCTAAGGTAGGTTTTGAAATTTGAACAGGGGTTGCCGACGCCGAGAATGCGGGTGATGAAAAGTTTCCTGTATTTGACGGGAAAAGTAGCCCATGACGAGCATTTTGCCCGTCAAAATCCAACCTAGACCAATCGTTTTCAAGAAAAGGACAATCCAATAGTAATCTAACGCGTACGAGAGGAAAAATTAATGGTTAAAATTCCTACCTGGCACCGCGAAGACATCTGAATGAGGTGGCCGTGAACATGGACAAGTAGGCTGAGCTAGAGCGGTTGCGCAATGTCCAACAAATTTTCCAGTCGAGAAATAACAACGTGTTTGGCTCGAGCCCCCACCGTCTATTTAAATGAGCTAGCACGTGTGGGGTGGGTGGCGCATTTAAAACGGTTTTAATACATCGTACGCCGCGGTCACATCAAGTGATCTCGATACGCGCACAACAGCCACCCGCGGGATGAACTCGCGACCCTCACCCGCCGTTGCGGAAGGATAGAACGAAAGTTTCCGTCGTTTCGAAGGGAAACGGCGAATGTCTCCCGCAAGCTTTTCGAAAAGCGCTACGTGGGGTTTTCGGAAGAATATCGCCAAAGGTTTCCACAAAAGACTGCCGTAGTCGCGGAAGGAAAACCGAAAAACATCCCGCAATCTCTTCGAAAAGATATCGTGGCGGCTTCTGCTATTTCGGGAGTTTCTCGCGAATGGTTCCCGTAAAAGAAAAGTTTCTAAGTCTTCGCGGATCTTTCAGAAAAAAATGGTGAATGGCGCTCGTCGTTTCAGAAGGATAACTTGAAAGCTTCCGCGGTTGCGGATGGATTTTGCAAATTGTTTCCGGAAATGTTTAAGTGTTTTGGCGCTTCAGAAAGCTTAGCGTGAAGGCTTCCACAACTGCGGGAGGAAAAGTCGAAGTGGTTCCGCAAATTTCAAAGAAAAAATTCTAAGTTCTTTTCAAAGTTTCGGGGAGACTTGGCGAATGGCGCCCATCGTTTCAGGAGGAAAATTTGAGTGCTTCCGCAACTTTCCCATAATAATTTCGAAGACCTTTTCCGAGCGGCTTATGTGATTGGCTTCCGCCGTCGCGGGAGGATAGCCCGAAAGACTCCGCAATTTCAGGAGACAAAGCTGAATGCTTCCGCAGAGTTTCCTTGGCGCGTTCCGCAAACTTTCAAAAAATCTAAGTCCTTTTCGGAAAGCTTATGCTAAATGGCTTTCGCCGTTTTAGGAGGAAAACCCGAATCCCTCCGCAGCTGCGGAAGGTTTTGACGAATAGCTCCGCCGTTTCGGAAAGAATTGTCCAATGGCTTCAGCGGATTTCAGACGAAAGTTTCTAAGTCTTTTTTTCGGAAGGTTTAAATAAAAGGCTTCCGCCGTTTCGGGAGGGAACCTCGAATAATTCCGCAACTGCGGGGCTTTATAAAATCATTCCATGGTTTCCAGGAAGACTTCATGAAAAATTTTCTGTTGAGAAACAAGATTTCCTGGCAGACTTGGGGTGGTTCATGGCAAGATTTTCTGTTGAAAAACAAAGTTAAAAGTTGGGAATGGCCCTTAAGGTAGCCTTTCTAAAAAAATTTAAAGGAGGGGCCCCAATATGTACAAAATTTTGAGGGGGATGTTGCTGCAACAACAATGGCGAGTTGCTGGTGAACACAGATCTCTGAAAAAATTCCTCTTCATGGTCCGAAACCTCATCAAAGACATCCATCTTGGGTGCAATACTCAGCTGAGCATTTTAAATTCATGCGAGGGGAAGAAGGCACTTTACCTGCTAGCCATTGGGGGAAGGGGAGCTTTGACCGAGACATCTTCAACACTCTCAAAGGGCCAACATATGAGATTCATTTTAGGAGGGTCATCCTTCAGATGGTTACTACTGCCGGAATCCACAGGATTTGCAACACTTTCTCATGGACATTATTGCTCTTGTTCCTCATTCCCATGCTGCTTGCATCCTTTTGGATGTTTGTACTTTGGACAGCTTAGCTGTTTGAGCCTTCCAGAGATATTTTCTTTTGGACATGATCTTTGATTTAGGCTCCTCAATCCATAATGTCCTTTTGTGTGAGTTAGAAATTTTATTGATTTGTCAAGCCTCACGGACAGAGAGGAGCCCATTTTGGACAACCTTCTTGATTTTACATGTCTTTTGCTTTTGTCTCAGCCATGCTCTAATTGAGGCGAGAATCTCTAGAAATCAGACTCTTGAGTATAAGCCATTTGGCTGTTAGATTTGAAGCATGGAGTCACTTCAATACCCTATGTCTTCGAGAGGTGCTACTTTCCATGGATCCAACTTTGGTAAGCTTCTTGGGATGCCTTTAAGTGTGAGAGTGAGTGGATCCCAGAGATAGTAATGAAGATGGTCATAGGTCTCTGCTATTAAACAGGATTAGTGTGACTAGCAGAGTAGGCTTCCTTCCTTCTGAACATTTCAGCAAGAGCACAACAGACATGATTTATTCGAGCATAGTTCCGGACTCATGGGTTGCGAGATTTCTTTGAGAGACTTATCCTCAACGGGGAACTCAACCAAAAGGGCCTTCAGAAAACAAAACTTGTTGCAAAGGTTCAAATGACAATAAAAGAGACAAAATGGCCGAAAAATAAAGCAACTAAAGGCTAAGGTAACAATAAAAGAAAACTTTATTTATGTACAGGAAGTCTCAGCGAGACTATGCAAAGTATTGTTTCAGATCGAGGCCATTGAGAGGAAGGGTTACTTCTTCTCCCTCGAGATTTGTCAATTTATAGGTGGATGGGCCTAATTTTGCGGAAATTTGGTACGAGCCTACCCATAGATGTTGAAATTTCGTATGCATTCCTTTGCCTTCGTGATTATGGTCCCATTTCAGGACTAAGTCCCCAACTTCAAAGCTTCTCTTGCCGGACTTCCTCTTATCGAACCATCTCTTAACTATGTCTTGATGTTGATGGAATCGGTTTTAGCTTTCTATCGGGCTTCTTCAAGTTGAAGCAGGGTATTGATCCTGGATTGTAAGGCTTGGCTACCAAAACGCCGAGAGGCTTGGGATAACTGTAAGGATGGGAGTAAGATGTTTGGAGGAAGGATGGCTTCCTTGCCACAGACAAGAGTGAAAGGGGAAACACCTAAAGCGTTCTTTGGGGTCACTCTATCTGCCCATAAGGCGTTTGGGAGAGCTACATTCCAACTTCTCTGGTTTTCTATCACAGTCTTCTTAAGAATTCGAATCAGATTCTTGTTTGAGGATTCAGCTAATCTGTTCCCCTGAGGATAATAATTGGCTGAATAATGCAACTTAATTCCCCATTCATAAACAAATTCATTTATCTTGCAAGACAAAAAATAAGGAGCATTATAAAAAACAAGGGAAATTGGAACCCCAAACCTGGTTATGATGTTCTCTTTCAGGAAGCTGATGACTGCGTCTTCGTTGATCTTGTGCAACGGGATGGCTTCCATCCATCTAGTGTAGTAGTCGGTAGCCATTAGGATGTATCGATGTTGCAACAAAGAATTTGGATTTATCTCTCCGATAACATCTATACCCCACTGCTCAAAAGGCTCAGAGATAATCACCGGCTGCAATGTTCCTGCTGCCTTGGGTAATTTCCCGACACTTCTTTGACATACATCATAGTTTCATGCATACTTGTGGGCATCTCGGAACAGAGTAGGCCAATAATAACCAGCTCTCAGTATCTTGTGTGCCGTCGTCTCTCTTGAATAATGTCCACCTGCAGGGCCATCATGCAATTCCTTAACAACTTTGTTTGCATCTTCCTTCTCTAAACATCTAAGGAAAACTCCATCATAATTTTTCCTGAAAAGTATCCCATCAATGATTTGATAAGGTGTTGATTTCAAATGGAGTGCCCTTCTTTGCTTAGAGTTCCAGTGCTCAGGTAGATATCCCTACTGTAAATAGTGCACCAGATCCCTATACCATGACTGGGGAGTTGTGAAGATATGACATACTTCAACCGAATTTAGCTCAGCTTAGTTCTTCCAATGTTGCTCTTCATCAGTCGAGTTTCCCGCAAGTAACTTGCACAGGCCTTTCCCTTTGATGATCGTGGCTGGTTTAAATTCCAAATCATATTCCCGCAGAGCTGTGACTCAGTTCCCTCTCCTTTATCCTAATTCCTTTTGATCGAAAAGGGATCTAACAACTGGGTGGGGAACTATGACTTTCGTTCTGTTCTTCAGAATATATGGCCTAAACTGCTTGACTGATTTGAAGACCAAATATGCATGCTTGTCAACCACGGGATAGTTCAGCTCAGCCCCCTGCAGACCAGTGCTCATAAATGAAATTGGGTATTCGTCCCCCAGCTCCACCTTTTGCGTGAGTACAGCTGCAAGAGAGTCATCCGAAGCGAAGGTATAGAAGATGAAATCCTTATCAAAATCTGGGCTCCTCAAGGAAGGAGCCTTAGCTATGGCTGCCTTGATATCTCTAAATGCGTCCTTCTCCAGATCTATCCACTTGAATTGCATGCTTTGTTTAACCATCTGTTGCAATGGCTTAACAATTTGCACAAAATCCGGAACAAATCTGCGGACAAAATTGATGGTGCCCATAAAAGACTGCATAGATTTCTTGTTGTAAGGCATTGGAATCTTATTAATGGCTTGGACTCTTTCTTGATCAATTGACACTCCCCATTTGGAGATGATATGACCCAAGAGCTTACCTTCGGGGACAACAAATACACTCTTCTTGGGATTCAAGGAAATACCATATTTCCGACAACGATCAAAGATATGCCTCAGATGAACAACATGATCTTCCCTTTTCTTTGAAAAGACTGTCACATCATCTAAGTAAACAACAACACATTGTCCACCCAGTCCTCGGAAGACAATATCCATCGCTCTTTGGAATGTAGCTCCTACGTTTATTAGACCAAATGGCATCCTTCTGTATGCGAAAGTTCCCCACTTAGTTCGGAAAGTATTCTTAAGACGATCTTCTTTGGTTACTAACACTTAATTGTAGCCAGAGAAGCCATCGAGGAGAGAAAACAATTCGGATCCTGACACCATTTGAAGGATTTGTTCCATTGAAGGGACGGGGTAGTTGTCTTTATCCGAAGCTCTGTTTAAATTTCTGAAATCTACACATAGCCTTATCTCTCCTGACTTCTTTCTTATGGGAACTAGGTTTGCAACCCATTCAGAATGCCGAACCTTGAAGATTATCTTAGCGTCCAGGAGCTTCTTTAATTCCTTTTGAATCAACGGTTCTAGAGTAGGATGCATCCTTCTTAGCTGCTGCTGAAATGGCTTGACGCCCGCTTTCATTGGTATAACATGCTGAATAATGCGAACGTCATATGTTTTCAGATCTTCATAGGTCCATGCAAAAACATCCTTGTAATGTTTAAACAATTTGATGAACCTGTCTCTTTATCCTGGTGAACAACATTTGCCAAGGTTGACAAATTTTGGTTCTGCCTCGGTACCCAAATTAACTAACTCATGTTGCATTGATGAGCTGTTAGTTTTGGTATTAGCTGGCCTTTTGAATTTATTTTGAAGATCGAACAACATTTCAAGGGACCTTACCCCTTTGGGAATGAAATTTCCTTTCTCCTCATCCTTCTTCATCAAATCAGCATCATGTTCTTCTTCATCTATTGCAGCTCCTTGGAAGCTATCTTCGTTCGTTAGGAAGCTGATAATTTGTTCATCATCATCGAAGACTCTGAAGTTCGTGATGTTATCGGGAACAGAAGGCCTGAAAATCAATTCAATTGAGCATTTATTATTCGATGGCACCAATCTAGAAGCAGATGTTGCTAACAAATCAGCTGCAGAATTTTGCAATCTAGGAATTGATTTTATATTGAAAGCGTCAAAATGCATAATTAAATCCCATACCTCAGCCTGATAACCCTTCAAGTGAGGTGAGAGACAATGAATGGTGTCCCTTACCTGTCTTACAACTATCTCGGAGTCACCAAAGACCTTCAAGTACTTAACATTTAATCCAATGGCTTTCTTTAATCCATGTACCAAAGCTTCATATTCTGCGGTGTTGTTAGTACAATCGAATTCTAATCTACAAGACAAAAAATACTTGTTTCTTTTTGGATCCATTAGAACACAACTGGCTCCGGATCCTTCCAGAGTTTTAGAACCATCAAAGTATAATGTCCAAAAGATATCTTTAGATTCAACTAAGTTATTTTCTTTGTTATCTATGTCAGTAACTAAATTGACTATGTTACAATCAACATCATCATTCCGTGAGAAATGAAGGAGATCGGACTGTTTATCTAATTCATGGCTAATGGCTTCAGGCTGATAATTACCCGGATCCATTTCTAAGAAATAATTCCCCAGAACCGAGGATGAGAAAGCTACATACTCATTCTTTTCTTCTAACTGAGTTACGTTCTGCTTCATATGAGGTTCCCTAAGAACTTTAATTTGATTCTTCCTGTTCAAATGAGGCAACCACAGATGAGACCAATCAGTAGCAAAGTAGCCACTCAGCTTGGTAGACCAGTCCCTACTTAAAATCAGCCCATAGGCTTCAGGAATATCGACCACCATTATGTCAATGAATTGACAGACTCTAGGGTCAGCTGATAATCTAATGAGGACATCTTTCATCTCCCCAATTACCTTGACAGCAGTCGTATCTAATTGGATAATTTGGGCTGGAGACGGCACAGGCTGCCCGTTAATTTTCTTACAAATTGATAGTGGCATATCGTTTGAGGATGCTCCAGAATCTACCAAAAAGTTGTGAACGTTGTGATTAAAAATCTCAAAATTCAATAGGAATGGCAATGTTTGAGATTTAGATTTCCCACCGATGCTAGCCTCATTAATTTCAGGATTGTCTTGAGAGTCTGTTAATGGAGTGTTGGTTTGGGGTTGTAGAACATGTAGCAATTTGTCTCATTGATGGGGCAAGCTACACATGTCAAATATTGACACATTTGCTTTGAATTTCTTGATATCTTCAATAATATCGTATCCTATGTCAGATTTGTTCCCAATTCAAGTTGGCTGATCTATTTTGCTCGTTGTGACCTTAGGTAGCTGAACTATGGTTTCAGCGTTTGGCTACTTGGTCGTTGTTTGACTGACTTTGGGCTGCAGTGGGATAATTGTTATGTGCCTCCTAGGTGGTTCTTTTGAAACTTTAGGTTTATGAGGAGCTGCACCTTGCACAGGATCGGCAATTGGGCCTTTGCTGCGAGTAGCAACGTTTATAGTAGAGGGAGCTATCTATGGGATCATCTTCTGCTAATTTAGTCATAGGTACCCAATCCCATAGCACCATAGTAGTGTCCGGGGTTAGTTCCTCTAACTCAGGGTTCGATTCCTCTGTAGAATCATCTTGGTCTGGGATCTGTGAATCTAGCATTTGGTTCATGACTAAGCCCATGGAATTAATCCATTGCGGGCAGCTCTTTTCTGAATGTGGTTCTTGATGAAAAGTGCAGAAATTTTCCATCCCGATTTTGTTCAAGTTTAAGACCGAAGAAGTATTCATTGGTGGATGAGTTTGATCACCGTCTTCCCTTCTTTTATAAAAGGGCTTGAAAGGTTTCCTAGATGTGCTAGCAGCCTTGTCTTTCTCGAGATCTACGATTTTATTAGATAATTTCTGCATCATCTTGACTACATTTTCCATGTCTGTAGATGGCTCTTCTTTACTTCTAGTGAGCAACAAAGGTTTTTTGCTAGCTGCTGGTTTTGGTTCTACATCTATGGCATGTTTAGCAATGCTATCAGCTTCTTCTTCTACCTTTCTAGCTTCCTCAAAGTTCTCTATCAGGGTAGTTTTCTTGGACCTTTTTACAAACATTGCTATTGGTCCTTCAAGAGCTGTTGTATAGTATTCAATCAGAGATTCCTTTGCTGGTTTATTAGCTTCACTGAAGTTATTTAACAGCGTTGTGAATCTTTGATTGAAATCTTGAACCTTTTCTTTCTTTTCCATTCTCATGGATAAGAGTTCTTTCATAAGTGTTGCCACAGTTTTTTGGTTTCCGTATTTCTTTAAAAAACATTTTTTGAATTCATCCCAGCTAGAGATCGAGCTGGGTTGGAGGCTAAAGTACCAGGATGATACTTTTGGCTCGAATGTATATGGAAACAACCTGCAGACTACGTCTTCATGCTGCACATTCAAAAGGTTCAGAGCTAAGTAAAAACTCTTGAGATGGTCTTCCGCCGAAATGGCTTTCCCTGGATCGAACTTAGGCAAGACCTTTTCTGGGTTTTTTGGAAGATTATGGAATGGTCCAGCTAGGTTCAGCGCTCTCCTTGCTCTCCAAGCAGGTACAACCATGTTTGGACGTGGAGACCCTGGCGGAGAATTGGAAGGTGAATCCTGGGGAGTACTCTTTGGAGTAATTAGTTCTTCAAGCTTTTCTTGGTCTGAAATTTTTTCTGAGTTTTCAAGATCTGCCTTGTTAAGAGTGTCTGAAATTTCTTCCAAACTCAAATTCATGAGTTCTTCAAAACTTTGAACAAGAATCAAATCTCGGGTATATTGTGGCTCTTTTCGAGGGGTAGTTTTCTTAGGGAGGAAATTGACAGCATTTAAACCACCTAACTGTTTAACGTAGGATCTTGTATGCCTTCTCAAATCCTCTATTTTTGTAAAAGGGACAGCGTATAAAGATTCTTGAGGCTCAGGATCAGAAATGAGGCGTTCTTGATTTAATAATTCAAGATCTGGGCTGTTTGAAATGCTTTCTTTAAGCGGGTTTTCAGTGTCATTTATGGTAGTGGGAGATTTTCCTCTATCAGCCATGCACTTTCAGGCCCTCCTTCTAGCGCCAAAAACTGTTGATGCCTCGGATATAGTAGCATCAATCAGAAAGGGATTCTCCCTGATAGATGATCCCAATTAGATTATCTACCGTTTGGTATAGGGAATCCGTCTGGTTAGCGGTTCCGGCAACCGTGGGTTTGGAGTTAATTCCGATTATACCGGTTATGGCCCGATCCACCTTTCTTTTGGATTTTATTTTTTTTAATGAGATGCAAGTGCCTAATTTATATTTGATCTAAATGCAAGACTGAAAAATAGATCTAAGTATAAAACTGAAAATACAACTAACTATCCTTGCAAGAACCACATTTAAAGTATGAGAAATGAGCTGTAAGCGTTATCTTAAAGAAAGAACAGGAAGCCATTAAATCTTTAAGGAGAAAGCTACAGCAAGATAAAAGATCTCCAAAGATAGCTTCTGATTACAAATGCCACATTTCCATTACTCATCAAAGAGAGAAACAAAATTATTTAATCTAAATGCAAAACTGAAAAAACAGATCTAAGTCTAAAACACATGAAATAAATCTAATTGTCCCTCCAAGGAGCAAATTTAAAGGATGAGCAATGAACTGTAGGGATTATCTTAAAGAAAGAACAGCTAGCCATTTAATCTAAAAGAGAACTCTATAGCAAAGATAAAGATATCAGCAGATAGCTCCTGATTTAATATGAAACTCATTCATTGCTCACAAAATAGAGAAAATCGTTTGCACAGAAAGGAGCAAAAATCATTGCTACAAAGAAATAATTCAGATAGTAAGAATGATCTCACAATACAGCATGGAAGTCACCAGAATAGTCCAATACACATCCATCTTTCATTCCCATGCAAAACGTCCATCTCCGGGCTTTTATTAGAAAATTCTGTTTTCATAGAACCAATACAAGATAGCTCGTATAGGTCTCAAAAATTCATTCCCTGCCAAAAGTCCTTTCATCTTCTTCCTAGCTTCTATTTATAATTACAAAAATGCCCTTTGGGCTACCACCTGGCCTTTTCCACTTGTCATCTACAGAAAATTCTCTCCTATAAAAGACAATAATGTGACTACTCCTTTTACAAAAATATTAAAAAAGAAAGAAAATGGATAGTTGTTCCATAGCTCACGCTTTACACCTTTGAGAGCTTAAAAATACAACATATCAGAAATAATGCTTTGAAATCAGCGATTTCACTCCTGTGCGTGAGCTTCTGCTGGAAGAGGATCACCCAAATCAACTGATGCTGCTGATGTTGCCTTAGGAGAGGCAATCAAACCCATTGTTGCTGCTGCTTCTACTTGGGAAGAAGGGATTGAACTGGCTGGAATTTCTACCACTGATGGGGGAGAGGGAATCGAGACCACTGTTGTTGCTGGAATGGCTGCTGGGAGAGAAGATTATGGATTTGTTGTTGCTCCTGCTACTGCTGCTGCTTTCTTCTCCTCCTCCGCTATGTAACTATACCATATACCCGTGTCCCTTATGACTATGTTTGCGGGAGTAGGGAGCAGGATTTTCTGTGAAGTCACATTTTTTCTAAGCTCTGCTCGGATGCCTTGAACTTCCGTTACTGCAGCTTGATACACTTCTTTAAGTAAGTGGTTGTGGACTGATGACATTCCAATATAATGTTGGAGGTCGTCAATTGTTAGGACATCAATTTTCTTAACATATTCAGTTTGGATGCCTTGTTCTTCCTTTAGCTCAGCCAAACATTGTTCTGAATCTGGGAAGTCATCGAGGGATTGTGGGAAACTCAATTGCACCTGTCATGCACTCCCTGGATTTTTTGATACAGACCGTTGATCCTATCCCTTGTTCCTTGCACACTGGCTATTAGCTTACTGCCACAATTTCTGTAGAAGTCCAAAAGGGCCACATCTTCATTAAAACCCTCCACCGATTTGAATGGGAGATGTGTGGGGAAATCCCCCTTTCCATCTCGCCATTCTATACGGCTCAGAATATTTGCTTTGACACGGGTATGCTTGGCTTTGAGCCTATGGGCCTCCGCATTAATTTCTTTTAACCTGACCATCATGGCCTTGAGCTTGCAAACTTCACTAGTGATTAGCCCCTGAGTCTCATGCATTTGCGTTAGGATGCTGCAGGAAAACTCATGGAAGGGAGATATATCCATCATTCTGCTCTCAGCTTGCTCTAATTGCTCAGCTAATGCCCGCTTGTCTGTTTCAATCTAGGACACTCTGGCTACTGCATCATTATTTTTTGCTTCTTCAATCATCATCAGGACTGATAGTTGCTCCTTCTCTTCCTCTAACCGGTTATATTTGTCTGACATCTCTTTATGCTCGGCGTACAGGCAATTATACTTGTTCACCACAAGATCTCTATAGGCTTGCTCATTAGCCACAGTCTGTTGTAGCGTACGAGCTCTCTTTTTTGTCAATTCATTTTCTCTGACTATAACACCTACATTGTCCAGTGATGCTTTTGTTGTTTCTACAACTGCGGATGCCATAGCAAAGGGATCTTTATCTGTATTCCGCATTACAGTGACCTCCCGGTGGGTAATGATGTCCTCCTGGAAGGGACTTTTAATCCTCTCTTCCGATTTAAGGACCATTGCTTTCCTTTTCTTGTCATAGACAAATTCATTCCACCTGGACATCGTATGTTTTCCCGATGGAGTGTACGATACAATTGGGAGGTCCATAATGTCTATTTCTTCCTCAGCTAGTGGGGTCCGGACTCCTTGAGCTGGATCTACTCCCACATCTTGGGTACCAGAGCCACCTACTTGAGGTGCGTATATTTCCATGTCTTGGACACCGGACCCACTTGCTTGGGCATCTTCCCCTGCTTTCAGCTCTTCTTCCACTTTCCGTTCAGCTTCCTGTCCTCCTTTCCCTCCTTCAACTTGTGGCTGACCTTCATCTCCTTTCTGCTGCTTTCCATCTTCAGCCTCCTTCTGCTGTTGGGATTCCTCGGCTTCTTTCTGCAGCCTCTCACTTTCGGCTTCTTGCTACATTCTTGCCACTTCAGCTTCCTGCTGCAACCTGGCTTCCTCAGCCTCCTGGAGTAACCTTGCTTCCTCTCTTAATCTGAGCTCTTCCTGAGCTTGGGCATCATCATCTTCTTCCTCCTTCTGCTGGATGGTCTTTTGGACCTTGGTTGAGCTAGAGCTTGCTCCAGTGCCTTGGCGACAGATCCGTAGCTCAACCATGTTGCTGATGCCTCTGAATGCCTCTTCCTCGGCATCAGGGTAGTGAGAGTACTCAAAATGAGCATAGATTTCCTTATAGTGCTCGGCCACTTTTCCCTTCTTGTCATTCCTGTGGAAGATCGCCTCACCAAAGTGAAAGGCTTTCAGCTCCTGAACAAACTCTTCGGCTGAGGCAACCCTCGAGAACTTGTAAGCACCTATGCAGAAAGGTAGAGGGGGGTAAGGAAGCCTTATGCTATTTGTGGAGCATTGCTCCAATTCCATCCAGGAAGATTTGTCTTATTGCTTCCTTAAGGACCACATAATCTGTGGCATACTGCAGAAAAATGTATGGAGCTCTAGTCCCTCCAAACATTCTGAGGTAGGTGCCTTGCTCTGAAAAGTAAAAATCCCTGTAATTCTCAAGGACTTCCACATCGTTCTCTGACAGGAAGTTAGGCTCCTCCTTGAATATTTTCTCATATAGGAGCATGATGAACCCCTCACATATGAGTTTGTAGCTAGGTTTGTAATTCTGGGCCCACATCATCCTGAAAGTGGTATAAACCGGGGTGGTGGCCTTATCCCATGTGCAGCCCAATTTGGGGAAGTCCACCTTGGCCAAAACACAATCAATCAGAAATGAGGACATGAAAAATTCTTCCTTCTTCAAGGCTAGTCCTTCCGTTGCTCTGAAAAGTAAAAATCCCTGTAATTCTCAAGGACTTCCACAGCGTTCTCTGACAGGAAATTGGGATCCTCCTTGAATATCTTCTCATATAGGGGCATGATGAACCCCTCACAGATGAGTTTGTAGCTAGGTTTGTAAAACATCTCGCAATCTCTTCGGAAAGATATTGTGGCGACTTCCGCTGTTTCGGGAGTTTCTCGCGTATGGTTCCCGTAAAAGAAAAGTTTCTAAGTCTTCGCGGGTCTTTCGGAAAAAAATGGTAAATGGCGCTCGTCGTTTCGGAAGGATAACCTGAAAGCTTCCGCGATTGCAGACAGCTTTTGAAAATTATTTCCGGAAATTTTTAAGTGTTTTGGCGCTTCGGAAAGCTTAGTGTGAAGGCTTCCGCAACTACGGGAGGAAAAGTCGAAGTGGTTCCGCAAATTTCAAAGAAAAAATTCTAAGTTCTTTTCAAAGTTTCAGGGAGACTTGGAGAATGGTGCCCGTCGTTTCGAGAAGAAAATTCGAGTGCTTCCGCAACTTTCCCATAATAATTTCGAAGACCTTTTCCGAGCGGCTTATGTGATTGGCTTCCGCCGTCGCGGGAGAATAGCCTGAAAGACTCCGCAATTTCGGGAGACAAAGTTGAATGCTTCCGCGGAGTTTCCTTGGCGCATTCCGCAAACTTTCAAAAAATCTAAGTCCTTTTCGAAAAGATTATGCTAAATGGCTTCCGCCGTTTTGGGAGGAAAACCCGAATCCCTTCGCAGCTGCGGAAGGTTTTGACGAATAGCTCCGTCGTTTCGAAAAGAATTGTCCAATGGCTTCCGCGGCTTTCAAATGAGCGTTTCTAAGTCTTTTTTTCGGAAGGTTTAAACAAAAGGCTTCCGCCGTTTCGGGAGGGCACCTCGAATAATTCCTCAACTGCGGGGCTTTATAAAATCATTCCGCGGTTTCCAGGAAGACTTCATGAAAAAATTTCTGTTGAGAAACAAGATTTCCTGGCAGACTTGGGGTGGTTCATGGCAATATTTTCTGTTGAAAAACAAAGTTAAAAGCTGGGAATGGCCCTTAAGGCAGCCTTTCTAAAAAAATTTAAAGGAGGGGCCCCAATATGTACAAAAGTTTGGGGGGGATGTTGCTGCAACAACAATACTCGACATCAAGCAAGATTTGATTGAATTTAACCACTTTGTCATTGCTTGTTGATGAATCTAAGGCACTAACATCTTGATGTCTACGGTTTTCCATGTACAACATGGCCTTTTCTCTTATCTCATGGGCCTTTTCATGGGGTGGCTCCTTCCTTCTAGACTTTATTTTATTATTACATCAGTTTCCCATATTCAATGCGTTTTTTAACAAAACAACAATATTACCCCTGTAAGAATGAACAACAAATAAGATATTAAAACTCGATGTGCATGATTATTAAAAATCGATGTAGCAATTGATTATGTACAACAACATCTAGTGAGAATGTTTTCATATAATGTTAAAAGCTATTGAGAATGCCCTAGATATAACAACAACATCACCTCTAGGAACTAAATTGGATGGTGGTATGGGATGCTAGTAGGAGCACATTTCCTACAAAAGGAGAAGCTCCTACTCACTTCATTTTCATGTTTTGGATGAGGGAAAATAGCCCCAAAAGATTAAGATTTTGATTCTTTAGGTGTTTGTGTGATTTGTTGTATTGAAATCATGAGGAATTCAACAAATGTTTGTGTACTAGATGGAGTTATCTGATTATGAAACCTTATTGGTGGTGATGAAACCTTAGTCTTCATGAAAGGTTTAAAGCATTCCTTGGTGCATGTTGTATTTTTTTTTGTGGTAAGATGTTTTTATTGTCTACGTTGAAGATTAAAAAGACTAAAATACATCTATCATATAATTCATGAAGAAAAACTAAAATAGATACAATTCAAACAAAGTGAATGAAGACTAAAATACATTTAACAAGAGGAAGAAGTCACCATACCTCAAGGATTATGATTGCTCTTTGCTTCAAATGTAAAATGCTCTTTTGATGTATCCACTATATGTAAGAAGAGTTCAAGTGTGTCCAAGCAGCATGAGAATTCAATCCAAGGAGAGAAATAGAGTGCAACTGTTGTGTATTCAACCAAAGGAGCCAAATAGAGCCCAACTGGTGTGTATCCAATCCAAAGAGCCAACTAGAGCCCCAACTCTTGTGTATTCTATCCAAATTGTCAAAGAAACACCAAATGGTGTCTGAATCCAATCCAAAGAGCCAACTAGAGCCCCAACTCTTGTGTATTCTATCGAAATTGTCAAAGAAACACCAAATGGTGTCTGAATCCAATCCAAGATGCAAATGGTTGTCAGACTATGCATGAAAACAGAGAAGAAAATGCGTGGAATGAGAGAAAAAATGCAGGAGAATAGCACGGTTTATTTTCTAAATTTTGTGCTCAACAGGGATGCGTGTGCACGATACTACCATGTGCATGCTCCTATTGAGCGGTAAATAGTTTGGTGGGTAAAGTTTACTTCATTTATTTCCAAATAAATCGATATGTTTCAGTTTGTTCCTAGAGCCCCTCCCCCATAAAGGCCTAGACTCTCTTCTAAACATTAATCCCTAAGTGAATAAGTGCACAAGATGATGGTGAGGAGGAGGGTGATGACAATGAAGATGATCATGATGCGGATGAAGATGATAAAGATGATGATGTTGATGAAGATGAAGATGATGGTGATGATGATGAAGATGTTGAAGATGATGATGAGGGTAATGAGGATGATGATGATGGTGATGAATAAGATGATGATGATGGAGATGTTGATGGGGAAGGGGGAGATGACAATGATGATGAAGAGGAGGACGATGATGATGATAATGATGATGATGATGATGACCATAATCATCATCATCGCTATCATCATCTTCATCTTCATAAGCATCATCTAAATCGTATTCATCATCATATGGAGCTTCTCTAATTTTGGATATAAGGAGGATATAAGACGACGATGATGATGATGATGATGATGATGATGATGAGGAAGATGTTGATGATGATGAAGATGATGATGATGATGATGGTGATGATGATGAAGATATTGATGATGATGATGATGGTGATTATGATGACGATGTTGAAGAAGATAATGATGATGGAGATGTTGATGAGGAACCTAGAGATGACAATGATGATGAAGATGTTGATAATGATGATGTTGGTGATGATGATGAAGATGTTGATGATGATGGTGATGGTGATAAAGATGATGATGACGATGAAGAATAAGATGATGATGATGGAGATGTTGATTTGATGATGAAGATGATGATGATGATGATGGTAATGATGATGAAGATGTTGTTGATGATGATGATGGTGATGAAGATGATGATGATGAAGAAGATGATGATGATGGAGATGTTGATGAGGAACCTAGAGATGACAATGATGATGAAGATGTTGATGGTGATGATGATGGTGATGATGATGAAGATGTTGATGATGATGCTGATGCTAATGAAGATGATCATGATGATGATGATGATGATGATGATGGAGATGTTGATGAGGAAGGGGGAGATGAAAATGATGATGAAGATGTTGATGATGATGATGATGGTAATGTGATGCACCTACAACAATTAATTAATAAGAATATGCGAAATAGCAGAAATGACAGAACTCAGAATCACTTTTATATTGATCACGGGCCACTTCGAGGGGGAAACCTCCTTTCAGCAAGCTCAATACAATTAACTTCACGGTGCCTTCAATGACCTCAACACACACTTATATACTAAGTCTATGCCCAATACTATGAGTCAAAACCATGGGACATATAATACTACGGGATGACTTACAAAGCATATGCATCCAACAACAATATACTAACATAGTAAAGAGAAGGGTTGACATAGGTTCCTAACATCCCCTCTCCCTTAGAAAAAGCTTTGTCCTCAAAGCTTTGGTTGGAGAATTTGCTACAGAATCTGAAGGAGTGGTTCCCGGTAGTATCCTCGGGTTGCATTTTGGGCCACTGACGCCTTTGGAGTGTCAAGGAGGATTGCTTGGAAGGCTGTAGATGGAGACGAACCCTGTCAGCTGCGTGGAAAATGCGCTCAGAACCATGCTGATCGGCTTGTTGTTTCAAGTGAATTCTGGCCATGTGAAGATTTTCCTGTAGAATGGGAAGAATCTGATCGTGGTTTCGAAGAACCGAGTCAATTTCCTGAACTGGGGAGTTGCTAAGGGTGTATGGAAGAAGAACTAGCGGTGTTTTTCCATAGACTGCTTCATATGGTGTCCTTTGAGATGTGGTATTGTACCACTAGAGAGCTGCTAGGAAATCCATAGAAATAGTTGGCCAAAGCTGTGTAGGGATGGGTAAGGGTTTGAGCAATCCCGAAAGGAGTTTCGTTTCCCCCTTGTTGACTTGGAAAGTATCATCGTCAGCCACCCTCTGTTGAATTGTCATTTTTAGTCCCTTCCAAAAGAAGTTACATTGTTCCCGGTTATACATTTTGCAGAACCCAGAGTACCTTGTTGATGAAGAAGCATGGAGTTCATAGAAGAGATAACCCTGTTGAACATATTGCAACCAATTTGGAACAAGCAGAGAAAGGTCTGTAAGAGAAACTGGGTCATCAATTGTGCGAGAAGGAGCATCTTCCACCATATTGTCCTTACCCTTCTTGTAAGTGATCACATAGGGATAACCCTTGATTTGGATAACCCATTTTAGGTGTGTTGGGGAGGAGACCCATTGTTCCAAAAAAATTTCTAGACTCGGGAGATCAGTCTTGATGCAGAAATAATTCCCTAATAAATATGGCTACCACTTTTGTACTGCATGCAAAATAGCCATCATTTCCTGCTGAGAGGTAGATGTGGCTAAATTCTTACCAGAAAGGTCACTTGAAGGCAGCAAGCGCATTGGTTCAGCAAAGATACCTGCATATCTATCCAAGGAAGTAGTGGAGACTGTTGATGGGTGCATCTGAATGGAATTGAGCTGAGCGATGACACCATGTGAATTCTTCTTAAGGATTTTTTTCAGGCGATGTGAACTGATGATGCAGAAAGACCCTGGTTGTAAGCCCATAAATTTGTGTTGTGCCCCATTGACTTTAAACTGCATCCAAAGTTCAGCAAAATCCCATAAGAGGGGGCCACGTGTGCGTAGCCATTGAACACCCAAAACCACATCACATCTGCCTAAGGACAAGGAAAACATGTGAGAGTGTAGGTTATAATCTTCCATAGAGATACACACATTGTGACACTTCCCCTTGCAAGGTAAGGTGCCCCCATTGGCAACCATGACTTCAAAGTTGGAGCAAAGATGGAAAAAACAATCAGCATGTTTGGCAATCCAAGGGTCAATGAAGTTATGAGTGCTACCAGAATCAATGAGTATGGTAAGAGGGAGCTTCTTGAAGAATCCCCTGACCCGCATTGTTTGTGGGGTGGTGACACCGGTTACAACATGGAGAGAGATCTCAGGTGGGTCGTCCTGAGATGGGGTGTCAACAGGCGGGTGTTGAATGTCGACCTGATCATCGACTGTATCTGTAGCTTCTTCACCAAGTTCTAAGGCAGGCGAAGAATCCACATCCAAGAGATATAGCTTTTGTTGAACACATCTATGTCCCCGAGCGAATTTCTCATCACAATTATAGCAAAGCCCTTTTTTTCGGCATGCCTGCATTTCTATTTCAGACAAATGCTTGATAGGAGTTGGTTGAGGAGTGAAGTGATGGGAGGTCGTTGGGAACCCATTTTTCTGAAGGGAACAAAGGTGGGTTTGGAGCGTTGTTGAGTTGCGATCTTGTCCTCGGTCAGCTTAGCCAACCCTAGGAATTCCATCATTTTGTTGGGACAAAACATTTTGACCTCTTAGCGGATTTCACCCTTGAGACCACTAATAAAACAACTGTTGTAGAATTCATCAAACAATCTTTCTATGTGATTGGCCAATTTCTCAAATTATGTTTGATACTCTCTCACTGTGCTAGTTTGGTGAAGTTTAGTGAGTTCTCCTATGAAGTCGTCAAAAGAACTAGGACCAAATTACGACAAAAGGAGTTGGCAAAAATCTATCTAGTTTGGCTCGGGATGAGCTTTGATGTACCAACGATACCATTGAAGGGCTTCCTATTCCAAATGAAAGGATGCAAGTGGAAATTTTTGAACATCAAAAGTACTATGCAGACTGAGATATTGTTTTCCTCAGTATATCCATCCAGTCGGATTGGTACCAATGAAGCGAGGAAAATCAAGCTTCGGCCCACGAAAATTGCTGGAGGAAGAGAACCCGGTGGCTGCAAAAGATTCTGGCTGTCTAGGATTGTTCATGGCAGAATGCTGAAGATGGAGGATGAGAAATTTTTCATCCAGATCTTGGAGTTTGGTTTGTATGGCTGCAAGTGCTTCCTCCATGGTGTGTGCTCCTGTAATGTCCCCATTCAAATAAGTGCATAGTAAGACAATCCCATCAATCCTACTAGTTTCCTAGGTTGGATGGGCACATGTGGGATGGTAATAAGGAAGATAATAAATGATATTTAGACATTAGAAGGGTTCAAGCATTTAATAAATATGATGAATAAATAAATTCAAGAGAAATTCTAGGTGACAAATGGTCTTGGAGACATATGGAGGTGGTGGGACCCACACTAGCTTGATTTTTCAATGCCACATGGCAGCTCTCTCTTGCCAATTCGAATTCATGGGAAGGTGAACACTCTTGGGTGAGTTGGTAATTCATAACACATGGCATTGAGCATCTTAGGTCGAAATGGGATGGAATAGTAACCTCCATGGGAGAGGAAGAGTCAAATTGGAGACTAGTGGACACTTGGGCTAGATTCCCTAGTTTTATGACAACAATAATGAAGCATCTATGACATTTATGACAAAATTCAGACCTGACTTCTTACACCTGACCATTATGACATGTCAGCCCCAAAAATAGGCTCAAGGAAGGTTTTCATGGAGTTGGAGGAATCTAAAGAGACACAAATTCGAATTTGGGAAAAGATGGAAGGTTGGAACTAGGAGACAAGTGGCAAATGAGGAATATTTTCTAAATGGAAAATTATTGAATCTATTGAGAGGATTTATACCACTTGAAGGCTAATGTTGGTTATAAAATGTAGAAATCAAGTATGAGAATGGCTTTTGATGATTTGAGAAAAATTGCATTTGTTAAGAGAGAGCTAGTGGATGACTAGTTTCTTGCCTTATCCAATTTCGAGGGTGAAAGATTCCCATCCAAGTTGGTGTTTGGAGAGGCCACTCAGGTCTTTCATGGTGCTTTAATGGAGTTTGTATTTGCAGGTAGCAGCTACAGGAAGTTTCATGGTTTGGTTTAGTGCAACACTTTCTCTCCACCGTTTCCATTTTTGAAGGCATATTCGTGCTCCTTGAGGGAGGGCATTTTTGGTGATCACTTGTGCTTCTTGAGAGAGATTCTCATTATATATTTATGATTGTAATAGCTTCATATCCTCTGTTATTGATATTCAGAAAGTATCAGGTCGAAATACCCACTGGTTATATGCAAAACTATTGATTAATGAGCAAACAATGTCCATTTCCCCAATGCATTGATGTATGACACTATAATGTTGATTATTTCGAATGGATGGATGATTCTCTGATATATTTGTGATCAATATACTACCATGGATGTCTTCTACAAGTTTCATGTACCGTACTTGAGCATTTGAAGCATTTTTACTCAGTTTAGTTGTATTGGGAGGTGAAATAGTGTAATTTCCCCAAGGGTCGAATTGGGGGTTTTTGCTGTTGAATGTGAGAGAGTTATAACAGTATTAAAAATCAATTAATGGTGCATATGAGACCTTA